>OY997264.1:656754357-657380815 GCA_963921465.1 Triticum timopheevii
GCTTATATCATTATGGTACTGAATTTTCTGCCAGTAGGTACTCCATGTCTGTTGGTATACAAGAAAATGGCCGATGATTCCACCTCTCTCAGCTGATGATATTTATGTGGTTGGATAGCTCACTTAGCAAGGCTGAATGATTTTAGGCCAAAAATTATTTGTATTCTGATTCTGTCATTGGATACATGTTCTGTTGCTGCACGGCTGTTGTACTTAAATTGGTTTGTTAGGCTTGAAAGAGAATTTTTTTTTGTCTCTTTGGGATCCCACTTAAGTAATCGACTTGGACTTGGGGCTTGGGCGACTTGGACTTGGGGCTTGGGCGACGGCGCCGGCTTGGACTTGGGCGACTTGGACTTGGGGCTTGGGCGTGCGACTTGGACTTGTGGCTTGGGCGACGGCGCCGGCGCCGGGCGCAACAGTGTGTCGCTTCGGGCTTTGCTCCATGAAAGGGCGGAGGCGTAGGCGTGGGCGGTGGCACCCGGAATGGATCCAGGCGGGCGCACGAGGAAGGAATGGATAGGATAGGGGAGTCACCAGAGCAGAGTGGTGGCTTGGGCGACTGGGAGAGGAGAGGAGAGGGGCGCTCCACTGGTGAGCCGTCACCTGTCCGGGCTCGTCGAGAATTGATGCAGGCGCGCGTGAGGAAGGAATGGAAAGGATAGGGGGTGTCGCTGGAGCAGGATTAGATGCATGGTGTCCGTTTTGGTCGTCGGCGGCGTCGGGTGCGTGGCAGGGAAGGAAGGTAAGAGGAGGGGAGAAGCCTTTAATTGAATTTGTGCGACGCGGCGGCGGGATGGTTTTCGTTGGACATTGAGGAGGGAGATGAGATGAAGGAGACGAGCTCCGTCGGTGGGTCGCTGGATTGAGGAGAGGAGAGGAGGCCTGGGTGTATGTGGAGGAAAAAAAAGAAGGAGCGGTGAGGAGTCGGCGGCCGGCGAGGACGGACGTGCGGAGACGAGCAGGCAGGCAGGCAGATGCGAAACCTGCTCGTCCTACTTCTAACTTCTACTTGTACTTCCCCACGCGCGCTCCGGTTCCATCGCTTCGTTCCAACCATTCCATTCCATTTGATGACGTCAAAAGAAAAAAAAACATTCAATTCGACTCTCCTCCTCAACTCGCATACTCCTTCCTGTCGCAATTGAAAACAGATCGCTCTTTTTATCTAAAAAAAGAAAACAAAAAAACAGATCGCTTTTTTTATCTAAAAAAAGAAAACAAAAAAAAACAGATCGCTCGATGTCGACCAGGTCCTCGGCGGCGAATCTTCACTTGCGCTCTCCGGCTGTACCGGCTGCCTCCGCCACCGTTCCCGACGAGGCGTCTCCATGGGCGTCCCTCCCCGCGCGCGGATCTGGTTCGCCTGGTCGGCTGGCGAGTGCTGGCGGGAGATCTGCTCGACTACGTCCGCTTCCCCGCAGTCTGCACACACTGGAGGTCCAGCACGATCTGTCCTCACGGCCGTGGAATCGTCGACCCGCGTTTTCACCCGCGTCGATGGATGGTGCTGCCCGAGGGACATGGATTAGACCCCGACGACAAGGGCAAGAGACGCCTATTCAGCCTCTCCACCGGAGTTTCCGTTTGCCCTCGACTTCCAAACGATTATCGCATCCTTGATTCGGTCGATGGGATCCTCCTACTGCAGCAGCGGCAGCGACAAGACCATCAAGGTAGCATCCGTCTTTTCAACCCCTTCACCAGCGACATTGTGGAGCTCCCGCCCGCTTGGGTCCATCGTGTCAGAGTCGAAACTCCACTTCAGTTCCGATCAGATATCTAGTCATGTGGTACCTGGCGGCGTGGTCACCTCCTTGTCAGTGAGCTCGGATGGCGCCGCCGCAGTCATGATTTGGCTCGTAGAATTATCACGCGTCATCTTTGCTACCACCAAGGACAAGCAATGGAGCCTGTCGACGCAGAGGTTCTTTTGGACCAGGAGGCCTGTATCATTTCAAGGAAAACTATACATCTTATCTTATGACCTACCTAGCCATGCACATCAGGTTCTCCAGATGGGCCCGCCCATGCATGAGCATGGGACAACCTCGGGGTTAGGTTCACCTTTCTTACCGCCATCAAAGTTGATTGCCACATGTCCAACGATGAAAATCTTCGACGGTATTGGCCTAGCAGAATGTGACTCAGAGATTTTGGTCATAGCCTACAAAGATTCTACACACACGCATATGGTGGTTTATAGAGTAACTGATCTTATCGTCGGCAAGGTTATCCCGGTGACAAACATCGGAGGCAAATCTGTCTTCTTTGATACCGAAACAAGTATGCAAACTGCAAATAAAGGGGTGATTCCTACGATCGCGAGTGACACCATTGTACTTCGCCGGCATCATGAGAGATGTCACCCTTGGCAGTACCACCTTGATAGCGGCACGTGGTCGCCAACAACACACCCCATGAGCCATTGTGGCCTCATTTGCCATATATACGACTGTTGTGGTTGTACACTGCGCGCCCATGCCGGCTGGTGAGCTCTTGATGTGAATTGATACTACTAAACATGTACAATTATTTTCTGATTTGGATGTGCTAACTTGTTTTTCGGTTTATGCATGTACTCAGGACTGTCAGGGGTAGGATGACCAAAGGATCGAAGCAGTTGTAGGAAGAGAGGAGGCTCAACCTGAATTGAAAGTGAAGAAGTGGTCGTCACTACCCTTAATACTCTTAATAGTAGTGATGACTTCTCTTTGAAAGCCTTCTCAAAATGAAATTCTATGGCAGCAGCGTTGTTTACCTATCCGACACTTGCTTTTCTTTTTATCGGCCTCTAGCTACTGGGGATGATTCTTATGGATGCCTGGGGCCAGTTCTTTCGGACAGTGGCTTTTGCATAAGCTGCTATGGAAATAAGCCTCATATAAGCTGTTCTGGAAATAAGTCCATGAGAATGAGCCATCTTTTGTCTGTGCTTATTTGCTATGTTCTGTGATGAAAAGTACCCCTAAACTGTACATGTATGACCTATATTTTGTAATTTATGTTGTGTTTATAGTAGGAGCAACTTGGACAACTTCATTCATATTCTCTTTCATTTTTAGCAAAGGTATTCTTACTGCCAACTTGCAAAACGGCTAGCAGGATCAAATCAAACTGCTAGTGCTTGTATACAAATTTCTGAATGCATTCAGTAACAACTGCTCTTTTCACAGTAAGTATTGGACCTGACCAAGAGCTAGCCCTTGCAGTAGTTTTCTATATTTCTAAATCGTGAAGAGATGTCAACAAAAATCAGCTACATCTCTATGTCTAGGTCATCAAGAAAAGTACTGTGCCTTGGTCATCAAGGTCATACATCTGGATCTATTTTGGTTTACTATACACTGTTATGAGAAGTACTCGGCCTTGAAAAGCATCACGTTCTGGCCCCACACAAAAAAAATCAGAGGAAAGAAATGAATTTCTCGATGATGGCTAGAAAGAAAGCAAGGGACCCACCCAGCCACCTTGCTCGACCCACTGACACCCATCACCGATGCACGACGAGTAGGACTTGGACTATTGTGTTTGCTTGGTAGTGAAGCACGGGCATTGTGAATTTTATCGCTCCTATATATGAACTTTGAATTTGTTTAGCTATAGCAGTTGAGGCATAGGAAGAGTATGAGAAAGAGATGCAGAAAAAAGGGATTGATTAAATGTCCACATAGTATGTATCTATTACTCCCTCCGATCCAAAATAAGTGTCGTGGTTTTTGTTCAAATTTTAACTAAAACCACGACACTTACTTTTGACTGGAGGGAGTATGTTTTTACGCCCACTTGTTTGTTTCTTTTCTTTAAATCCTTCTTGTCTATAAGAGAACTAACTAGATGCTTCATTTGGATTTGTGTATAATTGGGCAAGGGGTATATGACATACTGTTTCTCCCGTTGCAATGCATGCGCATATTTGCTAGTATTTTAACATGAAAGAAAACTAGCGGCTCTCTTACAACATATACAAATTTAAATAGTTCTATGAGACAGAGGGAACACACACAAAGACATGCATAACCGGTCAAACATTAGGAATCATATGCTTGTACGCGGTGTCAAAAGACATCATGTGTCGAAACTGCAGGACAAACCGAAGGAGGTATATACAGAATACCCAAGTAATCTCATTAACAGCAATCTCTGTTGTACACATTAACATCAATCTCTGTTGTACCCAAGTAATCTGTCTAGGACGATGAATCTGCTCTAGAAACTTAGGTGTACCAACTTGCTCGCACGGAAGTCACCACAATGACAACAATCGTAGATATGATAAACAAGGCCATAAGTGCAATCATGGTAACCATCAGCACACCCCATGGCCGGTCCTTGGGACCATTCGCCGCTAGAGAGGTCATAGTACAAAGGAGAATTATCCTTGAGACGCCGACGGCGTACAATGGTGTCGCCCATAGCAGTAGGTATGGCCTTGTAACTCACAACAATAGTCTCCCTCACATAAACAGAGATATCATCATCGTCGATGCTAATTCCATGGTCAATTGTAGTGAAGAGAGTATTACCTCCGATGTTTGTTACCGGGACAACCTTGCCCATGGTAAGATCGGCTACTTTGTAGACGAGCAAGCGGCCCTTGAAAAGTGGGTTAGCATCGTGACCAATCACTAGGATCTCCGAGACACAATCTTCCATGTAGAACAAGCCGGAAATTTTGTCAGTGGGACACGTGGCAATCAACCTTGGTGGCAACAAATAAGATGACTTGCCGTCATGATCAAGGCGGGGTGAATCGATTTGGAGAATATGTTGTTCATGGCCATATGTGGTGGGAGAATCCAACACAAATAATTTGCCTTGGGATGATATTGTCTCGGAGTACCATCCGATATTCCATGTCGAGACACTCCACTGCTGGCCCTTCGTAGTAGCAAAGAATACACGTGATATATTGTAAAGCTTGATCATGACTGTGACGACTCCATCAATACTGACGCTAATGGAAGTGACACTATGGAAATCAACCCATCATGTGCAATCGGACATATCCAAGTTGGCTCTTACAAGGGACATGAGCGGTGGTAGCTCCACAAAGTCGCCGGTGAAAGGGTGGAGGACCCGGATCGCGGAGGTGTCTTGGCTTTTCCGTTGCAAGAGGAGGAGGCCATCGGCCGAGTCAAGGACATAGCTATCTCTTAAGAAGGGGAGCCAGGCACGGACGAAGACTACTGTGGAGAGATTGAAGAAACGTTTCTTGCCGTCGGCAGGGTGAAGGCCGTGACCCTCAGGCAGCAGGAACCACCTCTTGGGGTGGAAGCATGGGTCGACGATGCCGTGCCCCCGCGGGGCGACAGTGCTGGACCGCCAGTGGGCGCACACGGCACGAAATCGGACGTAGTCCAGTATATCTCCGGCCAGCACCTGCCAGCCGAGTAGACAAACCAAATCTGCATGCAGAGACGACCATGGAGAGACGTTGTCTTCAAAGCTGGCGGTGGAGGCAGCAGCATCAGCGTTGGCTGATCCGCCGTCGCGGTTGGCCCGTGATGATGACATGGGTGGATAGATCGCAGATGGCATATCTTCTCTCTTCTCTCGAAAAGTAAAAGATCGATCTGTTCTTTCTACCCTAGCTCTACGTACCGAGGGTTAGTTTTTTTTAGAAGAACATACCGAGGGATAGCTGAGACGCAGACTGTGTACGACTCCGCCACGAGGAGATCAAACCGATCGGAACTCGAGTCAGATGGCAAAGATTACTGGGCCGGGTCATAATTTCTCGGCAGAATTGGACCTTGGATCATGTCGTACCACTAGTGCAGAACCGGCCTTTAGTGCCGGTTCATCACGGCCTTTAGTGCGAACCGGCACTAAAGAGTGGGGACTAAAGGTCCCCCCCCTTTAGTACTGGTTCGTCACGAACCGGCGCTAAAGATCCACCACGTGGCACGAGCCAGACCCGGGTGCGTGTAGGACATTAGTACCGGTTGGTAACCGGTACTAAATGTTTGGGTGTTTTTTAAATTTTTGCTTTAATTTTGTGTTTTCAATTTGGCTTTATTTTTCATTTAATTCTTTTGTTTGCTGGTATTTCACGATACTACAAATTGTACACGTTATGCATATATATAAATAGATTTTCTCGTACGTAGAACCACATATATGTATATAATATATATCATCGAATGTCTCACAGCCAACACCATTAACTATTCACACATACACATGTATATACATATACAATTTCTCCTACATGTTGCCTTGGTGCCTTCGGAGCACGATGACAAGTGGTTCATGGGGGCGGTAGCGGGTAATAGTATTCTCCTTTGGGATCTATGACCTGGTCGATAAAAAATCTGGCTATTTCCTCTTGAAGTGCTAGTATATGATCCGCTGGTAGGAGCTTATCCCGCACCTCTCTGAACTGTTAAGAAGGAGATCAATATGCATGTGTATTAGTTGTGTTACAAGATATCGATAATGTGTGAATAGTGTTATAACAAACGGACCCAGTCCTGTCTTTGAGATCTGCTCCTTTCAGACGTAATCATGCGAATGTTCTCGCAAACGTAGAATGCACACAGATCATTCCCCGACGCCTGCTTCAGGGCCTTTACGAGAATAGAATTGAATCAGATAATGATTAATCAAGCATGATAATTAATTAATGGTATTGGAACAAGAATTAAAGAGATGGTAGCTAGCTAGTACTACTTAATTACTTACCTTTGGTCGATGCCAAAACAATTTTTTTGGCCATTTGCCTGGAGTCACCTTGATGAACTTTGCCCAAGCCCTGCCCGCCGGCAAAGAAAATTAATAAAGGGGTTATTAAATAGTTCATATCAGGAAATGACGAACTAATAATAGGCCGATATATACTTAATAATGATTGAAATTACCTGTTGACTATCCCCTTCATGATGGTGTAGTCTTTATCTTCTTTAAGTAGTGAGTCCAGTACTTCAACTGTTGCTTTGTCAACTTTAATGTCTAACAAGATCCAGTGGAAACTGCATGCGCACACGTTTGCATGTCTTAATTAAGCGGGCATGTGCATAAAATTAATCAACTATCGTAAACCATATACACTTAATTATTAACATCTAGCTAGCTACTAAGCAAAAACAGAATTTGTATTAACTCACAGGAAATTGTAAGGAAGTAGTATATCTTCATTGGTATTGAGGCGCTTCAAGAACTATAGCATGCTTTCCTCTACACTTGCTTGAGAAGTTGGAAGATTCCATGTGTACTCATTAATGGTATTTGGGTCAATGAACCCAATGCCATAGCGTCCAGATTTTTTCATTTCATACATCTTCATCCTGCATATAATACCACAGAAAAGAATATATAGTGAGGATAATTACATGTAATGATTGATCAAAAATTACAGAAAGAAATCACTTACAGACAATAACAACTAACGATAGATTTGTCGAGTCGTCTTGATTGTATAACTGAAATAGTTCTGAATACTCAACGCACAGAGCTTTCTCATGGTAGTAATGCTCCTTCTTGACATTCACCATGAGGGACTCTCGATTGGAAATCTTGATAATGTTCATGTACCATTGATGCAATTCATACATTCTCGTTGGGAGGTTTTTGACCTTGTCTGGCTCGACCAAAGGTTGGCCCCGGACATATTTCCGTTTTATTTCCTCCTCTCTAAGCGGAGACATGGGCTCAATTTCAAGGAGGTGTCCAATAGAGATCTTGAGCATTTCAGCCTGCATTATATGCTCCTCCATTATTACCACATCGCCTAGCTGGGGAACTTTAACGGTTTGCCCACAATAATATTGGGCGCGCGGCCTCCTCTCATGTGTTGTTGGCACAACAAGCGGGGGGACCGATTGTGCCGCCTATTCTCCCAGCCGGGGAACGGTTTTCCCGCATTTTTTGCCCGCTGCTTGTTGGCTCGAGCTCGAGCTCGCTTCCTTCTTTAGCCGTTCTCGATGTAGTTTCCTGATTTGGCACTCATAATCCGAGTCGACAGGCTTGGGAGCTGGTTCTCTAGCCATACGAATGAAGTGGTCAATTATTTTCTCAGGCACTTTCTCCTTTGGCGGCAGTGCCGGTTTCGGTCCAAAATGGGCGTCCACTTGGGCCTCCACTATGGCTGCATTTTGCTCCTTAGTCATGTCGTAAGGCCTCTGAGGAAGAGGAGCGAGGCTTGGACCATATTTATATCGCTTGTCTTCGCCTGTACTTCCTGAACTACCTCGACTCATACCGCTACGCACCATAGCTGCGGCGTGTCTCTTCTGCGGTTGCTGAGACGACGGAGACGGCTGACGTGGCTGACTTGGAGCAGGAGAAGTGGCCTGACGATGTGCCGTACTTGAAGCAGGAGGTGTGGCCTGACACGGTGCCGGACTTGAAACCGGAGATGTGGCATGATGCTGTGCCGGACTTGAAACCGAAGGAGTCAGCTCACGCATTCGGGGACTTGGAGGAGGTGGCGGACTTCGAGGAGGAGTCGACTCACGCGTTCATGGACTTGGAGGAGCGGGAGTCTGCTGACTCGGTGGCGGACTTCGAGGAGGAGTCGGCAGACGACGCGGTGTCGGTGGACTTCGAAAGATGATGCAATCCTTTTTCCATAGGATGATACGATGTATGGCCTCTCCCAGTGTGCGCTCGTCTTCACCTCTAGGAATGTCAAGCTGTAGCCCCGAATATGGGTCCACCACTTCTTTAACCAAGACACGAGCATAGCCCTCTGGAATCAGGATGCAATGGAAGGTTGCTTCGGGGGTAATTGCAAAAGCAACGCCGTCCGCCACCTTCATGGATATGTTCTTCATTTTGGAGTGTAGCTCACAGTTAGTGTTCTCTATATTGTTATCCACAGGGTATGTATTAAGCAGTGTGTCGCCTGGGGTAGAACCAACGCTGCTTCTCGGCATGGATGGGATGGTGCTATCCAATGCTGGACAATCATCCGCTTGCTGTTGCCACTGCTGAGACCCCCTTTCCTGGCTAAGTGAGTCGATCTGCTGCTGTTGCTGGTAGAATTTGAGTGCCAGGTCTGCGTGCCTTGCTTCTAGGCCTGGAAGGTGTTCTGCGTCCTGCTTCCTCTGCTCCTCCTCCAGCTTCCTTTTCTTCTCCTCCTCCATCTTTCTTCTTGCACGGGTCCTGTAGTCCCCGTTCCATTCTGAAAAGCCTTCATACCCGGGAATAACGCCCTTGCCTCGTGTTCTTCCCGGGTGTTCAGGATTTCCCAGGGCGTGCTTAAGCTCGTCGTCCTCTCTGTTGGGCGTGAACACCCCCCTTCGAGCATCTTCTATTGCGTCAAGTATCTTTTGTTCGGCTCCTTTTAGATTTTCCTTCCACGAAACTTTGCCTGTCTTCGGGTCCAACGCCCCCCTATGCGCATAGAACCAAGTTCTGCACCTGGGGGGCCAGCTCCTAGTAACCGGAGTGACCCCTGCATCCTCCATCTCTTGCTCATACTTACCCCACTTAGGCAATCCCACCACGTAGCCACCTGGACCCAGCCTATGGAACTACGTCTTTTTTGCAGCATTTGCCTTGTTTTTTATCGACCGTTCCTTAGATAATTCTGAATCCATGAAGGTCACGAAATCGTCCCAGTGTTCTCTTTGCTTCTCCAGTGTTCCCGTGAATTCTGGAGTCTTCCTTTCTGAAGCGAGGTAGTTGGCCCATACAGTTTTCTTGTGAGTGTTGAATGCAATTGCCATCTTCTTAAGAGCAGTGCCCTTGACTTTCTCCACATCTGCTTCAGTGAAATGACCTGGTAGGGTCAAATGTTCCATCAGAGATTTCCAAAGGCCTTTTTTGGCTCTGTCGTCAACCCAAGTAACACCTGGACGTTTAGTCTTTGGCTCTTTCCATTCTTGAATGGAGATTGGGAGTTTGTCCTTCACAAGAACTCCGCACCGACGAGTCCACTTGTTTGCAATGTTCTTAGGCGTGAGGGGTTCGCCACTAGGTTTGATGGATTTGATGTTGTACTTTACACCATCCTTCAACAATCTGCCCAGGCCTCGCTTTGTCCTGCTGTCTGTAGAAGCAGATTTGCTCGATCTGGAGGGCTGAAAGAAGAAAGATCGATTTGTTGATATATCTTCAATAAAGAAAACATGTGATGATCACCATGATGCATGCTTATATAAATATACCTCGCCAGTAGTCTTTGTTATTTGAAGATCAACATTGTCTGTGTCATCACAAACATTGTCTGTGTCATCATAATCATAATCATAGTTCATGACTTCATCAGCTCGGTCGTCGAGATTGAATATCTTTTCATCACCCTCTCCGGTATTGTTCAGATATTGGGAGCCATCATCTGCTGCATTCAGATCATCTAGCCTGTGAGGACTGCGTATGATGTCGAACAATTCCTCTTCTCTCTCTCTCTCTGTCGGTATTGTCCACCATAGCTTTTACTTAACTAATACAGAAGAAATATAAAACAATTTAGTATTCAAATTAAATGCATGGATGCAATCAATAAGGAAAAACTGAATCTCGAATATATCGTCTCGAATATATAATCTCGAATACATCATCGTCTTAATATATATAATCTCGAATACATCGTCTCAAATATTATATATCAAATACATCCCTGGCTAGGTACCTAATAAAGATCGAGTACTACAGAAGAATCTAGGCCACTCGCGGTCCCGGGGGCACGGGCGGTGGACACCCAAAGAGAAGGAACCGTCACAGGATCATATCTCCGGTCATCTGCCCAAAGAACCTGTCAAGTATTGGAGAACCTGACGTGCATAGCAGCCATGTAGCGATGGACGTGCTCGTCCTCCTCCCTGACACGGCGACGCACCGCCTCCGGCAATGCCGGCTCCCTCTGCACCGAATGTGGCCCACGCAAACGCCACCAAAGGACATCAGGGTCGACGACGGGACCCGAGGCCGGGTTCCTCACCAAGCGGCGCGCCCCTCCAGGTAGCACCTCCCAGTGCCAGCCCGGCGGAGCCCAGTCCCGGACATGGGTCCTCTGAAGCAGGACGTCGTCGCGAACGGGTCGACGGCGAGGATGCGGGCCGGGCATATCGTCGAGAACAAATACTATGTGCCCGCAAAAAGTAACATTTTTTTAAAATGATTGGGTTGTGATAACTAAAATTCTATATATATATATGCAAATTCTAACAATTTGACATTAATCTAATTCATCTAACCAAAACTAATTCTAAAATTTCCGGATTATATAACTAACATTTCTATAACAATTCTAATATTATATAACTAAAAAACAGAAAAATTGCTAACATTTCTATAAATATTTCTGTAACTAAAAAACAGAAAAAATTTATAACATTTCTATATAACTAACATTTCTAATATTTCTATAACTAAAAAACAGAATAATTTCTAACATTTCTATAACTAAAAAACAGAAAAATTTATAACAACCAAACTGGTGTGTGTGTGTGTGTGTGTGTGGTGTGTGTGTGTGTGTGTGTGTGTGTGTAGTGTGTGTGTGTGTGTGTGTGTGTGTGTGTGTGTGTGTGGATATGGCGGCCGGGGCGAGCTCACCGGCGAGGCGACGACGGGGCGGCGACGATGGGGCGACGGGACGGGGCGGCGACGACGGGGCGGGGTGCGGCGACGGGGCGGCCGGGGCGCGGCGACGGGGACAACGGGGACGGGGACGGCCGGGGCGGCGACGTCGACGGGGGCGGTGACGAGGGGTGGGGACGGCCGGGGTCGGCGATGAGGGGCGGGGGCCGCGACGTCGATGGGGACGACGTCGATCGGGGCAGGGCGGCGCGACGGAGGGAAGAAACAGAGAGGGAAAGTGATTTTTTTTTCAACTGCTGTATATATAGGATGGACCTTTAGTACCGGTTGGAGCCACCAACCGGTACTAAAGGTCTGTTTTGGCCAGGCCAAGCGGCGGGAAGCGCCCCCTCTTTAGTACCGGGTCGTGGCACCAACCGGTACTAAAGACCCCCTCTTTAGTACCGGTTGCAGCCACCACCCGGTACTAAAGGGGGTGCGCTGGCGAAGTGCGGTGCGGCAAGTTTAGTCCCACCTCGCTAGTCGAGGGTCTACCGCACTGGTTTATAAGCCCCAGTGCGGTAGCTCTCTCGAGCTCCTCTCCTAAGCAGGCCTACTGGGCCTACCTGTTCTGTGCTGCCCTGTGGGCCTACTGGGCCTTTGCGGGCCTGCATCCTGGCCCAACAAAAGGTTGTGTTTCTAGTCAAATGCAGGCCGCTTTGGCCCAGTAGGCAGGCCTTTTTATTTTCTTAATTTTTATTGCTTTATTTATTTTTGTTTTATTTATTTTTGAGTTGTTTTTTGCTGTATTTAGAGTTTCTTTGTGAATATTTTTGCTTTAGGTACAAAAAATTTCAAACTTTCTGTTAGTGCCGGTAGTTTTCAAATTTGAATAGTTTAAATTTTGAATTATTTAAAAATTGTGTGAATCACTAGTTTGTGAATAACTTAACTTTGAAAAAAGATTTTTCAGTGATTCTTTTTTCTTATATTTAATATTAGTGTGTTTTATCATTATATTAAATTTGGTAATGCTTAGGTTATTTAAAAAATGAAATGTCTTTGTAACAGATGAGATTTCGTCGGAAACCCTGATACTTCGAAAGGGATTGTCCATTTTGTACATGAAGTGCATCTAGTTTTTGCCGTAACCTTCTCTACTTTTTTGCACATGCTATTTGGATGAAATTATGATACCATGCCAACTTTCAACCTTTTCTGAGTTCATTTGAAATGCTTTTCAATTTTAGGGTCATTTAGCTGGAAATCAGTAAATGCATGAAAGAATTTGTTTGCACATAAAATTTCTTCGCGTTTCAAATGCCAAAACACATAACTACCCTAACTATTACACAGATTCCCTCCTGGGTGTGAAACACAGAAGAAAGTGATGATAGTGAAGCCCATCACATCCTAGATCTTTGGGTGTGAAACTTTTTCTTCGCGTGTGTCCCTTTGCGCCGTAGCCATGGAAAATCTTCATCATTTAACTGGATGCTCGGGTCAATATTCACTGTGAATGTAGCAATTTCATTAAACTTTTCATAATCTTCTGGCATGTCTGTCTTGTCATCCACTCCCATGATGTTTCTTTTTCCTAAAAGAACTATGTGGCGCTTTGGCTCGTCGTATGATCCATTCGCTTCCTTATCTTATCTTTTTCTTGGCCTGGTAGACATGTCTTTCACATAAAAAACCTGCTCCACATCATTGGCTAGGACGAATGGTTCGTCTGCATACGCAAGATTGTTGGGATCCACTGTTGTCATTCCGTACTGCGGGTCTTCCGTTACCCCGCCTCGTGTCATATTGACCCATTTGCACCGAAACAAAGGGACCATCAAATCACCTCCATAGTTAAGTTCCCATATGTCCTCTATGTAACCATAATATGTTTCCTTTCCCGTGTTGGTTGTTGCATCAAAGCGGACACCACTATTTTTGTTGGTGCTCTTCTTATCTTGGGCGATCGTGTAAAATGTATTCCCATTTATCTGGTACCCTTTGAAAGTCATTATATTCGAAGATGGTAACTGGGACAGCGAGTACATGCCATTTTGAATATTGCCATCATTCAGGGCACGTTTCTGCAGCCAACTAGCGAAAGTCCTCGTTTTTTTCGCGTGTAATCGAGTTGTCAGACTTCTCCGGGTGTTTGGAGTGTAGAAAATTCTTGTGTTCCTCCATATACGGAGCCACCAAGGCAGAATTCTGTAGAACTGTGTAGTGTGCTTCAGTGAGAGAATGCCCGTCCATACATATTATTTGATGCCCTCCTAGCGTGCCTTTTCCATTCAGTCTGCCCTTATGCCGTGATTTAGGAACACCAATCGGCTTAAGGTCAGGAATAAAGTAAATACAAAACTCAATGGCCTCCTCATTTTCATGGCTCTTCGAGATGCTTCCTTCTGGCCTAGCACGGTTATGAACATATTTCTTCAAGACTCCCATGAACCTCTCAAAGGGGAACATATTGTGTAGAAATACAGGACCCAAAACGTTAATCTCTTCGCAAAGGTGAACTAGGACGTGCGTCATGATGTTGAAGAAGGATGGTGGGAACACCAACTCGAAACTGACAAGACATTGCACCAAATCATTCTGTAACCTTGGTATGATTTCTGGATCGATTACCTTCTGAGAGATTGCATTGAGGAATGCACATAGCTTCACAATGGCTAATCGAACGTTTTCCGGTAGAAGCCCCCTCAATGCAACCGGAAGGAGTTGCGTCATAATCACGTGGCAGTCATGAGACTTTAGGTTCTGGAACTTTTTCTCTGCCATATTTATTATTCCCTTTATATTCGACGAGAAGCCAAACGGTACCTTCATGCTGAGCAGGCATTCAAAGAAGATTTCCTTCTCTTTTTTGGTAAGAGCGTAGCTGGCCTGACCCTGATGTATGCCATCTTTTCTGTGTATACGTTGCTGGTCCTCCCATCTCTCTGGTGTATCGTTTGTCTTCCCATGCACGCCCAAAAAACCAAGCAGGGTCACGCAAAGATTCTTCGTCACATGCATCACGTCGATTGCGGAGCGGATCTCTAGGTCTTTCCAATATGGCAGGTCCCAAAATATAGATTTCTTCTTCCACATGGGTGCGCGTCCGTCAGCGTCCTTTGGAACAGGTTGTCCGCCAGGACCCTTTCCAAAGATTACCTTCAAATCCTTGACCATATCATGTACATCAGCACCAGTACGGTGGCGAGGCTTCGTCCGGTGATCCGCCTCACCTTTGAAATGCTTGCCTTTCTTTCTTACGGGATGCCTTGTCGGAAGATATCGATGATGTCCCAGGTACACATTCTTCGTACAACTATCCAAATATATACTGTCGGTATCATCCAAACAGTGCGTGCATCCGTGGTATCCCTTGTTTGTTTGTCCTGAAAGGTTACTAAGAGCAGGCCAATCATTGATGGTCACGAACAGCAACGCCTTTAGGTCAAATTCTTCCTGTCCGTGCTCATCCCACGCATGTACACCTGTTCCATTCCACAGTTGTAATAGTTCTTCATTTAATGGCCTTAGGTACACATCAATGTCGTTGCCGGGTTGCTTAGGGCCTTGGATGAGCACTGGCATCATAATGAACTTCCGCTTCATGCACAACCAAGGAGGAAGGTTATACAAACATAGAGTCACATGCTAGGTGTTATGGTTGCTGCTCTGCTCCCCAAAAGGATTAATGCCATCTGCGCTTAGACCAAACCATACGTTCCTTGGGTCACCTGCAAACTCCTCCCAGTACTTCCTCTCGATTTTTCTCCCCTGCGAACCATTAGTGGGTACTCTCAACTTTCCGTCTTTCTTACGGTCTTCTCCATGCCACCGCATCGCCTTCGCATGCTCTTTGTTTTTGAACAAACGTTTCAACCGTGGTATTATAGGAGCATACCACATCACCTTGGCAGGAATCTTCTTCCTGGGGCGCTCGCCCTCGATATCACCAGGGTCATCGCGACTGATCTTATAACGCAATGCACCGCATACCAGGCAAGCGTTCCAATCCTCGTACTCACCGCGGTAGAGGATGCACTCATTAGGGCATGCATGTATCTTTTACACGTCTAACCCTAGAGGGCAGACAGCCTTCTTTGCTTCATACGTATTCTCGGGCAATTCGTTGTCCTTTGGAATCATATTCTTTATCATTACCAGCAACTTTCCAAATCCCTTGTCAGATACACCATTCTCTGCCTTCCATTGCAGCAATTCCAGTGTGGTGCTGATACGTCCATTCTGCATCATGCTTTTATGTCAATATTTATTGCATTATAGGCTATTATTTCACGTTATGTCACAATACTTATGGCTATTCTCTCTTATTTTACAAGGTTTACATGAAGAGGGAGAATGCCGGCAGCTGGAATTCTAGGCTGGAAAAGGAGCAAATATTGAAGGACTATTCTGCGCAACTGCAAAAGTCCTGAAACTCCACGGAATACCTTAAAATAAATAAAGAAAAATTTTCGCCAAAGATGAAGTTCAGGGGGCCCACACCCTGCTCACGAGGGTGGGGGGCGCCCCCCTGGGCGCGCCCCCCTACCTTGTGGGTCCCCTGGTGGCTCTCCGACGTCCATCTTCTCCTATATGAAGTCTTTCGATGAGAAAAAATATAGGAGGCAACCTTTCGGGACGAGACTCCGCCGCCACGAGGCGGAACCTTGGCGGAACCAATCTAGGGCTCCGGCAGAGCTGTTATGCCGGGGACACTTCCCTCCGGGAGGGGGAAATCATCACCATCGTCATCACCAACGCTCCTCTCATCGGGAGAGGGCAATCTCCATCAACATCTTCACCAGCACCATCTCATCTCCAAATCCTAGTTCATCTCTTGTATCCAATTCTTGTCTCCAAGTCCGGGATTGGTGCTAGTAGGTTGCTAGTAGTGTTAATTACTCCTTGTAGTTGATGCTAGTTGGTTTATTTGGTGGAAGATCATATGATCAGATCCTTTATGCACATTATTACCCCTCTGATTATGAACACGAATATGCATTGTGAGTAGTTACGTTTGTTCCTGAGGACAAGGGAGAAGTCTTGCTATTAGTAGTCATGTGAATTTGGTATTCGTTCGATATTTTGATAAGATGTATGTTGTCTAACCTCTAGTGGTGTTATGTGAACGTCGACTACATAATACTTCACCATTATTTGGGCCTAGAGGAAGGCATTGGGAAGTAATAAGTAGATGATGGGTTGCTAGAGTGACAGAAGCTTAAACCCTAGTTTATGCGTTGCTTCGTAAGGGGCTGATTTGGATCCATATGTTTCATGCTATGGTTAGGTTTACCTTAATACTTTTGTTGTAGTTGCAGATGCTTGCAATAGAGGTTAATCATAAGTGGGATGCTTGTTCAAGTAAGAACAGCACCCAAGCACCGGTCCACCCACATATCAAATTATCAAAGTACCGGACGTGAATCATATGAGCGTGATGAAAACTAGCTTGACGATATTCCCATGTGTCCTCGGGAGCGCTTTTCCTATTATAAGAGTTTGTCCAGGCTTGTCCTTTGCTACAAAAAGGATTGGGCCACCTTTCTGCACTTTATTTACTTTTGTTACCTGTTGCTCGTTACCATTTACCCTATCACAAAACTGTCTGTTACCACTTATTTTAGTACTTGCAGAGAATACCTTGCTGAAAACCGCTTATCATTTCCTTCTGCTCCTTGTTGGGTTCGACACTCTTACTTATCGAAAGGACTACGATAGATCCCCTATACTTGTGGGTCATCAAGACTCTTTTCTGGCGCCGTTGCCGGGGAGTGAAGCGCCTTTGGTAGGTGGAATTTGGTAAAGAAAAATTTATTTAGTGTGCTGAAATTTTCCGTCAGTTGTTACTATGGAAAGTAATTGTTTGAGGGGCTTGTTCGGGGTATCTTCACCCTGTCCAGTTGAGCCAAGAGTTGCTCCTCAACCTACTGAACCTACTGAACCTATTGAAAATGAAACTCCTTTTTAGATTCCTTCGGGTATGATGGAAAAACTGCTAGCTAACACTTTTACAGGAGATGGAACAAAGCATCCTGATGAACATCTACGCTATGTGGATGATGTTTGTGGACTATTTAAGCTTGCAGGTATACCCGATGATGTTGTTAAGATGAAGGCTTTCCCTTTATCTTTGAAGGGAGATGCATTGACTTGGTATAGGCTATGTGATGATACGAGATCATGGAACTATAAAAGAGTGAAATTGGAATTTCATCAAAAGTATTACCCTATGCATCTTGTTCATCGTGATCGCAATTATATGTATAATTTTTGGCCTCGCGAAGGAGAAAGCATCGCTCAAGCTTGGGGGAGGCTTAAATCAATGTTATATTCATGCCCCAATCACGAGCGCTCAAAAGAAGTGATTATGCAAAGTTTTTATGCTCGGCTTTCTGGTAACAATCGCACCATGCTCGATAATCCTTGTGCTGGCTCTTTTATGATGAAGCCTATTGAATTTAGATGGAATTTATTTGATAGAATTAAACACAACTCTGAAGATTTGGACCTCAACGAAGGTAAGGAGTCAGGTATGACACCTATGTTTGATTGTGTTAAATCTTTTATTGATACCGATATTTTCTGTAAGTTTAGCACTAAATATGGACTTGACTCTGAGATAGTAGCCTCTTTCTGTGAATCTTTTGCTACTTATGTTGATCTCCCCAAGGAGAAGTGGTTTAAATATCATCCTCCCATAGAAGTAAAAGTATTTGCACCTATTAAAGTTGAAGAAAAGATTGTCACTTATAATGATCCTATTGTTCCTACTTCTTATGTTGAGAAACCACCTTTCCCTGTTAGAATGAAGGATCATGCTAAAGCTTCAACTATTGTTCGTAAAAGCAATACTATGACTTATACACCTCCTGAGCAAGTCAAAGTAGAACCCAATATTGCTATTGTTAAAGATCTCTTGTCTGATAATATTGATGGGCATGTTATTCAATTCTCTGGTGAAACTGCTAGAATTGCTAAACCCTGTGATAGAGATAAACATAGACTTGTGGTAGGCGTGCCCGTTATTTTTGTTAAAATAGGAGATCATTGTTATCATGGCTTATGTGATATGGGTGCTAGTGCTAGTGCAATACCTCATTCCTTATACAAAGAAATTATGCATGAGATTGCACTTGCTGAGTTAGAAGAAATTGATGTTACAATTAAACTTGCCAATAGAGATACTATTTTACCAGTGGGAATTGTTAGAGATGTTGAAGTCTTGTGTGGGAAAACCAAATATCCCGTTGATTTTCTTGTTCTTGGTTCTCCACAAGATAGCTTTTGTCCCATTATATTTGGTAGAACCTTCTTGAATACTGTTAATGCTACGATATACTACAAAAAGAATGTTGTTACTGTTCGCTTGGATGATATGGTTCATGAGTTTAATTTCTCTAAATTTATTAAACAACATCGTGAGGAAGTATTGCCTAGTAAGGATGAAATTATTGGTCTTGCTTCTATTGCTGTACCTCCTAGTGATCCTTTAGAACACTATTTGCTAGACCATGAAAATGATATGTTCAAGAATGAAAGAAGGGAAATAGATGAAGTATTCTTTAAACAGGAACCTATTCTGCAACACAATTTGCCTGTTGAAATCCTAGGGGATCCTCCTCCACCCAAAGGTGATCCCGTGTTTGAGCTTAAACCGTTGCCTGATAATCTTAAATATGCTTATCTTGATGAAAAGAAAATATATCCTGTCATTATTAGTGCTAACCTTTCAGAGCATGAAGAAGAAAGATTATTGAAAACTCTAAAGAAGCACCGTGCCGCTATTGGATATACTCTGGATGATCTCAAGGGCATCAGTCCCACTCTATGTCAACATAAAATAAATTTGGAAGCGGATGCTAAACCAGTTTGTGATCCTCAACGATGTTTGAATCCTAAAATGAAAGAAGTGGTAAGAAAGGAAATACTCAAGCTTCTGGAGGCAGGTATAATTTATCTCGTTGCTGATAGTCAATGGGTAAGTCCTGTCCATTGTGTCCCTAAGAAGGGAGGTATTACTGTTGTCCCTAATGATAAAGTTGAAAATTGATTCCGCAAAGAATTATCACAGGTTATAGGATGGTAATTGATTTCCGCAAATTAAATAAGGCTACTAAGAAAGATCATTACCCCTTACCTTTTATTGATCAAATGCTAGAAAGATTATGCAAACATACACATTATTGCTTTCTAGATGGTTATTCTGGTTTCTCTCAAATACCTGTGTCGGCTAAAGATCAATCAAAGACCACTTTTACTTGCCCTTTTGGTACTTTTGCTTATAGACGTATGCCTTTTGGTTTATGTAATGCACCTGCTACCTTTCAAAGATGCATGATGGCTATATTCTCTGACTTCTGCAAGAAAATTTGTGAGGTTTTCATGGACGACTTTTCCGTCTATTGTTCCTCTTTTGATGATTGCTTGAGCAATCTCGCTCGAGTTTTGCAGAGATGTGAAGAAACTAATCTTGTCTTGAATTGGGAAAAGTGCCAGTTTATGGTGAATGAAGGTATTGTCTTGGGGCACAAAGTTTCTGAAAGAGGTATTGAAGTTGATAAAGCCAAGGTTAATGCTATTGAAAAGATGCCACGTCCCAAGGACATCAAAGGTATATGAAGTTTCCTTGGTCATGCCGGATTTTATAGGAGGTTCATTAAGGACTTCTCAAAAATCTCTCGGCCTCTAACCAATTTATTACAAAAAGATGTACCATTTGTCTTTGATGATGATTGTGTAGAAGCATTTGAAATACTTAAGAAAGCATTAGTCTCTGCACCTGTTGTTCAGCCACCTGATTGGAATTTACCCTTTGAAATTATGTCTGATGCTAGTGATTATGCTGTAGGTGCTGTTCTAGGGCAAAGAGTTGATAAGAAATTGAATGTTATCCATTATGCTAGTAAGACTCTAGACAATGCTCAAAGAAATTATGCTACTACCGAAAAGGAACTTTTAGCAGTTGTATTTGCTTGTGATAAATTAAGACCCTATATTGTTGATTCTAAAGTAACTATTCACACAGATCATGCTGCTATTAAATATCTTATGGAAAAGAAAGATGCAAAACCTAGACTCATTAGATGGGTTCTCTTGCTTCAAGAATTTGATTTACATATTGTTGATAGAAAAGGAGCTGAGAACCCCATTGCAGACAACTTGTTTAGGTTAGAGAATGTTCTTGATGACCCACTACCCATTAATGATAGCTTTCCCGATGAACAATTAAATGTCATAAGCACTTCTCGTAGCACTCCTTGTATGCTGATTATGCTAATTATATTGTTGCTAAATTTATACCACCTAGCTTCACATACCAACAAAAGAGAAAGTTTTTCTATGACTTGCGACATTACTTTTGGGATGACCCACATCTTTATAAAGAAGGAGTAGATGGTGTTATTAGACGTTGTGTACCTGAGCATGAACATGAACAGATCCTACGCAAGTGTCACTCCGAAGCTTATGGAGGACACCGCGCTGGAGATAGAACTGCACATAAGGTATTGCAATCCAGTTTTTATTGGCCTACTCTCTTCAAGGATGCCCCTAAGTTTGTTTTGTCTTGCTCTGAATGTCAAAGAATTGGTAATATTAGTAGACGTCAAGAAATACCTATGAATTATTCACTTGTTATTGAACCATTTGATGTTTGGGGCTTTGATTATATGGGACCTTTTCCTGCCTCTAATGGATATACACATATTTTAGTTGCTGTTGATTACGTTACTAAGTGGGTGGAAGCTATTCCAACTAGTAGTGCTGATCATAACACTTCTATTAAAATGCTTAAGAAGTTATTTTTCCGAGGTTTGGAGTCCCTAGATACTTAATGACTGATGGTGGTTCACACTTTATTCATGGTGCTTTCCGTAAGATGCTTGCTAAATACGACATTAATCATAGAATTGCATCTCTAGATCACCCGCAGTCTAGTGGTCAGGTAGAATTGAGCAATAGAGATCTCAAATTAATTTTGCAAAAGACTGTGAGTAGGTCTAGAAAGAATTGTTCCAAGAAACTGAATGATGCATTATGGGCCTATAGAACTGCATATAAAAATCCTATGGGTATGTCTCCGTATAAAATGGTTTATGGAAAAGATTGTCACTTACCTCTCAAACTAGAACATAAGGCATACAGGGCTTTTAAAGAGCTCAACTATGATTTCAAACTTGCCGGTGAGAAGAGGTTATTTGATATTAGCTCACTTGATGAATGGAGAACCCAAGCTTATGAAAATGCCAAGTTGTTTAAAGAAAAGGTTAAAAGATGGCATGACAAAAGGATACAAAAGCGTGAGTTTAATGTAGGTGATTATGTATTGCTATACAACTCTCGTTTAAGATTTTTTACAGGAAAACTTCTCTCCAAATGGGAAGGTCCTTACGTTATTGAGGAGGTCTATCGTTCCGGTGCCATAAAAGTCAACAATTTCGCAGGCACAAATCTGAAGGTGGTAAACGGTCAAAGGATCAAACACTATATCTCAGGTAATCCTATAAATGTTGAAACTAATATTATTGAAACCGTAACCCCGGAGGAGTACATAAGGGACACTTTCCAGAATGTTCCAGACCCCGAAAAGGAATAGGTATGTGCTACGGTAAGTAAACCGACTCCAAAACAACTTTTAAGGCAATATTTCTCCGTTTTGGAATATTTAGAAAAATAGAAAAATAAGTAGCAGTCCGGGGAGGACACGAGGCCTCCACGAGGGTGGAGGGCGCCCTACCCCCTGGGCGCGCCCCCCTACCTCGTGAGCACCTCGTGTGCCCTCCGGACTCCGTTTCCTTGCACGATACGTATTTTGGTCGTTAAAAATTCATTATATATACTCCCGAAGGTTTTGACTCTTGTATCACGCAAATCTCCCATGTTCTTCTTTCGAGCTGTTTTTCTGACAGGTCTAGATCATCATGACGACCCCAAGTGCTTCCAAGGACAAGTTCTTCGAGAAGGTTATCAACCCTTACCTCGCGGAGGTGCTGCGACACCCTCAAACCATTGAGATGCGTGATGGGTTGCTGCACATCTGCGATGTTGAGGGACCAAAGGGAACCGGAAGCGTGGAGTTGAGGCTCGAAGCAATGGAGCAACAAGTTTTCAAGTGCCAGGGGATGGTGGAGCGTGGAATCAACGCTACCCACAAGATGCTGGCGGAGTTCACCAACAACTATGCGCCGGATGCCAGGAAGACCGAGGAAGCTATCTTCAAGCTACATGAGAAGATCGAGCACCTCCAAGCCCAAATCTATGATCTGCAAAACCAAAACTGTGAGTATGAATATAGATTCAAAAGGATGAGTTTGGCTGCAGATTTGAGGATTCCGGAGACTCGATCATCCTTATATGATGGTGAGCCTATGCCATGGAAGGTGGACGACAAGCTTGCATCATCATCAACACCTCCACCGCCAACAACAAGGAAGGAGACATAACCACATGGGTATGGGCACTCCCCTTGGCAACTGCCAATCTTGGGGGAGGTGCCCTGGTATCGTATCACCATCACAACTCCTATCTTTACCGTTTTTCTTAGTTCGATCCTATTAGTAGTATCTTGATTTAGTAGAATAAAGCCATGGCATGATCTAGTTTTGAGTTTTGCTTTATGATCCTTCTTTGTAATCGAGTCCGTAAGCTATATAATAAAGATTAGTGTTGAGTCAAGGGCTTGAGTATTTTGCCATGATCTTGGGTGATTAGAAGAAAAAGAATAAAAAGAATCAAAGAGTTAATATTGATCTTATTGAAAGTAATGACTTTACATAGAAAGAGTATGATGATTTAAAGTTGTTGGGAGTTGGCAAATATAGCTTTGGTCATCGTTGCAATTAATAGGAAGTAATAAGGAAAGAGACGTTTCACATATAGATATATTATCATTGACATCTTTTATGATTGGGAGCACTCATTAAAATATGACATGCTAAAGAGTTGAGGTTGGACAAGGAAGACAACATAATGAGTTATGTTTTGTTATATCTGAGATAAAGTATGTTGTCATGGTTCCTCTACCGTGTTGAGTTTGCCTTTCCCCCTCATGCTAGCCAAATTCTTAGCACTAAGTAGAAATACTACTTGTGCTTCCAAATACCCTTAAACCAGTTTTTCCATGAGAGTCCACCATATCTACCTATGGATTGAGTAAGATCCTTCAAGTAAGTTGTCATCGGTGCAAGCAATAAAAATTGCTCTCTAAATATGCATGACTTATTAGTGCGGAGAAAATAAACTTTGTACGAACTTGTTGTGGAGGCAATAAAAGCGACGGAATGCATAATAAAGGTTCACATGCAAGGGGCAATATAAAGTGACGTTCTTTTGCATTAAGATTTTGTGCATCAACCCTAAACGCGCATGACAACCTCTTCTTCCCTCTGCGAAGGGCCTATCTTTTATTATTATCCTCTACCTTATGCAAGAGTCACAGTGATCTTCACCTTTCCTTTTTCATTTTATCCTATGGCAAGCTCAGCATGTTGGAAAGAACATGATATATATATATATATATATATATATATATATATAATTGGATGTGGGGGAGCATGAATTATTATTGTTGACATTACCCTTGAGGTAAAAAGTTGTGGGGCAAAATTATAAGCCCCTATCTTTCTCTGTGTCCGATTAAAACTCCGTAACCACAAGTATCGCGTGAGTGTTAGCAATTATGAAGGACTAAGTGATAGTTGAGTATGTGGACTTGCTTTTAAGCTCTGACATAGACTCTTTCTGATGTTATGATAAATTGCAATTGCTTCAATGACTGAGGTTATAATTTGTTGGTGCTCAATAAGGTTTCTGATTCATACTTTGGCTTTGTGAAAAGATCATCACTTGAACATGAGTAATCATATGACAAAATCTATTTATGTTGCTGTTATGAAATAATCATGATGCCTTCATGTCCGTATTTTATTTTTATCGACGCCTCTACCTCTAAACATGATGACATATTTATTGTTATCGGCTTTTCGCTTGAGGACAAGTGAGGTCTAAGCTTGGGGGAGTTGATACGTCCATTCTACATCATGCTTTTATGTCAATATTTATTGCATTATGGGCTGTTATTTCACGTTATGTCACAATACTTATGGCTATTCTCTCTTATTTTACAAGGTTTACATGAAGAGGGAGAATGCCGGCAGCTGGAATTCTGGGCTGGAAAAGGAGCAAATATTGAAGGACTATTCTGCACAACTCCAAAAGTCCTGAAACTCCACGGAATACCTTAAAATAAATAAAGAAAAAATCGTCGCCAAAGATGAAGGCCAGGGGGCCCACACCCTGCTCACGAGGGTGGGGGGCGCGCCCCCTACCTCGTGGGCCCCCTGGTGGCTCTCCAACATCCATCTTCTCCTATATGAAGTCTTTCGATGAGAAAAAATAGGAGGCAACCTTTCAGGACGAGACTCCGTCGCCACAAGGTGGAACCTTGGCGGAACCAATCTACGGCTCCGGCAGAGCTGTTCTGCCGGGGACACTTCCCTCCGTGAGGGGGAAATCATCATCACCATCGTCATCACCAACGCTCCTCTCATCGGGAGAGGGCAATCTCCATCAACATCTTCACCAGCACCATCTCATCTCCAAACCCTAGTTCATCTCTCTTGTATCCAATTCTTTTCTCCAAGTCCGGGATTGGTGCTAGTAGGTTGCTAGTAGTGTTGATTACTCCTTGTAGTTGATGCTAGTTGGTTTATTTGGTGGAAGATCATATGTTCAGATCCTTTATGCACATTATTAACCCTCTGATTATGAACGTGAATATGCTTTGTGAGTAGTTACGTTTGTTCCTGAGGACAAGGGAGAAGTCTTGCTATTAGTAGTCATGTGAATTTGGTATTCGTTCAATATTTTGATAAGATGTATGTTGTCTAACCTCTAGTGGTGTTATGTGAACGTCGACTACCTAACACTTCACCATTATTTGGGCCTAGAGGAAGGCATTGGGAAGTAATAAGTAGATGATGGGTTGCTAGACTGACAGAAGCTTAAACCCTAGTTTATGCGTTGCTTGGTAAGGGGCTGATTTGGATCCATATGTTTCATGCTATGGTTAGGTTTACCTTAATACTTTTGTTGTAGTTGCGGATGCTTGCAATAGAGGTTAATCATAAGTGGGATGCTTGTTCAAGTAAGAACAGCACCCAAGCACCGGTCCACCCACATATCAAATTATCAAAGTACCGAACGCGAATCATATGAGCGTGATGAAAACTAGCTTGACGATATTCCCATGTGTCCTCGGGAGCGCTTTTCCTATTATAAGAGTTTGTCCAGGCTTGTCCTTTGCTACAAAAAGGATTGGGCCACCTTGCTGCACTTTATTAACTTTTGTTACTTGTTGCTCGTTACCATTTACCCTATCACAAAACTATCTGTTACCACTTATTTTAGTACTTGCAGAGAATACCTTGCTGAAAACCGCTTATCATTTCCTTCTGCTCCTCATTGGGTTCGACACTCTTACTTATCGAAAGGACTACGATAGATCCCCTATACTTGTGGGTCATCAGGTGCCCAACTTTTTTTTATCAGCTTCGGAATTCGGGTACAACAATTTCTTGTGATTCTCTAACATGGGCTGCAACTTCTTCTTCTCCAATTCACTTGCGCAGTTTCTCTTTGCATCGGCAATGGCCCGACCTAGATCATCAGTGAGCTCATCTGATGCCTCTTCATCAGCTTCTTCCCGCATTGCCGGCTCAGCTTCTTCCCCCATTGTTGTATCATCGTATTCAGGGAACCCATGGCCAGGATATCCATCGTCGTCCTCTTCTTCTTCATTGTCTTCCATCATAACCCCTATTTCTCCTTGCTTGGTCCAAACATTATAGTGGGGCATGAAACCGGACTCAAATAGGTGGATGTGAATGGTTCTTGACGTAGAGTAATTGTGACCATTCTTATAGCCAGCACATGGACAAGGCATAAAACCATCCGCCTGCTTGTTTGCCTCAGCGGCAAGCAGAAAAGTATGCACGCCATTAATGAACTCGGGAGAGCATCGGTCATCATATATCCATTGTCGGCTCATCTTCATTACACAACACCGAATAGACCAAATTAATACAAGTTCATACATAAAGTTCATATACAACACTAAATTAAATGCAACATACAAATAAATCTCTAGCTAAAGAATTTAAATGCAACAACAAATGCGATCAAGATCGCAACTAAGGTAACAATTGATCCAACAGCATAATGATACCAACCACACTATCAATGGCATATTTTCTAATCTTTCTAATCTTCAACCTCATTTTATCCATCTTGATCTTATGATCATCGACGACATCGGCAACATGCAACTCCAATTCCATCTTCTCCCCCTCAATTCTTTTCAATTTTTCTTTCAAATACTCGTTTTCTCTTTCAACTAAATTTAACCTCTCGACAATAGGGTCGGTTGGAATTCCGGTTCACATACCTTCTAGATAAAAATATCTATGTCAACTTGATGGGCATAATTTGTCATAAACACGAAATGCAACAACTAGTTTTAAAAGAGAATATACCACATCCGAATCATAACAAGGACGAGGGCCGACGGGGACGGATATCAAAACCATGGCACTATGTATAACAAACAACGTACGGGTAAGATAATTATACGAGTAACTATATATCCAAATCACACAAACATCAATTTGGTAATGTAAAACATTCATGAACAAGAGCATCACCACAAGGTGGTGCGGGCGATCGACGGTGGTTAAGACGGAGATTTAGAAGGCACTAACTAAACCACACCTACATGTGCAAACTAAGTGTTATTTTTGACCTCAAATTGCATATAAATCAAATACTAGCACATATAATTCCTCCCAAATTAATCACTATACAAAGCATTGCAAGAGCTAATCTAGCAATGAGAGTTGAAAGGACAAAGTTGTTAACCTTTGTGATCATTTAAATGGACGGGGGCCTTCAAATCTTGACAAATTTTGGGCAAAATTTGTGAGGACATCAAGGAAGAGAGGGGAAGAACAGAGGAAGTGAGGGGAAAGGGGAAGAACTGAGCGAGCTCGGATGGACGAAGGGTTTTTGTACGTCGACCTTACTAAAGGTGATGGAGGGGCCCCAGACTGACAACATCCTGCCACCACTCTCTTTAGTACCGGTTCGTGGCACGAACCGGTGCTAAAGGTTCGCCACGAACCGGTACTAATGTGAGCGGCCGGCTAGCCGTTGGAACCGGCACTAATGGACACATTAGTGCCGGCTCAAAATCAAGCCGGCACTAATGTGTCTCAGATTTGCCCCGTTTTCTACTAGTGTACCTTGCTATTACCCCTCTCGTGGATACAAATGCAAAGCCCAGCTAGCTGGATTTTTTATCCTAAAAAAGGGGAAATCTTATCTGGCTGCCATTAGATTTTTTAGGTGTTCCCAGCGATCGACCTATTAGCCGTTGGATCACAAACACATATCTTAAACCACCTGTAAGGGGCACGGCATCTTGTCTGAGTCATTCACTGGACAGGAAATGCTAGCGAACGACAACACTACATCCCACCCCCTCTTGGCTATCTTTCTTAGTTTCTCTCCCATAGGATGTGTGTGTGATAGCGCCGCTGTCTCCATCAAATTTGACGGCGAGGGGACCTCGACGGGATCCGTCGTGTTGCCAGCGGAGAGGAGTGGAGGAGGTTGCCAGTGGCGGAGGCAGCGCCACCCCGTGTACCAGCCTGCCGTGAGTTGTGCGGCAGGAGGAGCAGATGCGTCACGGGCCCATTATCGTTGCCCCGCGGACCGCGTTTCACCTCCGGCATGTGATTCAGAGGAGGATATATCGCGGCTGGCATCGGGGGGCTCGGGAGGCCATCCATGGGATGGGAGGGTCGGTGGCGTTCGACACCGACGCAGGTGTACCCTGTCCCCGGCCTGCCGTCGCCTGTCGGTGAGGCCCTCTTCTCCCGGTTGTCGCAATCAATACAATAACAGTGTTGCGTGCAGGGCGAATAATTCCCCAATGGAGCTAATCCACATAAGGAATGGATTGGGTTGATCCAGTGACGGATTCAACCCAATAGGAGGATGGGCCAACAATGAAACTGCCTATATAGATTCAAAAATTATTCAAATCATTCGACGAGGCTGCCGGGAGCAGTCTCCTCATTTGTTTCTCCCGAGCCCCCACTCCCAAGCTAACGCCTCCCATGCTGCTCTGACCGCCAGCAACGAGGCTCGCTGAAGGCAAGCATGTCGACGAGGCCATCGACAAGCACACCAACATGGTCGCCCTAGAGGAGCACCGTCATCCATGGATGTCGCCTTCTCGAGCTTTAGACACGATTGGGGCTAGCCGGCGGCGGGATCCGAAGGAGGAAGACCAGGAGCGTGGCCACCAGCGCGCTAGGCTGAGAGATAAGGTGGGCCAGGGTGACGTGCGAGACGTACGAGAGGGGCTTTATCACATGGCTTGTGACCGACAGACCAAAGTTTCGGCGGGTGCGCTGGCGTGAAACGTTTCCAACTTTTAAGCACTGTACGATAACTTTTCATCCAACGGCCACTCAATTGATGGAGGCGTGCGAGCGATCGGACGACTGAACCTAATTGTTTACCATATAAGGGCATGTACAATGGTTGATAAGGTAATCTTACCTTAAGTCTTGCATGTAATTTAGATATGACAAAGAAATTGTGCCTACAATGGGTCATCTCTGAGCCTTATCTTCAATAACTAGTCATTCTAAAAAATGTGGTGAGACATATTGTGCTAAGAGATTATCTCTTGTCTTCTCTTAAATAAGAAAAGACAAGTCTTTTATTATGAGTTCTCTCTCCACCTCATCATTTATCCTACGTGGCACTCCTAAGATAGCACCATTGTACATTGTTGTCTCTGTAATCCCGCGCCTAGTTTAGTCGTCGGTCAAGTTCAGTTAGGAATAAAATGGCTAGTGCATGAGCCTATTTGTGCACTGACCGATTCTTAGTTTGCTTAGCTAGGTTAGTTAGGCCGCTGTGCGCGCATCGTGGGATGGCACGAGCTCATGCGAGCATGGCGGCATCAAGGGAGGTGGCGAGTGGACGTGGGATGGCACGGCCATGAAGCTCAGATCTCTCTCCCTGTCTTTCTGTAATCGCAGTATAAATAACGGAGAAGAAAAACAAGAAAAGTTGCAGGTTGTGCGCAACCCCAAAAAAACCTAGTCTCCTCTCTGAATCCGATCAATCTTGCTGCCGCTGCCTGACCATTGGCATCAGAGCGGCGTTCGCGTGGTTCCTGTATCGCCATGGTCGGCAGCAACAAGGATGGAGAGTCGGGGTAAACGGAGGGGCGCAAGTCGCCAACGAGGTCGCCGACGCGGACGTCGTCGACGCGACCGCGCGGAAGGAGCGTGGCTCAGAGGTGCGTCAACAAGGTCGTCGTCCACGAGCGCGTGATCCGCGACGCCAGCGCGAGCTCCCACATTGTCTACCCCATGCTGATGTCGACGAACTACATCGAGTGGGCGCAGGTGATGAAAATCAACCTGCGCGCGCAGGGTCTCTGGGAGGCCACATCCGGCATGGGAGAGCCGGGGGATCGCGAGGACATGGCGACGCTATCGGCACTGATCGGTGTGGTGCCACCGGAGCTGGTGCCCATCCTCGCCACCAAGGGCACCTCCGCAGAGGCGTGGGAGGCAATCAAGCTGATGAATATGGGGGTGCACCGCGTGCGCAACACGACGGCGCCGCGCCTCCGCAGGGAGTTCGAGGCGCTCGCGTTCAAGGATGGCGAGACGCTCGACAGTTTCGCCATCTGCGCCACGAACGTCGCCAACAATCTGCGATCCTTGGGCGACAAAGTGGAGGAGGTAAAGGTTGTAGAAAAGATCCTCAATTCCGTTCCCTCTAAGTACTCGCAGATAGCGTGTTGGATCGAGACTCTGCTCGATCTGGAAGATCTGTCCATGGAGGAGCTGATCGGCCGGCTCACATCTGCTGAAAAGCGGTATGGGGGCGGGTCCTCGGAGGGAGCAGGGTCCCAACTTCTCCTCACGGAGGAGGAATGGATCGCGCGCGACAAGAAGATGAAGGAGCAAGGCTCTAGCTCCGGCGGCGCCATCGACAAGAGAGGCCGCGGCAAGCCGCAAAACAGCAAGAGCAACGGTGGCCGCGACATGTCACATGTCAAGTGCTACAACCGCAACAAGTTTGCAGGACACTTCTCGTGCGATTGCAAGGAGCCACGGCGAGAACGAAAGGCGCAATAGCAGTAGCCCCGGGCGCAGGCACACCTTGCTCAGGCCGACGAGGAGGATAAGGACGCCCTTCTCATACGCACCTGCACGATTACCGATGACGACATCCCGTCGCTACTGATGGCACGAGTGGACGTGCCAACGACGTTGCTGAACAGCGACGGCGCACACATCAATCTGCTGGAGGAACGCATCTTCCTCGCCAACGAGCCGCGCCGTGACGACACCTGGTTCCTCGACACATGGGCGAGCAACCACATGACAGGGCATCGCTCTGTCTTCTCGCAGGTGGACACCTTCGTCACGGGCACAGTGAAGTTCGGGGACGGATCGCTGGTGGAGATCAAGGGGCGCGGCACCGTGCTCTTTGCATGCGCGAATGGTGATCACCTCGCCCTCGTCGACGTCTACCACATTCCTCGACTTTGCAGCAGCATCATCAGCCTCGGACAGCTCGAGGAAAGCGGCTGCCAGATCACGATCCGTGATGGGTACCTCAAGCTCCATGATCGCCACGAATGCCTTCTCGCCACGGTGCCCATGGCGCGGAACCGCCTGTACCTCATCACGCTCGCCATCGCTAAGCCAGTGTGCCTCGCAGCGGTGCACGGCAACGAATCCTGGAGGTGGCACGAACGCTACGGCCACCTCAACTTCGACGTGCTCCACAAGCTCACACGCCGGGACATGGTGCGCGGCCTGCCCATGGTTGATCAAGCAGGGCAGCTGTGCGACAGTTGCTTGGCGGAGAAGCAGCGCCGCACCTCATACCCGCGGCAGGCCAAGAAATGCGCCACGTGCCTACTCGATCTGGTGCACGGTGACATGTGCGGCCCGATCACGCCGACGACGCCAGGAGGGCGTCGTTACTTCCTCCTGCTGGTCGACGATCTGAGCCGCCATATGTGGCTCACGCTCCCAACGACGAAGGATCACGCCGCAGCAGCCATCAAGCAGTTCAAGGCTGGAGCGGAGGTGGAAACAGGGCGCAAGCTGTGCCTGCTCTGCACGGACCACGGCGGGGAGTTCACCGTGGCCACGTTCTCTGCATTCTGTGTAGATCAGGGCATGGACGGCAGCTCACGGCGCCGTACTCACCGCAGCAAAAGAGCATCGTAGAGCACCGTAACCAGACGATCATCTCCATCTCACGGAGCATGATGAAAGCTATGGCGGTGCCGGCCAGGTTCTGGGGGGAGGCGGTGTCAACTGCCGTGTACCTCTTGAACCAATCTCCCACGAAAAGCGTCGATGGCAGGACCCCGTTTGAGGTATGGCATGGATACAAACCTGATGTGAGTTACATGCGCGTGTTTGGCTGTGTGGTGCACGTCAAGATCACGAAGCCGCACCTGTCGAATCTTGAAAATAGGAGCAAGCCGATGGTATTTTTCGGTATGAGCCCGGAACGGCGGCATACCGTGTCTACGATCCTGTCGACAATCGCGTGCACGTCACACGCGACGTCGTCTTCGACAAGGGTGCTCACTGGAACTGGGAGAACACTGCGGAGGCGCCGGAGGCTGTCCCACTCCACGTCGAGTTCTTCTCCTACCCAGGCACAAGCACCGTGGCTGCGAAGACGGCCATGACGGTTGAAGCTGCTGTCTCCAAGCCAGCGATGCCTGCACCAGCACCAAACACCTTCGAGAGCGACGGTGCGTCAGGGAGCTGCCCTTCGCCACCGTCAAGAACCAGCTCCGCTGCTGCAGCAACAGCGACCACTCCACCACGCCCACTGCACCCCATGGTTACGCGAGCATGCCACGACATTGTGCAGCCCAACAAGCTGTACGATGATTTTGTGTTGGCTGCAGAGGTGGATGCATTCAAGCTGGACGAGCAGTGCCTTGCTGCTGCGGAGGAACCAACCAGCGTGGACGCATCGCTATCTGAGGCGTGCTGGAGAAGGGCCATGGACGATGAGCTGGGGTCGATTCGCGCAACGATACATGGGAGCTCGCCACGCTCCCGCGTGGTCGCCGTGCTATTGGCCTCAAATGGGTCTTCAAGGTCAAGAAGGACCCAGAGGGGAATGTGATTAAGCACAAGGCCCATCTTGTCGCCAAGGGCTACGTCCAACGACAAGGGGTGGACTTCGACGAGGTCTTTGCGCCGGTAGCAAGGATGGAGACCGTGCGGTTGCTGCTCGCAGTGGCCGCGCACTATGAGTGGCAGGTGCACCACATGGACGTAAAGTCCGCGTTCCTCAACGGTGATCTCACGGAGGAGGTCTACGTGCACCAGCCACCAGGGTACTTCAGCGTCGGCAACGAGAACAAGGTGTTGCGGCTGCGGAAGGCGCTCTATGGACTCTGTCAGGCGCCGCGGGCATGGAATGCCAAACTGGACGAGTCCCTCGTCTCGCTTGGATTCGAGCGGAGCCCGCTCGAGCACGCCGTGTACAAGAGGAGCAGCGGCAAGGGGACGCTCATCGTCGGCGTCTACGTCGACGACCTGATCATCACGGGCACTCATGAGGAGGAGATCATAGTGTTCAAGGAACAGATGCATCATCTGTTTGACATGAGCGCCTCGGCCTGCTGAGCTACTACCTAGGGCTGGAGGTGAAGCAGGAGGCAGGTGAGATCACCATCTTCCAAAGTTCTTATGCTCTGAAGATTTTGGAGGCGGCCAGCATGTCTGGCTGCAACTCTTGCCACACGCCGATGGAGGCGCGACTGAAGCTGTGCAAGGGGAGCCCTGGTGACGCCGTCGACGCCACGCGTTTTCGGAGCATCGTCGGGAGCCTTCGGTACCTCTGTAACACCATGCCTGACATCAGGCACGCCGTCGGCATGGTGAGCAGGTACATGGAGGCTCCTACGACGGTGCACTGGGCTGCGGTAAAACAAGTGCTGCGCTACATCAGCGGAACAAGGGGATATGGATGCTGCTATCTGAAGGGGAAGACACCGGATCCTGTTCTGACAGGGTTCAGTGATAGCGATCACGCAGGCGATCTTGACGATCGCAAGAGCACGACTGGATATGCCTTCTTCCTCAACTCAGGCATCATCACGTGGACGTCACAGAAGCAGAAGGTTGTCGCCCTTTCGTCCTGTGAGGCGGAGTACATTGCGGCGGCGACAGCAGCGTGTCAAGGGGTGTGGCTGAGTCGTCTCCTTGGGGAGCTGATCGGGAAACCGCCGGCAACGATGAAGCTGCGGATAGACAACATGTCCGCGATCGAGCTTTGCAAGAACCCAGTCCATCACGAGCGCAGCAAGCACATCGACACTCGTTATCAGTACATTTGTGAGAAGGTTGCGGAGGGCAAGGTGGGCGTTGAGCACATCGGAACCAACGGCCAGCTCGCTGACGTTCTTACCAAGGCATTGGGCCGTGCAAGATTCACGGAGATGAGGCCCAAGCTTGGAGTCATGGAGATTTCGCCAAGGCGTCAGGATTAGGGGGGATTTGTTGTCTCTGTAATCCTGCGCCTAGTTTAGTGGTCGTTAGGAATAAAACGGGTAGTGCATGAGCCTGTTTGTGCACTGACTGATTCTTAGTTTGCTTAGCTAGGTTAGTTAGGCCGTTGTGCACGCATCGTGGGATGGCACGAGCTCATGCGAGCATGGCGGCGTCAAGGAAGGTGGAGAGTGGACGTGGGATGGCACGGCCGTGAAGCTCGGATCGCTCTCCCTGTCTTTCTGTAATCGCAGTATAAATAACGGAGAAGAAAAACAAGAAAAGTTGCAGGTTGTGCGCAACACAAAAAAATCTAGTCTCCTCTCCGAATCCGATCGATCTTGCTGCCGCTGCCTGACATATATGTCCTAATGTACATTAGCGCACGCGAGGATATGCATTAATCAAGTATATAGAACTACCTATATACGGAAATCCCTTTTGGAGCTCGGGCTCCAGTGAGGCCTCCGGATTCAAATTTCAAATTTCATTGAAATTCGTATTTTTACACCTCAAAAAATTCTGAAAAAAATCAGAGATATATATATGAAGGCATAATACACATGTTTGTAAATTTTCAGTTCAAAATACATTGAAATGAGGGCTGTAAAAAAAGACAAATCTGGGGCTGTTTAACACATGATACTATTCATCCTCCTAGGCCATGGATTTGTCTTTTTTGCACAGGTCGCAATTCAAGGTATTTCATCATGAATTTTTACACACATATGAGTTACATCCTTACATACACGCATTTTTTTTTCAGAATTTTTTGAACCATAAAAGTTCGAATTTGAATTTTTCAAAAATAAAGGCCTCCATGGAGCTCGGCCTCCAAAACGCCTTTCTCTACCTATATATACATCTATAACTGTCTGACCGGTACCGGTACGTTTGCACGCAGCGACGCACGTAAAATACACAAGTTGTATATGCACGCACTGTTAATCCGTGAATCTGCCTACTTTTGGCCTACTTGGTTCTGTAATCCTTGCCTTACCGAGTTCCGGTCGATCGGTTTGATCTCCTCGTGGCTGTCTCTGCGTGTGCCTCTCTGTTATAGTCTATATATCCCTCGGCTCGGTACGTACAGCCAGCTAGGGTAGAAAAACCAGATCGATCTTCTCTTTTTTTTGGAGACAAAGACACAAGAAGATACGCCCGCCGTGCGATCAATCATCAAACCACCAATCGATGTCATCATCCGCCTACCGCGACCACGCATCAGCCATTGCTGATGTTGCCTCGTCCGCCGCCAGCTTCGATGACGATGTGTCTCCATCCCCGTGGTCATCTCTGCACGCAGATTTGGTTCGTCTAGTCGGCTGGCAGGTGCTGGCCCGAGATCTACTTGACTATGTCCGATTTCGTGCCGTGTGCGCCCACTGGCGGTCCAGCACCGTCGCGCCGCGGGGGCACGGCATCGTCGACCCACGCTTCCACCCCAAGAGGTGGTTCCTGCTGCCTGAGGGTCACGGCCTTCACCCTGCTGACGGCAAGAAGCGTTTCTTCAACCTCTCCACAGGAGTTTTCGTCCGCGCCTGGCTCCCGTTCTTAAGAGATAGCTATGTCCTTGACTCGGCCGATGGCCTCCTCCTCTTGCAACGGAAAAGCCAAGACACCTCCGCGATCCGGGTCCTCCACCCTTTTACAGGCGACTTTGCGGAGTTACCACCGCTCATGTCCCTTGTAAGAGCCAACTTGGATATGTCCGATGGCACACGACGGGTTGATTTCCGTAGTGTCACTTCCATTTGCGTCAGTATTGATGGAGTCATCACAGTCATGATCAAGCTTTACAATATATCACGTGTATTCTTTGCTACTACTAAGGACCAACAGTGGAGTGTCTCGTCTTGGAATATCGGATGGTACTCTGAGACAATATCATCCCAAGGGAAATTATTTGTGTTGGATTCTCCCACCACATATCGCCGTGAACAACATATTCTCCAGATCGATCCACCCCGCCTTGATCATGACGGCAAGTCATCTTATTTGTTGCCACCAAGGTTGATTGCCACGTGTCCCACTGACAAAATTTCTGGCATGTTCTACATGGAAGATTGTGTCTCGGAGATCCTAGTGATTGGTCATGATGCTAACCCACTTTTCAAGGGCCGCTTGCTCGTCTACAAAGTAGCCGATCTTACCATGGGCAAGGTTGTCCCGGTAACAAGCATCGGAGGTAATACTCTCTTCACTACAATTGACCATGGAATTAGCATCGACGATGATGATATCTCTGTTTATGTGAGGGAGACTATTGCTGTGAGTTACAAGGCCATACCTACTGCTATGGGCGACACCATTGTACGCCGTCGGTGTCTCAAGGATAATTCTCCTTTGTACTACGACCTCTCTAGCGGCGAATGGTCCCAAGGACCGGCTATGGGGTGTGCTGATGGTTACCATGATTGCACCTGTGGCCTTGTTTATCATATCTACGATTCTTGTCATTGTGCTGACTTGCGTACGAGCAAGTTGGTACACCTAGGTTTCTAGAGAAGATTCATCTTAGACGGATGGAATGTTTAAAACAGAGATAGCTGTTATGAGATTACTTGGGTATTTTTATATATCTCCTTCGGTTCGGGCTGCAATTTCGGCATATATATGATGTGTTTTGACACCGCGTACAAGCGGATGATTCCTAATCTTTAACATGTTATGCATGTCTCTGTGTTTGTTACCGCTGCCTCATAGAATTATTTATTTTAGCAATATGTGTACATGTTGTAACAGATCCGCTACTTTTCTTTCTGGTTAAAATAGTAGCAAACACGTATGATGTATCTTATACCCCTAGACCAATTATACACACAACCAAATGAAGCATCTAGTTAGTTCTCTTCTAGGCATGAAGGTTAATAATTAGAAAAGAAACCCGTCATTAATTATTTTAAAAATGCAAGGTCAATGACTCTAATTTGTCATGAACCATACACTAAAATTACCATACTTCAATTTGCAAAGATACATGCACTAAAATTTCCCATGGTTCATACCAAAAATAATTTCCTTGGTCAAATACTAAAACTTGATGGTCAAACTACTAAAATTTCCATGATCTATAAATTAAAGTTGCCATGATTTTTAAACTAAATTTTCCATGATGAATTACTAAAAATTGCCATGATCCATGAATTAATTTCACCGTGGTTAATTACAAAAAATTTCCACGATCCGTTCATAAAATTTGCGGTGAAAATTAGTTGATATAAAATGGCAGCTTTAAAATCTAGTAGAAGAAAAATAGATGAAACATATCATGGCAACTTTAGTGTAAACACTATGACAATTTCAATGTAAATATCATGGCAACTTTTGGCACAAAAAAATCGTCGAAACCTAGCAATATGGGATTTAGTTTTGAATATCTCGTCGAGGCTGATTTAACGATGAAAATAGATTTGTAATCAAATTTATTATTTGGGAGATAATACATTTTGAAGTCTAAAAAACAAAAATAAAAATTACTGATGTTATTCATTTGATGTGGCAAAATGGATGATAATAGGGGCGTTAGAACCATGTTGCTTCGTACCACATATGGGCCACTTATCATTTGGGTTTAATAAAGATCCACACGTTTCATATTGCTCATATCATACTCAAGTTTCCAAGCACAAGAAAGATAAGTGGTTGTGTGACGAATCAACCCAAATTTTGGCACCAAGATAATAGTTGAAGTATTACTCAAAAAATATCTATGAAATTTTAAGAACAATTTGTATAATTATTACTGTTAGTATTTCCATGATAGAAATCTAGATATATTTTCATACAAAGGTTTAAATACAGGTTTTAACTACTGATAAGGCAAATTATTTTAATTTTGACCATTTTAGGGATAAGATATTAGTCACAACTTGTTAGTGGGTGCACTAGTTACTACCCGGCTATGAAATACAACCATCTAGAAGGCATGTATTTAAACGTTTCTAAGTTTAAGTAGGTCAAATTCTTTGGATATGGATCCAATTGATTAAATTTTAAATAAAGTTTGGCCCCTAATAAAAGGTTGTCATAAATGCCATTGTAAATGCCTACTTGGATAAGATTCCTATTAATGGTTGCCCCTTGTAACAATGTCTATTTAAGCACACCTATCTCACTTGTTTTGGATCGACTCACATCACCAACTCACCAAAGTCCCACATAACTATCTCAAGATATAGAACCCCATTAGACAATCCAGTTGCCATGAGGACATCTAGCTTCCTCCTCATCATCGTTGTTGCATTCCTCTATGCCATCGGCTCACCCGCCATAGGCTGTGGGGAACGGATGGGCAACCAATTGTGGAACACGGCAATAGAGAATGGATGGGAACCAATCGGAAACATCAACGACCAACACATCCAGGAGCTCGGCCGTTGGGCGGTGTTGGAGTTCGGCAAGCATGTGAACTGCGTGCTCAAGTTCAACAAGGTGGTAAGTGGCAGGCAACAACTTGTTTCTGGAATGAACTACGAACTCATCATCGAGGCATCAGACATTGGCGGGAAAGAAGACAAGTACAAGGCAGAGGTGTACGAGCAGACATGGACTCACAAACGCCAACTCCTCTCATTCGCCAAGGTGAAATAGGCGAGTGGCAATAACTTCGGTAGTAATAATTGTGATGTACCAGATTTGTTAGCTGGGTTTATTTATCGACGAATAATTTATCGTCTTGCATTGCCATGCGTGGAACATATCAAATAGCATACACCTACAACTTGACAATGATAAGAGCAGAAAATGGAAAAACTAAATATAACTTGCAACTGAGAAATCTATAACTGCAATATAATGCAATACCAAAAGAGGCATGAAACAAAAATGAGGTTTTAGCACTAGATCGATCACTCCACTAAAACCCCTGGGATAGTTTCCGCAAGACCATTCAACTTTTCTAAAGAAAAACACTACTCTCTGACATGGAAATGAAGAAAAAAGAATACATTTATCAATCACGTGAACTGCGTGCTCAAGTTCAACAAGGTGGTGAGTGGCAGGCAACAACTTGTTTCTGGAATTAACTACAAACTCATCATCGACGCATCAGACATTGGCGGGAAAGATGACAAGTACAAGGAAGAGGTGTACGAGCAGGAGTGGACTCACAAAAGCCAGCTCCTCTCATTCGCGAAGGTGAAATAGGCGGGTAGCAATAACTTCGGTAGTAATAATTGTGATGTTGCAGATTTGTTAACTGTTATTTTCTCGACTAATAATTTATCCTCTTGCATTGCCATGCTTGTAACATATCAAATAGCATACATCTACAACTTGACAATGATAAGAGCAGAAAATGGAACAACTAAATATAACTTGCAATTGCGGAGATCTATAGCTGCAATACAATGCAATACCAAAGAGTCATGAAATAAAAACACGGTATTAGCACTAGATCGATCATTCTACTATAAGCAGTGGGATGGTTTCCAGGACACCATTCAACTTTTCCAAGGATAAGTACATCTCTATGACATGGAAATGAAGAAAAAAAATAATACATCTATCAATCTATATACATCTAGTATAAGTTAATTCCGCCCAATGATACCTCCCATCTCCAACCACCATCACGGTACTGGCGAAATTTTAGAGGTGATGATGCGGAGTGGACTTAATGTCATGGTGACGGAGGAGAGTAATTAGAGGTTACCAGTTAGTGTTTAGGCTTAGTGTTAGAGGGCTGTGTGTTATGCTGGGTGACACTAGGGTTGGGTGCATTAGAGGGATGTCTTTCTCGGATGGTAGTAGTCACTGGCCTCAAGAAAAAAATGTTTGGTGGCTGGAGGAGAAAAATACATATGTGCCATTGGAAATCAGGCTATGGATCTTAATCGACCATGTTATTATAAATTTCCTAGCGAGCAATGAGTAGGTGGTTAGTTAATATGCAAAACCATATAATTTAGAAGTACGGACCTCGGTCAAGAAGGAGAGCCACTTTTGCGTCAACAAGTACATGGGTGAGTAAAGATCTAACTATTCAATTTCTGCTTAAAAATGAGAAAACAAACGTCGTACACGGGAAAATCCACAGCCTTCCCCTTGAACAAAGAGGAGAACATACCATAAAAATCTTCTCCTATGGCGTGGTTGTCATCGCCTTCCCCGGATAAGCCCGCATGGGGTGAGCTCAGGGCTAGACAGGTTAGATGTTGCGGCATAGGAACATGTGCGCCACCTCAACTAGGGTAATCCTGCGGTCCCGGAGGAAGGACAACCTCTTCATAATCCTGCCCAACTCCTTGGAATCTGACCAGATAGCATTCTACTAATAATTAGGAAATACGGGGAGTTCTGTGGTTGGAAGAAAGCATATCTCACTGTAAAGATGATCAGTAGAAATATGTCTGTTTGTGTAGCATTTTAGAGAAACACTTCCAAGTGTGGGGATGTTTTTGACAAAGGATACAATAAATCAGTAGACGATGGCCTTTCTCTTCTGGACGGCGGACCATCGAAGATGTTCCTTGACAGGTGTCACTTTTGAGTCGACTCGTAGACGATGCTCAGCCAGTCCCCTGGGAACACCCGGCATGTCAGCAGGCTTCGATGTGAAGATGTCCCAGTTCTCACGGAGGAACTGGATGAGCGCTTCTTCCTATTTGGAATCGAGTGTTGTAGAGATATGAGTCGGAGCAGCACTGGGGTCGGTCGGGTGAATGTGAATCGGCTTTGTCTCACCGGATGACTGAAACGCTGACTCTATAGCGGGCTTCTTGGCTCGCAACAAATCACTCAGATCTGTAGTTTTCTGGTATTCCTGCAGCTCTACCACTGCCATCTGAGCATCGGCGATCTTTGAGCCTTTCTGAAAGCACTCTTCCGCCTTCTTCCGATTTCTAGTAATAGTGATCACACCTTTGGGACCAGGCATCTTCATTTTGAGGTACACATAACATGGTCGAGCCATGAAACGTGCATAAGCTGGCCTGTCCAAAATAGCGTGATAAGCACTCTGGAAATCCACCACTTCAAATGTCAACTTTTCTATGCGGTAATTCTTGGAATCACCGAAAACCACATCAAGAGCAATTTGGCCGAGTGACTCAGCCTTCTTCCCAGGAATGACTCCATGGAAACTCATGTTGCTGGTACTGAGTCTGGACATCGGAATGCCCATCCCTTTCAATGTTTCTGCATACAATATATTCAGGCCACTGCCACCATCCATCAAGACTTTAGTCAGTCGTGTGCCTTCGACGATTGGGTCGACCACCAAAGCTTGCCTCCCAGGGGTGACTATGTGTGTCGGATGATCGGACTGGTTGAATGTGATGGCAGTCTGAGACCACTTCAGATAATTGGGTGTCACCGGAGCAACCATATTCACCTCTCGGTTGATAACTTTCAATCGACTTTTGCTTTCAACATCAGCAAAAATCATCAGGGTGGAATTGACGCGGGGATATCCATCATCACTATCTTCTTTGTCTTCAACTTTGTCTGACTCCTTTTCCTTATCTTTGGGTTGTTTCCCCTGGAATTGCTGGATCAAGAGCCGACATTGTCGAGTGGTATGTTTCGGATAAATAAATTTACCCTCCTCATCTTTCTTCGTGTGGATGTGGCACGGCAAATCCATCATGTCATTCCCTTCCTTGTCCTTCACCTTCTTAGGGTTCCAAGACCCTTTGGTCTTCCCTTTAAACTTTCCTTGAGTCACGGCCAAGGCTTCTCCAGGAGCAGCTAGCTCGGCTTTCCGCTTTTGCTTCCGACTGGAGTTCCCTCCTCCGGCTTCATGGGCGGCTGACTTGTACTTGCCACTCCGAAGCCGATCCTCTTCTTCACCATTGGCATAGTTGGTGGCTATTTCCATCATTCGACTTAAAGTCATGTCTCCGATTCGACCGAATTTTAGACTTAGCTCTCTGTTCTTATCGCCTTCCTTGAAGGCACAGACTGTCTGGTGATCAGATACATTCTCTACCGTGTGATGCAGTGTGATCCATCTCTGGATGTAATCTCTCAGAGTTTCGTTCGACTTTTGCACTCAAGACTGCAGCTCTGTCAACCCTCCTTGTCGCTTGCAAGTTCCTTCAAATGTTCTGACAAACACTCGAGCAAGATCTTCCCAAGTGTAAATGCTGTTGGGTGCCAACTGATTCAGCCATGCTCTGGCCGAGCCCTCCAACATAAGAGGCAGGTGTTTCATGGCCACCTCATCATTACCGCCACCAATCTGAACAGCCACTCGGTAGTCCTTAAGCCAAGTATCAGGCTTGGACTCACCAGTGAACTTACTGACTCCAGTCGCCAACCTGAAGTTGGGAGGAATCACCGCGGCCCTGATGGCTCTGCTAAAACACTCTGGCCCTGAGACGTGAACTCTGCTGCTGGTGGGCACATCTCTGTCATGGCCTTCTCGGTGAGCTCTGTTCTCGACCAAACCTTGAACGATAATGGATCTCGCATCAAAGCCATGTTCTCTGGGGTCGACTGGAATCCTTCGCCCAACACTGTGCTGGCGTCTGTCATCCTGCTGTCGAGGAGCGTATGATCCACCCCTTGGGGGAGGGGTGGGTACTCGACGTTGATCATTGCGGTTGAATCGGTGATCATACTGCTCACGGTTCTTGTACTGATCATCACGCCGGCCTCCACGTTCCTCACGCCTCAGGGGCGATCTTGGGCTATGGGCCAACTGGACTGTATTTGCAGCAACGGATCTGCTGTGAATCCTATTCCGTGACTGCGATACAGCTGAATTTTGATCTCCTGCTGCCTGGAGTAAATCTCTGATATGTAGCAAGCCTCTACCAGCCTCTAACTGGGAAGGCTGAATCGATTCTGCTATACGGGCTGCAGCTGCTAGATTCAGAATTGGAGTTCGATATACCCGAGTCGGCGTGGAAAGAGTTGACGTCGACTGGAGTCTGGAACCCATTGCCGCGCGCGCTCGTCGAGTGCTCGCTGGAGGTTCTCCAGTCAAGTGCGCTCAGCCAAGTTGGCCAAGCGCGCGTCCTCTAAGGCACGAGCCTCGGGGTTTTCTCCAATGATAGAAGTGTGTAACGCATCGATGTTCCGGCGGCGAAGTTCTTCCCTCTGCAGCAAAGTGAGGGGCTCGGGTTGATACTCTTCGTGAACCTGCGCCGGATCGCCTCCGCCGTCGCCTCCGTTGGCGTGGGGAAAGCCAGGAGGACTGCATGGTCATTGACCATCAGAACCTCCGCCGCTGGATCACTTCTGTCGCACTCGAATGCAGTCTCTGCGGAGCCAGTCGACAGATCGAACAGGCCGTAGAGAGATTCGTTGGGCTCGATTGCCGCGACTTGGGGAGTGGCCGACTGGCGGGCCACCGTGTGTCTCACCCACCGCTGAATCCTCGACCGACCGGAGCGCTTGCGCCGGCCGGAAACAGGGAGGGAGGACGACACAGGGGTCGACCGATACTGGGTCGACGGTTGCCGTAGGAGGACGCCGCGGACGCACGCGCGAAAGTGCATCGCCCCGCGGACGGGGAGAGCGTCGACGTTGAGTGGAGCGTCCTGAAGCCAAGCGGAGTCATCGACGATGAACGTGAGCGCGCCGAGACGGATCTCGCGGCCCTCAACCAAAACTACACCTGAAACCATGATGAAGGAGATCAGAAAAATCCCAACTTCTCCAACAAATCCCTAAGACACCTGCCGCATGGTGGGCGCCAACTGTCGTGGTTCTAAGTCTGACAGTAGAATAGGGGGTAGGAATGGAGAGGCAAGATCCTAGCTATGGAGTTGTTGTATACGCAAGGGGTTTACGAGTTCAGGCCCTTCTCGGAGGAAGTAACAGCCCTACGTCTCGAAGCCCGGAGGCGGTCGACTGGATTATACGAGTATGAGTTACAAGGGTGCGAACCCTTTACACTGAGGAGGGGGTGACTTATATAGAGTTCGCCAGACCCATCCAGTCCTCAGTTATGCAGGGTTTAAAGTACATTAAGATCGGGGTTACTAGTAACGCCCCACATAAAGTGCTATCATGACCATAAAGGCTACTTAATGACAGACCGTTGCGTGCAGAGTGACTTTAGATCTCCTGTTGGTCGAGTGGTTGGCTTCATGGTCGAGTGTCTTCGAGTCCGTCGAGTGGAACCCTTCCAGGTCGACTGAAAGGTAGTTTCCTCTAGAGATGTCCTTGGGGAGGGTATCTTGGACAGGTCCATGACCCTACCCTAGGTACATGGCTTCATCAGTACGTACCACCTTGATAGCGGCACGTGGTCGCCAACAGCACACCCCATGAGCCATTGTGGCCTCATTTGCCATATATACGACTGTTGTGGTTGTACACTGACCCCTCGGGCCGGCTGGTGAGCTCTAGCTGCAGTGCCGTATCAGTAGCGCGGGTGCCCGCAGTACTGATAGCCCTTAGACCCGCGTTACGGCTAGGCTTTTTCCCTAGTAGTGATGCAACTGTGGCTATGCTTGTGAAACATATGCGGTGTTGCAATGGTCTGCGACGGGTTTTTGTTTTACAACAAAACCACTCTTGGCATCTCATGCCGCCGGCACGGCCTTGCGGCTATTGCGGAAGACGCGTGCCCTCTCATCACAGATGAACATCGAAAAGTGGCCTCTGGCATGGTTGACGGGCGCGCGCACGCTCTTCAATCACTTGGCAAGGTCCCTGCCGATGGCCATCTTGGTTGGGTCATCGCCGGCCCAGTCGTCCATGACCCTCTCCCAACTGCACATCGGCTTTGACTTCGACATCGGTGTGGGCGGCGGCGGTGCCGTTGGCATCGATGGGTGGTGGGTGGTGAGAGGATAGGGGTGAGAGGACGGGAGAGAGCAGCGGTGGTTGTTTTCTGTGCGAGCGAAGTGACATGTACTCAACGCGGGTTGAGTGGATGTCGACCCTTGTCAGTGGGAGGGCTCCGTTTTTAGATATCTCTTTGAGTTTTGCTAGGATTTGTATCCTACTAGAAAAATGAGACGGCAACAGCTCCCTGAAGATGGAATAAACCTCTCCCCGCCTAGCCCCGTCTTGGTGGTGTGTCTAGCATCATCGGTGTACGTGTTGATGTGTTTTTTCGGCGGATCTGTTTTTGGTGGATTTGCTCAGACCCGATTATCATTTGCCTATATTCGTGTGTCTTCGGTTTGGATCCTTCCGAACTACGGTACTCTTCATCGACGGTGGTTCCTATTCTGGTGCGCTGGTCTTATGGACACTTAGCACGATGACTTCCCAACTATCTAAGACAACAAGTTTTGCCAGCTCCGGTGAGGGCGGGGCGATGATGGCGGCGCGTGTTCGGCTAGTTTCAGTGCTTGTAGTCGTCACTGGATGATTTAGGATTTGAATGTAATTTTTATTATTTTTGATGGGTTTGCACATCTAAATGTAATTTTTTTTGAGGTAATAAATTGTTTGCCAGGTAGTTGCGATCTAGCTAACGGAGTCCAACTCTAGCATATACGGCCGGGCTGGGCCAATTTAATATTCTACCGAGTTGAGCTCCGGCTCTCTTCCATCGGACCGGTTTAAAATTCATGTCGCTCAGCGTCCCGATCAGCACAAGAAAACAGGTCGCTCTTTCTAAAAAAAAGAAAAACAGATCGCTCGATGTCGACGTCCTCGGCGGCGAATCACTTGCGCCCTCCGCCTGTAGCGGCTGCCTCCGCCACCGTCCCCGACGAGGCGTCTCCATCTCCATGGACGTCCCTCCACGCGGATCTGGTTCGCCTGGTCGGCTGGCGAGTGCTGGCGGGAGATCTGCTCGACTACGTCCGCTTCCGCGCAGTCTGCACACACTGGCGGTCCTGCACGATCTGTCCTCACGGCCGTGGAATCGTCGACACGCGTTTTCACCCGCGCCGATGGATGGTGCTGCCCGAGGGACATGGATTAGAGTTAGACCCCGACGACAAGGGCAAGAGACGCCTATTCAGCCTCTCCACCGGAGTTTCCGTTTGCCCTCGACTTCCACACGACTGTCGCATCCTCGACTCGGTCGACGGGATCCTCCTACTGCAGCGACAACACGATCAAGGTAGCATCCGTCTTTTCAACCCCCTCACCGGCGACATTGGGGAGCTCCCGCCGCTCGGGTCCATCGTGCCAGACTCAAAACTCTACTTGAGTTCCGATGAGATATCTAGTCATGTGGTACCTGGCGGCGTGGTCACGTCCTTGAAGGTGAGCTCGGATGGCGCCGCCGCAGTCATGATCTGGCTTGTAGAATTATCACGCGTCATCTTTGCTACCATCAAGGACAAGCAATGGAGTCAGTCGACCCGAATGTTCGTTCGGACCAGGAGGCCGATATCATTCCAAGGAAAATTATACATCTTATGTTAAGACCTACCTAGCCATGCACTACAGGTTCTCCAGATGGGCCCACCTGTGTATGAGCATGGGACAACCTCGGGGTTAGGTTCATCTTTCTTACCGACATTGGAGTTGATTGTCACATGTCCAACAATAAAAATGCCCGACGGTATTGGCCTAGCAGAATGTGACTCGGAGGTTTTGGTCATAGCCTACAAAGATTCTACACACAAGCATATCGTGGTTTATAGAGTAACTGATCTTATCCTCGGCAAGGTTATCCCGGTGACAAACATCGGAAGCAAATCTGTCTTCTTTGATACCAAAACAAGTATGCAAACTGCAAATAATGGGGTGATTCCTACGATCTCGAGTGACACCATTGTACTTCGCCGGCATCATGAGAGATGTCACCCTTGGCAGTACCACCTCGATAGCGGCACGTGGTCGCCAACAACACACCCCATGAGCCATTGTGGCCTCATTTGCCATATATACGACTGTTGTGGTTGTACACTGCGCCCTCGGGCCGGCTGGTGAGCTCTAGTTGTGAATTGATACTAATAATGCTGTACAGTTATCTTCTAAAATGGGTGTGCTAACTTGTTTTCCGGTTTATGCATGTACTCAGGACTGTCAGGAGTAGTATGACCAAAGGACCGAAGGAGCTGTAGGTTGAGAGGAGGCTCAACCTGGATTGGAAGTGAAGAAGTGGTCATTACTAGGTGATGGCTTCTCTTTGGAAGCCTTTTCAAAATGAAATTCCAAGGCAACAGCGTCGTTTACCTATCTGACACTTGCTTTTCTTTTTATGGACTTCTAGCTATCGGGGATGATTCTTATGGATGTTTGGTTTGGTTTGATGTGTATGCATAAATAAAATGATTCTTTTGCCTACTCTGTTGGCGTGCCCTGGTTTGCTGTGTACGCTTCAAATTTGATGTGCTGATTAATCAACGAATTGTGCAATCATCTTCAAGTGGACTTCTCTTTGAAAGCCTTCTCAAAATGAGATTCTATGGCAGCAGCGTTGTTTACCTATCCGACACTTGCTTTTCTTTTTATCGGCCTCTAGCTACTGGGGATGATTCTTATGGATGCTTGGGGCCAGTTCTTTCGGACAGTGGCTTTTGCATAAGCTGCCATGAGAATAAGCCTCATATAAGCTGTTCTGGAAATAAGTCCATGAGAATAAGCCATCTTTTGTCTGTGCTTATTTGCTACTCCCTCTGTCCCATAATATAAGAACGTTTTTGTCACTAATGTAGTTTCAAAAATGTTCTTATATTATGGGACAGAGGGAGTATGTTCTATGATGAAAAGTATCCCTAAACTGTACATGTATGACCTATATTTTGTAATTTACGTTGTGTTTATAGAGCAGCAACTTGGACAACTTCATTCATATTCTCTTTCATTTTTAGCAAAGGTATTCTTACTGCCAACTTGCAAAACGGCTAGCAGGACCAAATCAAACAACAATCAAACTGCTAGTGCTTGTATACAAATTTCTGAATGCATTCAGTAACAACTGCTCTTTTCACAGTAAGTATTGGACCTGACCAAGAACTAGCCCTTGCAGTAGTTTTCTATATTTCTGAATCGTGAAGAGATGTCAACAAAAATCAGCTACATCTCTATGTCTAGGTCATCAAGAAAAGTATTGTGCCTTGGTCATCAAGGTCATACATCTGGATCTATTTTGGTTTTACTATACACTGTTATGCAAAGTACTCGGCCTTGAAAAGCATCACGTTCTGGCCCCACACAAAAAAATTCAGAGGAAATAAATGAATTTCTCGATGATGGCTAGAAAGAAAGCAAGGGACCCACCCAGCCACCTTGCTCGACCCACTGGCACCCATCACCGCTGCACGACGAGTAGGACTTGGACTATTGTGTTTGCTCGGTAGTGAAGCACGGGCATTGTGAATTTTATCGCTGCTATATATGAACTTTGAATTTGTTTAGCTATAGCAGTTGAGGCAGAGGAAGAGTATGAGAAAGAGATGCAGAAAAAAGGGGTTGATTAAATGTCCACATAGTATGTAATCTATTACTCCCTCCGACCCAAAATAAGTGTCGTGGTTTTTGTTCAAATTTTAACTAAAACCACGACACTTGCTTTTGACTGGAGGGAGTATGTTTTTACGCCCACTTGTTTGTTTCTTTTCTTTAAATCCTTCTTGTCTATAAGAGAACTAACTAGATGCTTCATTCGGGTATATGATATACTGTTTCTCCCGTTGGAATGCATGCGCATATTTGCTACTCCCTCCGTCCCATAGTATAAGAACGTTTTTGACACTAGTGTAGTGGCAAAAACGTTCTTATATTATGAGACAGAGGGAGTAGTATTTTAACATGAAAGAAAACTAGCGGCTCTGTTACAACATATACAAATTTAAATAGTTCTATGAGACAGCGGGAACACACACAAAGACATGCATAACCGGTCAAATATTAGGAATCATATGCTTGTACGCGGTGTCAAAAGACATCATGTGTCGAAACTGCAGGACAAACCGAAGGAGGTATATACAGAATACCCAAGTAATCTCATTAACAGCAATCTCTGTTGTACACATTAACATCAATCTCTGTTGTACCCAAGTAATCTGTCTAGGACGATGAATCTGCTCTAGAAACTTAGGTGTACCAACTTGCTCGCACGGAAGTCACCACAATGACAACAATAGTAGATATGATAAACAAGGCCACAGGTGCAATCATGGTAACCATCAGCACACCCCATGGCCGGTCCTTGGGACCATTCGCCGCTAGAGAGGTCATAGTACAAAGGAGAATTATCCTTGAGACGCCGACGGCGTACAATGGTGTCGCCCATAGCAGTAGGTATGGCCTTGTAACTCACAGCAATAGTCTCCCTCACATAAACAGAGATATCATCATCGTCGATGTTAATTCCATGGTCAATAGTAGTGAAGAGAGTATTACCTCCGATGCTTGTTACCGGGACAACCTTGCCCATGGTAAGATCGGCTACTTTGTAGACGAGCAAGCGACCCTTGAAAAGTGGGTTAGCATCATGACCAATCACTAGGATCTCCGAGACACAATTTTCCGTGTAGAACATGCCAGAAATTTTGTCAGTGGGACACGTGGCAATCAACTTTGGTGGCAACAAATAAGATGACTTGCCATCATGATCAAGGCGGGGTTGATCGATCTGGAGAGTATGTTGTTCACGGCCATATATGGTGGGAGAATCCAACACAAATAATTTCCCTTGGGATGATATTGTCTCAGAGTACCATCCGATATTCCAAGTCGAGACACTCCAGTGCTGGTCCTTAGTAGTAGCAAAGAATACGCGTGATATATTGTAAAGCTTGATCATGACTGCGACGACTCCATCAAGAGTGATGCTAATGGAAGTGACACTACGGAAATCAACCCGTCGTGTGCCATCGGACATATCCAAGTTGGCTCTTACAAGGGACATGAGCGGTGGTAGCTCCGCAAAGTCGCCGGTGAAAGGGTGGAGGACCCGGATCGCGGAGGTGTCTTGGCTTTTTCCGTTGCAAGAGGAGGAGGCCATCGGCTGAGTCAAGGACATAGCTATCGCTTAAGAAGCCGCCAGCAGGGTGAAGGCCGTGACCCTCAGGCAGCAGGAACCACCTCTTGGGGTGGAAGCGTGGATCGACGATGCCATGCCCCCACGGGGTGACAGTGCTGGACCGCCAGTGGGCGCACACGGCATGAAATCAGACATAGTCCAGTATATCTCCGGCCAGCACCTGCCAGCCGAGTAGACGAACCAATTCTGCATGCAGAGACGACCATGGATGGCTGATGCACTGTCGTGGTTGGCCCGTGATGATGACATGGGTGGATCGATCGCAGACTGCATATCTTCTCTCTTCTCTCGAAAAGTAGAAGATGGATCTGGTCTTTCTACCCTAGCTCTACGTACCGAGGGGTAGTTATTTTTTAGAAGAACGTGCCGAGGGATAGCTTTTTTTAAGGGGTAAGGCAAACTTTATTAATCATAAACCACAGTTTGTGGGATACAACTTGCATGGGGATGAAGAAGCCACATGTGGCTCCCCCGCTGAAGAGAAAGAGATGATCTAGCTATATTATGAGCATCGCTATTCGACGCCCGGCCTTCAAAAACGAAAGTACAATTAAAAGCAGAAGCTCATAAGCTTATTTATGATATGATCGCTCCATACTTGCCCTTATAACCCTTATTAATATCATTGATCACCTGCTAGGAATCTGACGCTATGACGAAATCTCGGATGTGCAAGTCTTCAGCCAAAGACAGTGCCTCCCGACAAGCGATAGCTTCCAGTGTCGCTGCATCTACGACCCCTGGAATCACCAGGGCCGAGCTGCCCAAGTAATTTCCTTCACCGTCTCTACATATCGCTGCTGCTGAACCACCCCTGTTAAACCTCGCCACACCCGCATCTACATGGATCTTGGCAAATCCAGCCGGCGGCGCCTTCGGCCGGGCGCTAGGTGCAGCATTGGGTTGCCTTGTTTCTCCATTATTGCCTATCGGCTTGCGGGTATCCAAGCTCTGAAGCTCACTTACAAATCTCTGAACAAAAACATGAGTGGAGTAAGGGCTTTGGATGATTCCCTCATGGATAGCTTGTTGTCGAGCCCAGCAAATTGCCCATAAAGTTACTGACAGTTTGACAAAAGATACATGCGATAACAGCTCCATCATGGAAAAAAGCCAAAGTTTGGCGTTGGGCTCTGTCGAAGCACTGAGGTGTTCAGCTATCTCTTCCTCTGCTAAGGCCCAGACACATCTCGCCGAGGTGCACTCTAACAATGAGTGACGCCAAGAATCCGGTGCACCACACAAGCCACATGAGGTCGTTGTTGACATATTTCGGTGAGATCGAACATCCTCTGTAGGCAATAACCGCCTAGCGAGCCTCCACAAGAACATCCGGACTTTGCCCGGTACTTGGACCTTCAACAAATACTTCCAGGACGTGCCCTCCGTGTGAGCGCTCGACGATCCAACTGTTTCCTCCAGCCAAGCCTCTCTCCGCTGCCTAGTTGAGACTAGCATGGCGTAAGCAGAACAGACTATAAAGACTCCTGTTTTTTCATAGTGCCAGGACCAGAAATCAGCAACATTCCTTGTATAGAGAGGAATACCCAACACTGTGTCGACATCCATTGGCATAAACACTTGTGCAATCATCTCTCTGTCCCATGCAGTAGCAGTGGCATCAATCAATTCTGAGACTTGTGCGGGCAGGTTCACTACCCTACTTCCATATGGGCGCATCATTTTAGTGCGTGGCAGCCAATTGTCGTTCCAGATGTTAGTGGATTCTCCATTGCCTATCCGTTTCACCAGCCCCTGCTTCAAGACTCCTTTACCTTCTATGACAGCCCGCCATATTTGGCTAGGGTGGTTTCCCAGAGAAGCATCCAAGAAGGACGTTGTGGGGAAGTAAACACTCCTCAGGATACGGGCACTGAGTGACTCTGGGTTTGGCAAGATCCTCCATGCTTGCTTTGCTAGCATCGCCATATTGAAAAGTTCAAAATCTTTAAACCCCAAACCCCCCATGTTTTTTGGTTGTGTCATTGCCTTCCAAGATACCCAGTTCGGTTTTCGATGTCCATTCTTGCTTCCCCAACAAAATTTCCGAATCAACATATTCAGATGTTCACACAGGCCCTTGGCAGTTTAAAACATGACATTGAGTATACTGGGACAGCTTGTGCTACTGCCTTGACCAACACTTCCTTTCCTGCCATAGACAAGTTTTTCTCTATCCACCCTTGTACTTTGCTCCAAAGTCTATCTTTCAAATATTTGAAAGCACCATTTTTTGAAATACCAATGTCGCTGGGCATACCAAGATATTTCTCATTCAATGTTTCATTGGGCACGTGGAGTATACCTTCTATTTGCTGGCGTACATTATCAGAAACTCCCTTGCTGAAGAAGATTGAAGACTTGTCATAGTTGATGCGTTGTCCAGAAGCTTGACAGTAAATATCCAAGACTTGGTGCACCTCCGTAGCAGCCATACTATTTTCCTTAAAAAACAGCAGACTGTCATCTGCGAATATCAAATGGTTCACTGGCGGCGCTGTTGGTGCCACAGTTAAACCATGAAGGTTGGATGACTCACTTTTTGATTTTAATAGGCACGAAAGGCCCTCTGCTGCAATCAAGAACAAGTATGGGGATATAGGGTCCCCTTGTCTTATACCTTGCGTAGGTGAAAACTGCTCCAACTTCCTCCCATTCATCATCACAGAAAATTTAACGGAGCTTACCATATCCATTATGATGTTTACCCACCTTTCAGTAAAGCCCAGCTTTAACATGATAGCCCTTAGATATGCCCATTCAACTCTATCATAGGCCTTCATCATGTTCAGTTTAAGAGCGCAGTGCTGATTCTTCTTAGCTTTATTTCTCTTCATAAAATGCAAGCATTCATATGCAGAAATGATGGTATCAGTTGTGAGACGACCTGGTACAAAGGCTGATTGTTCCTCTGATATTATCTCTGGCAGTACTTGCTTTAACCGGTTAGATATCACTTTCGATGCAATTTTGTACAGAACATTGCATAAACTAATCGGTCGGAATTGTGAGAGTAGTGTAGGATCTTTTACCTTTGGTATTAGTACCAACACCGTCTCATTAATGCAGGCCGCTGACTCTGTCCCATCAATAATGCTCATTACTACCCTCGTAACCTCATCACCACAAATGTCCCAGTGACGCTGAAAAAAGTGGGCGGGGAAGCCATCCGGCCCCAGGGCCTTTAGCGGAAACATCTGAAACAAACCCTGTTTTACCTCCTCCTTATCATATGGCGCATTCAGCATTGTATTCATAGCTTGCGTCACCTTCACCGGGACTGTCTAGAGAACCTCTTCCATATTATGGACGCCCTCTGATGTATATAAGTTCTTATAAAACTCAGTGGTCATTGCTTCCAATTCTGCCTTATCCTCCGTCATGCTCCCGTCGGGGCGCGCTAAAGCCTTTGTTTGGTTTTTACGTCGCCTTTCACTGGCCCTTAGATGGAAAAAGTACGTATTTTTGTCTCTGTGGGCGAGCCACTCCAGCCTTGCACGTTGCCTCCAAAGTATCTCCTCACGGTGATATAGTTCAACCAGGCGGTCTATGATCTTCACTTCCACATGTGATGGAGCCGACCTCGCCGGCTGGGAGCGCAGCGTCTCCAACTGCTGCTTCAATAATTTTATTTCCTGGCGTACAGTCCCAAATGTCTCCCGGTCCCAGTTTGATAGGTCAACCGATAGATCCCCCAGCTTCGTCTTCAGTGCATGGACAGAATCGGCTGTTGTCGCTTTCCAGCCGTCTTTCACGCACTCGAAAAGGCGTGGATCCCTCTCCCACATGAGTTCGTATTTAAAGCTCCTGGGACCCGTCTTGCATGCACGTCGATCTTGAGAAGGAGAGCCAAATGATCAGAGGAAGCTGAATTTTTGTGTTCAAGTGTCGCGTTTGGGTAAGAGAGCACCCAATCAGAGCTAGCCACGCATCTGTCGAGACGTACACGGGTGAATGTACCCCCGGCTACCTTTCTTTCAAACTCCAGCTATTCCCCATATATCCAATATCAGATAAACCGCAAGTGTCCAGAGCATCACGAAAAGCATCCATTTGTGCTTGGCTTCTGTTTCCAACCCCATCGTGCTCATGACCATGTAGCACTTCATTAAAATCTCCAATCACCTCCCATGGAAGGGTGCTTGTGCCTGCAATACCTCGTAGCATGTTCCATGTTTTATACCTCTCATTCACCTGTGCTTCTCCACACACAAAGTAACTCTAGATTTAACTCCAACCAGGTCATCAACAATCACATCAATGTGGTACTCCGAGTAACCAATAACTTCAATATTTATTGAATCATTCCAGAAAATTCCCAAACCACCACTTCTACCTCTACTGCTAACAACATAACTCTTATTAAAAGCTAAAGTACTGGATAAATTCTCAACACGTGAGCCTTCTATCTGAGTTTCCAGGATACAAAGAATAGAAGGGTCATGCTGCCTCGTCATGTCACGAAGCTCCTTCACTGTCGCGGGTTTGCCAGCCCCGCGACAGTTCCAGCATAGTAGACCCATTGCGCTAGGCGCGACCCCTCGTGGGGGCCCGCCAAGAGCGCGTTTGAAGGATTGTCATAGGAGCTATTCTTCCCATAATTCTTGTCATTTGATGATGGAGGTGGCCATTTCCTCTTCGCACATGTTTGGAGGAAGGGCTCAGGGGGACCGGTATGTTCTGTGGGTTTGTTCCGCCCTCTAGCTTTAACACAGTTTTTGCCACCCCCGATCGGGTCTCTGTCTGGGCCGCCACCCTTTTCCTATTTAATCCGGCCTCATCCATCTCCGCATCAGCTTCCACATCAGTCTTGCTGTCATCTCCTCCATCATCCCCGAAAAATTATCCCTGCCAAGGCCACCATTGTGGCCCCCTCTTCGTCCTCCTCTTCGGCCCCGTCCACTAGCGGGACCTTGGCCGGTACGCATAACCCACGATGTTCGCAAGTTCTTGAAGATCAGAGCTTCTGGTGGGTGAATTCCGGTGCCGTGCTCCTTGAAGAGATGACCCAGCATGCCGCACACAACACACCAGTCGGGCAGCTTTTCATACTTGACGCAGTATATCTGGCGCTTCCCCTCTCTGATCATAGACACTGCATTCTTCAGAGGTTTCGTGACATTAATCTTGATCCACACGCGATGAAAATTCCCCGTAAATCTTGTGACTGGGGTTCATCATAGAGTACTTCTCCCACTTTTGCCGCAAGGGATGGCACTAGGTGGGCGTACAGGGGCGGTACATCATGAACTTGCGCCCAAATCTCAATGGTGCCGAGGGGGACTATTGATGGTTTAGCTAGTCCATCATAAGGCTTGAGGATGACCGCATCGCCCCTGAAGTGCCATGGCCCTTCCTGAGTTACTCTCTCCCAATCACCCAAGCAGGAAAATTGGACGGTGTAGAGATTTTCTTCCAGCGGCTTGAACTTCACCTCTTGGGCCAGATCCCAAGCTGCCCTCATATTCCGGAAACAATATTGACTGTAGCTTTTGGAGCAGTGAACCTTGGCAAGAGCGATCCAGCGAGCAGCCGCCGGCGGAGCCGCCTCCTCATCAAAAACCATGTCGTCTAGGTCCTCCTCCCGGAGACCCATCTCTTTCATCATTGTTTCCACATCGTCGACCCCCTGAGAACCTGATGCAGCAGCGTTCAAAGTTGAGATGAAGCCATCGCAAAACCCTAACCCGATGGGAGAGTATCGTTTTTTCTGGGAAACCCTAGGAACCCCCTCCGCCCTGCCAAAACCACCTAGCTCAGGGCAACCTGCCGGCCACCCTAGATCACGAGCAGGCGTCGGACCGAGAGAGGAGAGGTAGGGGAGACAGATCTCGACGGCGGCGACTCGGTCGCCCCGGGAGGAAGACAAACCCTAACTAGAGGGAAAAAACTCTTGTCAGTTCTGGTGGTAGGATTGAGCACGTACCGAGGGATAGCTGAGATGTAGACTGTGTATGACTTTGCCACGAGGGAGATCAGATCAAACCGATCGGAACTCGAGTCGATCGGCAAAGATTACTGGGCCAGGTCATAATTTCTCGGCAAAATTGGACCTTGGATCATGTCGTACCCACTTTGCTATTTATCCCCTCTCGTGGATACAAATGCAAAGCCCAGCCAGCTAGACTTTTAATCCTAAAAAAGGGGAAATCTTATTTGGCTGCCGTCAGATTTTTTAGGTGTTCCCAGCGACCGACCTATTAGCCGTTGGATCAAAAACACATATCTTAAACCACTTGTGAGGGACACGCCATCTTGTCCGAGTCGTTCGCTGGACTGGAAATGCTAGCAAACGACAACACTACATCCCATCCCCTCTTGGCTATCTTTCTTAGTTTCTCTCCCATAGAATGTGTGTGTGATACTGCCGCTGTCTCCATCGAGTTTCTCGGCGAGCGGACCTTGACGGGATCCGCCGTGTTGCCAGCGGAGAGGAGTGGAGGAGGTTGCCAGCGGTGGAGGCAGCGCCGCCCCGTGTACCAGACTGCTGTGAGTTGTGCACCGGGAGGAGCAGGTGCGTCACGGGCCGATCGTCGTCGCCGCGCGGACCGCGTTTCACCTTGGGCACGTGATTCAGGGGAGGATATCTCGCGGGTGGCGTCGGGGGGCTCGGGAGGCCATCCATGGGATGGGAGGGTCGGCGGCGTTCGACACCGACGCATGCGTGCCCCGTCTCCGGCCTGCCGTCGCCCGTCGGTGAGGCCCTCTTCTCCCGGTTGTCGCAATCACAATACAGTAACAGTGTTGCGTGCAGGCCGAATAATCCCCCAGTGGAGTTAATCCACATAAGGCAGGATGGGCCAACAATAAAACTGCCTATATAAATTCGGGAATTATTCAAATCATCCGACGAGGCTGCCTGGAGCAGTCTCCTCATTTGTTCCTCCCGAGCCCCCACTCCGAAGCTGACGCCTCCCACGCTGCTCCGACCACCATCAACGAAGCCCGCCGTAGGCAAGCATATCGACGAGGCCATCGGCAAGCACACCAACATGGTTGCCCTCGAGGAGCACCGTCATCCATGGGTGTCGCATTCTCTAGCTTTAGCCGCGATTGGGGCTAGACGGCAGCGGGATCCGAAGGAGGAAGACGAGTAGTGTGGCCACCAGCGTGCTAGGCTGAGAGATAAGGTGGGCCAGGGTGATGTGCGAGACGCACAATGGGGGCTTGATCAAATGGCTCGCAACCGACAGACCAAAGTTTCGGCGTTCGCGCTGGCGTCAGTGGCGGATGTACAGGGTGGCCAGGGTGGGCCGCGGCCCACCCTGAGATTCTGAGACAACACATATACATATAGATATAAATGGGCCAGAAAAAAAAACAGCCCAATAAACAGAGCAGGTCCATATCCAATTTGGGTCCAGTTCCCCGACGCCTGCTCCCTCTCGCACCTGCTCGACGCCTCGACCCCAAATCCCCGATAGCCGCCGTGCCTCGGCGTTCGAGCCCAGCGCCCCTGCCGCCGCCCAGCCGCCGAGGAAGCTGCCGGCTCCCGCTTCTTCTCCAGCCCGCCCGCCCGGCCCTCGATCCAGGGCTCCGGGCGCATCTCCCTGCGCGCGCGGAGAGCCCCTGCCCCCTGGCCCCCTGTCCCAGCGCGCGGCTGCGCCTTGACCCTGCCGCGGTGCCGCCCTGCCGGAGTCCGGCTGCCTGCGCCCCTGCTGCCGCTCGTCGGGCGGCTGACTAGCGGCCTTGCCCTCGCCCCCCTCCAAATCCGGCTGCAGTGAGGTACTGGAAGTCTGGAAACAAATATCCCAAATTCATGATTTACCCCAAATTTATGATTTAGGGTTTGCTTTTTTGCACTATGTAGTATGTTTTGCCTCAAATAGCTTTATTGATAGGAAGCAATACTGATAGAAAGTAGTATTTGCAGATTTGTTGAAGAATGAAGAGGTCAGCAGACATTATTTCTCTTTTCCAAAGAGAAGCTATGAAGATAGGGAAGAAGAAGAAGGCAGAAAATCTGTCGGATGTGGCTGAAGAGCAGACCCGCGAAGTTGTGTGTATGCCGGTTGTGATCGAAGAGCAAATTGAAGAACCAACATTGTCTATGTCAAATGTGACCATAGAGCAAACCGAGGATGTGTCACCGCCATCACCAACGGTTTATGATTTTAGTCGTCTTAAACATGATCCCGGGGACAGGCTACCCATTGAAAGTTATCCTATCAATGATCAAGACGCAGTTCGAAGATCATATATCCTTAAAAATCCATTCAAACCTTATGCACATGACTTTAAAAATAGAACAATTGGGAGTAGAGAACGTTCATTCAATCCTTTGTGGCTTCATAATCATAGTTGGCTTGAATATAGTATCAAGAAGGAATCTGCATTTTGCTTTGTATGTTACTTGTTCAAAGAGGAAAAAAACTAGTGGTAAGGGAACTAATGCATTTACTGATGGTGGTTGGAGTAATTGGAATAGAGAGGATGCTCTTCTTAAGCATGTTGGTTGCGTATCAAGTGTGCATAATGCAGCTCAAGAGAGATATAACTTATTTGTGAATCCTCGTGCAGCAATTGATGATCTTTTTGTGAAGGTGAACAGTGAGGATCTACGTCTTTACAAGATGAGGTTGAAGTATTCACTTAGATGCTTGCAGTTTCTTCTTCATCAAGGATTGGCATTTCGTGGGCATGATGAAAGTGAACAGTCTGGCAATAGAGGAAACTTCCTTGAGCTATTGAAGTGGCTTGCAGAAAATAGTGAGGAGGTGAATAAGTATGTTTTGAAGAATGCACCAGGTAACTGCCAATTGACATCTCATCAGATACAACATCAGATTATTCAATGTTGTGCACAACTTACTAGAAAGCAAATTATTGATGAACTTGGTGATGAGCACTATGCTATTCTAGCTGATGAGTCTAGTGATGTATCACATAAAGAACAACTAGCTTTATGCTTGCGTTTTGTTGATAAAGTAGGGAGGCCGTCTGAGCACTTTCTTGGAGTTGTTCATGTAAGTGACACTACTTCATTGTCACTTAAGGAAGCAATTGAAACTTTACTTACTGATCATGGTTTGACTATAACACAAATTCGTGGGCAAGGATATGATGGGGCTAGTAATATGAGAGGAGAAATTAAAGGATTGAAAACATTGATCATGAAAGAGTCACCTTCTGCCTATTATATTCATTGTTTTGCACATCAACTCCAGCTAGTTCTTGTTGATGTTGCCAAGGGAAATGATGATTGTGTGTGGTTTTTTGATCGAGTGTCTTTATTACTGAATGTTATTGGAGTGTCTTGTAAGCGTCATGACATGCTTCGAGATGCTAGACTTCAGAATATCCTAAAACTACTTGAATGTGGTGAGTTAGAAACTGGGAGTGGTTTGAATCAAGAGATGGGGTTACCTAGGCCTGGTGATACTCAGTGGGGCTCTCATTACAAAACTGTTCTTAACATTATTGCTATGTATCCCACAATCTGTGATGTGCTCATAACTCTTGGACAAGATGCTTCACAAAGAAGTGATTGGCCCAAAATTCATACTATTGTTGGAGTGTTCGAGTCATTTGACTTTATTTTCAATGCACACTTGATGCTTGTCATTCTTGGATACACAAATGATTTGTCTAACTGTTTGCAAAGAAGAGACCAAGATATTCTTACTGCAATGGCACTTGTTAGAACTGCAAAAGGTAGAATACAAGAGCTTAGGGATAATGGGTGGGATGCATTTCTGCAAAAGGTCACACTATTTTGTAACAAGCATGGCATTCAAGTTCCTATAATGGAAGATAATTATGTGCCTTATGGAAGATCAACACGGTTTGCTCGACCCCAAACAAATGATGATCACTTCAGAAGAGAAGTTTTTCTTGGAGTCATTGATCAAATTAGTCAAGAGCTTAAAAATCGGTTTGATGAGATCAATATGGAGCTGCTATCTTGTATGTCTGCTTTGAATCCCGCCAACTCATTTGCTGCTTTTGATGCACAAAAGGTATGCAAACTTGCTTCTAAAATTTGTATTGCTTTCAAAATTGGTACATAATCTCTTTAACTCATTTGTTTCTTTTGATGCACACAAGGTACGAAGACTTGCTGATTTTTATCCCAAAGACTTTTCAAGTGCCGACTTGATACACCTTGAACTACAACTTGATAACTATATTGATGACATGAGAAATGATGAGAACTTCCAAGGCCTTGGAAATCTTGTTGATCTCTCGGTTAAGCTTGTCCAAACAGGGAGACATATAGTTCATCATTTGGTGTACTTGCTTTTAAAATTGGTATTGATTCTCCCGGTGGCAACGGCAAATGTTGAGAGAGCATTTTCTGCCATGAATTTTGTCAAGAACAAGTTGAGAAATAAGATGGGTGATAGTCTTTTGGATGATTGCCTAGTCACATACATTGAGAGGGATGCTTTCTCCGAGGTGAATGAAGGTGACATAATTGATACCTTCATGGCAATGCAAAAACGTAGGCCAAAAAGATAGTCTTTTTGAACTTCTCAAGGTATGTGCTATGGTCCATGTACTATTTACTATGTAGGCTTCTTTATGCAAAACTGGGAATTAATTGAGAATTTTAGTGTGTTCGTAAGACCATATTGATCTATTTCTATGTGCTATTGATAATTAGTTAGAATGTTCACATGTCATATTAGTTATCAAAAAAAATTTTAGAGCGGACCACCCTGATGTCAAATGCTAGCTCCGCCACTGGCTGGCGTGAAACGTTTTCCAACTTTTAAGCACTGTACGATAACTTTTCATCCAACGGCCACTCAATCAATGGAGGCGCGCGAGCGATCGGCCGGCTGAACCTAATCGTTTACCATATAATGTACATTAGCGCATGCGAGGATATGCATTAATCATGTATATATAGTAGAACTACCTATATCGATACCTACTATTAAAGGGAGGTGATATTCTTGATTTCGTCCCGCTTCGTTTGGTCACAATTCAATTAATTTCACGTAGGCTATTTGGTTTCGTTACTTGCTACCCGTTTTGGCCCAACAGAGGAAGCCCACCTTACGGCGCACTGTGGCCCACGTCCGGAGAGATAGCAAAAATTTAAATAACCGATGGCAGGGTTAGATCTCATAACCCACCAACCGGCCATGCACGGTTTATCCAACTGACCCAGCTAGAGATATAAGAGGATTTTTTTTCTCCCCCGTTGCAACGCACGGGCCTTTTTGCTATATACATCTATAACTGTCTGGCCGGTACGTTTGCACGCAGCGACGCGACGCACGTAAAATACACAAGTTGTATATGCACGCACTGTTAATCCGTGAATCTGCCTACTTTTGGCCTACTAATTGGTTCTGTAATCCTTGCCTTACCGAGTTCCGGTCGATCGGTTTGATCTCCTCGTGGCTGTCTCTACGTGTGCCTCTCTGTTACAGTCTATATATCCCTCGGCTCCGTACGTACAGCCAGCTAGGGCAGAAAAACCAGATCGATCTTCTCCTTTTTTTTCGAGACAAACCACCAATCGATGTCATCGTCCGCCTACGGCGACCACGCATCAGCCATTGCTGATGTTGCCTCATCCGCCGCCAGCTCCGATGACGACGTGTCTCCATCTCCGTGGTCATCTCTGCACGCAGATTTGGTTCGTCTAGTCGGCTGGCAGGTGCTGGCCCGAGATCTACTTGACTATGTCCGATTTCGTGCCGTGTGCGCCCACTGGCGGTCAAGCACCGTTGCGCCGTGGGGGCACGGCATCGTCGACCCACGCTTCCACCCCAAGAGGTGGTTCCTGCTGCCTGAGGGTCACGGCCTTCACCCTGCTGACGGCAAGAAGCGTTTCTTCAATCTCTCCACAGGAGTTTTCGTCCGCGCCTCGCTCCCGTTCATAAGAGATAGCTATGTCCTTGACTCGGCCGATGGCCTCCTCCTCTTGCAATGGAAAAGCCAAGACACCTCCGCGATCCGGGTCCTCCACCCTTTCACAGGCGACTTTGCAGAGCTACCACCGCTCATGTCCCTTGTAAGAGCCAACTTGGATATGTCCGATGGCACACGACGGGTTGATTTCCGTGGTGTCACTTCCATTAGCGTCAGTATTGATGGAGTCATCACAGTCATGATCAAGCTTTACAATATATCACGTGTATTCTTTGCTACTACGAAGGACCAGCAGTGGAGTGTCTCGTCTTGGAATATCGGATGGTACTCCGAGACAATATCATCCCAAGGGAAATTATTTGTGTTGGATTCTCCCACCACATATCGCCGTGAACAACATATTCTCCAGATCGATCCACCCCGCCTTGATCATGACGGCAAGTCATCTTATTTGTTGCCACCAAGGTTGATTGCCACGTGTCCCACTGACAAAATTTCTGGCATGTTCTACATGGAAGATTGTGTCTCGGAGATCCTAGTGATTGGTCACGATGCTAACCCACTTTTCAAGGGCCGCATGCTCGTCTACAAAGTAGCCGATCTTACCATGGGCAAGGTTGTCGCGGTAACAAGCATCGGAGGTAATACTCTCTTCACTACAATTGACCATGGAATTAGCATCGACGATGATGATATCTCTGTTTATGTGAGGGAGACTATTGCTGTGAGTTACAAGGCCATACCTACTGCTATGGGCGACACCATTGTACGCCGTCGGCGTCTCAAGGATAACTCTCCTTTGTACTACGACCTCTCTAGCGGCGAACGGTCCCAAGGACCGGCCATGGGGTGTGCTGATGGTTACCATGATTGCACCTGTGGCCTTGTTTATCATATCTACGATTGTTGTCATTGTGGTGACTTGCGTACGAGCAAGTTGGTACACCTAAGTTTCTAGAGAAGATTCATCTTAGACGGATGGAATGTTTAAAACAGATATAGCTGTTATGAGATTACTTGGGTATTTTTATATATGTCCTTCGGTTCGGGATGCAATTTCGGCATATATATGATGTGTTTTGACACCGCGTAGAAGCGGATGATTCCTAATCTTTAACATGTTATGCATGTCTCTGTGTTTGTTACCGCTGCCTCATAGAATTATTTATTTTAGCAATATGTGTATATGTTGTAGCAGTTCCGCTACTTTTCTTTCAGGTTAAAATAGTAGCAAACACGTATGATATATCTTACACCCCTAGACCAATTATACACACAACCAAATGAAGCATCTAGTTAGTTCTCTTCTAGGCATGAAGGTTAATAATTAGAAAAGAAACCTGTCGTTAATTATTTTAAAAATGCAAGGTCAATGACTCAAAATTGTTATGAACCATACACTAAACTTACCATGGTGAATTACTTAAATTTGCAAAGATACATGCACTAAAATTTGCCATGGTTCATACCAAAAATAATTTCCTTGGTCAAATACTAAAATTTCATGGTCAAACTACTAAAATTTCCATGATCTATAAACTAAAGTTGCCATGATTTTTAAACTAAATTTTCCATGATGAATTACTAAAAATTGCTATGATCCATGAATTAATTTCACCGTGGTTAATTACTAAAAATTTCAATGATCCATTCATAAAATTTGTTGTGAAAAATAGTTGATATAAAATGGCAGCTTTAAAATCTAGAAGAAGAAAAATAGATGAAACATATCATTGCAACTTTAGTGTAAACACTATGACAATTTCAATGTAAATATCATGGCAACTTTTGGCACAAAAAAATCATCGAAACATAGCAATATGGGATTTAGTTTTGAATATCTCGTCGAGGCTGATTTAACGATGAAAATAGATTTGTAATCAAATTTATTATTTGGGAGATAATACATTTGGAAGTCTAAAAAACAAAAAAAATCTGCTGATGTTATCCATTTGATGTGGCAAAATGGTTGATAATAGGGACGTTAGGACCATGTTGCTTCATACCACATATGGGCCACTTATCATTTGGGGTTAATAAAGATCCACATGTTTCATATTGCTCATATCATACTCAAGTTTCCAAGCACAAGAAAGATAAGTGGTTGTGTGACGAATCAACCCAAATTTTGGCACCAAGATAATAGTTGAAGCTTCACTCAAAAAATATATATGAAATTTGAAGAACAAATTGTATAATTATTACTGTTAGTATTTCCATGATAGAAATCTAGATATATTTGCACACAAAGGTTTAAATACAGGTTTTTACTACCCATAAGGCAAATTATTTTAATTTTGACCATTTTATGGATAAGATATTAGTCACAACTTGTTAGTGGGTGCACTAGTTACAACCCGGCTATGAAATACAACCATCTAGAAAGCATGTATTTAAACGTTTCTAAGTTTAAGTAGGTCAAATTCTTTGGATATGGATCCGATTGATTAAATTTTAAATAAAGTTTGGCCCCTAATAAAAGGTTGTCATAAATGCCATTGTAAATGCCTACTTGGATAAGCATCCTATTAATGGCTGCCTCATATAACAATGTCTATTTAAGCACACCTATCTCACTTGTTTTGGATCGACTCACATCACCAACTCACCAAAGTCCCACATAACTATCTCAAGATATAGAACCCCATTAGACAATCCAATTGCCATGAGGACATCTAGCTTCCTCCTCATCATCGTTGTTGCATTCCTCTATGCCATCGGCTCACCCGCCATAGGCTGTGGGGAACGGATGGGTAACCAATTGTGGAACACGGCAATAGAGAATGGATGAGAACCAATCGAAAACATCAACGACCAACACATCCAGGAGCTCGGCCGTTGGGCGGTGTTGGAGTTTGGCAAGCATGTGAACTGCGTGCTCAAGTTCAACAAGGTGGTAAGTGGCAGGCAACAACTTGTTTCTGGAATGAACTACGAACTCATCATTGAGGCATCAGACATTGGCGGGAAAGAAGACAAGTACAAGGCAGAGGTGTACGAGAAGACATGGACTCACAAATGCTAGCTCCTCTCATTCGCCAAGGTGAAATAGGCGAGTGGCAATAACTTCGGTGGTAATAATTGTGATGTACCAGATTTGTTAGCTGGGTTTATTTATTGACGAATAACTTATCGTCTTGCATTGCCATGCGTGGAACATATCCAATAGCATACATCTACAACTTGACAATGATAAGAGCAGAAAATGGAAAAACTAAATATAACTTGCAATTGAGATATCTATAACTGTAATATAATGCAATAGAGGCATGAAACAAAAATGAGGTTTTAGCACTAGATCGATCACTCCACTATAACCCGTGGGATAGTTTCCGCAAGACCATTCAACTTTTCTAAAGAAAAACACTACTCTCTGACATGGAAATGAAGAAAAAAGAATACATTTATCAATCACGTGAACTGCGTGCTCAAGTTCAACAAGGTGGTGAGTGGAAGGCAACAACTTGTTTCTGGAATGAACTACAAACTCATCATCGACGCATCAGACATTGGCGGGAAAGATGACAAGTACAAGGCAAAGGTGTACGAGCAGGAGTGGACTCACAAACGCCAGCTCCTCTCATTCGCCAAGGTGAAATAGGCGGGTAGCAATAACTTCGGTAGTAATAATTGTGATGTTGCATATTTGTTAACTATTATTATATCGACTAATAATTTATTCTCTTGCGTTGCCATGCTTGTAACATATCAAATAGCATACATCTACAACTTGACAATGATAAGTGCAGAAAATGGAACAACTAAATATAACTTGCAATTGCAAAGATCTATAACTGCAATACAATGCAATACCAAAGAGTCATGAAATAAAAACACGGTATTAGCACTAGATTGATCATTCTACTATAAGGAGTGGGATGGTTTCCAGGACACCATTCAACTTTTCCAAGGATAAGTACATCTCTATGACACGGAAATGAAGAAAAAAATAATTCATCTATCAATCTATATACATCTAGTATAAGTTAATTCCGCCCAATGATACCTCCAATCTCCAACAACCGTCACGGTACTGGCGAAATTTTAGAGGTGATGATGTGGAGTGGACTTAATGTGATGGTGACGGAGGAGAGTAATTAGAGGTTACCAGTTAGTGTTTAGGCTTAGTGTTAGAGGCACTACTAGAAAAAGGCCTACTAATGGCGCACCAGTTTTGCCTACTAATGGCGCACTACTGGTGCGCCATAGCATACATCTACAACTTGACAATGATAAGTGCAGAAAATGGAACAACTAAATATAACTTGCAATTGCAAAGATCTATAACTGCAATACAATGCAATACCAAAGAGTCATGAAATAAAAACACGGTATTAGCACTAGATCGATCATTCTACTATAAGGAGTGGGATGGTTTCCAGGACACCATTCAACTTTTCCAAGGATAAGTACATCTCTATGACACGGAAATGAAGAAAAATATAATTCATCTATCAATCTATATACATCTAGTATAAGTTAATTCCGCCCAATGATACCTCCAATCTCCAACAACCGTCACGGGACTGGCGAAATTTTAGAGGTGATGATGCGGAGTGGACTTAATGTGATGGTGACGGAGGAGAGTAATTAGAGGTTACCAGTTAGTGTTTAGACTTAGTGTTAGAGGCACTACTAGAAAAAGGCCTACTAATGGCGCACCAGTTTTGCCTACTAATGGCGAACTACTGGTGCGCCATTAGTATGACTAGAGGTGCGCCATTACTATCTGACTTAGTAATGGCGCACCACATAGAAGTGCGCCATTAGTAATAATTTTTTTTCAAAAAAATTCATTTTTTTGAATTTTTTTTTATTTTTTTCAATTTTATTTTCGTTTTTTAATCTCGGGTTACTATGGCTTAATCTCGGGTCAAATCGCACTCCATGGTCAAACTTCCTGAAAGGTCACCCATCCTCACACTATTCCAGCACAAGCACGCTTAACTTCAGAGTTCTATCCAACCCCAGTAACAGCTCACTTCACAGTCACTTGTTGATATATTTAGCATATCAATCCTATTATACCTTGTTGATGTCTAGGACTTTGTTCATTTTCATGACTATGATGAAATTTTGAAAAATATTTCAAACTTCCCGGTCATATTACGTCAAAAAAAAATTCAAAACCAATTTTTTTCAGTTACTAGTGGCGCACCACATCCACGGTGCGCCACTAGTAAGTTTGAAATTTGTTGAATTTTTTTGCCTCTAGAAATTGAAAGCCCCGTAACTTTTTTCTATTAGGTTTTTGGTGATTTTGAAAATGTTTAACGGGGTTCCCCCGGTTAAATTTGGATGTAACTTTTCGAGTAGATGATTTTTCATATAAAAAACTTTTTAATCCGAGTTCGTATGCAAAAGTTATGCCCATTTTACAAATTTCCAGAGAGATTTTGCAAATAAAGTCGAAATTCATATTTGTAAATTTTCCCAACAACTAGACCACATATCACATGGGAAACTTATTTTCTTTTATTTTTTTGACATTTCCATCATTTTCTTTTATTTTTTAAAAAACTGAAAAGGCGGTCCGGGCGGGTGCATTCAGGAACTTTTGGGCCACGCTAGTAATGGCGCACCGTGGGGTGGTGCACCATTACTAGCACTAGTAATGACGCACCACCCCACGGTGCGCCATTACTAAGTTTTTAAAAAAATAAAAAATTTTGAATTTTTTTTATTTTTTTTTAAAACTTAGTAATGGCGTACCAGTGGGCAGTGCGCCATTACTTGTTAAAACTAGTAATGACGCACTGTTCACAGGTGCGGCATTACTAACAAATTTTTTTATTTTTTTTACTTTTTTTTTCAAAACTACTAATGGCGCACGGTGGGTGTGGTGCGCCATTACTATGTCAACTAGTAATGGCGCACCACTCCCACGGTGCGCCATTAGTAGTTTTGAAAAAATTAAATTTTTTTTTTACTAATGACGCACCGTGGGATGTGGTGCACCATTAGTATTTGCACACTAATGACGCACCAACACATGGTGCGCCATTAGTATTTAGTAATGGCGCACTACATGTACAGTGCGCCATTAGTATCCATCCCATCTATAGCCCTTTTTCTAGTAGTGAGGGCTGTGTGTTATGCTGGGTGACACTAGGGTTGGATGCATTAGAGGGATGTCTTTCTCGGATGGTAGTAGTCACTGGCCTCAAGAAAGAAATGTTTGGTGGCTGGAGGAGAAAAATACATATGTGCCATTGGAAATCAGGCTATGGATCTTAATCGACCATGTTATTATAAATTTCCTAGCGAGCAATGAGTAGGTTGTTAGTTAATATGCAAAACCATTTAAAGACATTATAACTGTGCAGTTTTCCTGGCCTCTCACGCCCCTAGCTGTTTCGGCCATCAGATCTTCGAATGTGGGCGTTTTTAGCCGTGAGATGTCCCTTTGGTGCAATAGTTTTCCGGGCTGCTGCTCCCGAAACAAAATTAGCGCACTGTGGTTGATTGGGCCAGAGCTTGGGCTAGAAAGACCAGCTAACCTCATCGGGCTTTTAATGTGTATCGGCCCCGTGGGGCGACCAAACTCCTTACACGCTTCCATCCTGAGTTCCTGACCTCTCCTCTCCCGTTGGCCTCAACCCTTCTCTGATCGCGGTGGCGGCGGCGGCGGCGGCGGCGGTGATTCTGGCCGATGCAAAACCCCTCCCAGGCTCCCAGCGCCAACCTTCTCCATCCCCTCTTCACCTTTCGCATCACGCATGCTCACGTGGGACGGCAGCGTGTCCAACTAATGTACGACCATGGAGTGCTGATCTGTAGGCGTCGGCGCTTGATTTTCAGACTCATGGTGGCGCACAGTCCACCCGATGCGATGCGATGCGACGTCTCCGGCACCCTCACCACGTCCGCCTTGCCTTCATCACCATCCTGCGTCTACGACAACCTTGCAATTTTGCAGGTAATCTGTTAATAATCCTCATCTGTCACCCCTTTCCCTTATCTCTGTTAAATGATTTTGCTCTCCCTCTCAATACCAATGCTCCTTTTCTCCCTCCGCCAGCTACAATCTCTTGGATTTATTGATGCGAATTTCTGTACCGATAAATATGACCAATCTGTAGGGAGTGTACATCTAGGGAGAATGAAGTGAAAAGAATTGATGTACTGACAGACCAATAAAATTAGTAAAACGACAGTTCCAAATTTCTCCCAAAATAAACTGAAGTGAACTGATGTATTGTACTCCCTCCGTCCGGAAATATTTGTCATCAAAATGGATAAAAAGGGATGTATTTAGACGTTCTAGATACATCCCTTTTTATCCACTTTGATGACATGTATTTTCGGACGGAGGGAGTAATTGTATCTGTAGTGTTCAGTGAACTTTCTCAAAAGAGGATAGTGTTGGCTCAAGATCCACCGGGACTGTTCAGGTTTTGATATTTGGATTGTTGAATTTAGGTGTTTGTTAATTTTCTTTTCAGTGCCGGTGGTCGGTTGAATGGTGATGTTGATTGGTGACTGCTGTAAACTTTTGATTTATTTTGCTGTAATCAACGTACAAGGAGACTTGAGTTGAATGAACCTTTCCCATGAATGTTTTGTTGCGGCTGAATGCTCACTCACTTGTTCAGTATATATATAACTGTATTGCACAGTATTTTGAGATGCATAAGGAAGTTTCAGTTTGGTGCCAAAAGTGAATGTCATCTTCTTGGTTATGTATCATCCTTCTGTAGATGGCAGCACCATTTTTTTGGCTTTGACTATGCCACATCATTTTTCTGCTTGGCAACTTCTCTTCACCAATATTTTGTTAGTAAAATAGTGTCTTGCAGGCACAGATAGATCATGCAGGCCTTGGACTGGTCACCATTTCTCATAGTCAAGGCAAGATGATGGAAGGATTTTTTTTTTTGATATAGTGAGACATTTGAATTAAGAGATGGAGGATCTGGTTGCGCTGCCAAAGATGCTCTCAAGGTTAGTTCACTAACCATCTTTTCTATTCCAAATTTAAGAAGGTGTGCTATAGTTATAATGAATCGCTGTTTGGTTGTACATATGAATTTAATATAGCTGGCATTTCAATAATAAGAAGTCCTCATAACTGTCACATATTTCTTAGAACTTGTGGCATGATGTTCTTTTATTAACAACCACCACACATCTGCTTTTATTAGGTGGACATCCCAGTTAACTCAACAAACGTGTCTCTTTTGGTAGGTTGTGAACAATGTCATTATTGGCAAGCACTTATTGGGAAGATATGTATCTCAACCTCCCAACTAACATATACTCCCTTCGTTCCTAAATATTTGTCTTTTTAGAGTCTTCAAATGGACTACCACATACGGATGTATGTAGACATATTTTAGAGTGTAGGTTCACTCATTTTGCTTCGTATGTAGTCACTTGTTGAAATCTCTAGAAAGACAAATATTTAGGAACGGAGGGAGTACTTTCTATTTCTTCTTGACATTGTGCTGGCATGAAAGATAGGTGGCTTAACTGATGGGGAGCTATGTTATAAGATCCAGCTGAGCAATTTCACAATGATAACTTCATAGCTGGACAACTTGATGTGTCATTGTGCAAGCAAAAGGATTCCGCCGCTCTTTGTGTCGACGTCAAATATCTCTAGGTACTGCTCTCTCTTTTATCATGATTAATTATTCTGTCATGCCTTCTGTTTTGCATTCACCAATAATATTATTTGACAAAACCTCTCGCACATGACTGCTATGAAATATAATTTGCTCTATTGATGCATGAATTTAATGTGGATTAAGACCAAAAGTTTAGGAAATCAAATCATCTGACCTGATATCATGTGTGTTTATCTTGCCTGACAAATACATCGTACATAGAAATGAGAGATTCTGGCTATAACCTGCTGCTATGCTTGTGACTTGGTCTGCTTTTTTGTGTGTAGATATACTGTTTAGACAGAGGATCGTGCTTTCAGTATATCAATTTATTTTTATTACTACCCTGCATCATCAACTGACCAGAAAAAATTTCATAAACGTAACAAGGTCGTGGCAGCTCTTCCTATTCCTAGGGATATTGCTCAATTCTCTTCCTTTTAACTCGTTTATGTTTGGCCCAAAGAACACAAATTTCTCATGATTCTGAATAGTTTTTTATTGAAGATTGCTGAATTATTTATCTGCTTTTACATGTTTGATCAATATTGTTTCATCTGTCATGTCGCTTTGCAAGTAGCACATTGCTTTATCCTGTGATAGCCCAAAACCAGAAAACGCTGCACTGTTTTTGTCATTGAAAGTTTAGATGGATGTACCCTTGCTAATATGTAGTATGAATTTGTGCTTCGCGCGATTACATGGACCTAAAAGAAAATTTACATCCACTCGCAGACATTTTTAAAGACTATAAATTCTGAACACATAGTTGCATCCATGTTGATGTTATCTACACTAAAATTATAGCTGACTTTTATCCAAAGCACACATATGGTGTAGTTTATTATTACCAGTTAAGGTCTTGGTTTTGTTTATTACCATCGATCCATTGAACTCATTAGTTTGACTTCTTTTCGTTCTACAGATTCTATTTCTGCAATTGTTGGAACCTGCACTCATGTCCTCCTCCATTAACAATGACCAACACTATGGCACTTATGAAAATAACATAAGTTGACAAATTCCAACTCGATAATTCAGATTATATACTCCACCATACTGAGGACTGTGTTCCTCCAAATTTAGAAAAAAGGTTGTTGTTCAATTTGCTATTTACAAAACAATGGGTAGTTGACACTTGCTTGTCTTTAATAGATAGTCAATTCGTAGTGTGCTTCAGTTCTAAAAAAGCATTTTTAGCCTGCAGGTTATTTTTGTAAGAAAATTACTCCGTCGTTTAAATTATTTCTATCTGGAAGGGAGAATTCCACCTTTGGTGACCATTAGTTTCAATTTTAGGACATATATATAGAGACCTAGATGGATAAGTGTATTTCTATGTAACACCGTTCAACTATATCTACTATCGACTATAGTATTTTTTTTTCTCTTCCTCGACATACCCTACATTGGCCAGTTTTCTGTTTTTATGTAATTTTGTGCTAAAGAGAGTAAGAAGGAAGAAGATTTAGCTTTGGTTCCAGTTTTTGGTGATCCTTGTGTTGGTAAATTTGTTACACTACACTACCAATAATTCATATAGCAATTATATTATCAATTAGATCGTCATTCATGGCAGTGTAAGGGCCCGAGGTGCTTTGAAATATCAGTTTGAGATTTGGCATTGGGAGATGTCCATGGAGTGCTTTTTTTTGTCCTTGCATCTGCCATTATTGGGTAATATTATTCATTAGATAATAGTTATACTTGCATTATGTTCTGAGCGAGTTTAGTCTCTTTGGTATACCTTCGAATCATTTGCTATCCAGTTATTGCAGGCTTGATATGTGAATTCTCTGCTCATATGAGCATGTTAAAGTTGTTGCTTTTTGTTGGTAAGGCCAAAGTTGTTCCTGGAAGTTACAACAGAAGAGTTTGCCATAGGAGACATATCATGATTCTCATCACCAGAGTTATTATGTGGCTTGGATATGGGTAGTAATCAACTGATCATGCTTTATATTTGTTAGAAATCCTAACGCTCTGCTGTAAAAGTGGACGGGCGCGGCAACGCGCGCCTTCAGTGATCTAGTATAATTTAGAAGTACGGACATCGGTCGAGAAGGAGAGCCACTTTTGCATCAACAAGTACATGGGTGAGTAAAGATCCAACTATTCAATTTCTGCTTAAAAATGAGAAAACAAACGTCGTGCACGGGAAAATCCATAGCCTTCCCCTTGAACAAAGAGGAGAACATACCATAAAAATCTTCTCCTATGGCGTGAGCTCGGGGCTAGAGAGGTTGGACGTTGCGGCGTAGGAACATGTGCGCCACCTCAACTAGGGTAATTCTGCGGTCCCGGAGGAAGGACAACCTCTTCGCAATCCTGCCCAACTCCTTGGAATCTGACCAGATAGCATTCTACTAATAATTAGGAAATAGGGGGAGTTCTGTGGTTGGAAGAAGGCATATCTCACTGTAAAGATGATCAGTAGAAATATCTCTGTATGTGTAGCATTTTAGAGAAACACTTCCGAGTGTGGTGATGTTTTTGACCAAGGATACAATAAATCAGTAGCAATATCCATGTATGTGCAACATTTTTTAGAGAAACTCCCCCGACCATGGCACTGTTTTTGACCAATAAGATAGGTGATCGTTAGCAATATCCATGTAGGTGTAGCATTTTTATAGAAACACCCCAAACCATGGCGATGTTTTTGAGCAACAAGATGAGAGCCGCTAGCACGAGCGTCGCTAGTGCGTGCGATCGCGCATGCAGGTTGCGAGCCAGCCAACGTGCCAAGCTAGTTCATGTGTAGACATGCTTCTAGGAACTACTTTATGGTGACAACATTGTGTAGTAGTACTAGTGTAGGGCTAGAACTGTGTAGAACTACTATGTACATAGGGGGAGGACTGAGTAGGAGTTACTATGTGCATATATGCAGACGGTAGCTTATAATGTGAGGTCGTTGTCTGGAAGAAGGCTCGACTGAAATGAGCAACTGACCCAAAATAGTTTTTCAGTCCACTGACTTGTAGTCGCTTCCTCATTTCTGCACAACATTGTTATGTTTGGTGCTACCTCTTGAGCACTGTGTTGGATTTCCCCGAAGAGGAGAGGATGATGCAGCAAAGTAGCGTAAGTATTTCCCCCAGTTTTAAGAACTAAGGTATCAGTCCAGTAGGAGACCACACACAAGTCCCTCGTACCTACACAAAACGATAGCAACTCGCAACCAACGCGATTAGGGGTTGTCAATCCCTTCATGGTCACTTACGAGAGTGAGATCTGATAGAGATAATAAATAATATTTTTAGTATTTTTGATAGATAGATGCAAAGTAAAAAGTAAAAGGCAAAGTAAAAACAAAGTAAGTAAATAAAGTGATAGAGATTGATATGATGAGAATAGACCCGGGGGCCATAGGTTTCACTAGTGGCTTCTCTCAAGAGCATAGATATTCTACGGTGGGTGAACAAATTACTGTTGAGCAATTGACAGAATTGAGGATAGTTATGAGCATATCTAGGCAATGATCATGTATATAGGCATCACATCCAATACAAGTAGATCGAAACGATTCTGCATCTACTACTATTACTCCACTCATCGACCGCTATCCAACATGCATCTAGAGTATTAAGTTAAAAACAGAGTAACGCCTTAAGCAAGAAGACATGATATCGAGGGATAGATTCATGCAATATGATAAAAAAACATCTTGTTATCCTCGATGGCAACAATACAATACGTGCCTTGCAACCCTTTCTGTCACTGGGTAAGGACACCGCAAGATTGAACCCAAAGCTAAGCACTTCTCCCATTGCAAGAACTACCAATCTAGTTGGCCAAACCAAAAAGGATAATTGGAAGAGACTTGCAAAGATAACTCAATCATACATAAAAGAATTCAGAGAAGAATCAAATATTTTCCATAGATAATACTGGATCATAAACCCACAATTCATCGGTCTCAACAAACACACCGTAAAAAGAAGATTACATCGAATAGATCTCCACAAGAGAGGGGGAGAACATTGTATTGAGATCCAAAAAGAGAGAAGAAGCCATCTAGCTACTAGCTATGGACCCGAAGGTCTGAAGTAAACTACTCACACTTCATCGGAGGGGCTATGGTGTTGATTAGAAGCCCTCCGTGGTGGATGCCCCCTCCAGCGGAGCTCCGGAACAGGCCCCAAGATGGGATCTCGTGGATACAGAAGGTTGCGGCGGTGGAATTAGGTTTTTGGCTCCTGGTCTGATCGTTCGGGGATACGTAGGTATATGTAGGAGAAGGAGTACGTCGGTGGAGCGTCAGGGGGCCCACGAGGTAGGGGGCGCGCCCAGGGGGCGCGCCCTCCACCCTCGTGACCGCCTCTGGCACTTCTTGGAGTAGGGTCCAAGTCTACTGGATCACGTTCGGTGAGAAAATCACGTTCTCGAAGGTTTCATTCCGTTTGGACTCCATTTGATATTCTGTTTCTTCGAAACACTGAAATAGGCAAAAAACAGCAATTCTGGGCTGGGCCTCCGGTTAATAGGTTAGTCCCAAAAATAATATAAAAGTGGAAAATAAAGCCCAATATAGTCCAAACAGTAGATAAAGTAGCATGGAGGAATCAAAAATTATAGATACATTGGAGACATATCAGGCACCCCCAAGCTTAAATCCTGCTCGTCCTCGAGTAGGTAAATGATAAAAAAGAATTTTTGATGCGGAGTGATACTTTGGCATAATTTCAATATAAATCTTCTTACATGTGATATGAATATTCAGATCCGGAAGATTCAAGACAAAAGTTCATATTGACACAAAAATAATAATACTTCCAGCATACTAATCAAAACAATCATGTCTTCTCAAAATAACATGGCAAAAGAAAGTTCATCCCTACAAAATCATATAGTTAGGCTATGCTTCATTTTCGTCACACAAAGATGTTCCCAACTTCTTTACCCCCGATGACAAGCCAAGCAATTGTTTCATACTCAAATAATCTCAAACTTTTTCAACCTTCACGCAATACATGAGCGCGAGCCATGGATATAGCAATATGGGTGGAATAGAATATGATGATGGGGATTGTGTGGAGAAGACAAAAAAAGAAAGTCTCACATTGACGAGGCTAATCAACGGGCTATGGAGATGCCCATCAATTGATGTCAACATGAGGAGTAGGGATTGCCATGCAACGAATGCACTAGAGCTATAAGTATATGAAAGCTCTAAAAAAGAAACTAAGCGGGTGTGCATCCAACTTGCTTGCTCACGAAGACCTAGGGCATTTTGAGGAAGCCCATCATTGGAATATACAAGCCAAGTCTATAACGAAAAATTCCCCACTAGTATATGAAAGTGACAAAATGAGAGACTCTCTATCATGAAGATCTTGGTGCTACTTTGAATCACAAGTGTGGTAAAAGGATAGTAGCATTGTCTCTTCTCTCTTTTTCTCTCATTTTTTATTTGGGCCTTTCTCTCTTTTTTTGCCTTTCTCTTTTTTTTCGTCCGGAGTCTCATCCTGACTTATGGGGGAATCATAGTCTCCATCATTCTTTCCTCACTTGGGACAATGCTCTAATAATGATAATCATCACACTTTTATTTTTCTTACAACTCAACAATTACAACCGATACTTAGAACAAGGTATGACTCTATATGAATGCCTCCGGCGGTGTACCGGGATGGTGCAATGAATCAAGAGTGACACGTATGAAAAATAATGCATGGTGGCTTTGCCACAAATACGATGTCAACTACATGATCATGCAATGGCAATATGACAAAAGTAATGTATGTCATGATGATGATGACGGAAGTTGCATGGCAATATATCTCGAAATGGCTATGGAAATGCCATGATAGGTAGGTATGGTGGCTGTTTTGAGGAAGATATAAGGAGGTTTATGTGTGATAGAGCGTATCGTATCACGGGGTTTGGATGCACCAGCGAAGTTTGCACCAACTCTCAAGGTGAGAAAGGGCAATGCACGGTACCGAAGAGGCTAGCAAAGGCGGAAAGGTGAGAGTGCGTATAATCCATGGACTCAACATTAGTCAAAAGAACTCATATACTTATTGCAAAAATTTAGAAGCCATCAAAAATCAAGTACTATGCGCATGCTCCTAGGGGGATAGATTGGTAGGAAAAGACCATCGCTCGTCCCCGACCGCCACTCATAAGGATGCACAAGCCAGGTACCCTCCATGTTTCAAATTTGTTACACAACTTTAACCATACGTGCATGCTACGGGACTTGTAAACTTTAACACAAGCATTTCTCAATTTCACAATTACCCAACTAGCACGACTTTGATATTATCACCTCCATATCTCAAAACAATTATCAAGCATCAAACTTATCTTAGTATTCAATTCTCTCAAAAGAAAGTTTCACATATCTTGAACACTAAGTATATTAACATTAAGCAAATTACCATGCTATTAGCGACTCTCAAAATAATCTAAGTGAAGCATGAGAGATCAATAGTTTCTTTAAAACAAATCCACCACCGTGCTCTAAAAGATATAACTGAAGCATAGAGCAAAAATTATCACGCTCAAAAGATATAAGTGAAGTACGATGAGCAAAACTATCAAGCTCAAAAGATATAAGTGAAGCACATAGAGTATTCTAACAAATTCCAAATCATGTATGGCTCTCTCAAAAGGTGTGTACAGCAAGGATGATTGTGGTAAACTAACGAGCAAAACCTCAAATAATACAAGACACTCCAAGCAAAACACATATCATGTGGTGAATAAAAATATAGCTCCAAGTAAATTACCGATGGAAGTGGACGAAAGAGGGGATGCCTTCCGGGGCATCCCCAAGCTTTGAATTTTTGGTGTCCTTGGGTTATCTTGGGGGTGCCATGGGAATCCCCAAGCTTAGGCTCTTGCCACTCCTTGTTCCATAATCCATCAAAAGAATTCACCCAAAACTTGAAAACTTCACAACACAAAACTCAACAGAAATCTCGTGAGCTCCGTTAGAGAAAGAAAACAAAGAACTACTTAAGGTACTGTAATGAACTCATTCTTTATTTATATTGGTGTTAAACCTACTTTATTCCAACTTCTCTATGGATTATAAACTATTTTACTAGCCATAGATTCATCAAAATAAGCAAACAACACACGTAAAGTAGAATCCGTCAAAAACAGAACAGTCTGTAGAAATCTGTAACTAACACAAACTTATGCAACTCTAAAAATTCTACCAAAATAGGAAGTCCTGGACAATTTGTCTATTGAACATCAGCAAAAAGAATCAACACAAAATCACGTTCCTGTGATTTAACAAAGTTATATTCGTGCGCGCAAAGTTTCTGTTTTTCAGCAGAATCAAATCAACTATCATCGTAGGTTATCCTATAGGTTCTACTTGGCACAAACACTAATTAAAACATAAAACCACATCCAAACAGAAGGTAGATGGATTATTTATTCCTAATCAGAAGCAAAAACAAAAAACACAAAATAAAATTGGGTTGCCTCCCAACAAGCGCTATCGTTTAACGCCCCTAGCTAGGCATAAAAGAAAGGATAGATCTAGGTATTGCCATCTTTGGTAGGCAATCCATAAGTGGCTCTCATGATAGATTCATATGGTAATTTTATTTTATTTCTAGGTAAGCGTTCCATACCCTTCTTTAAGGGAAATTGGAATCTAATATTTCCTTCCTTCATATCAATAATTGCACCAATCGTTCTAAGGAAAGGTCTACCAAGAATAATAGGACATGAAGGATTGCAATCTATATCAAGAACGATAAAATCTATGGGCACATAATTCCTATTTGCAACAATAAGAACATCATTAATTCTTCCCATAGGCTTTTTAATAGTTGAATTCGCAAGATGCAAGTTTAGAGAGCAATCATCAAAATCACAGAAATCTAGCAAATCACATAAAGTTTTGGGAATAGTAGAGACACTAGCACCCAAATCACACAAAGCATGAAACTCATAATCTTTAATTTTAATTTTAATAGTAGGTTCCCATTCATCATAGAGTTTTCTAGGGATAGAAACTTTCAACTCAAGTTTTTCTTCATAAGATTGCATCAAGGCATCAACAATATGTTCGGTAAAGGCCTTATTTTGACTATAAGCATGAGGAGAATCTAGAACGGATTGCAACAAGGAAATACAACCAATCAAAGAGCAATTTTCATAATTAAATTCCTTGAGATCCAAAATAGTGGGTTTAGCAACATCTAGGTTTTTATTTCTTTCAATCCCACTTTCATCAAATTCATCATCAAGATCTAGAAACTCCGAATTCTTAGAACGCCTTCTAGGTAAAGGAAGATCATATTCAGTTTCATCAAGATTCATATTGCAAAACAAAGATTTAATGGGGGACACATCAATAAATTTTAGTTCTTCATCTTGATTTTCATAGGAATTGGAAGAACACGCTTTAATAAAGGTATCTTTGGAAGCACGCATCCTAGCGGTTCTTTCCTTGCACTCATTAATGGAAATTCTCATGGCTTTGAGAGACTCATTGATATCATGCTTAGGAGGAATAGATCTAAGCTTTAAAGAATCAATTTCAAGAGAAATTCTATCAACGTTCCTAGCCAAATCATCAACTTTAAGCAATTTCTCTTCAAGCAAAGCATTAAAATTCTTTTGTGAATTCATAAACTCTTTAACACTACTCTCAAATTCAGAGGGCATCTTATTAAAATTTCCATAAGAGTTGTTGCAGGAATTTCCATAATTATTAGAAGGATTACTAGGATAAGGCCTAGGATTAAAATTCCCTTTATAAGCATTGTTTCCGAAACTATTCCTACCAACAAAATTCACATCCATAGATTCATTATTATTCTCAAGCAAAGTAGATAAAGGCATATCATTGGGATCAAGAGGAGTATTTTTAGGAGCAAACATCTTCATAAGTTCATCCATCTTTTCACTCAAAACATTGATTTCTTCTATAGCATGCACTTTTTTACTAGAAGATATTTCGGTGTGCCATTGAGAATAATTAGCCATAATATTATCAAGCAATTTTGTAGCATCCCCTAACGTAATTTCCATAAACGTGCCTCCCGCGGCCGAATCTAAAAGATTTCTAGAAGCAAAATTCAAACCGGCATAAAATTTTTGTATGATCATCCATAAATTCAAACCATGAGCAGGGCAATTGCGAAGCATCAATTTCATTCTTTCCCAAGATTGGGCAACATGCTCATGATCAAGTTGTTTAAAATTCATGATATCGTTCCTAAGAGTGATGATCTTAGCGGGAGGAAAATACTTACAGATAAAAGCATCTTTGCACGTGTTCCGAGAATCAATACTATTTTTAGGCAAAGATGAAAACCAAACTTTAGACGATCTCTAAGTGAAAATGGAAATAACTTCAATTTGACAATATTGTTATGTATCTTTCTTCTTTTGCATATCACACAAATCAACAAAAAAATTAGATGAGTAGCGGCATCTTCACTAGGAAGGCCGGTGAATTGATCTTTCATAACAAGATTCAACAAAGCGGTATTGATTTCACAAGACTCATCATTATTAAGAGGAGCAATGGGAGTACTAAGGAAATCATTATTATTGGTATTCGAGAAATCACACAATTTGGTATTATCTTGCGCCATGGCAACAGGTAATCCAACACACAAGCAAACAGAAAGGCAACGGGAAAAAGGCAAACGGAAAAGAGAGGAGGAGATTGGGAAAGAGAGGGCGAATAAAACGGCAAAGGTGAAGTGGGGGAGAGGAAAAAGAGAGGCAAATAGCAAATAATGTAATGCGAGAGATAGGGATTGTGATGGGTACTTGGTACGGTTGACTTGCTTGCGTGAGCCTTCCCGGCAACGGCACCAGAAATTCTTCTTGCTACCTCTTGAGCACTGCGTTGGATTTCCCCGAAGTGGAGAGGATGATGCAGCAAAGTAGCGTAAGTATTTCCCTCAATTTTTGAGAACCAAGGTATCAATCCTGTAGGAGACCACGCACAAGTCCCTCGTACCTACACAAAACGATAGCAACTCGCAACCAACGCGATTAGGGGTTGTCAATCCCTTCATGGTCACTTACGATAGTGAGATCTGATAGAGATAATAAATAATATTTTTGGTACTTTTGATAGATAGATGCAAAGTAAAAAGTAAAAGGCAAAGTAAAAGCAAAGCAAATAAAGAAAGTGATAGAGATTGATATGATGAGAATAGACCCGGGGGCCATAGGTTTCACTAGTGGCTTCTCTCAAGAGCATAGATATTCTATGGTGGGTGAACAAATTATTGTTGAGCAATTAACATAATTGAGCATAGTTATGAGCATATCTAGGCAATGATCATGTATATAGGCATCACGTCCAAGACAAGTAGATCGAAACGATTCTGCATCTACTCATCGACCGCTATCCAACATGCATCTAGAGTATTAAGTTAAAAATAGAGTAACGCCTTAAGCAAGATGACATGATGTAGAGGGATAAATTCATGCAATATGATAAAAAACCCATCTTGTTATCCTCGATGGCAACAATACAATACGTGCCTTACAACCCCTTTCTGTCACTGGGTATAGACACCGCAAGATTGAACCCAAAGCTAAGCACTTCTCCCATTGCAAGAACTACCAATCTAGTTGGCCAAACCAAAAATGATAATTCGAAGAGACTTGCAAAGATAACTCAATCATACATAAAAGAATTCAGAGAAGAATCAAATATTTTCCATAGATAATACTAGATCATAAACCCACAATTCATCGGTCTCAACAAACACACCGCAAAAAGAAGATTACATCGAATAGATCTCCACAAGAGAGGGGGGAACATTGTATTGAGATCCAAAAAGAGAGAAGAAGCCATCTAGCTACTAGCTATCGACCTAAAGGTCTGAAGTAAACTACTCACACTTCATCGGAGGGGCTATGGTGTTGATGTAGAAGCCCTCCGTGGTGGATGCCCCCTCCGGCGGAGCTCCGGAACAGGCCCCAAGATGGGATCTCTTGGATAAAGAAGGTTGCGGCGGTGGAATTAGGTTTTTGGCTCCTGTTCTGATCGTTCGGGGATACATAGGTATATATAGGAGGAAGGAGTACATCGGTGGAGCGTCAGGGGGGCCACGAGGTAGGGGGGCGCGCCCCGGGAGGCGCCCTCCACCCTCGTGACCGCCTCTGGCACTTCTTGGAGTAGGATCCAAGTCTCCTGGATCACGTTTGGTGAGAAAATCACGTTCCCGAAGGTTTCATTCCGTTTGGACTCCATTTGATATTTCGTTTCTTCGAAACACTGAAATAGGCAAAAAAACAGCAATTCTGGGCTGGGCCTCCGGTTAATAGGTTAGTCCCAAAAATAATATAAAAATAAAAAGTAAAGCCCAATATAGTCCAAAACAGTAGATAAAGTAGCATGGAGCAATCAAAAATTATAGATATGTTGGGGGCGTATCATTTGGCAATGATACGTCTCCAACATATCTATAACTTTTTATTGTTCCATGCTATTATATTATCTGTTTTGGATGTTTTGTATGCATTAATATGCTATTTTATATTATTTTTAGGACTAACCTATTAACCTAGGGCCTGGTGCCAGGTTCTATTTTTTTCCTTATTTTTGAGTTTAACAGAAAAGGAATATCGAACGGAGTTGTAACATTCCAAATTTTGCATATCATATTTTATTGCATTTCGCTTCGATTTTAGAAATTCTACGCAACTCAAGGACCCACGGGGAGAGTTGGGAATTTCGTTATTTTCATATTTGAGTTTTCTCAAATTTATAAAATAGGATCATTTGATTTTATTTATTTTATCTATAATTATTTCTATTATGAAAATATGAGGGATATAATAAAATGACTTTCCCAAAATAAAGAAATCTTGAGGATTTAATAATAAAATCAAATAAGATTTTATTTTGGAGTTTATTGCTATTTTATTTGAATTTAGGAAAAATGCGTGCTTTTCAAAATTGCATTTGGGCCCCAAATAAATGTTCATCATGTCTAGCTTGATTTTAGAAGTCGGTGAAAATTTATTTCGGGATTTTTGGAGTCTGTTTAGTATTTCTTTTAATTATTTATCCGCGCGTAATGTTTTTTTAAAAAAAAATAGGAACCGACTCCGGGCCGTACCCGAGCGGGACACCGCCCGGGAGGTCTTTATAAGCCGGGGCACCCCCTGCCCCAAAGCCCATCGCCGCCCGAAGCCCACCCCGCCGCCCCAAACCCTACCACCGCCGCTGCCGCCGCCGCTGCCGAAGCCCGCTGCCGCCGCCGCCCGACCCGCCGCCGCCGCCGTTGACCCGCCACTGCTGCCGTTGACCGCCGGAGGTAGTCCCCGTCGCCGCCTTGGTTTTCAAGAGAAAACCGTCGAGTTTTTTAGGAACCCGATTTATTTTTTTATAGATCGGTTTTATTTTTTCTACCGGTTTAGTTGTTTAGCAAACGCCCATTCGTTCGTTCATTTTAACGAACGATTTTTGTTTTAGCTACTTCAAATCTCTAGGTTTCACGGATCATCAGCAAGACAAGTAACACTTTGATCATACCTCTTTACTACCCAGTTTTATTGCATTAGATCAATCCTCAAACAATTGCATGGTTAGGATCTGATAATATGTGGGTTTTGGGAAGTAGATGAGGTAGAACCTATTACCTGTTTATTATCAAACCTTTGGGAGTTACTTCTACGTTTACTTATATTGCTATGCTATGCTAGTAGACGTGGATTGGGTGAGTGTTTCCATGACAGATGTGAGATTGTTTAACTAATGGTTTACTTAAGGTGGCAACTTAAATTCACATCTGGGTGGATTGAGGCACCTGGGGAACCCAGTGTTGCCTGTATTTTTTGGAAATCCCGGGGTACCGTGTGATTCTCCTATGGACCGCCACCCAGGCTCAAAGGGATCATGAGATTATTCATGCTAGAAACTTCCGTGTGCAGCCGCAAGCTACTATGGGCTCTAGCATAGTTGATTAAGTTGCGTGAGCTCTTGAAGAGGTAGACTAGCAGATGTAGGGGATGTAGGTTGGTACGGTCTACCCGGAGTAGAGAGTTAATGCTTCTGAAAGACTGTGTCTCGGTCATCCGTTTCTCAAACACCATGTAGTGCGAGAAATCAAGCGGAGGAGATTGAGTCTTGCGGGGAAAAGTGCGCAAACCTCTGCAGAGTGTATAAACTAATCATGGGTAGCCGTGTCCCCAGTTATGGACGTTTTGAGTATCTAGTACTTGGATTATCATGTGAATCTCATCATATTACTTAATTAATATTGTTGGGTTTAACGATGATGCTTAATTGGGATTGAGTTGGAGTACCCTTCTCAATGTTTAACAACCACCATGACAGTTAAATAAAATGTTATTCCTTTGCAGTAGGGAAAAATTGGCTTTATGCAAAACTGTAACCATAGAGCTCTCCACCAGCCATATATGCATGTAGTATAGCATTATTCTTTCATTACTCTCTATGTGTTACATTGCCAGCATATTCCATGTGCTGACCCGTTTTGGGCTGCAACGTTCATGTTGCAGACTTTTTAGACGATGAGTAAGGTGCTTTTAGGTCGTGGTTCTATACTCAGTGATGCCGTTGGAGTTGATGGACTCGCTTATCTTCCAAGCCTACCGCTATTATAATTATTAGATGGCCTTAAGCCATATTTATTGTAATAAGTTCTCTTTTGAGACATTCGATGTAATAAGTGTGTGATTGCTACTCTGTTATAAATCCTTCAAGTACTGCGCGTGTCAGCATTACCGATCCAGGGATGACACCGATGCACAGAGATCATACTGTTTGAGGTCTGGTCGCTATAAGATGGTATCAGAGCACACGTTGACTGTAGGACACGACCACTAAGCTAAAGCCCTAGATCACTACTCTCTCTTCTCATTTCTGACTCCTCATCTTTTCTACTCTTTTAGGATGGCAGATGCAAGGAATAAGTTCATGCAACCGGATGAAGATACACCCTTTGGATGCCACTTGAAGGAAGTCACTAGATACCTGAACATCAGAGTACCAAGCTTCACCGGGACCTACATCGCCACTTTACCCGAAGAAGAGCGGTGGATGATTCAAGTTCAAGTTCCAGGAAGAACGTTCATGCCAGTCACTGATCCCACAGAGTTTTCCTTTGATGCACCAACCTGGAGTCTAGGAAAGAGCATGGCAGCTCACATCACCATGGGACGCATTGGAGAAGTTTACCACAAGGATCTCAAAGATACTATCTACCAGATTTGTGGGCGCTGAGATGAGCAATGGGAGATGATCAGCACCAGGAAGGACAGATCAATTGCAGCTTTCATCCAGGAGTTAAACCAGCACATACGATGCCAGGAGAACCAGATGTGCGCAGGCATGATGGATCTGAAGAAGGCATTGACCAAGATCACGGAGCTGGACGAAGAACTCAAGTCTACACGTGATGGATATGAGGAGGAAATGACGACACTCGTAGAGAAGAATGATGATCTGAAGAAGAAGCTAAAAGTATTCATGGGATTTCCCGCGACTGGAGGAGAAAACGATGATTGCACTTGCCCGGAGAACTACATCATCATCGACGACACCGACTCGGACCCAGACGATAGTGATGATGATTATGTTGATGAAGCTGGAGCAGATATCATGGAGTCTTCATCGGAGCAGCTTTTCTAGTCGACCACCATAACAGTAGTAGTATTCCCCCATGTATATAGTATAGTACGAGCACTTTTGTAACGATAGTTAGACCGTTGTATGCCCTTGTTTGAATTGATTGAAGTGATATTGTTTGCTTTTGTCTCATGTGCATATGGGTAGTTTTTTTCTCTCTAGACCTCATTCTATTCTATTTTCTCATCTTTTCTAAACCCTCAGATGCCTCCGAGACGTGACAATGGATTTGCTTTCCGACCGGAGCTCACCCAGTTGATCCAGCAGCAGAATGCATTGATGCAGATACTAGTCCAGAATCAGAATCAAGGGAACGACAACAACAACAACCCGCCACCACCACCACCTGTTGACCATTTAGCCCGTTTCTTGAGGTTCAATCCGCCGGTGTTCTCCAGTAGCACCGAGCCGATAGTTGCAGATGGTTGGCTCTGCAAGATGGGAAGGGAGTTGACCACTGCAGGATGCGCAGATGCGGAAAAGGTGCAAATTTGCCGCACATCAGCTTGATGGACCCGCAGCATCATGGTGGGAGAATTTCACAGCCACTTATCCTATCGACACTGTCACATGGGATCAGTTTCAGCAGGCTTTTCGTACTGCCTATGTTTCAGCAGGAGCAATGGCCATGAAGAAGCGTGAGTTTCGCAACTTACGCCAGGGAGGATGTACTATTGGCCAGTATGTGGATGACTTTAGTAAGCTAGCACGTTATGCCCCAGATGACATTGCTACGGATGCAGCTAAGCAGGAGAAGTTTCTGGAAGGACTGAATGATGAGCTGAGCATGCAGTTGATGGTAGCAACCTTCAACAACTACCAGGAGTTGGTAGATAGAGCTCTTATGATTGAAGGGAAGTAGCAGCAGATTGACATCCGCAAGAGGAAGTATGGAAAAGGGAAGTACAATTCTGGAGCCCAGCAGAAGCCTCGTTTTACCCCGAACTCGGGAGTACATTTTCAGCATACCCATGGAGGAGGTAGTTCGTACAACCATAGTGGCCCCAAGAATGGTAATGGGAATGGAGGAAGCAATGGACAGAACCGCAGCAACCCATCAACACCAGCCAAGAGGGATCTGAGCCACATCACCTGTTACAAATGCCAGAAGACCGGACATTATGCCACTGAATGCCCTGAAGCGAAGAATGGAAATGGCAATGGAAGTTATGGGAAGAAGCCCAACCCTTTTAACAAAGGACAGGTGAACCACGTTAGCGTGGAGGAGGTTGAAGCCCAGCCAGATGCAGTAATAGGTAAGTTTTTGGGTAATTCATTTACTGCAATCGTTCTTTTTGATACTGGTGCATCGCATTCATACATATCAAGGGGATTTGTGGATAAGTATAACCTGCCAACCCAAGCCCTTAGGACACCCATGTTAGTAACCTCGCCAGGAGCAGAGTATATGGCTAGTCTATGGTGTGATTGGTTACCATTAAGGATTGGTGATAGAGGCAAAGGTGTCCCGTCTTTCGATGAGATGGTGGATTTTGCTTTGGTGGAAGTCGACTTTGACGATCCGACTACGAACGTGCGAGGACGTCGCGCCTTAGCAATCGCTAAACCAACTCCGAGAGGTTATTGACCACGCCGGAGCACGATCAACCTGACCACGAGGGTCTGTTTCCTGCGAGCAAACGAAGAACAAGCAAGAAACTGAGATTGCAATCTGGATATTGCGAATATAAGATGAAAGCTTTATTGATCAAGGTGGGGTTCTGTGACGCCTTTGTCTGGTCGTTGAACACAAACGAAGTACGCGAAGTTGCAGCTATGGCAAACTTTTAGTCTAAACAAAACCCAAAGTCTAAACGGTGCCCTAAGGGCTGTATATATGGAGGAAGAGGGGGTGAATTTCGTGGCCCTTGGTGGAGGGGTCCGAAACTAACCCTATCTCTTGTTTCCCCACACATACGGACTCTAAAAATAGCCTATACTTATGTATTTCGAAATTACATGGGCCTGGCCCAATAATAAGGTGACGCAGCACCTAGAATAGCCTCTGGACAAAATTTATGAAGTGGCATCTTGTATATTTCGTCCAAGGCTTCATGCACTCATTATGGTGGCTTCAAAGTCCTGAAATCATCACTTGTAACTCCGTTCTTGTCCCCCTTGCGCATGCCATCATCTCCATGCTTGTTCTTGCTCCAATGTTCATCCTTCTCCAAGCTAGGCCCTTCATTTGTAAGCAAAATAAATGTATCCAATTTAGGCAGCATCATATTCTCATGAACATTAGAATCATTACCAAGAAACGAAAGTACCTGGTAATTTAGTTGGCGTGCGCGAGCTCTAGTAATTGGTCCAGTATGTATAGCAGCAAGGGCTGTGGGTGTAACAATGGTATTGATGTCCTCATCAATTGGTAACTACGTGTTTCCCTCAGACCTAATAGTACTGGAATCGCAAGGACTGGATGTAATATTAGGCATGGATTGGTTATCGAAGTATGGAGGGAACATTGAATGTGCCAGTAAGTCGATTTTTCTTACCACGCCAGAAGGAAGAAGGATCAAGTACGTATACCGGCATCTGCCGAAGAGGACTCAAGCAAATTCCTTATCAGGAGTTGTACAGGAGGAAGTACCAATGGTGAAGGATTTTCCTGACGTATTTCCAGAAGAGTTGCCAGGCATGCCACCGGATAGAGACATTGAGTTTTTGACTGAGCTTTTGCCAGGCATAGGGCCGATATCTAAGAGACCGTACATGATGCCCGCAAAAGATTTGGACGAAATTAAGAAGCAGATCAAGGAGTTATTGGATAAAGGCTATATTCACCCAAGTTCTTCACCTTGGGGATCGCCAGTGCTTCTAGTGGAGAAGAAGGATGGATCATTGAGGATGGTTGTTGATTATCGAGGATTGAATGAGGTGACAATCAAAAACAAGTACCCACTATCGATGATCAATGATTTGTTTGACCGATTGCAAGGAGCTAAAGAATTTCTAAGATCGATATGCGATCAGGATACCACCAGTTGAAGATTCGAGAGCAGGATATACCCAAGACGGCTTTTACCACCAGGTACGGGCTGTACGAGTATACCGTTATGTCATTTGGTCTGACTAACGCACCTGCCTATTTCATGAACATGATGAACAAGGTGTTTATGGAGTTTCTGGATAAGTTCGTCATGGTGTTCATTGATGATATATTGGTCTACTCGAGGAATGAAGAGGAGCATAAGGAGCATTTGTGTTTGGTACTCGAGAAGCTTAGAGAACATCAGTTATATGCCAAGTTCAGCAAGTGTGAGTTTTGGTTGAAGGAAGTTGGATTCCTCGGACATGTTATATCCGGAGAAGGAACAGCAGTAGACCCCACCAAAGTTGTCATCGTAACAAATTGGGAAGCCCCAACAATAGTTGGAGAGATCTGGAGTTTTCTAGGACTCGCAGGATACTACCAGAGGTTCATTGAGAATTTCCCAAAGATTGCGAAGCCCATGACAGAGTTGTTGAAGAAGGACACCAAGTTCAAATGGACTGAGGAATGTGAGGCCAGTTTCCAAGAGTTGAAGAAACGTTTGGTTACATCACCAGTATTGATTTTACCGGATCAGCGCAAGGATTAAGAGGTATATTGCGACGCTTCTCGTCGAGGACTTGGAGCAGTGCTTATGCAGGAAGGAAGAGTTGTTTCGTATGCCTCAAGACAGCTTAAGCCGCATGAGTTGAACTATGCTACACATGATTTGGAGTTAGCAGCCGTAGTGCATGCATTGAAGACATGTAGACATTTTCTCATCGGAAACCATTGTGAGGTGTACACGGATCACAAGAGTTTGAAGTGCATCTTCATGCAGAAGGAGTTGAATCTCAGGCAAAGGAGATGGTTGGAACTCATCAAGGATTATGACATGAGATTGCAATATCACCCCGGAAAGGCTAACATAGTAGCCGATGCGTTGAGCCGTAAGAGCCATGTAAAAACATTCATGACCGGACGATTACCAAAGGAGTTAGCCAAGGACCTTCGTGAACTATGTTTGGAAATAGTTCCGAGAGGCTATGTAGCAGCATTGGAGATTCAGTCTACTTTGATGGATAAGATCGGAGAAGCCCAGAAGACAGACAAGGAGATTGCCCAGATAAAGGAGAAAATGAGCAAGGGAAAAGCTAAGGGATTTCGTGAGGATGAACACGATACCTTATGGTTTGAGGACCGCGTTTATGTGCCTAATGACCCGGAGATCAGGAAGTTGATATTACAGGAGGCCCATGATTCGCTGTATTCGATTCACCCAGGAAATACCAAGATGTATTTGGATTTGAAGGATACTTTCTGGTGGACCGGAATGAAGAAGGATATTGCAGAATATGTAGCAGTATGTGATGTATGTCAGAGAGTGAAGGCAGAGCATCAGAAGCCAATAGGATTGCTACAGCCATTGCCGATACCCGAATGGAAGTGGGATAAGCTAGGCATGGATTTTATCATGGGATTGCCCAGGACTCGTTCAGGCTATGACTCGATTTGGGTTGTAGTCGATCGTTTGACGAAGGTAGCTCATTTCATCCCAGTGAAGACCACCTACACCAGTGCCAAATTGGCTAAGATATATATGACCAGGATCGTTTGTCTGCACGGAGTTCCGAGGAGTATTGTATCGGATAGAGGAACCCAGTTTACCTCAAAGTTCTCGAATCAGTTGCATGAAACTTTGGGTACCAGGCTCGAGTTCAGTACAGCTTTTCATCCGCAGACAGATGGACAGACCGAGAGAGTCAATCAGATTTTGGAGGATATGCTGAGAGCTTGTGCGCTAGATTATGGATCTAGTTGGGACGACAATTTGCCATATGCAGAGTTCTCTTACAACAACAGTTATCAATCCAGTTTGAAGATGGCCCCTTTTGAAGCCTTATACGGAAGGAGGTGCAGGACTCCATTATCGTGGGATGAGGAGACCGCCAGTTGTTTGGACCAGATTTGATTAAGGAGTCTGAACAGAAGGTGAAGTTGATTCGCGATAGGCTCAAGGTAGCCCAGTCTAGGTAGAAGAGCTATGCGGATTCTAAACGTAAGGAGATTGTTTACGAAGTCGGAGATAGAGTTTATCTTCGTGTATCTCCACTTCGAGGAGTTAAGCGCTTTGGAGTTAAGGGAAAATTAGCGCCACCTTTTGTGGGACCATACCAAGTTTTGGAGCGTATGGGAGAAGTTGCTTACAAGTTGGAATTGCCCGAACGATTGTCAGGAGTTCATGACGTGTTCCACGTTTCCCAGTTGAAGAAGTGCCACGCAGAGATGGCCGATATACCACTAAGAGATACAGTGCCACTGGAAGCGATTCAGCTGGATAGTGATTTGACCTATGAGGAGAAACCAGTCAAGATTCTTGAATACGCCAGCCGAGTCACCCGCAGCAAGGTTATCAAGTTTTGCAAAGTTCAGTGGAGCCACCACACCGAGGATGAAGCCACCTGGAAGCGAGAGGAAGATCTGCTGAAGGACCACCCTCACCTATTTTCTAGCCAACCCGAATCTCGAGGGCGAGATTTATCTTAAGGGGGGTAAGTTTGTAATATCCCAAATTTTCAATTTGGAATGTTATACATAGATCACTATTGCATATCATATTTTATTGCATTTTTCTTCGATCTTAGAAATTCTACGCAACTCAAGGACCCACGGAGAGAGCTGGGGATTTCGTTATTTCCATATTTGAGTTTTCTCAAATTTTGAAAATGGGATCATTTGATTTTATTTATTTTATCTTCAGTTATTTCTATTATGAAAATATGAGGGAGGGAATAAAATGACTTTCCCAAAATAAAGAAATCTTGAGGATTTAATAATAAAATCAAATAAGATTTGATTTTGGAGTTTATTGCTATTTTATTTGAATTTAGGAAAAATGCGCGTTTTTCAAAATTGCATTTAGGCTCCAAATAAATGTTCATCTTGTCCGGCTTGATTTTAGAAGTCGGGAAAAATTTATTTCGGGATTTTTAGAGTCCGTTTAGTATTTCTTTTAATAGTTTTTCTGCGCGTAATGCTTTTTTTTTAAAAAAAAAAGAGGAACCGACTCCGGGCCGTACCCGAGCGGGACACCGCCCGAGGGGGCTTTATAAGCCGGGCCCCCCCCTGCCCCGAAGCCCACCGCCGCTCGAAGCCCACCCCGCCGCCCCAAACCCTAGCGCCGCTGTTGCCGTTGACCCGCCGCCGCCGCTGCCGCCGCCGCCCGCTGCTGCCGCCGCCGCCGTTGACCCGCCGCCGCTGCCGTTGACCGCCGGAGGTAGTCCCCGTCGCCGCCTTGGTTTTTGAGAGAAAACCGTCCGGTTTTTTTAGGAACCCGGTTTATTTTTTTATAGATCGGTTTTATTTTTTCTCCCGGTTTAGTTGTTTAGCGAATGACCGTTCGTTCGTTCGTTTTAACGAACGATTTTTGTTTTTTTTTTCGCAGACAGTGAACGTTCGTTCATTAGCATTTTCCATGATTATTTCTGATCGCGATTTCTGATCCGATTTTCGTTTTAGTATAACTTTTCGCTCGTTTAACGGAATCAGGCGATTCAAGCGCCTGGAGTTTCGTCTCGAAACCCTCTTTCCGTTTATCCAACTCAAAAAAGTTTTTGCTACTGTAAAAATTTGACTTAGGTCCAGATTAGTAAACGAAGCTTGTTTCTTTCGCCGTTTGACTTTCGTTGCTTCGTTTGATTTGATTATTTTTGCAAACCGAAGTTCTTATGTTGAACTTTCTGGTTAGATCTCTTATTTGAGTTACCTGTGCATTAGATGAGTGCTTATTGTATACTTGTTTGTTTGGGATAGAGTACCCGGAGTGCGCCGCTTGCTACTTCGAATCTCTAGGTTTCACGGATCATCAGCAAGGCAAGTAACACTATGATCATACCTCTTTACTACCCAGTTTTATTGCATTAGATCAATCCTCAAACAATTGTATGGTTAGGATCTGATAATATGTGGGTTTTGGGAAGTAGATGAGGTAGAACCTATTACCTGTTTATTATCAAACCTTTGGGAGTTACTTCTACGTTTACTTATATTGCTATGATATGATAGTAGACGTGGATTGGGTGAGTGTTTCCATGACAGATGTGAGATTGTTTAACTAATGTTTTACTTAAGATGGCAACTTAAATTCACATCTGGGTGGATTGAGGCACCTGGGGAACCTAATGTTACCTGTATTTTTGGAAATCCCGGGGTGTCGTGTGATTCTCCTATGGACCGCCACCCAGGCTCAAAGGGATCTTGAGATTATTCATGCTAGAAACTTCCGTGTGCAGCCGCAAGATACTATGGGCTCTAGCATAGTTGATTAAGTTGCGAGAGCTCTTGAAGAGGTAGACTAGCAGATGTAGGGGATGTAGGTTGGTACGGTCTACCCGGAGTAGAGAGTTAATGCTTCTGAAAGACTGTGTCTCGGTCATCCGTTTCTCAAACACCATGTAGTGCGAGAAATCAAGCAGAGGAGATCGAGTCTTGCGGGGAAAAGTGCGCAAACCTCTGCAGAGTGTATATACTAATCATGGTTAGCCGTGTCCCCGGTTATGACCATTTTGAGTATCTAGTACTTGGATTATCATGTGAATCTCATCATGTTACTTAATTAATATTGTTGGGTTTAATGATGATGCTTAATTGGGATAGAGTTGGAGTACCCTTCTCAATGTTTAACAACCACCATCATAGTTAAATAAAATGTTATTCCTTTGCAGTAGGAAAAATTGGCTTTATGCAAAACTGTAACCATAGAGCTTTCCACCAGCCATATATGCATGTAGTATAGCATTATTCTTTCATTACTCTCTATGCGTTACATTGCCAGCATATTCCATGTGCTGACCCGTTTCGGGCTGCAACGTTCATGTTGCAGACTTTTCAGACGACGAGTAAGGTGCTTTTAGGTCGTGGTTCTATACTCAGTGATGCCGTTGGAGTTGATGGACTCGCTTATCTTCCAAGCCTTCCGCTGTTATTGTTATTAGATGGCCTTAAGCCATATTTATTGTAATAAGTTCTCTTTTGAGACATTCGATGCAATAAGTGTGTGATTGCTACTCTGTTATATATCCTTCAAGTACTGTGCGTGTCAGCATTACCGATCCAGGGATGACACCGATGCACAGAGATCAGACTGTTTGAGGTCTGGCCGCTATGAAATGAAACTTTACGATGATTTTTCTTGGACCAGAAGACACCCATGGGACTTGGAGTGCAATTTAGAAGAGCCACGAGGCGGATGCAAGGGTGGAGGGTGCACCCTAGGGCGGTGGGCACGCCCCCTACCTTGTGGGCCCCTCGTGACTTCACCGACCTACTTCTTCGTCCTATAAATTCACAAATATTCTGAAACCCTTAGAAGCATCCACGAAAACACTTTTCCACCGCTGCAACCTTTTGTTCCCGTGAGAACCCATCTTGGGGCCTTTTTGGCATCCTGCCGGAGGGGGATTTGATCACGAAGGGCATCTACATCAACTCTATTGCCCTTCCGGTGAAGCGTGACTAGTTTACCACAGACCTACGGGTCCATAGCTAGTGACTAGATGGCTTCTTCTCTCTCTTTGATTCTCAATACCATGTTCTCCTCGATGTTCTTGGAGATCTATCCAATGTAATCTTCTTTTGCGGTGTGTTTGTCAAGATCCAATGAATTGTGGATTTATGATCAACTTATCTATGAATATTATTTGAATCTTCTCTGAATTCTTATATGCATGATTTGATATCCTTATAGTTCTCTTCAAATTATCGGTTTGGTTTGGCCAACTAGATTGGTTTTTCTTGCAATGGGAGAAGTTCTTGGCTTTGGGTTCAATCTTACGGTGTCCTCACCTAGTGACAAAGTAGGGGTAGTGAGGCAAGTATTTTATTGTTGCCATCAAGGATAAAAAAGATGGGGTTTACATCATATTGCTTGAGTTTATTCCTCTACATCATGTCATCTTACTTAATGCGTTACTCTGTTCTTTATGAAGTTAATACTCTAGATGCAGGAAGGAGTCGGTCGATGTGTGGAGTAATAGTAGTAGATACACGCAGGAGTCGGTCTACTTGATAGGATGTGATGCCTATATCACATAATCATTGCCTTATATCGTCATAACTTTGAGCTTATTGATCGACAGTAATTTGTTCATCCATCGTATTATTTGCCTTCATGAGAGAAGCCTCTAGTGAAACCTATGGCCCCTGGGTCTATTTCCATCATATGAGTTTCTGATGTACTATTTTGCAATCTTTTACTTTCAGATCTATAAATGAAAAAGCCAAAAATGTTTTATATTTTGTTTAGTTTTATTTATCTATGTCTATCAGATCTCACTTTTGCAAGTGACCGTGAAGGGATTGACAACCCCTTCATCGCGTTGGGTGCAAGTTTTTGATTGTTCGTGCAAGTATTGGTGATTTGCGCGTTCTTCTCCTACTGGAATGATACCTTGGTTATTAACTGAGGGAAATAGTTATCTCTACTTTGCTGCATCACCCTTAACTCTTCAAGGGAAAAACCAATGGAAGATCAAGAAGTAGCAGGAAGAATTTCTGGAGCCGTTGCCGGGGAGATCTACGCCAAGTCAAGATCTAGATCAAGCCTACCAAGTACCAATCATAAACTCTCATCTCTTGCATTACATTATTCGCCATTCGCCTCTCATTTTCCTCTCCCCCACTTAAAAAACGTTTTCAGAAAAACAAATTTTTTTGCCTTTTTATTCGCCCTTCTTCCGTTTGTCTTTTTCATTTATATTCGGTTCATTCGTTTGCTAGACAGATTTGTTGGCATCATGTCTAAATCTGGGGAGGTTATCGTTGAAAAAGATCATAGTAATAATGAGGAAAACCTGGATAATTTTGCTAATATTGATCCTCATGAAGAATCTACTATCTTGCACACTAAAAAGCTTCGCATAGGTAGCAGCAATATTATTGGAAAAGGGGTTATTCAAGATTTATTTACTTGTGTGGGTGCGCTACCCATGTTAGGTGGATCTATTCCCCATAAAACTAATAGTCTCGTGGACGCTATAACTTCGCTTGTAATTGAACTTGAAAGACAACTTGTTCAAATGCATCCGTGCATACAAAGGATTTTTCTAGAGTACTCTAATATTGAGCATTCTTCTGTTAAACGCGCCGCTACCATATTTCTAGCTCATGAGTTTATATTCATTATGAAGGAAGCTAGTGAAATTTTTGCGCATTATAAAATAGATGGTAGTCGTCCTCCCATAGAGGGGATTCTCTTTAATCAAGAAGAAATAATGCGTTTAAGATCTCTTGATCATGTTTTAGTTGAGAGAATTTCTGAACTTAATGATAATTTTGCTATACGAAATAACAGATTAGGTTTCTCTCTAGAAAATGAGCTCATGAATTTTTGCCAAAATAACGCTTACAATGATGAGCTGGCCATACAATACGAGGGGCCGAAAGAGGAGCCAATTCCTCCACAACATGATCTTAGGGATCCTTATCCTATTAAATTTAGCTCTTTTGATTACTTTTGCTTACCACAAAGAAAGCTTGCTGCTGAACCAAGGGAGAATGAGATGGCCATACGTGATATGCCATATTATTGTTATTATGGTAATATCTAGATCTATGTTTTTGCCTCGATAAGGGCGTTAAAGAATAGCGCTTGTTGGGAGGCAACCCAATTTTATTTTTGTTCTTGCTTTCTTTGGTTCTGTTTTTCAATAAATTTTTCATCTAACCTCTGGTTAGATTTGTTTTTGAGTTTTAATTTAGTATTTCTGCCAAGTAAGACCTTTGGGATGATTTGAAAGATAGTAGATTGGTTTTGCTGAAAAATAGAAACTTTTGCGTCCAGTATCAAAATTGTTTCTGGTTAGCGGAGCACAATAAATTCTTAAATTTTTTACATGTTTCTGATCTACAAATTGCCCATGTTGTCCTAATTTTCAGATTTTTTAGAGATGCAGAAGTTTTACATCAATTCGCATCTTACAGACTGTTCTGTTTTTGATAGATTCTGTTTTGTTTGTGTTGTTTGCTTATTTTGATGCATCTATGGCTAGTATCGGGGGGTATGAACCACGGAAAAGTTGGAATATAGTAGATATTACACCAATATAAAATAAGAATGAGTTCACAACATTACCTACATGCAAGAATTGGATTTTGTTTTTCTAACGGATCTAACGAGTTTTCTGTTGAGTTTGGTGTTGTGAAGTTTTCAAGTTTTGAGTAAAGATTTGATGGACTATGGAATAAGATGTGGCAAGAGCCTAAGTTTGGGGATGCCCAAGGTACCCCAAGGTAATATTCAATGACAACCAAGAGCCTAAGCTTGGGGATGCCCCAGATGGCATCCCCTCTTCCGTCTTCATCTATCGGTAACTTTACTTGAGCCTATATTTTTATTCGCCACATGATATGTATTTTTCTTGGAGCGTCTTGTATGATATGAGTCTTTGCTTTTTAGTTTGCCACAATCATCCTTGCTATACACACCTTTTGAGAGGGACACACATGAATCATGATTTATTAGAATACTCTATGTGCTTTACTTATATCTTTTGAGCTAGGCAATTTTGCTCTAGTGCTTCACTTATATCTTTTTAGAGCACAGTGGTGGCTTTATTTTATAGAAATCATTGAACTCTCTTGATTCACTTATATAATTTGAGAGTCTCTAAACAACATTGTAATTTGGATAGGTTATGAATTTAGTCCTAATATGATGGGCATTCTATGGAGATATAATAAATTTTTAATATACAGAGCATTGAATACTATGAGAAGTTTGATTCCTTATGATTGTTTTGAGATATGAAGATGGTGATATTAGAGTCATGTTAGTGAGTAATTGTGGATTGGTAGAAATACTTGTGTTAAAGTTTGTGATTACCGTAGCATGCACGTATGGTGAACAGTTATGTGATGAAGTCGGAGCATGATTTATTTATTGATTGTCATCCTTTGTGTGGAGGTCGGGATCACGCGATGGTTAACTCCTACCAACCCTTCCCCTAGGAGCATGCGTATAATAATTTGTTTTGATAGCTAATAAATTTTTGCAATAAGTATTTGAGTTCGTTATGACTAATGTTGAGTCCATGGATTATACGCACTCTCACCCTTCCATCATTGCTAGCCACTCTAGTACCGTGCAACTTTCGTCGGTGCATCTAGACCCACCATCCTCAAAACAACCACCATACCTACCTATTATGGAATTTCCATAGCCATTCTGAGATATATTTCCATGCAACTTCCACCGTTCTGTCATTATGAGTTTTTACCTTGAGTTGTAAGTAAAGAAAAGTGTGATGATCATCATTATTAGAGCATTGTCCCATGTTAGGAAAGGATGATGGAAGCTATGATTCCCTCAAAAGTTGGGATGAGTCTCCGGACTTTATTGAAAATAAAAGAGACCAAAGAAGGCCAAATAAAATAAAAGAGGCCAAAGAAGCCCACCTAATAAATTACTGAGAGAAAATATAGAAGGGACAATGTTACTATCCTTTTCCACACTTGTGCTTCGAATTAGCACCATGATCTTCATGATAGAGAGTCTCCTCTATTGTCACTTTCATATACTAGTGGGAATTTTTCATTATATAACTTGGCTTGTATATTCCAATGATGGGCTTCCTCAAATTGCCCTAGGTCTTCGTGAGCAAGTGAGTTGGCTGAACACCCACTTAGTTTCTTTGTGAGTTTTCATAAACTTATAGCTCTAGTGCATCCGTTGCATGGAAATCCCTACTCACTCACATTGATATCTATTGATGGGCATCTCCATAGACCGTTGATATGCCTAGTTTATGTGAGACTACCTTCTTTTTGTCTTCTCCACAACCACCATATTCTACCACCTATATGCTATATCCATGGCTCACGCTCATGTATTGCATGAAAGTTGAAAAAGTTTGAAAATACTAAAGTGTGAAACAATTGCTTGACTAATACCGGGGTTGTGCATGATTTAATACTTTGTGTGATGAAGATGGATCATAGCCAGACTATATGATTTTGTAGGGATAACTTTCTTTGGCCATGTTATTTTGAGAAGACATGATTGCTTTATTAGTATGCTTGACGTATTATTGTTTTTATGCAACATTAAACTTTTGTTTTGAATCTTGTGGATCTGAACATTCATGCCACAATAAAGAAAATTACATGGATAAATATGTTAGGTAGCATCCACATCAAAAATTCTGTTTTTATCATTTACCTACTTGAGGACGAGCAGGAATTAAGCTCGTGGATGCTTGATACGTCTCCAACGTATCTATAATTTTTGATTGTTCCATGCTATTATATTATCTGTCTGGATGTTTTATATGCATTAATATGCTATTTGATATTATTTTGGGACTAACCTATTAACCTAGGGCCCAGTGCTAGTTTCTGTTTTTTCCTTGTTTTTGAGTTTCGCAGAAAAGGAATATCAAACGGAGTTTAAACGGAATGAAACTTTACGATGATTTTTCTTGGACCAGAAGACATCCAATGGACTTGGAGTGCAAGTCAGAAGAGCCACGAGGCGGCGGCAAGGGTGGAGGGTGAGCCCTAGGGGGGTGGGCGCGCCCCCTACCTTGTGGGCCCCTCGTGACTCCACCATCCTACTTCTTCATCCTATAAATTAACAAATATTCTGAAACCCTCAGAAACATCAACGAAAACACTTTTCCACCTGCACAACCTTCTGTTCCCATGAGATCCCATCTTTGGGCCTTTTCCGGCATCCTGTCGGAGGGGGATTTGATCACGGAGGGCATCTACATCAACTCTATTGCCCTTCCGATGAAGCGTGAGTAGTTTACCACAGACCTACGGGTCCATAGCTAGTAGTTAGATGAGTTCTTCTCTCTCTTTGATTCTCAATACCATGTTCTCCTCGATGTTCTTGGAGATCTATCCGATGTAATCTTCTTTTGCCGTGTGTTTGTCGAGATCCGATGAATTGTGGATTTATGATCAGCTTATCTATGAATATTATTTGAATATTCTCCGAATTCTTATATGCATGATTTGATATCCTTGTAATTCTCTTCGAATTATTGGTTTGGTTTGGCCAACTAGATTGGTTTTTCTTGCTATGAGAGAAGTGCTTGGCTTTGGGTTCAATCTTGCGGTGTCCTCACCCAGTGAAAAAGTAGGGGTAGAGAGGCACATATTGTATTGTTGCCATCGAGGATAAAAAGATGGGGTTTACATCATATTGCTTGAGTTTATTCCTCTATATCATGTCATCTTACTTAATGCATTACTCTGTTCTTTATTAACTTAATACTCTAGATGCAGGCAGGAGTCTGTCAATGTGTGGAGTAATAGTAGTAGATGCAGGCAGGAGTCGGTCTACTTGATACGGACGTGATGCCTATATTACATAATCATTGCCTTGATTATCGTCATAACTTTGCGCTTTTCTATCAGTGCGTGACAGTAATTTGTTCACCCACCGTATTATTTGCCTTCATGAGAGAAGCCTCTAGTGAAACCAATGGCCCTGGGTCTATTTTCCATTATATTGGTTTCCTATCTACTATTTTGCAGTCCTTTACTTTCAGATCTCACTTTTGCAAGTGACCGTGAAGGGATTGACAACCCATTTCTCACGTTGGGTGCAAGTGTTTGATTGTTTTTGTAGGTATTGGTGATTTGCACGTTCTTCTCCCACTGGATTGATACCTTGGTTCTTAACTGAGGAAAATACTTATCTCTACTTTGCTGCATCACCCTTTGCTCTTCAAGGGAAAAACCAACGCAAGCTCAAGAAGTAGCAGGCAATTGCCAAACATGGCAAGGAATGTGTCCCCTCAATTGATTTTGTGCAAGAGAGACTACCACTACTCCCTCAATCCCGGTACATAAGGCATCAAAGCTGGTGTTGAACTCATGCAGCGTGCGCTCCCTGATATTTTGTATTTACAAGGATTGGCTCATGTTATGATTAATGGAGCGCACGCTCCCTGTGGCAAATAATTGGCCTGGCATTATTTCCACTCTTTCTTACATATTTGCCGCAGGCCACAAACTGCTATGCTATTTTACTTTAATGCCTACTATGTTCCCAGCAGACACACCTCTAAGGTTAGTCTCCTCGTTCTATCACTGCTCACATGAGAAACTAATGATTGGTTCTCTTTGATCCACGTCATAGAATAGATGGTTACTACTACCTAGCTGCCACTCTTTAATTGCCATGTTTTTATGAGATAATAGAATTTGATGCATGCAGTATACACTTTCAAATTTCAAAAGCATGAAATAATCTAATTACGCCATGTTTTGGTCTGATAATTTATTATTTAGTCAATGCAATCTATCGCTATTACTTCATGCCCTTTTTTCTACGTGGAACAAGAGATTCAAAGTCCTTTATATATGGATTCGATATTGTTGCTGCTCTCCTATGCTATATTTATTCTTTAGCACCTACTATGATCCCGTAATTTTTTTATGACTAATAATAATAGTTGTGGATGCTTGCGAGAGGGGGTAATCACAAGTGGGTTGCTTGTTCAAGTAAGCACGGCACCCTAGCACCGGTCCACCAACATATGAAATTATCAAAGTTGTGAACGTGAATCAACTAAACATAATGAACGTGACTAGACGAGACTTCCCATGTGTCCTTACACTAGTGCAGAACCGGGCATTAGCACCGGTTCGTAAGGCCCTATAGTGCCGGTTACATAACCGGCACTAATTAGTGGTCACTAAAGGCCCCCCCTCCCTTTAGCACCGGTTCAGCACGAACCAGTGCTAAAGGGCAACCACGTGGCACGAGCCAGCTCCGGGGACCTGGAGCCCTTTAGTACCGGTTTGTAATACCAACCGGTACTATAAGGTTTGGAGGGTTTTTAGTTTTATGATTTCTTTTTCATTTAATTTTGTGTTTCCATTTTAATTCTTTTTCGTTTGCTGGTATTTTACGATACTACACATTGTACACGTTATGCATATATATATATATATATATATATATATATATATATATATATATATATATATATATATAAAATTTCTAGTAGAACCAATCATGCATATATATATCACATCAATGTCTCACAAATTAAACCACCATATTAATTAATTCACACATACACACATGTACAGATATATACAATTTCTCCTACATATGAATGTTGCCTTCGGAGCCAGTCTAATTGGTGCCTTCGGAGCATGATGACAATTGAAAGTGGTTTTCATTGGGGCGGTAGCGGGTAATAGAATTCTCCATTCGGATTTATGACCTGGTCGAGCAAAAATCCCGCTATTTCCTCTTGAATTGCTTCTAGCGCTCCGTTTCTATGAGCTTCTCCCGCACCTCTTTGAACTGTTAAGAAGGAGATCAATATGCATGTGTATTAGTTGTGTGACTAGCTAGATATCTATAATGGTGTAAAAATTGTGAATAGTGTTCTGACAAGCGTACCCATTGCTGTCTTTGAGATCTGCTCCTTTCGGACGCCATCATGCGAATATTCTCGCAAACGCAGAATGCACACAGATCAGTCCCCTGCGTCTGCTTCAGGGCCTTTACGAGAATGGAATTTGATCAGATAAAAATTAATCAAGCATGATAATTAAAGAGATGGCAGCTAGCTAGCTAGCTAGCTAGTACTACTTAATTACTTACCTTGGGTCGAAACCATTCAAGCTTTTGTTTCCATTCGCGGGGCGTGACGCTGATGAATCTTGCCCAAGCCCTGCCCGCCGACAAAGAAAATGAATAAAGGGGTTATTAAATAGTTCATATCATGAAATGACGAACTAAATAGGCCGAGATATATAGTTAATAATGATTGAAATTACCTGTTGACTATCCCATACAAGATGTTAAAGTCAGTGTTTTTTGAGACTAGTGAGTCCAATACTTCAACTGTTCCGGCGTCAACTTTAATGATACACAAGACCTAGTGAAATCTGCATGCACACACGTTTACATGTCTTAATTAAGCGGGCATATGTTAGCAAAAACATGTAGCTAGCTAGTAGGCAAAAACAGAGAATTTGTAGTACAAGACAGTGTGACTCACCCAAAGTGGTAAGGAAGTAGTATATCTTCATTGTATTTGAGGCGCTTCAAGAACTCTAGCATGCTGCTTTCTACTTCCTTTGCTTGATGTTCATTTATCTTCCATGTGAATTCATTAACGGTGTTTGGGTCAATGAACCCAATGCCATAGCGTCCACCTTTTCTCATTTCATATATCTTCATCCTGCATAATACCACAGAAAAGAATATATATGGTGAGGATAATTACAGGTAATGATTGATCTCAAAAGGATCACTACAGCTAGCTTGAGACTTAAATTATAGAAAGAAATCACTTACAGACAATAGCAACTGACGATAGATTTGTCGAGTGCTTCCTTCTTGTATACTCAACGGACCCAGCTTTCTCATGGTAGTAATGGTCCTCCTTGAGATTCACCATGAGGGACACTCGATCTGAAATCTTGGTAATGTCCATGTACCATTGATGCAATTCATACATTCTCGTTGGGAGGTTCTTGACCTTGTCTGGCGCGACCAAAGGTTGGCCCCGGACATATTGCCGTTTTACTTCATCCTCTCTAAGCAAAGGCATGGGCTCGATCTCGAGGAGTTGTCCAACAGTGATGTTGAGAACTTCAGCCTGCATTATATGCTCCTCCGTTATTACCACATTGCCCACCTCGGGAACATGCACTGTTTGCCCACAATAATATTGGGGGCGCGTACTGTCACCTGTTGTTGGCACAACAAGCGAGGGGATCGATTGCGCCGCCTGTTCTCCCAGCTGGGGAATGGTTTTCCCGCATTTTTTGGCAGCTGCTTCTTGTTTGCTCGATCCCGATGTAGACGTGCTCGCCTCCCTTTGTAGACGTGCTCGATTTAACTTCCTGATATGGCGCACATAGTCTGTGTCAACAGGCTTGGAAGCTGGTGGTTGAGCCATACGAATGAAGTGGTCAATCGTTTCCTCAGGCACTTTCTCCCTTGGCGGCGGTGGCGGTTTCGGTGCAAAATGGGCTTCCACCTCGGCCTTCGATATGGCTGTGATTTCCTCCTCGGACTTGTCATAAGACCTCTGCGGAAGAGGCTTCAGGCTTGGACCATATTTATACCGCTTGCCTCCGCCTGTACTTCCTGTACTACCTCGACTCGTACGGCTACGCACTAGAGCTGCGGGGTGTCTCTGCGATTGCTGAGGCGGCGGAGATGGCTGACGGGACTGAGTTGGACGAGGAGTGGCCTGAGGTTGTGCCGGACTTGGAGGAGGAGTGGACGTCTGACGCTGTGGCGGACTTGGAGGAGGAGTATTGTCCTGACACTTTGCCGGACTTGGAGGAGGAGGATTGTCCTGACACTTTGCCGGACTTGGAGGAGCGGGAGTCTGCTGACTCGGTGGCGGACTTCGACGAGGACTCGGGTGACGCGGTGTCGGTGGCCTTGGAAAGATGATGCAATCCTTTTTCCATAGGATGATACGATGTTTGGCCTCTCCGAGAAAGCGCTCGCCGTCACCTCCAGCAATGTCAAGCTGTAGCCCCGAATATGGGTCCAGCACCTCATCAACCACGACACGAGCAAAGCCCGCTGGAATCGGGTTGCAATGGAAGGTTGCCTCGGGGGGATTTGTGAAAGCACAGCCGTCCGCCACCTTCATGGATATGTTCTTCATTTTGTAGTGTAGCTCGCAGTTAGTGTTCTCCGTGATGTCATCCACGCGGTATCTACCCAGCATTGGGTCGTCCGGGACGGAACCCACGCTGCTTCTCGGCATGGATTGGCCGGTGCTATCCAATGCTGGATCATCCGCTAGCTGCTGCAGCTGCTGAGACCCCCTTTGATGGGTAAGTGAGTCGATCTGCTCCTGCTGCCGCTGGAATTTGACTGCCAATTCCGCTTGACTTGCTTCTAGGCCTTGAAGGCGTTCATAGTCCCGCTTCCTCTGCTCCTCCTCCATCTTCCTCTTCTTCTCCTCCGCAATCTTCTTTCTCGCACGGGTTCTGTAGTCGTTGTTCCAGTCTGAAAACCCATTATACCACGGCAGAGCGCCCTTGCCTCGTGTTCTTCCCGGGTGTTCAGGATTTCCTAGGGCACGCGTAAGCTCGTCGTTCTCTCTGTTGGGCTGGAACACCCCCGTTCGTGCCTCTTCTATTGCAACAAGTATCGCATCGTTGGCTCCCTTCAGACTTGCCCTCGTCGAAACATTTCCTGTCTCCCGGTCCAACTCCCCCCCATGCGCATAGAACCAAGTCCTGACCCTGGCGGGCCAGCTCTTAGTAGCCGGAGTGACACCTGCATCCTCCATCTCTTTCTCAGACTTATCCCACTTAGGCATTGCCACCGCATAGCCACCTGGCCCAAGCTTATGGAACTTATCCTTTTTTTCGGCATTCTTCTTGTTTATTCTCGACCGTTCCTTAGCTAATTCCGAATCCTTGAATTTCACGAAATCGTCCCAATGATCACGTTGGTTCTCCAGTGTTCCCTTGAATACTGGAGTCTTCCTTCCTCCGTTGACGTCCTTGTTCCATTCACCATTCTTGTAGTTCTTGAATGCAGTCGCCATCATCTTAAGAGCAGCCTCTTTGACTTTCTGCACATCTGCTTCTGTGAAATGATCTGGTAGGGTGAAATGTTCCATGAGAGTATCCCAAAGCAGATCTTTTTGATTCTTGTCGACATAAGTAACATCTGGACGTGGCTTTGCTGGCGCTCTCCATTCTTGAAGTTTGATCGGGAGTTGGTCCTTCACAAGAACTCAGCACTGACGAACGAACTTGTCCGCAATCTTCTTAGGCGCTATTGGTTTGCCAGTAGGGCCGCATGCCTCGATATTGTACTTTACGCCCGGCTTCAACTTTTTGTTCGGGCCTCGTTTCATCCTTTTGTCTGAAGATTTGCTCGATCCGGATGGCTGAAAGAACAAAGATCGATTCGTTAATATATCTTCAAGTCATCTAAAACATGTGATGATCACCAGATGCCTGCTTATATAAATATATATACCTCGTCGGTGTTTGTTGTTTCAGGATCATGTTCTTCGTCATCGTCATAATCATTCATGACTTCGTCGTGATCGAATATCATATCACCCTCTCCGGTGTTGTTTAGAAATTTGGAGCCGTCATAATCTTCTTCATTTTGATTATCATCTGCCCCGCGTATCATATCGAACATGGTCTGTTCTCCCTCTCTGTCGGTATTGTCTGCCATAGCTTTTGTTTAACTAATCCAAAAGAAATATAAAACAATTTAGTATTCAAATCTCGAATAATAGATATAATCTCGAATACATCGTCCGGAATAATAGATATAATCTCGAATACATCGTCCAGAATAATAGATATAATCTCGAATACATCGTCCAGAATAATAGATATAATCTCGAATACATCGTCCAGAATAATAGATATAATCTCGAATACATCGTCTCGAATAATATATAATATTGAATAGTACATCACTGGCTATTAGCTAATCAAGATCGAATACTACAGAAGAATCTAGGACACTCGCGGTTCCTCCGGCGCGGGCAGTGGACACCCAAAGAGAAGGAACCCTCACAGGATCATAGCTGAAGTGAGATCCCCGAAGATACTGCCACGTATTGGAGAACCTGCCGCCCTCTAACGCAACCATGTAGCGATGGACGTGCTCGTCCTCCTCCCTGACACGGCGACGTACCACCTCCGGCGGGGCCGGGTCCCTCCGCACCGAAACTGGCCCACGCGAACGCCACCAAACGAGATCAGGGTCGACGACTGGACCCGCATCCGGGTTCCTCGTCAAGCGGCACGCCCCTCCAAGCAGCACCTCCCAGTGCCAGCCCGGCGGAGCCCAGTCCCGGACATGGGTCGGCTGGACGTCGTCGCGGACGGGTCGACGGCGACGATGCGGGCCGGGCATCGTCGAGAACAAATACTAGCTATATGCCCGCAAAAAGTAACATTTTTTTAAGGATTGGATTTTGATAACTAAAATTTCTAACATTTCTATATATATAACTAACATTTCTATAACATTTCTAACAATGCTATATATAACTAACATTTCTATAACATTTCTAATATTTTAGAACTAAAAAACAGAAAAAAAATTATAACATTTCTATATATATAACTAACAATTCTAACATTTCTAACTATTTCTGAAAAACAGAAAAATGTCTAACAATTTCTTAAAAACAGAAAAATCTATAACTAAAAATGTATGTGTGTGTGTGCGCGCGCTCACCGGCCGGCTAGGCGAGAGGCGACGGGGGGCGCGCGGCGACGGGGACGGCGACGGGCGCGGCGACGACGGGGCGGCGACGACGGGGACGGGGACGTACGGGCCGGGGCAGCGACGGGGGCGGCGACGGGTCGGCGACGACGGGGACGGGGCGGCGACGACGGGGACGGGGCGGCGACGACGGGGACGGGGCGGCGAAGACGGGGACGGGGCAGCGACGGGGGCGGCGACGACGGGGACGGGGCGGCGACGGGGGCGGCGACGACGGGGACGGGGCGGCGACGGGGGCGGCGACGGTGCAGAGGAGAAGAAGCAGAGGGAGATGAGAAACTGACGAAATTTCGAAGTGTTTACTTATATAGAGGGCACCTTTAGTACCGGTTGGAGCCACCAACCGGTACTAAAGGTCTATTTTGGCCAGGCCAAGCGGCGGGAAGCGACCCCCTTTAGTACCGGGTGGTGGCACAAACCGGTACTAAAGGCCCCCCCTTTAGTACCGGTTTGTGCCACGACCCGGTACTAAAGGGGGTGCGCTGGCGCAGGTGCGGTGCGGAAGTTTAGTCCCACCTGCTAGTCGAGGGGCTACCGCACTGGTTTATAAGCCCCAGTGCGGTAGCTCTCTCGAGCTCCTCTCCTAATCAGGCCTACTGGGCCTACCTGTCCTCCTCGCCTTGTGGGCCTACTGGGCCTTCGCGGGCCTGCATCCTGGCCCAATGAAAGGTTGTGTCGCTAGTCGTATGCAGGCCGCTTTGGCCCAGTAGGCGGGCTTTTTTTTGCTTTATTTTTTTGTTTTATTTATTTTTGAGTTGTTTTTTGTTGTATTTAGAGTTTCTTTGTGAATATTTTTGCTTTAGGTACAAAAAATTACAAACTTTCTCTTAGTGCCGGTAGATTTCAAATTTGAATAGTTTAAATTTTGAATTATTTGAAATTTGTGTGAATCACTAGTTTGTGAATAACTTAACTTTGAAAAAAGTTTTTCCAGTGATTCTTTTTTCTTATGTTCAATATTAGTGTGTTTTATCATTATATTCAATTTAGTAATGCTTAGGTTATTTAAAAAATGAAATGCCTTTGTAACAGTTCAGTTTTCGTCGGAAACCCTGATACTTCGAAAGTGATTGTCCATTTTGTACACGAAGTGCATCCAGTTTTTGCCGTAACCCTCTCTACTTTCTTGCACATGCTATTTGTATGAAATTATGATACCATGCCAACTTTCAACCTTTTCTGAGTTCATTTGAATTGCTTTTCAATTTCAGGGTCATTTAGCTGGAAAAAATCAGTAAATGCATGAAAAGAATTTGTTTGCACATAAAATTTCTTCGCGTTTCAAATGCCAAAACACATAACTACCCTAACTATTACAGACATTCCCTCCTGGGTGTGAAACACAGAAGAAAGTGATGATAGTGAAGCCGATCACATCCCAGATCTTTGGGTGTGAAACTTTTTCTTCGCGTGTGTCCCTTTGCGCCGTAACCATGGAAAATCTTCATCATTTAACGGGATGCTCGGGTCAATATTCACTGTGAATGGAGCAATTTCATCAAACTTTTCATAATCTTCTGACTTGTCTGTCTTGTCATCCACTCCCACGATGTTTCTCTTCCCAGAAAGAACTATGTGCCGCTTTGGCTCATCGTACGATGCATTCGCTTCCTTATATTTTCTTTTTCTTGGCTTGGTAGACATGTCCTTCACATAGAAAACCTGTGCCACATCATTGGCTAGGACGAATGGTTCGTCTGCATACGCAAGATTGTTGAGATCCACTGTTGTCATTCCGTACTGCGGGTCTTCCGTTACCCCGCCTCATGTCATATTGACCCATTTGCACCGAAACAAAGGGACCTTTAAACCACGTCGATAGTCAAGTTCCCATATGTCCTGTATATAACCATAATATGTTTCCTTTCCCGTCTTGGTTTCTGCATCAAAGCGGACACCACTGTTTTGGTTGGTGCTCTTCTTATCTTGGGCAATCGTGTAAAATGTATTACCATTTATCTCGTACCCTTTGAAAGTCATTATATTCGAAGATGGTAACTGGGACAGCAAGTACAGGTCATCTTCAATAGAGGTGGCATGCATGGTACGTGTCTGCAACCAGTTGGCGAAACTCCTGGTTTGTTCACGTGTAATCCACTCATCAGACCGCTCCGGGTGTTTGGAGCATAGCAAATTCTTGTGTTCATCCATATACGGAGCCACCAAGGTGGAATTCTGTAGAACTGTGTAGTGTGCTTCAGTGAGAGAATGTCCGTCCATACATATTATTTGTTCCCCTCCTAGCGTGCCTTTTCCATCCAGTCTGCCCTTATGCCGCGATTCAGGAACACCAATCGGCTTAAGGGCAGGAATAAAGTCAATACAAAACTCAATGACCTCCTATTTTGATGGCCCTTGGAGATGCTTCCTTCTGGCCTAGCACGGTTATGAACATATTTCTTTAAGACTCCCATGAACCTCTCAAAGGGGAACATATTATGTAGAAATACAGGACCCAAAACGTTAATCTCTTCGCGTAGGTGAACTAGGACATGCGTCATGATGTTGAAGAAGGATGGTGGGAACACCAACTCGAAACTGACAAGACATTGCACCAAATCATTCTGTAACCTTGGTATGATTTCTGGATCGATTACCTTCTGAGAGATTGCATTGAGAAATGCACATAGCTTCACAATGGCTAATCGAACGTTTTCCGGTAGAAGCCCCCTCAATGCAACCGGAAGCAGTTGCGTCATAATCACGTGGCAGTCATGAGACTTTAGGTTCTGGAACTTTTTCTCTGCCATGTTTATTATTCCCTTTATATTCGACGAGAAGCCAGACGGTACCTTAATACTGAGCAGGCATTCAAAGAAGATTTCCTTCTCTTCTTTGGTAAGAGCGTAGCTTGCATGACCCTGATGTATGTCGTCTTCTCCGTGCATACGTTGCTGGTCCTCCCATGCCTCAGGTGTATCTTTTGTCTTCCCATACACGCCCAAGAAGCCAAGCAGGGTCACGCAAAGATTCTTCGTGACGTGCATCACGTCGATTGCGGAGCGGACCTCTAGGTCTTTCCAATATGGTAGGTCCCAAAATATAGATTTCTTCTTCCACATGGGTGTGCGTCCGTCCGCGTCCTTCGGAACAGGTTGTCCGCCAGGACCCTTTCCAAATATCACCTTCAAATCCTAGACCATATCATGTACATCAGCACCAGTACGATGGCGAGGCTTCGTCCGGTGATCCGCCTCACCTTTGAAATGCTTTCCTTTCTTTCTTATGGGATGCCTGCTCGGAAGAAATCGACGATGTCCCAGGTACACATTCTTCTTACAACTATTCAAATATATACTGTCGGTATCATCCAAACAGTGCGTGCATCCGCGGTATCCCTTGTTTGTCTGTCCTGAAAGGTTACTGAGAGCAGGCCAATCATTGATGGTCACGAACAGCAACACCTTGAGGTCAAATTCTTCCCCCATGTGCTCATCCCACGCACGTACACCTGTTCCATTCCACAGCTGTAAGAGTTCTTCAACTAATGGCCTTAGGTACACATCAATGTCATTGCCGGGTTGCTTAGGGCCTTGGATGAGCACTGGCATCATAATGAACTTCCGCTTCATGCACAACCAAGGAGGAAGGTTATACAAACATAGAGTCACAGGCCAGGTGCTATGGTTGCTGCATGCTCTTTGTTTTGGAACAAACGTTTCAACCGTGGTATTATAGGAGAATACCACATCACCTTGGCAGGAATCTTCTTCCTGGGGCGCTCGCCCTCGACATCACCAGGATCATCGCGGCTGATCTTATAGCGCAATGCACCACATACCGGGCAAGCATTCAAATCCTCGTACTCACCGCGGTACAGGATGCAATCATTAGGGCATGCATGTATCTTTTGCACCTCTAACCCTAGAGGGCAGACAGCCTTCTTTGCTTCGTACGTACTCTCGGGCAATTCGTTGTCCTTTGGAAGCATATCATTTATCATTACCAGCAACTTTCCAAATCCCTTGTCAGATACACCATTCTCTGCCTTCCATTGCAGCAATTTCAGTGTGGTGCCCAGCTTTTTCTTGTCACCTACGCAATTCAGGTACAACAATTTTTTGTGATCCTCTAACATGCGCTGCAACTTCTTCTTCTCCAAATCACTTGCGCAGTTTCTCTTTGCATCGGCAATGGCCCGACCTAGATCATCAACGGGCTCATCTGATGCCTCTTCTTCAGCTTCTTCCCGCATTGCCGGCTCAGCTTCTTCCCGCATTACCGGCTCAGCTTCTTCCCCCATTGTTGTATCATCGTATTCAGGGAACCCATGGCCAGGATAGCTGTCGTCGTCCTCTTCTTCTTCATTGTCTTCCATCATAACCCCTCTTTCTCCGTGCTTGGTCCAAACATTATAGTGGGGCATGAAACCGGACTTAAACAGGTGGACGTGAATGGTTCTTGACGTAGAGTAATTGTGACCATTCTTACAGACACCACATGGACAAGGCATAAAACCATCCGCCCGCTTGTTTGCCTCAGCCGCAAGCAGAAAAGTATGCACGCCCTCAACGAACTGGGGAGAGCATCGGTCATCGTACATCCATTGCCGGCTCATCTTCATTACTCAACACCGAATAGACCAAATTAATACAAGTTCATACATAAAGTTCATACAACACTTAAATGCAACAAACAAATAACTCTCTAGCTAAAGCATTTAAATGCAACAACAAATGCGATCAAGATCGCAACTAAGGTAACAATTGATCCAACAGCATAATGATACCAAGCCTCACTATCGATGGCATATTTTCTAATCTTTCTATTCTTCAAGCGCATTTTCTCCATCTTGATCTTGTGATCATCGACGACATCGGCAACATGCAACTCCAATTCCATCTTCTCCCCCTCAATTCTTTTCAATTTTTCTTTCAAGTACTCATTTTCTCTTTCAACTAAATTTAACCTCTCGACAATAGGGTCAGTTGGAATTTCCGGTTCACATACCTCCTAGATAAAAATATCTATGTCAACTTGATGGGCATAATTTGTCATAAACACGAAATGCAACTAATAGTTTTAAAAGAGAATATACCACATCCGAATCATAACAAGGACGAGGGCCGACGGGGACGGATATCAAAACCATGGCACTATGTATAACAAACAACGTACGGGTAAGATAATTATTACATGATTAACTATATATCCAAATCACACAAACATCAATTTTTTATATAAAATTACATGAACAAGAGGCTCACCACAAGGTGGTGCCGGTGATGGGACGGTGCGGGCGATCGACGGTGGTTACGACGGAGATTTAGAAGGCACTAAGTAAACCACACCTACATATGCAAACTAAGTGTTATTTTTGACCTCAAATTGCATATAAATCAAATACTAGCACATATATATTTCCTCCCAAATTACTAAACTCACAAATTAGTAACTATATAAAGCATTGCAAGAGCTAATCTAGCAATGAGAGATGAAAGGACAAAGTTGCTAACCTTTGTGATCATTTGAATGGATGGGGGCCTTCAAATCTTGACAAATTTTGGGCAAAATTTGTGGTGAGCTCGAGGGGAAGAGGAAGAACAGAGAGGAGAGGAGAGGGGAAAGGGGGAAGAACATAGCAAGCTGGACGAAGGGTTTATATGCAGGAGGACCTATAGTACCGGTTCGTGGCAAGAACCGGTACTAAAGGTGCTGGAGGGGGCCCAGACTGACAACATCCTGCCACCACCCTCATTAGTACCGGTTCGTGGCACGAACCGGTGCTAAAGGTTAGCCACGAACCGGTACTAATGAGAGCGGCCCGGCTAGCCGTTGGAACCGGCACTAATGTATACATTAGTGCCGGCTCTAATACAAACCGGCACTAATGTGCTTCACGTTTGACCCTTTTTCTACTAGTGTTACGAATGATTTGCTCATTACAAGAAGAACTTTTGGCTTGTATTTTGATATAAGAAGAATTGTGCCACCATGCTGCACTCTTGTTACTATTGTTACTTGTTACTTATAACGAATTATATTTCTACAAAACTATCTGTTATTACTACTTACGACACTTGCAGAAAATACCTTTCTAAAAACCACTTATCATTTCCTTCTGCTTCTCATTGGGTTCGATGCTCTTACTTATCGAAAGGACTATTATTGATCCCCTATACTAGTAGGTCATCACCAGCATGGTCCTAACAGGCCACGTCATAGCAAAGTATAGTCCAAAAAAAACTCAGAAAACATCAATGTCATGCTAAAATAATTCAACGCCAACACTAAGGGTATATCGATGTCCTACCAAATTTGCCAACCCTTCCACTATTTGGAAAAAAATAGTGGTGGTGCTTGTTGGATATTGCGCACCACAAACAAAAGTTCTAGCTAGCCATTTTTGTACTAGTGTATTTTCATACAAAGGTTTACATACATGCTTTCTACTACCTTTTGAGAGTTTATAATGCCTACCTTCTTTATCTTAGGCCAATTCATTTAAGTTTCGACCATTTTATGGAGAAGATATTACTCAAAACTTGTTAGTGGGTGCACTAGTTAGTACCTTTGTATGAAATACAACCATCTAAAAAGCATGTATTTAAACCTTTCTAAATTTAAGTAGGTCAAAGCCTTCTGATATGGATCCAATTGATTAACTTTTGAATAAAGTTTGCCCCCGTATAAAAGGTTGTCATAAATGCCATTGTAAATTCCTACTTGGATAAGCATCCAATTAATGTTTGCCTCTTATAACAATGTCTATTTAAGCACCGATACCTCAATTGTTTTGGATCCACTCACATCACCAATTCACCAAAGTCCCACATAACTATCTCAAGATCAAGAACCCCACTAGACAATCCAATAGCCATGAGGACATCTAGCTTCCTCCTCATCATCGTTGTTGCGTTCCTCTATGCCATCGGCTCACCCGCCATAGGCTGTGGGGAACGGATGGGCAACCAATTGTGGAACACGGCAATAGAGAATGGATGGGAACCAATCGGAAACATCAACGACCAACACATCCAGGAGCGTGGTCGTTGGGCGGTGTTGGAGTTCGGCAAGCATGTGAACTGCGTGCTCAAGTTCAACAAGGTGGTAAGTGGTAGGCAACAACTTGTTTCTGGAATGAACTACGAACTCATCATCGAGGCATCAGACATTGGTGGGAAAGAAGACAAGTACAAGGCAGAGGTGTACGAGCAGACATGGACTCACAAACGCCATCTCCTCTCATTCGCCAAGGTGAAATAGGCGAGTGGCAATAACTTCGGTAGTAATAATTGTGATGTACCAGATTTGTTAGCTGGGTTTATTTATCGACGAATAATTTATCGTCTTGCATTGCCATGCGTGGAACATATCAAATAGCATACATCTACAAATTGACAATGATCAGAGCAGAAAATGGAAAAATTAAATATAACTTGCAATTGAGAAATCTATAACTGTAATATAATGCAATACCAAAAGAGGCATGAAACAAAAATGAGGTTTTAGCACTAGATCGATCACTCCACTATAACCCGTGGGATAGTTTCCGCAAGACCATTCAACTTTTCTAAAGAAAAACACTACTCTGACATGGAAATGAAGAAAAAAGAATACATTTATCAATCTATATATAGATGTACTATACGTTAATTCTGCTTGAATATATCTCCAATATCCAACAACTCATGGTACTGGTGAAATTTCGAAGGTGATGATGCAGAGTGGAGCTCATGTGACGGCGATAACGAGGAGTAATTAGATGTTACCAATTAGTGTTGAGGCTTGGGGTTAGAGGGTTGCGTGTTAGGCTGGGTGACACTAGGGTAGGGTGCTTTAGAGGGATGGTTTTCTCCCGTGGCAGTAGTCATTGGCCTTAAGAAAGAAAGCTTGGTGGCTGGAGGAGAAAAATACATGTGTACCATTCGAAATCAAACTATGGATCTGAATCGACTATATTATAAAAAAAATCTTGACGAGCAAATAGTAGGTAGTTTTTTTTTTTTGCGGGGGGTAGGTAGTTAGTTCATCTGCAAAACCATACCCCTGAAGGAGAGCCACTTATGCGTCAATAAGTACATGGGTGTGTAAAGACCCAACTATTCGGTTTCTTCTTAAGAAATGACAGGTGGCTAGCCAGCCAACATGCAAGCTAGCTCATGTGTACACATGCTTCTAGGAACTACTCCCTCCGTTCCTAAATATTTGTCTTTATAGAGATATCAACAAGTAACTACATACGGATGTATATAGACATATTTTAGAGTGTAGATTCACTCATTTTGCTGCGTATGTAGTCACTTGTGGAAATCTCTAGAAAGACAAATATTTAGGAATGGAGGGAGTACTTTGTAGTGACAGGGTTGTGTACTATTGTAGGGATAGAACTGTGTAGTACTATGTACATAGGGGCAGGACTGAGTAGAAGTTACTATATGTGCATATATGCAGACGGTAGCTTATAATGTGAGGTCGGCATCCAGTTGCAGGCTTGACTGCAACGAGCAACTGACCCAATTTTTTTTCATCAGACTGACATGTAGTAGCTCCCTTTCGATTAGGCACAACACTGTTATGTTTGGCAATTGCCAAATATGGTAGAGAATTTGTCCCCGCAATTGATTTTGTGCAAGAAGTCAATCAATATGACAAAACCCCATCATTTTATCCTTAGTGACAACAATAAAATACATGTCTTGGCCCTTATTGTTACTGCGTTAGATCACCGCAAGATTGAACCCCCTACAAGGCACGTTTCCATTGAAGATAAATCGATCGAACTTGGCCAACAAAGATAATCGGAGAAAAATACAAAGGTATTTAATTGTGCAATAAGGAAAACCAAATAAGTTCAGTCAAAAATCTGATCATATAGTCACAATTCATCATGCATGTCCCAACAAACACACCACCGATCAAGAACGAGAACATGGTATTGAAGATCAGAGAGAGAGAGAGAGAGAGAGAGAGAGAGAGAACCATCTAGCTACGACTATGCACCTGTATAGGTTCTAAAGGAATTACTCACACATGGTCATGGAGACAACAAGGTTGATGAAGTGGCCTCTGGCAATGGCTTCCCCCTCTGGCTGTGCTCTGGAACAGGGCTCCAGATGAAATCTCTTCGGAACAGAGACTTGTGGCGGCGATAAAATTCTTTTGGAGGCATGATGAATGGTTTATGTATTATTAGGGATTTCTGCAGTGAAATCAGGTCAATGCGGTATATGTGGACCTGACATGAATGAGGGGGAGACCACCCCCTGGCCGTGCCTGCTTTCCATGTGGGCCCCTCGTGGCTCGTCTCGACTCCTCATGAAGGTTCCAGTGTTTTTGTGGACCAAAAGTCGTGTTAAATCAGCAACATATTTTGACCTCCATAGATATTGATTTTCTGTAAAACCAAGAGCAAGCAGAAAGCAAGAACTGGCACTGGTCACCATATTAATAAGTTGGTGCATAATAATAATAATATAAATTGATATAAAAGGTATATAAAAATGATAATATAATAACATTAAACAATCAAAAGTCATAGATAGGTTTGAGACGTGTCAGTTGCATCGTCTCCTACAAAGGCGACAATCCAAGATCTCCGACCAGCCAGTTACTCATTTAACCTGGCTGGTCTTCTAAGGGCATCTCCAGCCGCGCCCCCAAGAAGGCCTCTCCGGGCGTTTTTTGGGCGCCGGCGCCGAAAAAACGGCCCAGTCGCGCCCCCAGGAGCCCGATTTTCGCCCGCTTGGGCCGAAAACAGCGCCGGCGGACCCAGCCCGAACCCGGCGCGCTGGGGGGCTCTCGGGGGCGCCGAGCGAACATTTTTGGCGCGAAGAAACCGCGGGCCCGACGCGTCAGTGACACGGATTACTTCTCGCCCCTTCGTCGTCCTCATCGCCTCGTTTCCCGCGGCGAATCAATGCCAAAGCTGCCGCGCTGCCTGCCGGTCAGCCTGCGCCATTGATGCCTCACGGGCGGCGCGGTGAAGGCCGGACGACGCGCGTCCCTCGCCCTCGCCTCGCCCGCCACGCGTACGCACGGTGCCACGCGTGTGGGCGGCGCCTCGGCCTATATATGCCACGTCCCGGCGCACTCGGCCGTCTCACATTTCCCCGCCGCCGTCGTTCCTCCCTCCCTCTCCTCTCCTCCTTTCGCCGTCTGCAGCTCAAAACCAATGGCCGAGCGCTTCCCAGGCGACGGCGCGGCGGCGAACGGCTTCGGCCGCCGCCATCTCCATGAAGACGAGGCTCGCCTCCTTTACGAGGCGGAGTACCCGGTCCCGCCGGACATGCGGGTGCCCGGGGCGTGGCGGATCAGCGCGGGCGGCATGCCGGTGCCCCCGATACCCACCGGCGCGGCGCGGCGTGCGGAGATCGCACGCATCCGCTCGAACCTGCCGCGTGCGGCGATGGAGGGGCCGCGATACGTCCCCGACAGCCCGCTGTGGGAGCCATACTTCCGCCGCCGTCACGCCCAGCAGCTCGAGGCCACCAACGGAGTCGTGCCCTCCGGCAGGCAAAACTCCGCCGGCCGGCGTCGATGGTGGGGCGTGCCAGGGCGCACATTGGAGGCCGTCCTCGAGTACATCGAGGGCGGCAACACGCCGCGCCTCGACTACCCCGCTCCCCTTCCTTTTCACGCCGCCGGGGAAGCTCCTGGACCCCAAGGTGCATGGAGACCGGGGGGTCCTCCTCTTCGTCCGGCGGCTCGCCCTGCCTCTGCCCCGTCAAGCCGGAGCCCCAGGACACGCCGGTGGCCGCGCGCACCCGCAGCTCCGGCGTCCGTATCGGCGCCAACGCGTCGGCACCCACCGGCCGTTTCGTCCTCGTCGAGCCGAAGCCGGAGCCCGTCCTCCCCGCGGAGTACGAGGAGATAGCCCGGCGCGGCATCTCCGACGAGGACGCCCTGCAGTGGGCGCGGGACGACTACCTCCGCAACGAGACGGTCCGGCAGTGCCGGGCCCTGGAGGAGATCGCCGCCCGCAAGCGGGGGCGTGAGGACGAGCACGGTGTCGTGATCCTCGACAGCGACGACGATGACGCCCCCGGGCCTTCCAACCGGCCGCCACGCCAACCGGGGGAGGGGTGCAGCAGGGACGACGGAGGTTTAGGCAGGGGCGGCGGCGGCGACGACGACGACGACGACGGCGGCGACTACACGCGGTTCTACAGCCTCCTCGGCATGTAGAACCGCGTGGACGGGCGGCGAGGCGGGCTGCGAGGCGGGCGACGAGGGAGACGGCGGGAGTAGCCCGCGGCAATTATTTTTTTTGTAAAAATATGTTTAAGTTTGAACGAACTCGCCGTGTTTGCGTTGAATTTGAGTCGTTTTGCGCCGTTTTTGCCATTTTTACTCGAACCGTGGGCGCCGCGACTGGGGGGGCATCACGCCCCCAGTGCGCGTTTTAGCGCCGGTGCGCCCCCAGGGGGCGATTTTTTGCCCCTCCTGGGGGGCCAACGGCTGGAGATGCCCTAAATGGCAGCATAGATGTTCAGCATTGCCGGGTAGGCAGCCGGATTCCATGGCGTGCAGCCAGCGTCGTGGGACCTCTGGACGATCAATGCACAAAGTCGCCAAAACAGAGATAGTGAGCCAGCTGACGGTGAACCGCATGCCTATTAAGGCTGGAGAAAACGAAACGTTTCACATCCATGCAAGAAGGGAGACGTCGGAGATGCGTTCGATCATCGCCATCGACAACATGCAAAGAGCGCTCAGGAGCAGAAGGTGCAAGGCAAAACGAGGGGGAGGCCAAACGCATACGCCATCCGAGTGCGGCATAAAACAGCAAACTTATAGCAAGACACAACCGCTTTAAGAAAAAAGACCAAGCTACTCTGGGGGCTGCACCCAGATACAGCTGGGCGCTAGCCAGCCAGCTGGTCACTGCCGCACCCCTATTCGGATAGCCCTCTCTGACCACCCGTCTCGCCGGTGGCGAGAGGGACGCGACCCGGCAAGATGCAACGGGAACCGACAGGCGTACCCAGCCTTGATAATTGTGCGCCATGGTGACTCCGGCCGGACGACCCTCTCGAACCACGTACACCAGCAGGGACGACCTCGCGCACCCGCCTTGCACGAAGCAAAAACGTTGGTTGGCGCGCGCAAAACAACCCCTCATAGGTAGGTCCGGCCTAACCCTCGCGCCAACTATTGAGAGGACCTAGACCCACGCGTGACTTGGCGCCCCGGACGGTACGCAGGCTGTGCCTGTCGCCACCGAACTAGCCCGACATGGGGCGAGGAGGGAGACAGGCGGGTCCAGCCTTCCCATCGCCTACGGGATAGTGCACGGGGACTCGCTCACGGGCGCGCCCGAAAGCCCCCCATGACGATTGCCCGGGGCACACCTGCAGTCCACCTGTCAATTGTCAGGGACCGACTAGGCGGGTCGCTCCGGCGCGCGCCGTCTAGGCAGTTCAGACGGTGCGGACATCCCCCGAGAGGTCCCATGGCACGCCAGCTGGGAACGGATGACGCGGAGGCACTCTTCGCCCCCTGGAGGCGGGTACTACTCTTTCCTCTACCCCCATGAATCACCAACGATGCACCAGCTCATTTTGGAGGCAAGGGTGCTAGCCAAAGTCAGAATATTCGGCCAGCTCCCAACCTGGACAGACTAAACTCAAAGCAGAATCAGCACTATTTTTTCATTGCCTTGCTGCTTCCAGGATATGGTCGAAGATCGGCATACAGCCGACATCAGCACCCTACGCTATCTCGACAAGTTCGTTGTACTCATTGTTGTGTGGAAAATCTGGGACCAGAAACTCAAAAATCTTCAGACAGACAGACCTCTCCCAAAATGATGTACTTGCCAACATAATTAGCAGACTAAGGTACGTTCTGCCTTACACATTAATGTTTTGTCTCCCTCTATATTTTTCATTGCCAAATTTAAGTTACGTTTTGACATGCGCTGAAATGCTTTGTCTCCCTCTATATTTTTCATTGCCAAATTTAAGTTACGTTTTGGCATGCGCTGAAATGCTTTTTCCCCTTGTAGACTTTTCCCATTAGCAAATTTAAGTTACTTTTAGCCATGCACATCAATATTTTTTCTACATTCAAGTATTATTTTTGTTTATCACTTTCTTGTTGACTCAAACTTGGTGAGTTTTTTTCCATCGCTAACGTGTGTGTCATTGGATTTTTGCCTCATGGGAAATTCTTTGTACAATGCTCCTAACAAATATCTTAGAATTTTTGTCCCATCCACATTTTGCCATGTCAAACTAGTAGCCATGGTTACTGTGAATTTTCCGTATGTTTTACAAAACAATATATAACCAAAACTCCTTTTTTTGACATGCTCACATGACTAAGCTAGCATACCACTTCCATTTGTTAGACCATTGCATTATTTTTAATTAGATCACGACAGTTTTAGTGTAGGTAGCTTGGCATTTGTATTATTTACTCTATGGCAAAAAATTAAAGCGACGGTATTTCATTTTTTTAGACCATGGCATCTTTTAAGAGCATGGCAGTTTAATTATTTATAGCATGGTGTTTTTATTGTTAAGAGCCTAGAATTGTTTTTATGAGCTTGGCATTTTTTTAACTATGACGATGGTAAATTTATTTAAAATGGCATGAAAATTTTAATTCTCGAATCATGGTATTTTCTTTTTGTGTGGTTTTTATATTTTTATAAAGAAAATACACAGCACGGCTATTTTATTTTATTTAACCATCACAATTTTATTTTATTTTACAATCACAATTTTATTGTTTAAGAGTATGTCACATTCACTATTAATATCATGTCTTTTCCCTTAAAAAGAGCATGGAATTTTTAATATTAATAGCATGGCATTTTTACTGTTAAGATCATGACATTTTTATTATTAATAGCATGACATTTCCACTATTAAGAGCATGGCATTTTTAATCTTAATAGCTTGAAATTTTTACTATTAGGAGCATGACATTTATCCCTTCAAAGAAAAGCATGGCATTTTTTATGTTAATGACATGGCATTTTTACTCATAGGAGCATGATATTTTAATATTAATAGCATAGAATTTTATATATTGAACGCAGGGTATTTTTTGCATGATTTGTTTTTATATGCCTCCAAGGAAAATTCTAGATTTTTGTTTTTCAGAATACGGTGATTACAGCAAGGTGAAATTATTCCAACAAGTTGCCATGTGATCATTTTTACCATTTTTTGTGGGAAAATTAAAAGACCTTTTTTATATTTCTATTATTATATGCTTTCAGTTTTGTTTTTTATAACTTAACACACTATTTCGTGAAGCCGTGAGGGGTGCCCCCCCCCTCCCCCGCGCCCATCCCGATCGAAGGGAACAATTCGTTCGCTGTGGTGAGGCCTCCCTGGAACAGTCTCGAGATATTGGCGTCCAAAAAAAACGTTGCACCTTCAATACTGGAAATTGTTGGGGAACGTAGTAATTTCAAAAAAATTCCTACGCACACGCAAGATCATGGTGATGCATAGCAATGAGAGGGAGAGTGTTGTCTACGTACCCTCGTAGACTGAAGCGGAAGCGTTGACGCAACGTAGAGGAAGTAGTCGTACGTCCTCCCGGTCCAACCGATCCAAGCACCGTTACTCCGGCACCTCCGAGTTCTTGACACGTGTACAGCTCGATGACGCACCCTCGATCTCCAATCCAGTAGAGGCTCCGAGGGGGAGTTCCGTCAGCACGACGGCGTGGTGACGATCTTGATGTTCTCCTGTCGCAGGGCTTCGCCTAAGCACCGCTACAATATGATCGAGGTGTAATATCGTGGAGGGGGGCACCGCACACGGCTAAGAAACGATCAATGATCAACTTGTGTGTCCTAGGGTGCCCCCTACCCCCGTATATAAAGGAGGGAGGGAGGAGGTGGCCGGCCTCAAGGGGGGCGCGCCATAGGGAGGGGGAAACCTACTCCAAGTAGGTTTCCCTCTCTTTTTCTTATCTTATTTGGAGGGGGAAGGAAGGAGTACTAGTATTAGGAAGTAGTACTAGTAGTAGGAAGGAAGAGAGGGGGAAGGAGAAAGGAAAGGGGGGGCCGGGCCCCCTCCCCAATTCGGATTGGGCTTGGGGGGGCGCGCCCCCCTCCCTTGCTCCTTCTCTCTTCCTCCTACATGGGCCCAATAAGGCCCATATACCTCCCGGGGGGTTCCGGTAACCTCCCGGAGCTCCAAACTTCTCCGGAACCTTTCCGGTGTCCAAATATATCCGTCCAATATATCAATCTTTATGTCTCGATCATTTCGAGACTCCTCGTCATGTCCGTGATCATATCCGGGACTCCGAACAACCTTCGGTACATCAAAATACATAAACTCATAATATAACTGTCATCGAAACCTTAAGCGTGCGGACCCTACGGTTCGAGAACAATGTAGACATGACCGAGACATGTCTTCGGTCAATAACCAATAGCGGGACCTGGATGCCCATATTGGTTCCTACATATTCTACGAAGATCTTTATCGGTCAAACCGCACAACAACATACGTTGTTCCCTTTGTCATCGGTATGTTACTTGCCCGAGATTCGATCGTCGGTATCCAATACCTAGTTCAATCTCGTTACCGGCAAGTCTCTTTACTCGTTCCGTAATACATCATCTCACAACTAACTCATTAGTTGAAATGCTTGCAAGGCTTAAGTGATGTGTATTACCGAGAGGGCCCAGAGATACCTCTCCGACATTCGGAGTGACAAATCTTAATCTCGAAATACGCCAACTCAACAAGTACCTTCGGAGACACCTGTAGAGCACCTTTATAATCACCCAGTTACATTGTGACGTTTGGTAGCACACAAAGTGTTCCTCCGGTAAACGGGAGTTGCATAATCTCATAGTCATAGGAACATGTATAAGTCATGAAGGAAGCAATAGCAACATACTAAACGATCGTGTGCTAAGCTAACGGAATGGGTCATGTCAATCAGATCATTCAACTAATGATGTGACCTTGTTAATCAAATAACAACTCCTTGTTCATGGTTAGGAAACATAACCATCTTTGATTAACAAGCTAGTCAAGTAGAGGCATACTAGTGACACTCTGTTTGTCTATATATTCACACATGTATTATGTTTCCGGTTAATACAATTCTAGCATGAATAATAAACATTTATCATGATATGAGAAAATAAATAATAACTTTATTATTGCCTCTAGGGCATATTTCCTTCAGTCTCCCACTTGCACTAGAGTCAATAATCTAGATTACACAGTAATGATTCTAACACCCATGGAGTCTTGGTGTTGATCATGTTTTGCTCGTGGAAGAGGCTTAGTCAACGGGTCTGCAACATTCAGATCCTAATGTATTTTGCAAATCTCTATGTCTCCCACCTGGACTAGATCCCGGATGGAATTGAAGCGTCTCTTGATGTGCTTGGTTCTCTTGTGAAATCTGGATTCCTTTGCTAAGGCAATCGCTCCAGTATTGTCACAAAAGATTTTCATTGGACCCGATGCACTAGATATGACACCTAGATCGGATATGAACTCCTTCATCCAGACTCCTTCATTGGCTGCTTTCGAAGCAGCTATGTATTCCGCTTCACATGTAGATCCTGCCACGACGCTTTGCTTTGAACTGCACCAACTGACAGCTCCACCGTTTAATGTAAACACGTATCCGGTTTGCGATTTAGAATCGTCCGGATCAGTGTCAAAGCTTGCATCAACGTAACCATTTACGATGAGCTCTTTGTCACCTCCATATACGAGAAACATATCCTTAGTCCTTTTCAGGTATTTCAGGATGTTCTTGACCGCTGTCCAGTGATCCACTCCTGGATTACTTTGGTACCTCCCTGCTAGACTTATAGCAAGGCACACATCAGGTCTGGTAAACATCATTGCATACATGATAGAGCCTATGGCTGAAGCATAGGGAACATTTTTCATTTTCTCTCTATCTTCTGCAGTGGTCGGGCTTTGAGTCTTACTCAACTTCACACCTTGCAATACAGGCAAGAACCCTTTCTTTGCTTGATCCATTTTGAACTTCTTCAAAACTTTGTCAAGGTATGTGCTTTGTGAAAGTCCAATTAAGCGTCTTGATCTATCTCTATAGATCTTAATGCCCAATATGTAAGCAGCTTCACCGAGGTCTTTCATTGAAAAACTTTTATTCAAGTATCCCTTTATGCTATCCAGAAATTCTATATCATTTCCAATCAATAATATGTCATCCACATATAATATTAGAAATGCTACAGAGCTCCCACTCACTTTCTTGTAAATACAGGCTTCTCCAAAAGTCTGTATAAAACCAAATGCTTTGATCACACTATCAAAACGTTTATTCGAACTCCGAGAGGCTTGCACCAGTCCATAAATGGAACGTTGGAGCTTGCACACTTTGTTAGCTCCCTTTGGATCGATAAAACCTTCTGGTTGCATCATATACAACTCTTCTTCCAGAAATCCATTCAGGAATGCAGTTTTTACATCCATTTGCCAAATTTCATAATCATAAAATGCGGCAATTGCTAACATGATTCGGACAGACTTAAGCATCGCTACGGGTGAGAAGGTCTCATCGTAGTCAACCCCTTGAACTTGTCGAAAACCTTTTGCAACAAGTCGAGCTTTGTAGACAGTAACATTACCGTCAGCGTCAGTCTTCTTCTTGAAGATCCATTTATTCTCAATTGCTTGCCGACCATCGGGCAAGTCAACCAAAGTCCATACTTTGTTCTCATACATGGATCCCATCTCAGATTTCATGGCTTCAAGACATTTTGCGGAATCTGGGCTCACCATCGCTTCTTCATAGTTCGTAGGTTCATCATGATCTAGTAGCATGACTTCCAGAATAGGATTACCGTACCACTCTGGTGCGGATCTTACTCTGTTCGACCTACTGGTTCTGTATTAACTTGATCTGAAGTTCTATGATCATTATCATCAACTTCCTCACTAGTTGGTTTTGACGTCACAGAAACCGGTTCCTGTGATGTATTATTTTCCAACAAGGGAGTAGGTACAGTTACCTCATCAAGTTCTACTTTCCTCCCACTCACTTCTTTCGAGAGAAACTTCTTCTCTAGAAAGGATCCATCTTGGCAATGAATAACTTGCCTTCGGATCTGTGATAGAAGGTGTACACAATAGTTACCTTTGGGTATTCTATGAAGACGCACTTCTCCGATTTGGGTTCGAGCTTATCAGGTTGAAACTTTTTCACATAAGCATCGCAGCCCCAAACTTTAAGAAACGACAACTTTTGGTTTCTCGCCAAACCACAGTTCATAAGGGGACGTCTCAAACGGATTTTGATGGTGCCCTATTTAAAGTGAATGCAGCTGTCTCTAATGCATAACCCCAAAATGATAGTGGTAAATCGGTAAGAGACATCATAGATCACACCATATCCAATAAAGTGCGGTTACGACGTTCGGACACACCATAACGTTGTGGTGTTCCAGGTGGCGTGAGCTGTGAAACTATTCCACATTGTTTTAATTGAAGACCAAACTCGTAACTCAAATATTCGTCTCCGCGATCAGATCGTAGAAACCTTATTTTTCTTGTTACGATGATTTTTCACTTCACTCTGAAATTCTTTGAACCTTTCAACTATTTCAAACTTATGTTTCATCAAGTAGATATACTCATATCTGCTCAAAACATCTATGAAGATCAGAAAATAATGATACCCGCCGCGAGCCTTAACACTCATCGGATCGCATACATCAGTATGTATTATTTCCAATAAGTCAGTTGCTCGCTCCACTGTTCCGGAGAACGGAGTCTTAGTCATCTTGCCCATGAGGCATGGTTCGCAAGCATCAAGTGATTCATAATCAAGTGATTCCAAAATCCCATCAGCATGGGGTTTCTTCATGCGCTTTACATCAATATGACCTAAACGGCAGTGCCACAAATAAGTTGCACTATCATTATTAACTTTGCATCTTTTGGTATCAATATTATGAATATGTGTATCACTACGATCGAGATCCAATGAACTATTTTCATTGGGTGTGTAACCATACAAGGTTTTATTCATGTAAACAGAACAACAGTTTATTCTCTTACTTAAATGAATAACCGTTTTGCAATAAACACGATCAAATCATATTCATGCTCAACGCAAACACCAAATAACACTTATTTAGGTTCAACACTAATCCCGAAAGTATAGGGAGTGTGCGAGGATGATCATATCAATCTTGAAACTACTTTCAACACACATCGTCACTTCACCCTTAACTAGTTTCTGTTTATTCTGCAACTCCCGTTTCGAGTTACTACTCTTAGCAACTGAACCAGTACCAAATACCGAGGGGTTGCTATAAACACTAGTAAAGTACACATCAATAACATGTATATCAAATATACCTTTGTTCACTTTGCCATCCTTCTTATCCGCCAAATACTTGGGGTAGTTCTGCTTCCAGTGACCAGTCCCTTTGCAGTAGAAACACTCAGTTTTAGGCTATGGTCTAGCTTTGGGCTTCTTCGCAGGAGTGACAACTTGCTTGTCTTTTCACTTGAAGTTCCCTTTCTTTCCCTTTGCCCTTCTCTTGAAACTAGTGGTTTTGTCAATCATCAACACTTGATGGTCTTTTCTTGATTTCTACCTTCGTCGATTTCAACATCACGAAGAGCTCGGGAATCGTTTTCGTCATCCCTTGAATACTATAGTTCATCACGAAGTTCTAGTAACTTAGTGATGGTGACTAGAGAATTCTGTCAATCACTATCTTATCTGGAAGATTAACTCCCACTTGATTCAAGCGATTGTAGTACCCAGACAATCTAAGCACATGCTCATTAGTTGAGCGATTCTCCTCCATCTTTTAGCTATAGAACTTGTTGGAGACTTCATATCTCTCAACTCGGGTATTTGCTGGAAATATTAACTTCAATTCCTGGAACATCTCATATGGTCCATGACGTTCAAAACGTCTTTGAAGTCCCGATTCTAAGCCGTTAAGCATGGTGCACAAAACTATCAAGTAGTCATCATATTGAGCTAGCCAAACGTTCATAACGTCTGCATCTGCTCCTGCAATAGGTCTGTCACCTAGCGGTGCATCAAGGACATAATCCTTCTGCGCAGCAATGAGGATAAACCTCAGATCATGGATCCAATCCGCATCATTGCTACTAACATTTTTCAACACAATTTTCTCTAGGAACATATCAAAAATAAACATATGAAAGCAACAACGCAAGCTATTGATCTTACAACATAATTTGCAAAATACTACCAGGACTAAGTTCATGATAAATTTAAGTTCAATTAATCATATTACTAAAGAACTCCCGCTTAGACAGACATCTCTATAGTTATCTAAGTGATCACGTGATCCAAATCAACTAAACCATAACCGATCATCACGTGAGATGGAGTAGTTTTCAATGGTGAACATCTTATGTTGATCATATCTACTATATGATTCACGCTCGACCTTTCGGTCTCCGTGTTCCGAGGCCATATCTGCATATGCTAGGCTCGTCAAGTTTAACCTGAGTATTCTGCGTGTGCAAAACTGGCTTGCACCCGTTGTAGATGGACGTAGAGCTTATCACACCCGATCATCACGTGGTGTCTGGGCACGACGAACTTTGGCAACGGTGCATACTCAGGGAGAACACTTCTTGATAATTTTAGTGAGAGATCATCTTAAAATGCTACCGTCAATCAAAGCAAGATAAGATGCATAAAGGATAAACATCACATGCAATCAATATAAGTGATATGATATGGCCATCATCTTCTTGTGCTTGTGATCTCCATCTCTGAAGCACCATCATCATCACCATCGTCACCGGCGCGACACCTTGATCTCCATCGTAGCATCGTTGTCGTTTACGCCATCTATTGCTTCTACGACTATCGCTACCGCTTAGTGATAAAGTAAAGCAATTACAGGGCGTTTGCATTTCATACAATAAAGCGACAACCATATGGCTCCTGCCAGTTGCCGATAACTTCGGTTACAAAACATGATCATCTCATACAATAAAATATAGCATCATGTCTTGGCCATATCACATCACAACATGCCCTGCAAAAACAAGTTAGACGTCCTCTACTTTGTTGTTGCAAGTTTTACGTGGCTGCTACGGGCTTAAGCAAGAACCAATCTCACCTACGCATCAAAACCACAACGATAGTTTGTCAAGTTGATGCTGTTTTAACCTTCGCAAGGACCGGGCGTAGCCACACTCGGTTCAACTAATGTTGGAGAAACTGACACCCGCTAGTCACCTGTGTGCAAAGCACGGCGGTAAAACCAGTCTCGCGTAAGCGTACGCGTAATGTCGGTCCGGGCCGCTTCATCCAACAATACCGCCGAACCAAAGTATGACATGCTGGTAAGCAGTATGACTTATATCGCCCACAACTCACTTGTGTTCTACTCGTGCATATAACATCAAACCATAAAAACCTAGGCTCGGATGCCACTGTTGGGGAACGTAGTAATTTCAAAAAATTTCCTACGCACACGCAAGATCATGGTGATGCATAGCAACGAGAGGGGAGAGTGTTGTCTACGTACCCTCGTAGACCGAAGCGGAAGCGTTGACGCAACGTAGAGGAAGTAGTCGTACGTCCTACCGGTCCAACCGATCCAAGCACCGTTACTCCGGCACCTCCGAGTTCTTGACACGCGTACAGCTCGATGACGCACCCTCGATCTCCAATCCAGTAGAGGCTCCGAGGGGGAGTTCTGTCAGCACGACGGCGTGGTGACGATCTTGATGTTCTCCTGTCGCAGGGCTTCGCCTAAGCACCGCTACAATATGATCGAGGTGTAATATCGTGGAGGGGGGCACCGCACACAGCTAAGGAACGATCAATGATCAACTTGTGTGTCCTAGGGTGCCCCCCTACCCCCGTATATAAAGGAGGGAGGGAGGAGGTGGCCGGCCTCAAGGGGGGCGCGCCATAGGGAGGGGGAAACCTACTCCAAGTAGGTTTCCCTCTCTTTTCCTTATCTTATTTGGAGGGGGAAGGAAGGAGTACTAGTATTAGGAAGTAGTACTAGTAGTAGGAAGGAAGAGAGGGGGAAGGAGAAAGGAAAGGGGGGGGGGGCCCTCCCCAATTCGGATTGGGCTTGGGGGGCGCGCCCCCCTCCCTTGCTCCTTCTCTCTTCCTCCTACATGGGCCCAATAAGGCCCATATACCTCCCGGGGGGTTCCGGTAACCTCCCGGAGCTCCAAACTTCTCCGGAACCTTTCCGGTGTCCAAATATATCCGTCCAATATGTCAATCTTTATGTCTCGATCATTTCGAGACTCCTCGTCATGTCCGTGATTATATCCGGGACTCCGAACAACCTTCGGTACATCAAAATACATAAACTCATAATATAACTGTCATCGAAACCTTAAGCGTGCGGACCCTACGGTTCGAGAACAATGTAGACATGACCGAGACATATCTCCGGTCAATAACCAATAGCGGGACCTGGATGCCCATATTGGTTCCTACATATTCTACGAAGATCTTTATCGGTCAAACCGCACAACAACATACGTTGTTCCCTTTGTCATCGGTATGTTACTTGCCCGAGATTCGATCGTCGGTATCCAATACCTAGTTCAATCTCGTTACCGGCAAGTCTCTTTACTCGTTCTGTAATACATCATCTCACAACTAACTCATTAGTTGAAATGCTTGCAAGGCTTAAGTGATGTGTATTACCGAGAGGGCCCAGAGATACCTCTCCGACATTCGGAGTGACAAATCCTAATCTTGAAATACGCCAACTCAACAAGTACCTTCGGAGACACCTGTAGAGCACCTTTATAATCACCCAGTTACGTTGTGACGTTTGGTAGCACACAAAGTGTTCCTCCGGTAAACGGGAGTTGCATAATCTCATAGTCATAGGAACATGTATAAGTCATGAAGGAAGCAATAGCAACATACTAAACGATCGTGTGCTAAGCTAACGGAATGGGTCATGTCAATCAGATCATTCAACTAATGATGTGACCTTGTTAATCAAATAACAACTCCTTGTTCATGGTTAGGAAACATAACCATCTTTGATTAACAAGCTAGTCAAGTAGAGGCATACTAGTGACACTCTGTTTGTCTATATATTCACACATGTATTATGTTTCCGGTTAATACAATTCTAGCATGAATAATAAACATTTATCATGATATGAGAAAATAAATAATAACTTTATTATTGCCTCTAGGGCATATTTCCTTCAGAAATGGACCAGTGTTTATTGCACCGTAAATACATTACAATCATCCCTAGATGACTGCGCTGCCACGAATAATTTGCCGATTTTTTTTATTTTTGGCCACTACTGCAAATTCCGGGATTTCGACTCTACAAAATTCAGGTGTTTTCATTTTTATAATGGAATCAATCAGTTCGATGGTGTACGTCCGAGTCGTATGAAGTGTACAGATTATCATTGAGAGGCCGAAATTTTACCTCCTTCACTATGTCCCATGCAACCCTCATATTTCGGGAAAATATTTACACTACCAGCTAATCCTGCAACTAGCCTCGTAGTTCAATTTGGGAGTTTCAATATCAACCGCCTCCCATGGGAAAAAAATAGAGAGAAAAAAACAACCACCAAAAAGAAATCAGTATCAACCTTCATTGCATAATCTGATGACTAGCATCGATTAAGTTATAGCTATTTCTCAATCGACTGAGAAATACTCCTGGCAAACACTTTTCAGTCCCTCTATATAGGAGGTTCCTTATGAATCCATTGTTTATGGCACCGTTAGATAGGAAATATGTTGGTGCTCCCGGGAGCACGCGAAAAAAATATTTTTTTTTGCGGGGTCGAAAAAAATATTTCTAAGTGTGTATAATTCCAAACAAAAATTTGGCGCATACATCTCGATATTATATATGTGCACATCCAAAACGCCACTCTCACCGTTAGATTCCTTATAAATCCATTTTTTATAATGGTTATATGGTAATTCCATAAATTTTCCCATTCCTTAAAATGAAAGATGTTAGAATAGATCCCTTATAATACCTGGAAGATTTGCTTTTCGAAAAGGAAGAACCATAGATTCCTTATGATCATTAGCAGATTTATTTTTGGAAAAGGAAGACCATGCTTCCAAGATCTGTGCCTACGAGAACAACAGAACCTTTTTTCGGGATTTACTATTTTATTAAAGAAAAGAGACCCAGTGAGGTCAAAAACAACAAACATAAGGGCATCTTGAACGCTGACCCAAAAAGTCGACACATTATTTGTCCACGGACTAGTGCAGAGGCGTCGCAGACATGGATATGGGGGCTGGGAACCAACCCTTTCCCCTAAATGTTCGGCCCTGTTTTTGAAGTCGGGAACGCTTAAAATAATAGCATATCAAATCTTCGATGAGGGAAAATATCCAAATGTGATAGTAGTTCAAATTTAAATATGACAATCCAACTAGTTTTGAAATAAAATAGTTCAAATGTGAACTCAACTCACACATATGTTCTAGTTGTCCTCTTTAACCGTCCACAGATACTCAATCAGATCGTTCTTGAGCTGCTCATAAATTGCTCAACCCCGAATTTATTGACACATTTGGACAAACTCATCAAATGCGGCCAGATTCTGATTTGGAAATAGGATATAAGATCACCCATGTGGTCAAATTTCAGACCTCTGGCATCACCTGCACCCACATCCTCCATGATCATGTTATACATGATCACACAATCCTTCCACAAGGTCTCCGGATCCCATTGTTTAGCAGGTCCATGAACAACTGCAAAACAGGCTTGGAGCACTTCAAATGTTCTCTCCACATCCTTTCTAGCTCCTTCTTATCATTGGGCAAAGTAAGATTTTTTATGACCAGCTAGCTCAGTGATGGTCTTCACGAAGACCACACACACATGATAGGTACCGTGAATAGATAGTAGCCCATATTGTAGTCATGTCCATTGATAGTATAGTTGCATGGAGGAGGTCATCCTTTAGTCAACCTAGGAAACAATGAAGACTGTTGCAGCACACTGATGTCATTGTGAAACTCGTGTATGCCAAAGAAACTTTATAAAATCCAGAGGTCTTGTGATGCAACTGTTTCAAGAATGTTGGTGGGATTCTTAACATGGCCCAGATATTGCCCATGTAGAGCTTTTGGGTAGTTCTTTCATCTCCAATTCATGCAATCAAGAGATATGAACATACCTAGACATCCTCTTGCTTTCGAGAGTGTCATGAGCCTTTCAGTGTCTCTGCGACAGTTGATTCTCTCAAGTACTAAGGTCCAAACACCTCGACCAATGCAGTAGCAAATTTAATCACGACATCTTCACATGTGCTCTTAGACATCGAAGGTACTTGTCCCACGAATCTGCGGCCGTGCAATATGCAAGCATATGTAGTGCAACCGTGCACAGAATCCAATTCTTCGTATGGCATCCTTCTTCTTTTTTTCTTTTTTTTAAAAGGGGAGACTCCCCGGCCTCTGCATCACAATGATGCATACGGCCAACTTTATAAATAAGCAAATAGGTTAACAAGGTCTTAGAGTCTTAACCAAAAGTAAAAGTAATGGCAAGCTCACAAAGAGCCAAAGAGCCAAAACCACACTAGCCAAAAGTAGGCCACAACCGGCTCGCAGAAGGAAGATAGGAAAACTAATTGCCTATTCTATTACATGGCCGCCATCCAAACCGGTTGAATATATTCCGTGCTACCGTCTCCCACCGGATAGATCCAGTAACCAAACGCTCCCTAGCCTCCGTCGGGGTGAGTAGATACCACATACGAATCAACGCGATGGCTCAGAACATAACCTGCAAAAAATGAATATTTGTTGTCCTGTTAAAAACCAAATCATTTCTGCAGTTCCATACTGCCCACAATAAAGCACATACTCCTACTCGAATGTGACTCGCTGTTTCGGACTCTATCCCATTAAGCCACGTTCCAAATAACATACTGATAACATCCTTCTTCAAGATGAAGTAGTCATCGTAGGCCCGGGTGCCATTGTAGAAGCGACCAAACACATTTTTACGCATCCGACAGCGCCGGTGAAACTTGTCCAAGAATAGGGTATCAGGGGCAAAATAGTCATCCATCAGCGGCAAATGCCTGTGTGCCCTTTTCCGATTTAGCACCTCAAGGACTCTTGATCATTCCCTTGAAATTAATTGAGAACATGCTCTTCCTCATGCTCCGCATCTGTAAGGACCGTCTACATGATCGCCATTTCATCCACATAATCCTCGTCATCAGATGAGCCATGAGATGACTCAACTTAGTGCTCGTAGATATACATCATGTTAGAATCCATTGCTTCAAAGAAGGGAGTACAGTTGTCTAAAATTAACATGGGCATTTCACCAAACACTTGCCAGGCGTGGTGATCCCATGGACAGCATAGGGCGGACGGTACCTGCATGCCGGACAAACGAGGGCTGTGGAACGGAGGCATTGGCAAAGCAGCATGGCGGCCAGGTGGAGCGGTGGAGGTCACAGAGGTCCGGCAAGGGCTTGACGGGCGGCCAGGATGGTATAAAGGTAGCGTCGGCCAGGGAGGAAGCACTTGTAGAGAAAGCGGGAAGAGACGGAGACGGGAGGCCTGCGTGTGATTTTGGATGGGTCAGAGTCCTACGTGCTGGAGGTTTGTTTCTGGTTAGTAGAAAAATGGGCACGTGGACTGGTCCACGGACCGGTACGAGACAACTATGGATGGAAAACTGCGTCCGGATGCCTCTGTTCGGTCTGTTTTGGAGATGCGCTAAGACGGCAAATAAAGGTTGACATATCACAAGAGGCGACCAAGAAACACCTAATACGGAATCGCCATGTTTCATGGAGAGCTCATTATAATGTTAGAAAAGAGAGTATAAAGCATGTATTTCAAACTTTCTTTAAAACACTATTATTTGGATTATTAACATGTAAATACTACTACTGCTGCTACTGCCGAAGATTCTTCTTCCTGTTGTTTCATTATATGGCCAATCTGATTCATGTGGATTATATTGCAGGGTACTTTTCCCATGCAGTACATGTCTTCATCCACACTTCCGTTGTGAACTTATGATCTGGCTCACTCTGGTTCCGATCGCTCGACAACAAGCTAACCCCACTCCACATCCTTCAAAAGGAAAGAAAAACTCTAGCAAACTGCTCTCTGAGTGGTATGTCTCTCGCCTTGACCGACCTGCTATGTCCCCTCCTTCATGCTCGCCTCTATCATTGGCCACATCAAGCCATGTGGGGATTAGGCCCTGTATAGTGGATCCGGCTTGCCTGCTCCCTCCCCATGCTTCCATCCGTGTTCCCACTTCATCCTACGGCTGTTTTTTTTTGTTTTTCTTTCTAATCTAATCATCTCTCTCCTGATTTTAAGGGGTGCGGCCGGGCCTTATTTTGTTCCAATCAAATCAAGCCATGTACGCGGGAGCACAGATGGGCGCACGCCCGGGGGAGCAGGCAAGTCTCGTACAGTGGCAGGTGCTTGCATGGGTGCTTGAGAAAAAAACCTGATTTTTCAGGGGATTGGTTTGAATAGGTGCTTAGGAAAGGAGACAGAAGCAAAGGTTTGCTTCCAGTGCCGGCGGTGCTTGGGCAAAATAACTGCTCCCTTGAGTCACGCTGAAGGCAGATACAAGCAACGGAAGCACCTCCACCAAGCACCTTTGCATTGCGAGACCACATTTATTTGCGACGCTACGCTGCTCCTTTTTCTTAAGCACCCGTGTGTAAGCACCTACCACTGTACAAGGCCTAAGTGCATGATCGGTAGTGCTCCACGGTCACGGAGTCCCCGACTCCATCGCCAGCAGCCAGCACCTGGCTTCTCCCCAGAAATCCTGGAGCGAGTGAACAGTACAGTTCGATAGCTTCTGCTCCCGAGCGATCCTGCCAGGATGAAAAGCGTATGCGCAACTATTTGGTCCATTCGTGCAGACCTAATTTTGTCTATGACTTGGCACAACCATGGGGCAAATCCCAAAGTTTAAAATCGCGGACAAAAAGTGCGCTATGGCAGCGCAATCGCGGCTGGGGAGCCTCCCTGCGACGAGAAGCCCAATTTCCCTAGATCTGATGCTATGACCGCGATTGCAGCGCGAAACAACGCTAAATTGGTTAGTTGTCGCTGCATTTTCCCCCGATCAGCTGAGATTCCATTTTAACGGGCCGAAATAGAGGCCCAGCCAGATCTGAGCGCATATTAATCTGGAAAACCTAGCGTCATTCAGTCATTCTGTCAGATCTCGTCCCTTTGTCTTCCTCTCCTCCGAAAAGCTGTGGCGGCTGGGCGGCTCTTCATAGCTGTGCTCGGCGGCCCGGAGGTAGCGACGAGCAAGGTGACGACCAACGCTCCAGGCAATAGGTTGCAACCAAGGCTCGTCGAGACGGCTAGAAGCCTACATAAATGATCCCACATCCGTTCTCTTTTTCAACTCTTGGTTCGCCGTAAACAAAGGTTCCCCTCCATGATATTCTGGAGCCCCCATCTACAATTCTAACGTCAATGGTCAGGTTGCAAGATTCTAGTACTGTTACTGTCAAAGACTCGTCCCAAAAAAGTGCCAATCGACTACTATTGCCACTACTCATACCATGGAAACCCTTCGGACCAAGTCTCCATCTCATTTTTTTTTCAACTTTCACAGACTCTTGTCTAGTCTCACAAAGGAAGACTGGCTTGGGGTTATTGGCTTTTGAGAGGGCCAACACCTCACGAACTGTCCGGCCGTCCCCTCCCCCTCCTGGGCAGTTCCACGATAAGATATTCATTGAGACGGGCGGTCCTCCTCGAAGAAGGACATCAATTTTTGTGGGTTCTCACTATCCTTGGAAACTCTTGCACTCTTGCTACTAGAGCTACTTGTAGGAGAGTTATTCTCCTTTGAATCCTCGCCAAAACCATCAGTGATAGCCAGCAAGGGTTGTGGGGTACCAGAGGCTGCCTTGAGCGCCCCTTTTGCCTCGTCCATGTTCAATCTCTTTCTGGGGACATTATCCTGCACTATGTTGCACCCTGGGATCTTCACGGGGCTCATGGACATGTCCATCATATCAGGATCAACCACTTTGTTCCCCAGCCCAGCAGATGCATTCGTTGCCAGAGATTTAATTCCTCTGCTGACTGAGAGTCCCCTCTAGGTTTGTTGGGTGCGTCCACGTACAGCCACACGCCAAACTTCATATCCTTCTCCTTGTGTATACCCATTCCGCACTCCTTGAATTCATGGCCTACCAGGCCACACATTCTGCAAAATCTTGCCAACTTTTCATATCGAACAAGGTAAACCTGTCATTCTCTCACATATTCCATCAGGGGCATTCTGATGTCATGCTTAACCCTGTCTCTTACATAGTCCCCCCTGATATTACCATCCAAGCGCATCTCCATGATCTCTCCTACACCCTTCAAAAGCTTCTCAACTATGTTCTTCTTGCAGTAAACATCTGGAAGCTCATGGATTTGCAGCCAAATAGGCATATGAACAATGCTAACCTCCTCTGTTTCAGTAAAATCATCATATGGGCATAGTAACACTGCCCAGTTGCGAAGCAGCCACGGTCCCTGTAGCATAATTCGCTCCCAATCCCCCAAGCATGACGCCTGCATGACAGAGCGATTGGGACCGACCGGCCAGAATCTTACCCGCTGCACCGGATTCCACGCAGCTGTCATGTCCTTGTAAAATGTCGATTGACTAAAGGTTTTCTCAGTATGAACCCTAGCTAGGGCAAGCCATCGAGTACTTTCCTGGAGTTATAGGTCTTCCTCGTCAATCACAACGTCCTCGAACTCCTCTTCATTGAGATCAAGCTGATTAAAGAAGCCCTCCAGATCGGACTTGGCGGCAGACGCGGACCCGCCGTCGCCGCTTGTGGCGGAGTGGGCGTCCGAGGGGGACGCCATCCAGACTGATTAGCGGATCACCTGAGAACTAGCTCGCACCGTAGCCTGGGGCCTGCCGTCGATGGTGAGAACTCACGGGTAACCTAGATCGCCCAAGACGAGGAAACCCCTAGCATGGAGCGTAAGGGAAAAAACTAGGGTACCGCTGGTTTTCTAAGGCAACTACATATAGCCTGCTCATGGCTATATTATTAACCATGCTCTCAGTGTGTGCTCGTACGGGTTCAATACTATGTACTATTTCGTGATAGGGAAGTGTTTGGGGACGGTGCGCCGGCCGAAGCGCTCGGCCGGTCTCTTCCTTTTTTTCACGCGCGCGCTTAGTTGACCCAAACGTTTTTCTTCTTTTTTTCTTTTTCTTTGCTTCTTCTTCCTTCCGCCTCCGCCTGATCCCATCTCGCCTCCTCCATTGTAGCGCGTGGAGCAGCTCGCCGTCGCCCATGGATGTAGAGGTTGCAGCCCCGCTCTCATTCCCACCTCATTTTTCTTCCTTCTCCCTCTCTTCCCTCTTCCTACTCCTCTCTTCCCCTTCTGTTGCAACCGGCGACAGGCAAAACGCCGGGAGGACCGAGGTGCCCGTGCTACAACCATGGCCACGGGGGAGGAGCTGCAACCGCGGTACTGGGAGAGTTGCAAACGGCGTTTCCCCGTGCTACAACCATGGACACAAAAGCTACATCCAGTAGATAAAAAAGCTTCAACCAGACAACGAAATGCAGGAAAAGTTACACCCGTTTTGACAAAAAGCTTCAACCCGCAGATGAAAAAGCTTCAAACAGAGATTGAGAAAATCCTCCTCGACGACGACCACGACGTCTCTCTGTGTGTTTTGTTGCAACTGCAGAGTAAAAGGCTGCAACCCTCTGTGAAAAAAGCTTCAAGCTCAGGTGAAAAAAGCTTCAATTGGCATGGTGGAAAGCTTCAATCCGCGAGAAAAGCTTCAACAGGCATAGAGAAAAGCTTCAACCGATGAGATAAAAAGCTTCAACCTGACTCGTCAATGGCAGCGAGCGGCGACGTTGAGAGCTGCATCAGCGACACGACAGTGCAGCGACGATGGCGGCTGCTAGGTGTTGCAACGACAGGGGGTGCCGGTGTGCTTCAAGACGGCGCCATTTTTTTGCTACAAGGGGGGCTTTCTGCTGGACCGGGGGGTGAGTATGGATGATGCGACAGCGACGAGGACGGCGACTGGCGGCGACGGAGAGCGCATCCAGGAGCGTGGGACTAGGGGGGGAGGTCCAGGTGAGGGGGCTAGTCGCCGGCGGCAGGAGCGGCTGGGGTGGGGGCGCGGTGAAGAAGAAGGAGAGGAAGAAGAAGTCAACGCGGGGGAAGGGGGCGCGAGGAAACAGATCTGACGGCTCGAGCTCACGGATCGGGCGGCTGGGGCTTGACCGGCCCAACGATTGGGCCGGTGCGCCGGCGCAGATCGTTGCCCTTCGTGATATATGTGAAAACAAGCATATACTTCATCAAAAAGAAAGCATGTATACTTTGCACAAAGAAAGTTAATGCCTGTGATGTATAACAAATGCGTATAACTTCAAGACTGGAAATCGATCATTTTTATTGCATCGTGAAGATAATACAATCAGCAGGCCCTCCCTCGCGCGATCGGTACATATGTCACTGGATGGATCAGTTGAAAGAGTCGAGCCGTTGCGTGTTGGTCCAGTACTGCACGAAGATCAAGGCGGAGTGCGTGCTGGCGGTGCCGTCGACGTTCGTCACGTCAATGGCAAGCAGGTAGTTGAGCGCCGGCGCCACAATCTGGAACTGCCCGCCGTTCACTCTGGTGAACGTCAGGCGGTCGCCCGTCTGATCATTGTGCTGCTGCACGGCCCATCGGCCGAGCTCCTGGATGCGCGGGACGGAGAGGTCAGGGATCGGCTTGAACGGCGTGTGATCCTGATCAAACGCCGCCGTGCAATCAACAGTGGCGGCAACGACGAGGAGCGCGAGGAGGAGCTGGCTGCAGGTCGCCATGGCCGGTCTCTGCTGGCTGATCCTGGTCATCGAATTGGTGACGGCGGTGGTGGTAGTGGTTGGAGTAGATCGAGGTGAACGAGTAGATTGTTTGTTTATATAGACTTCAATCATATCAATATCAATCACTCGCTAGGGCTTGGCACCATTCATGTCTGTATGTATGGCAAATATTATGATTGCATAGATATATGGCAGGACAACACACGGGAAGATTATTTGTTTCCATGCATGAGTAGTTTCCTAACTGCCAAAATTAAGGATTATTGCCAGATCATCATATAAATATTTACTAGTAGTATGGTATATTAATTAAGATTGCACACATATATAGCATGCACTAATCAATCCTGAGGCGCGCACGAATACTCACCTGATTATTTCTTTCCAGGATTTGTTGCCAAATTGCCAAAAGAATGATTAGTTTCCATTTTTTATTTTTGCGGCGTGGATTAGTTTGAAAGTTAACCGCTAGATCCTTTGAATTTCGAGAGTTCCGTCTAAAAAAATCGTATGTTTTCTTTTATAAAGAAAATAATAATCATCCCTACATATTTCTTTTTGAGGTAGACAGATACTTTTGATTGGACCCCAATTACCGGGGAAAGTCAATTTTGTAGCCTCCTTGTCAAAGCAAACTAGAAATGGCCCAGGTTCAAGATCCAAAAAAGTGAGTACTACCATGGGCAAATCATATTTGATGTTGTAGGCGCTCGTTACTGTGTATAGTAATACGGAAAAAAAATGGCGGTCGATGCGAATCAAATAAGGAGTAACTAGTTAACGAGCGCTCCTTCAGGAGTCTCGCAACAATCACTTGTGGTGGGGCTAAGAGCGCGCCACTTGCCGTGCTCTCAGCCGCCGCCACGTGTCGCACCCTGGGCGCTTCCTCTGGATTATTTTTATTTGTTCGCGCATGTTTTCTGCTTTTTAGATGTTTTTTTTCTGGTTTTTAACTTTTCGTTTTTCACCGGTTTTTTTTAGCTTTTCGACAATTGAAAAATAAATTTTGCGTGAAAAAACACGTTTTTCATTTTTCTTTCATGAGAGACACGTTTTTGCGTAACAGAAAAAAACATGTTTTCTCATATTTTTTCTTTCTTTCGTGAGAGACACGTTTTTGCTTCCACAAGAGGCATGGTCGTGCCTCTTGGAAACAAAGAAACGTATTTTCTTTTTTTCTTCCTTCTGTGAGAGGCACGGTTTTGAGTCCACAAGAGGCATGGCCGTTATCAACGTGGAGTTTTGTTTTAAAGATCTCGACATGAGGAATCCAATTTGAAAACGGTTCGAGATTTCGACGCACCGTTTGAGAGATAAAATGTTTTGAATAAACGGATCTACGAAAAAAACTTTCACATTGCAACAAGTGGCGAACATGCAACACTCCACTTTTCACAACCTAGGGAGGTGAGAGTGATCTTTGAAAGGAGTACTCCTCAATTAGTGATTTCGATCGAACAGACGACCTCACACATTGAGGTTCGTTCGTAAACCCAACGCATCGCGGAGCAGGATCTGCTAAGCTTCAACTCTTCCTTTCTTTTATTCCTTCCTTCTTTCTTTCTTTCTTTTCCTATTTTCCATTTTTTTTCTTCCAGGTTTCTTCCATCATCGATTTTCAGTTTTTATTTTCTTAAATGCATGAACTTTTTCCAATTCGGTGATGTTTTTTTTTCAAATTTCATGAACTTTTGTTTTAGTTTTAGTGAACTATTTTTAACAACTGATGTTTTTTTTAAATTCGATGAACATTTTTTTTCAAATGCAATGAACTTTTCAAAATTTGATTATCTTTTTCTAAAATTGATGAACTTTTTAAAAATTGATGATCTTTTTCCAAAATTAGATGAACTTATTTTACAATTGGATGAACTTTTTTCTAAATTGGTGAACTTTTTTTTAAATGGTAAATTTTCTTTTCAATTTTTTTTATGAACGTTTTTTGCTTTAAAACTATTTTTAAAAATTGATGAACTTTTGTTTAGTAGGGCAACTATTTTTTGCATGTTGAGGATTTTTTTCCGAAATTTGTGACGTATGAGCGGCGGTAAACGTATAGGAATGGCGAGCCGGCCGAACCATTGCGCCGGTTCGCTCGCTCGCGCAGCGTCAGCCACATGCGTAACTGGGGCCACTCCAACCGGCCAGCCCCATTTTTCTCCCGATTCCCCTTTCCATCTTATCCTTTCACGCGTATTCGACTCTATCTGCCTAGCCCCCTTTCTCCTTGGTTCCATCCCACCTACCTCCTGTGCTCAGCAGCCATGGATGAGCTCTACCTCTTCCATCACCTCTAAAGCGCTCCCACCCCCGCTCGCACCAACCTGCTTGTAATTAGGGGCGTAGCGCCGCTGCTGCCGCCTAGAGACCTTTGGCAGCACGATGGGGTAGCTGGAGGTCGGCCTCTGTGCAGCCACAAAAAGATACAACCGACGGTGAGAAAGCTACAACCGGCTTTTGAAAAAGCTTCAACTGAAGAATGGCGAGCGGCAACGACGAAAGCTGCGTCACCGTTTTGCTACTGCACGGAAATGCTACGACCGGCTACCGCGGAGCTACAACAGGCACCTGGTAGAGCTGCCACCGGTGGTGCCAATTGCTACAACCAGCGCCGTTTTTGCCGGAACCAAAGAATGCATGTGTTGCAACCGTTGAGCAGCAGAGCTACAACCAGGAACGCAAAATGCTACGACCGGTTCTATTTTTTGCTGGAACCAGAGAAATTAGAGGCTTCAAGTGGCGTGCGAAGGAGCTGCAACCATCACTTTAAACTGCTACGACCGGCGACCGAGAAAGCTACATCCGACTTATGAAAAAGCTTCAACCGGAGATGGGGTAGCTGGAGGTCGGCCTATGTGCAGCCGCAAAAAGCTACAACCGACGGAGAGAAAGCTACAACGGGTTTTGAAAAAGCAACGGCGAGCGGCAACGACGAAAGCTGCGTGGTGATGCACGGGGTGCTGTGAGGCGCGATGACGGCGGCCGGTGGCGATGTTAGACCCTCAGCCCGGTTGGTTCTATGAAGGCACGTCGAGCTGCAAAGCCTACGGCGCTGTGGATGGAATTGTTTTTGGCATGGACTAGCGGAGCTGCATCCAACTAGCCAACGAGCAGTGGTATGATATGCTCCTCCACGACTGGGACGGGCGCCGTAGATGCTGCGAGCGTCGTGGGCATCTGCAGCTAGCAGGAGGGACCGTGGAGGCGGAGCCGTAGTGAGGAAGAAGACGTGTGTGAAGGTTTTTTTTCTCTTTTTATTTCTCAGCGGGGAACCAGCTCTCGATCTGACGGCCCTCACTATTTGCATCGGACGGCTGTGGCTGGACCGGCCCAATAATTGGGCCGGCGCGCCGGCACAGATCGCTGCCCATGAGCGGCTCTGAAAGTTGTTGAAGTTTTAGCGCTGCAATTTATCACTTGCAATTCATATGGTTTTCACTTTTTTTGCAAGAAATGTCAATCTATTCATCTTCAATCATGGTAGTATCATGAACACCAGAAATAAATTACATCCAGATTCGTAGACCACCTAGCGATGACTACAAGCACTGAAACGAGCCAAAAGCGCGCCGCCCTTATCACCCCTCCCTCGCCCGAGCCGAGCACAACTTATTATACTGTAGTAGATAATCGGGTAGTCGTTGTGCTAATGCCTCGTAGGATTCCCTTTCTAATTTTCGCCGTACTGTATGCCCCTCTCTTCTATAGACCCATATAATTATCAGCACAAAAAAACCCCGGTAATTATCCGGCATGGATTTGGGAGACCTCGACCCGACTGCCCGGTTGACTCTACTGTGATTGTGATGTCTGTAGGTCTAGAGAGGAGATCGTTCCAGACGCCCAGTCGCCCTCAGTCTCTCTCCTCCCGAACCCAAGTGAAACTCACCGCCTCGCCCGCCCAACCCGGAATCCAGAGCGGGTCTCCACGGTCGCGCCAGCCGCCATGGCGAGGTGGCCGCCGGCGATGCTGCTGGTACTGGCAGTGGCGCTGGTGGTGGCGGCGGGCACCGAAACCGGCGAGTGCATCCACGAGCTGGTGCCCTACGAGGGTGGCTTCACGTCGAGGAATTTCGTCGTCGTTGACCATGACATCTTCTGGAGCTCCGACTGCCCAGACCCCGGCATCGACTTCACGGTACTCGCCCGATTCATCTCCCTCCCCCTCATCGCATTCTTCCTGCGGGGATCTGGTTGATTTGTAGTCGATTATGGGTTGTTTTGGTACGGATCTGTGGCGGCTGTCGGCCTGAAATTGGTCCCGCACCGAATCCCGGGGATCTGCGCTGCGGCTTGCCGATTTGGCGATTAGTAACGTGCATGATTTTTTGTTTAGTTCTACTGCGTAACTTATATACTAATTTAATATAGGGGAGTGTTGATTCGTTGGTGCCCTCGTGCAAAATTTTGGGTGCTCGTTTGGTTGGCATCTGTGGCTTGGCATGCGTGTATTGCGAGTGCAGTCCACGGATGATTCAGACAGATTCTAATGATTGACAGCACTACACTGATTTCATGGAAATTTGCTTCATTAAAGTATATATGCTTTGATGAAGAGCTTCTTCCTGAGTTCCGTTATCAGATCGGGATCCTTAAGTTCACCTGAGCACACATTATGTTTGCCCCTTTCACAATTGGGTTTCTGCATTCTCACTTTCTCACTCTAGGTAGAGAAATTGATACAACTGGCGTTCCTTATTCGTTTCATTTAGCAATTGATCCATGGACCACCTTGCTCATGTTTGATAATAATGTTTGTGAACATAGGTAACTTCACGAGGCGGTAACACTGTATATACGTTGAAGGGGAAATCTGGTGAGAAATTCGAGTTTAATGCTCCAAGGGGTGGAACGTACAAGTTTTGTTTCCATGGTCCATATGGAGCACCTGAAACTGTTTCTTTCTACGTTCATGATGGTTAGCTTACTGGCCCTGTTCCTTGAGCTCAGTGTTCTTCAAATTAGTTTGTTTGCAAGTGTTGAGCACTGACCAATTTGAGCCGAGACACAAACTAGAAAATGTATCCGCTCTTGTAATTAAGATATGCATGCAGGCATGACTAGCAAGCCATATATACCAAAATTTTGCTGTACCTTGCAAGAGATCAAATGGGCCGTGGTGTTGATTGGTAGGCAAGTAGGAAAATACATAGTAGTTGTGTGGTGTTGATTGTGGCTATTTACTGTTATGAGCTTTATTATTAGCCATGCACGTGCCTTTATTTTTTATGGCCGTGCAGATGGACAAATGTAATTTAAAATCTTCAAACCCTAAGCCTACATATTGGACGTATCTAGGTTGAGTAATTGAATTGAAATTCTGATGTAATATGCTCGCAGTCGATTTAGTAATTTGTTTCTCTAGACCAATATTAAACTACTATCAGCGAAATTTCGAATCAAATAGTGGGCTAGTATAGTCTCAACGCTATTGTTTATAAGAGGGTGAGTCTTGCCATGTAAAAGAGTTTGAGAGTCTCGCCATATAGGGAGGAGTAAGATGTTGGATGAACTGTTTGGCTTCAGAGGATAGAGTTTAATTCAATTAATCGGATTAAGTCAATAGAATTAGAATTCTATTCACATAGATTTTTCCATTGGACTCTACTTGGAATTAAAATCTCTGTGTTATTTAAACAAAAACATAGTTGCACATTTGGAAGTTTTTAGCAAAATACTGCACCTATTAGTAATATGGTATCGTATCAAAACGGGGATGCGGAGGGGCCAGTAGGCATGAAACACATCTACATTTGGGGGCCTGATCAGTCCCCTACCAAATCGTTGCCTTGCCAATATTTGGCATGCGAACAGAAACTGGCATGCTTAGGTGGCTATGTCACTTGTCAAATTATATTAGTAGTTGTCAAAATACTAATCATAGCTTTAGCTGGCAATATGTTTCCAAGCCCCAACTTTGGCTTGCTGAAATTTGGAAAGGCAAATGTTGGTATTAAACTGACCAGCCCCTGGATATGTGGCCTTGTTAGTTGATCCTCATCACGAACCTTGTCTCACCCTTTATCTCAGGTCGCAATCTTGTTCTGGAGGAGGCCCTGAAGGGGGAAGCCTTCAAGAAGAGGTATGATGAGTGGATGGCCAGGTATCGCCGCACATACAAGGAGGAAGCCATGAAGAAGAGGTTCGAGGAGTGGATGGCCAAGTACCGTCGCACCTACAAGGACAATGAGGAGAAGGCGCGGCGCTATGAGCTATTCAAGGACTGTGCCAAGATGGTTGATAAGCTTAACGTGTTTCCGGGTGGGGCGACCACAAACAACTTCTGCGACTATTCTGAGGACGAGAGGCAAGCCACCTTAGGGGCCGAGTAATCGTGATTGCCATCGGTGATGGCAAGGGAGTGGCTCTGTCATTCCTGTCTATTTGATTAATGTATATTAGCTTTGATTAGAATTAGCTATAATGGCATAACCTTAAATTTATGTGTGCTATGTTAATCTGTATGAACTCGGTCAGGGTGCAGTATGAGCCTTATGAATTCCAATCATCTGAGACCTCGAGCTCTTGTCATTGATCATCTGCACAAAAATGTAGTAGTAAGCTCATATTATCTTGGTGTAGAATCAGTCATACACCATACGACATGCAATATCTCTGCTCGGTGGGCATTTCCTGCTCTGTGAACTGCAACATTGGCTGCTCCAAATAAACAAAACGAACTGCAACAGATTCATGTGAAGTGTACGCCACCTCTACACAGTAGAACTCCATTAAGGCTGCGTTCGGTTGAGAAATACACATGTTTAAACGGCCCTTTTATTTTGTTGTTGGGCCGGATTTTTTATGTACAGCCTACAAATCACAACATTATTAAACAAAATTTGACACGTTCTTATGGAATACATATATGTTTCAGTGGGTTTTTTTAAGATTTTTTTGGAACTTCTAAATATGCTTTTCCATATTTTCAAAATATCGAGCTGCCTGGAGCTCAGTCTCCAAAAATCCTCACCCTTTATATTCATTACTCCATATTAGTAGATGAAGTACTTCTATATGTACCCGTTAAATTCCATCTACAATTTTTATTTATCTATTTAGTGAATCGCACTGGCAGCTGAGAAAAAAAAACTAAAAATGTGAACTTGTCAATATCACAACTAGTTATACTATTGCTGCTACTGAAAACCGACAGATTGGAGAGCCTATAGAGTGTTCTTAGGGGTGCTGCTGTGTATTGCTCGTCGCGAGTGGTATGCGCCCCTCGCCTGCATTACGGGCGTAAGATGGACCTGGTCGAGCCAGATAACAGATATCATTTTTCTTTCTCATTTTTTTGGTCAATTTAATTTATAATTTTTTTAAAATGCGAATATAAAAAATAAGTTTGTGAATTTGCAAAAATGTGAATGCATCAAAAACTGAACGATAATTCAAAAAATATTCATGAATTCAAAAACTAAGACAAAACATAAAACTATTTATGAATTCAAAAATGTTTGCGAATTTTAGAAATGTTCATGTGAATACATTTTTAATTCAAAAAAAATGTTCACAAATCAGGAAAAAGTTCACAATCTTTTTTGAAATATCAAACTATTATATAAAACGTGAAAACAAATTGACATCTCGAGCAAGTTATAAAAAATGTGAAATTTTTTACTGAAATTTGTGCATATTTCTTGAAATTGTGAAAATATTTGGAAATTATTTTTTTTTAGAAAAGCCACAAATTTTGAAAATGTGAATGTATTTCTAAAAAAGCAAAGAATTTTGAAAACATTAAGTATTTTCATTTTTTTTCAAAAATATAATAAAAAAGAGAAGAAGGAAAAGAAACCAACCCAAAGAAAACAAAAAACAAGTAAAAATACAAAAAAAAAAGATAGCTAGGTAGCTTCCCGAAATCGGCAGGGAAGCATCCAGAAGTTTCCCGAAACCAGCCGCTGCGAGCGCCCCTGTGTGATTGAATGGGCTAGCCCACTGCAAGTGCGCGTATGTGATCGGAGCCTTAGCGCTACAGCATGCATTTCTTATCAGCTGAGTGCTTCTAGTGGGTGTGTCTATACATCGCCTTTATGGGAACTCCAGTATGACGTGTGTTGCGTCCAATAAGCACAAACTGCATAGGGGCCTCACCCGACTGGCCGGCTCAATTACAAGTGAACAATGTGAAAAATGTGTGTGCGAGGGATCAAACCCATGACCTTCACTCAGTGAACCATGTCGATGGCACCGTAGTTCCCCAGATTTAGTGTCTAAATAGGCAGCCCTGCGGGAGAATATCTGGTGCACAGAAGTCACATTTGCACACTTAAAATGTTCAAAAATTCTGAAACAAATTGAGCACGTCCACACAACATCAATGTAGGTTGTCACAAAATTTGAAGTCGGAATTCGAAACGTGAATCCGAAAACAAAATGACCAATTCAACACTTAATAACACATAACATAAGTTGGGCTTTAGATTTGACCCATTATAATATAGTACACTCCTTTTGCATATTAATCTTAGTTATCTTATGCCTAGATTTTGGCTCAGTTACTATCGATGCAAACATGAAATCACCCACAAGGCACATGCATATGCAGTCTCTGGACCCTCTCTGAGGCGGTTTTCGACACGGTGGCCATCCATGGGCCCGCGCGGTCAATGGCGTTGACCGGATGCCAGAGGGGTTTGACCGGGGGATATTCCTCTTGTCTCGTGTCACGCAGGGGCGGAGCCAGGATTTGGGCATAGACGCCGGGGGGGGGGGGGGGGGGGGAGTGAACTTGATACAGGGAAAAAAACTCAATGGATTGATACTATATTGATGTGTCGCTTCGATGCAATTAAAGTATAGTTGAATTTGTACTAGTTCAAGTTTAACCTACAATTGCCAATAAGCCGAGTGTGTTTTAGCTGCACCTTCGGCTTACAGGGATGTACGCCAAGTGGCTTGCCGCTGGATCCACGGCGTCCGTAGAAGTAAGTCGAGATCTTTGTGTTCGTCGTGTGTCCTTTAGGGCATACTCGGCTTATGTGGAAAGAAGCGGTGTGTGTTTTTTCTGTAGTGTATGAACAGTAACCAGAAATCTATTAATGTGAAACCAGTAAATAAACAAAGCTCTGATGCACACTAAACAAGCATGGACACTAAGTAGATTCTTATTACATGTCATGGCATCGCACCGTGGCGTACAAATCGGTTATCTTGTAAGCAGGACAGATATGCAGCAGGGTGAAGAAGAAGGACAAGGTGCCATCACTTCTTGGGTCTCCTCACTGGGTAGATGGGCTGGTCGAGGATGCCGCAGACGCCCTCCGCGGCGCCGGTCGTGTCACGGCTCATATACATGTAGCCGCCATGGCCCCAGTTGGGCCCCCAAGAATTCTTCAAAAGCCAGTACTTCTCGCCGTTGAATAAGGTGCCGTAGCCGACCACAAGCGCGGCATGCCTGTTGGTGGCGTTGCCGGGGCCTTTGTAGACGCCGACCTGGGAGGTGTAATACCAGAAGGCGAGGTCGATGCCGAGGGTGACGGAGACGGGCTGTTGCGCCACCACGGCCATCAAGGCCGCCTCGTTGTTGGGTGTAACAAAAGTATACTTCTCTACGGAAGCAAGGGTGGATAGACCGGACCAGCCGGAATGACAGGCCTCCTCCCTGGCGACGTAGGGGTACGCCCTCTCGGTTGCTATGCCGTTGTCGCCGATGAACTGGTAGGCCTTCCACATGGCACCGCTTTTGCAGCCATTGTTAAAGTTTATGCTGCAGTCAACTAACATCTGCGCCGACAGTTCCTCCAGCGTTCCCGTCCTGATGGCGGTGATGCCCTCCACAGCCCCGATGGCTGCGAAAGCCCAGCAAGCACCGCAGTCCCCCTGATCCTTGACGCTCGTGACGGCGTTTTTGTCGCGCCAGTCCACGTACTGAGGGAGGTCGTTGAGGTCGATGGCGGGCTGAGGCATGTCGCGGACGAGGCCTACCGGAGGGTGCTCGTGGCAGCCAGCATGGATCTCCCCCAGCTCGGCGTGGGTCAAGTCGGCGAAGACGTTGAGACCGAGTTTGGTGCGCGGCGCGCCCCGGTTGTAGTCTTGGATGAACCGGATGTTGTGTTTGAAGATGGAGAAGCGCCTCACCTTCTCAGCGGGGCTGCGTGCCACCTGGTGAAGGTGGCACCAGCGCTCGTAGAGGTCCAACAACTCCTCCTCCGAGCCGACGTCTTCGTCGGTGAACTCCATGCCGGCCGCCGGCACAGCAATGGCCACCACAAGCGCGGCCACCAACAAGATCGCAGCCACTGATCTGGCCATGCCGACGGAGCACGATTGAGTCTAGTGGTGGTGGGAAGAGAGAGGGGTGTGGGAGGACGCAGGCTGAGCCATGCATGGATTTATATCCACCACGTACGCCGTCCCTCCCACTTTTCTGTTTCGTTTTCTTTTTTCATGGGCGAGAATTTTTTTTGAGCATCAGTACAGACACAAACGCTCATATACATGCGCATACACTCATTCCTATGAACGCACGCACGCACACCCTACCCCTATGAGCACCTCCGAGAGACTGAGCCGGCATATCATCTTGAGATTTACGACGAGAATTAAGCTAGACATGTTTACGCGACACGACGTACTCACCCGCGCTATGTTATGTTTCTGGAAAAAAGCATAAAAAAGTCCACAAAACGAAAAACCAAACCCCAAAACAAAACCGAGATAGAAAACACACTAAAAAGAAAAAGAAAAGAAACAACAGGGTAGAAGGACCAATCCCCCCGAGGGCGCTCTCCACTCGTGTACGTTGGAACGATCTATGGCCCAAAGCACCTCTTTTTTTTTCCTTCTTTGCTTTGTATAATCTAGTTTTCGAAATTTGTAAATTCCCGACGTCCGGAATTGGGGAACCGATCCAAACGATTAATGCTGCCGTCCGATCACGATCGCACGCCGAGGAATAATTGCCACTTTAATGAGATCCGCTTTTATGGAAACACTCACGCCATGGAATAATTTCCTCTTTAATGAGATCCAATTTAGGAAACAATTGACACCATTAAATGACTTTCCGATCGCGTGTCGTGAAATTGTTGGCATTTTAATGGGATCTGATTTTACAACGGATTTTTCCGAGGTCGTGAGTAATGACTTTCCAATCGTGCGCCCCAAAATTGTTGACGCTTTAATGTGTTTCGATTTCGTAGAAATTTTTTATTGTTGTACAAGGCCTCCAGATAAATTTCCAAAGTTATCATGATAATGTACATACCACAGACCCAGGACTGAGCCAGGAATTTGGGCAAGTTAACTGTACTACAAATTAAATTGTCCAATACTGTAATACTCCCTCCGTCCGGGTGTATAAGTCATTCGCGTAGTTCTAGGTCATCGATTTGAGGAATTAAATATGTGTTATATGTCATGAAAAGTATATCACTAGATTTCCACGCGGATGTAGTTTCTAAATATATATTTTTTGTCACATATAATACATATTTAGATAGTTAAATTATCGACCTAGAACTACGCGAATGACTTATACACCGGGACGGAGGTAGTACAAATAATTGATTCCAATCTGATTTTCATGCGCGCCAATCAACGATCATTCATGTTAGACAATTGTTTTAAAAGATTTGAAGTTGATGAGAGGGCTCGTACCATGGAGGCATAATGGAAGTCAGGTCCATGGCGGCTCCTTGTGATGGTGCTTCCCCTAATCCACTTTATGCTGGCTAAAACAATGATCAGGTTGATAATCATCTTCAGCAGCATAAGGGTAGTTCTCTTGGCTAGGTTGCACATTGTTTGCGTTTGCATCATGTTCACATGGCTGACAGCTTGAACCAATTGGCATAAATAAAACTATGAATTGATTCATCTCTCTTCATCTTCATGTCTACACAAACACAATTAGAGAATCAAAAAATTTCTAATTAGTTTTCCTTGTATGTAGTTCTATGATTACATTACAAGACACAAACTCATCTAATTATAAAAAAACTAACCCTTTTTCCTCGCTTGGTCGCTGTCGGCCGGCTGGAATATGCCTGTGGATCTGCGCGATGGCGCTTGCCTGTCTGCCTACTAGGCGGAGGCAGCGACGGTGGCGGAGACGGCGAAGGCAGCAGTGACAGCGAGGTTTTTCCGATCACAGGAACTAGCAGATTGGAAACAAGCGAGGAGAGAAAACTGCCGTGTACGTGTGACGTGCGTGAGCCATCTGGGTCCTCTGTCACGTGGGCTGTTTTTCTTTTCTTTTTCTTCTCATAATATTTGGGCCTTTGACCTGCTACCTGCAATCACTACGTGCATATACATAGGCTTTGACATGTTGCTGCCTGCAATCACTACGTGACATGGGTTTTCATTATGGGAGGCACGAGGGACGAGACAACCACAAATCGTATGCATACACACAAAAATCTGCTAATACCGGATCGATATTAAGGGGCAACGTGATCGTTGGGGGGAGGGGGTCTAGCCCCCTCGCCCCCCCTTGGAATTGTCCCTGCACAGAACTGATAACTCATGCACAGACACCGTAATAACTTTGACCCGAGAGAAAAAAGTTGCTGAAAATATCCCTCAATAACATCGGTGTAAATAACATGTTAATGTACAGTTGATAACTCAGAAACAAACGCCGAACATACTATTTGAACTGGGTGAAAAAGTTATGTAAAACATATCCCAATAACTTCAGCCTAAATAGTATGGTAATATACACATCGTGGGCGTGGTAATTTAAGCACTAATACCGTGGTAACTTTGATCCGAAGAAAAAAATAATTGTTGAAACCGTACCTCCGATAACTTCTATGGAAATAGTATGGTAATGAATGCATCATAGATCTGATAACTCAGGTACAAACAACATGTTAACATTTTAATCCAGGGAAAATGTTCTTGGAAACATGTCCCGGTAACTTCTGTGTAAATTGCATGGTAAAATATGAATCACAGACCTGACTTACGCACAACACCATGGTAACTTTTGATCGGAGCAGAAAATTGTTCACAACATGCCCATGATAAATTTTGTATAAATGGTATGGTAACATATTCACAACAGAGCTGATAACTCACGTAGAAACACCACGATAACTTTTACCCGAAGTTGTTGAAAAACATTCCCTTGATAACTTCTGTGTAAATAGCATGCTACTATACGCATCGCAAAAATGACAACTCGCACAAACACCACAATAACTTTGACCTGGGGTGAGGGAGGCGAGGAAGTAGTTTGAAAACATAAACCCCTCTCGATAACTTCCATGTAAATAACACGGTAATGTATACACCGTAGACTTGACAACTCATGTACAAACACTGTCGTAACATGGAGGAAGTTGTTTGAAAACATACCATCGATGACTTATATATAAATAGCATGTTAATATACCACAGGTGTGGTAACTTACGCACAAACACCTCAGTAACTTTGTCTCAGAAAAAACTGTATACCACGGTTTCTCATGTCTAAATAACATGATAATATATACACATCATAGCTCATACCTTACTAGCTCAGAGCTAATAACTATTTGCACAAAAAAAATCGTCAGAACATATCAAAATGTGATCTTGGCGGAACATGTCTGATTGTACAACGTCAATCAGAAACTCAGGAATTACACAGAGAGAGAGAGATAGAGCTAGTCTCTACTGGCAAAGCCTCTTTGGCACATTTATGGGCTACAAAATTAGTTTCATGAGCAGTCCACCGAAACTCGGATCCCTGAAAAAACGAGAGATATGTGAGCATCTCCCTGAAGATATTGCCTCCCACCGATCGATCGTCATCTCAATTTCAAGCTTCACATACAGCCAAGCAATCGATTTCCAGCACCACACGGGTAAAACCCTTGTTCCTCGCAAGCAGTACAACATCCCTTACAAGCCATCACAGTTCGATTGTGTAGGCCTCAAAGCATGTTGTATATCTTTTACGCTGATTTGTCAGGAACTGAGCATCATAGGATCCCTCCAGGATGTGTGGGGTTTCCGGTCGACCACATTGGCACGTCTTGTGTATCACGCTCCCAGAGAGAATCATCTGGCGACGTGTCTTGCATAGCGCACTTGATGCTGGAGGTACACGGTGACGTGTTCATATGCGAGTAGACACCGGCGCTTGGTGACTAGGGTTTGGTCAGGTGGGAAATTGTGCACCTTGTTCTCTTAGACTAATATTTGAAGGTACACCAGTATTTGAAGGTAACAACATGCATTCAAGCTGCTATTGTATCTTTGCTTCTTTTCTAGCTTGAGAGCAAACGAATTGGCCATCGAAGAGAGATTAACAACACAGTAACCGGTTGTCAAAGAAACAAAAATAAAATAGTAACCGCGTAAGCTAAGCTTGCGAAGTCTGAAGACAAGTTCAGATCTGCTTTCGCTACGACGTTCAGATCTTTTTTTGAGGGACATGTCATTCAGATAATGCAGGCTTATTATTTTTGAGGGAATAATGCAGGTTTATCATTTTATTTTTGACAATCCAATGCAGGCTGATCTAGCATCTCCCTCCTATAATACCTGGGCCTGTATTTTTTTCTTTTGACACTCAGACGTGCTAAGGCAGGGACAGCCCAAGCCTCTTGGTCGAGTTGTGACCGGCTTTAATTCCTCGAGGGCAGAGACCCGGAATCACCCACCAGAGGACACGCCGCCGAGGTCCAGATCGATTTTTTTGCGATCCATACAACGATGTCGTCGTCAGCGAACTCCGAGCGACCTGCGGCCAACCCTTCCTCCATTGTCGGTAGACTGGAGGACGAGTCCCTGTCACCGTGGGCTTCTCTCCCTGAAGATTTGGCCCGCCTTGTGGGCTGGCTGGTGTTGGCTAGAGACCTGCTCGACTACGTCCGGTTCCGCGTGGTCTGCTCCCACTGGCGTTCCACTACCATCTCCCCGCGCGGCCATGGCATCAATGATCCACGCTTTCATCCCCGACGGTGGACGATGCTGCCCGAGGGTCACGGTCTCCACCCTACTGGCAAGAAACGTTTCTTCAACCTCTCTACAGGAGCCTTCGTGCGCCATCAAGTTCCTCTTGTCGCGGACCACATACTTATCTCCCTCGTCCAAGGGATTTTCCTACTGCAGGGGCGACGCGGCAATGAAAATACCGTGCTTCTCCTTCACCCTTTCACCGGCGATATTGCGGAGCTGCCGTCCGTCACGTCTCTGGATAGAATTTTGACACCCCATCTGGATCTGGATTCATATGGGGCATATGATAATTACACTAGTATTGCCACATCATCCTTGAGTGTGAGTGCACATGGAATCCCCAAGGTCATGATCATGCTTCTACATTTTTCATGTGTAGTATGTGCTACTACAAGGATGAGCAATGGAGTGTCTTGGCCAGCTGGAGCTACCGCCCAGAAGGGTGGCCCTTGGCATCGCAAGGAAAGATATACATTTTACAGCGTTCCATGGACGACAACAAGCTGCAAATTCACATAATTGAACCAACTCAGGACCAGACGGGGTTATGTCCGGATCCACCAAAGTTGATTGCGACATGTTCGAGCAACAAGATCTACCCACCTCTTACCTTAGTAGAATGTGAGTCGGAGATTCTACTGGTTGGATACACCGCGATTGCTCGATTTCCAAACACATGCTAGTTTATAGAGTAGCTGATCTTATCCGAGAAAGAATTATACCACTAACTAGCATCAAAGGCAACGCTCTCTTGATTGGCATCCAAAGAAGCGCGAGTGTTAGTTGCAAGGCGGTTCCTACTATTGCTGGTGACACAATTCTGGGCTCTCAAGTATGTGATCAATTTATTATGTGCTATGACCTCAACAATGCCACTTGGTCGAAAAAACCCGTTAGGCATGTCAAGCATGATGGTGGCATGGCGTGTAGTTGTAGTTTAATTGATCATATATTCAGTGTTTGCCACTGTTCTGCTATCAGGTGAGCTAGTTGTTTATACCAGAAAAGTACTTTTTGGGAGTATACCTGACCAATTTATTTCCTGCCTATGTACGCAGGCATCAACGTGGGAGCCGGGAGGAATAATTTTTCATAGGCGGGTCTATGGAGATTTAGCCTAGGTGTCGTGACATACATGAGGTAAATTTCGGTATGCAATTTGCAACTTAGTACTCCCGGCTTACTCTACTGCTTTGCTGTTTGATCAAACAAATTACTCAGCCTTGGTACTTGCAACTAACATTATTTCTCTTTCCAAGCATGTTTGGAGTCATGCATATGTATTAATCCTTTGCGGAGCACTCTAGCTTGTCCGTCTGTCTAGATTGTTGTTTGTTGTGCATATGGTCTAGCTTGATTATTCTTGCCTCTGGTCATATGGTTTAGTTTGTATGGTTAATTATCTACTCCCTCGGTCCCACAATATAAGGTCGTTTTTCAAACGCTTGAAAAACGATCTTATATTGTGGGATGGAGGGAGTAGCTATTTGACATGTCTATATTGTTCTTTGTTGTGCATGTAGTTTTGCTCTTTTATTGTTATTTCTGATTATATGGCCAGTTTAGTTGGTATGGATGATTACCTAGCCATTTGACATGTGCTTTTCTACTTGTGTTTTTTGCTAGGCGCCATGGTTTTTGCACCATACATGGAGGTGCATGGCGGCCGATTTGCTTTGCATCTTGGAAGAACGCCAGATCAGAGGCTAATGGCGTCCTTCATTTCTGCTACATCCTCTGTCTCAAAATGTAAAACTTTTTTTTACACTATCAAGGGGTAGTAAATTACTTGAGCCTGTCCGCCATACTACATGCATTCCTAGTTAGTACAAAAGCTGGCTACAAAACTGAAAATTTGTAGCTCATTTATCTCAAAAACTTTTGTGCCTGAAATTAATTGATTGGTTCATTCATGTTTCATCTCATCTGATTCTGTGTCAACTGTTTTGCACCACATCATCCCTTCTTCTCTCCCCTATCTTTGCAGTTCTGATTCTTTCACACGCTACAGTTCAAAAGCAGTAACAGAATCACAGAGGACACTCCTACTAACTAGGCTAGAGATTTTAGTGACTATCCATCCATGACTATGGATGGATGAATATGTCTACCAGATCCATTTGCTTGTTAATGCTAAGCCAACATATGCTTGCTTCTTGCAATTCTTGTGAAATACAGGGGAAAAGAGACAGTCCATGCCCATCTTCTACATCAAAGAAGGCTTGAACATTAGAAACAACAAACTATAGAACAACCGAGCTTATCTTTTTTACATCCATGAAGAAAAACCAGAATATGTAGAGAGCTAGACCAACTTGGAAAGTTTGGTAAAAACAGAGGAACTTGAACATTAGAAACATAAAAACGAGAAACTCTAGAACATTTGAGCTTGTCTCTTTTTTTTTGACATCCTCAAAGAAACCATAATAGATAGCTTGACTGGCTTGGAAAGTTTGCTAAAAAAAAGGAACTTGAACTCGATAAAACATTCTTGACGCTGCAAAAGCTGTTAGAAACACGTGCCACCTAATAATTTCCTTTCTCTTGAAAACAAAACGGACCATCAACATCATCATATATAAGCGATTAAACACCCTAGCTAGGGATGCCCAGCAGCCATCCAGGATTGCGGAACCTCACCTATCCGCGGCACCGCGGACTCCTCATTCTCTCCACCATGCCTCTATATATACCAGGAAGCGTCATCCATCTGCGTGTGGGTGCGTGTGCGACTTGAGACTTGGGATTTGGGAGGAAGGAGAAGGAGAAGGACTGGTCAAGCCGCGAAAAGATGGGGCCTTTGTGATTTTGTGCGGTAGTGGCGCTGACGAGATGGAGATGCATAGCTAGAGCTAGAGCCTCCGAAGCTCCGGCCATTGGAGGTCCTCTTGTTGCGGACGTGGTAAGAAACCATCTTTTCCCGTGATGTTGCAATTGTTGTCCATATATCGCCTAAGATGCCGCCGACGGCTCTTGACCTACTAGAGAGGAAGGAGACAAGGTCGGTCGCCTGAGTGCACCAATTTATGGCCGACGTGTAGTGGTACGGTAGGGTATAGAAGGAGGAGAGAGAGAAAGATGGGGTATGTCTTTGGTTTTTGCTCCGTGTGTTGGAATTGGAGTTGACGGGCAAGGACGAAATAGGATTGACCTCCAGGAATGGCGGCGCACTGAATGGCTAGCAACGGCAGAGACAAGCACGCACCTCGCCGAAGACGAGGTGTGAAGGTGGCAACGAGAGGGCACGCATAGCCGACCATGCTGCACGAGGAAGGAAGGAAGGAACGGATGTGAAACTTGTGAACCAGCGACCGAGGAAACGGCGATCTGTTCTCGTTTGGGCGCGCGCGTTGGTTCATTTGCATCAACCGACTCCGTTCGGGCCGCTCCTTGTAACTTTACTTTTTTTTTCTTTTGATGAATTTCAGACGGGCCAAACGCAGGATAGCCCAGGCCTGCTCTATGTTTTAGTTTTCTGTTTGAGATGTTTTTCGCCCCAGGCCGAGATGGCCGAATTTCGGCCATTTTCAAAAATTTCGACCGAAATTTAACCAAAATTTGTCAACCTTGACCAATTTCGGTCAAGGATAGATTTCGCCCCAGGCCGAGATGGCCCAAATTCGACCGAAATCCGTTTTTCCGGCCGGAATTCAAAACACAGGGCCTGCTCTGGCAAATCGTTGTTGCGATCGATCGATTTAATTCATTGAGGGAAGAGTCTCAAACGCAAGAATCAAAGGAGGACACGCCGCCGAGGTCTAGATCAATTTCTTTCTGCGGTCGATCGCTACAACCATTGATGTCTTCGACGGCCAACTGCCAGCGCCCTCACGCCAGCGCTTCCTACCTTGCCGGTAGACGTACTCGAGGACGATTCCCCGTGGGCGTCTCTCCCTGCAGATTTGGCCCGGCTTGTAGGCTGGCTGGAGACCTCCTCGACTACGTCCGGTTCCGCGGTGTCTGCTCTCAATGGCGTTCCGCTATGGTCTCCCCGCGCGGCCACGTAAAAGCGAAGCGTAAGTCGCCTCGTCGTAGCGACGCGTGTCCGGCGTGGCATGGACCCCGCAACGTTCACACCTTATCCTCTCCACCTCCATCATCTCCCACCACTGAAATCGTATCCCCTCCTTCAAACCCCCATCTCCTTCTGCCGACGCAGGAACAACAAGCCGTAACGGCCACCGGCCGGTCGTCATGGGAGGCAGCCACCACTGCAGAGCCAACCCAACCACTGCTGCAGGAACCACCAGCCAGGGGCAGGCCCACTTCAAGTCATGGGTATTCAGTTGAATACCCATTGTTTTTGCTAAAAAGACGATGTATATATACAGTGTGGTATGTATATGTGTAGGAAAAAACAGCAAATCTGATGTTTTCCACGCATTCAGCCCAATACAAGGGCATCCCACCCCAGTTTTCTCCCTCCCCACGCCACATGGCCCAACAGCCCACTATGTCTGCTTGTCCAAGCCCAAAATACAACAATAGTTGCCGACCATGCCAAGACAACAGAAGCGATCGTTGTCTCAAAAAAAAAAAAAAAAACAGAAGTGATCGATACACGCAAAGTCGCAAATGCAGCAAACCGCCGCCGGCGCGTCGCCCCTCCCCCAAATTCCAATATCGCACGCGGTCGTAGACTCGATGTAGGGTAGATCACGCAAAAGGGGTGTACGGCGGCTGTGGCAGGCGGAGGAGCGTGGGGGCCGGCGGCGCTGACGCAGAACGCAGGCATCCGGTGTTCCAAGTGTCCGAGAGAACGTCATCTTGCGTGGTTTTCTTTAGTACAACTATATACGAGGGTGAGTTAATCGGACTAATTGACTTTCTATTTTGGTTTAGGATTACATCGCGTACATACATACTGTTTTGACTTGTTTGAGATTTTTGGACTCCTATTTCGGTAAAATACATGATACTCCTATAATGAAATTAGAGACTTGTTTGTAGTGATTCACGAGGATGAATTGTTAAACATGATAATTGCTTAGGGTTACTAAGTAGTATAATATATTAATGTTTTTTGCAATTTGTGATGTGATTTTGCGATAATTTGTGACAACGAGCATTACTTGAAACAAAACTGTACCTCTTTAGAGAATAAGTAAAAAATAGTACTCTAAAACTTGAGTGATTTCAATTTTCAGGCAAGTTATGATCAATTGTTATGATTTAGTATCACATTATGCTATATCTTCCATTATTTTATACAATTAGTGCAATATGGTGCCATAATCAATAATACACACAAAAAACAAGGTTTTAGGTTTGTTTTTTTTTAAATAGCCTTTGAAATTTTGAATACACAACCTTCAAATCCTGGGCCCGCCCCTGCCACCAGCAGCTACAACTGCTCCACTTGCTTCTTCTCTTTTTTTTTCTAGACGTGAGCACAGCTACGTTGCGACCCCACAGTCTCACCGTCGACCAGGGACGCTGCAACGCCAATCGGCGGCGGAGCTGCAGTGCAGCAAGCGAATCGCGACCCATGGAGTCGGAGCCGCTGGCGCTGCGTTGGAGCTCTGCGGGAGTTTCAATGGAGCTTCGCCGGAGCCGCCGACGCTGCGTTGGAGCTCCACAAAGGCTGCAATGGAGCTTCACCGGAGCCGTCGGCGCTGCGTTGGAGCTCTGCCGGGGCCACAATGGACTTGGCCGGAGTTGCATGAAGCTTCGCTGGAGCATCGGTGCTGCATTGAAGCTTGGCCGGAGTTGCAATGAAGATTCGACGGAGCGTCAGAGCTCCACTGAGGCTGCAATGGAGCTCGTCCGACAGCATCGGGTGCTTGCTGCGTTGGAGCTTTGCCGGGGCTGCAATGGTGCTGCGTTGACTCACTGTTGCCGTGGTGTTTCTATAATCCAACGGACCCCATTGTGCTGATCGAACGGCTGAATAGCCGGATGATTTCTCTAAGAAATCATCCGGCTGATTCGTAGCAGCCCCCTTTCTTTTTGCGATCGATCGCTACAACCATCGAGGTCATCGACGGCCAACTGCCAGTGCCCTCACGCCAACGCTTCCTACGCTGCCGGTAGACGTACTTGAGGAGGATTCCCCGTGGGTGTCTCTCCCTGCAGATTTGGCCCGGCTTGTGGGCTAGCTGGAGACCTCCTCGACTACGTCCAGTTCCGCAGCGTCTGCTCTCACTGGCGTTCCACTACGGTCTCCCCGCGTGGCCACGGCATCATTGATCCTCGGTTTCATCCCCGGCGGTGGATGCTGCTGCCTGAGGTCCATAGCCTTCACCCTGCCGGCAAGAAACATTTTTTCAACCTTTCTACAGGGGTCTTCGTGCGCCACCGAGTTCCTCTTCTCATGGACCGCCAACACTTGGTTTTCTGCCCGGTGGAAGGGCTTCTCCTACTACAGGGGCAACACGGCGATGGAATACTCTTCTTCTCCTCCATCCTTTCACGGGCGACATCGCGGAGCTGCCGTCGGTCACATCTATCAAAAGAAACTTGAGGACCCATCTGGATCTACATGGGACATATGAAAATTACACTGATGTGATCGCCTCCTCGAGCGTCAATGCCGATGGAATCCCCAGGGTCGTGATTGTGCTTCTAGATTTTTTGTATGCACTGTGTGCTACTACCAAGGACGAGCAATGGAGTGTATTGGCAGCTGCTACTTCCCACAAGGGTGGCCAATGACATCTCAAGGAAAGATCTACTCCCTCCTTTTATTTTTAGTCCGCATATAAGAGCATGGTTAATAATATAGCCAGCTGCTGGCTATATGATTTTACCATGTCACATTTAGTCAAGCTTATAGTCAACAAGTACAATAGCTATATATAAATATGTACTACTTTGTTGATACATGGCCCACCCCACTCTCTCACAAAGTACCTAGAAGCACGTGCTGTAGCCGGCTGTTAACTAGTAGCCCGCTTCTTTTCTCTCTCCTCTTCTCTCTCTTCAGCGGCGGAGGCAGCGTATAGCCATTGGGTTCAACTGAACCCAATGGATCTTGCCTGGTGCGTGCGTATATATACGTGTTTGGTCGATGTGAACCCAATAAAATTTTTGGCTGACCCCAACACATCTCAGAACAAAGGTCCCAAAAGGTAACAGTCTATGAAATCGTTTTACAAGAACCGTCAGTCGTGAATCACGTAACTGTTTTTACGCCCCTAATAAACCGTAATCGTTCTACGAGAAAAGCGCACGCAGCCGCACGCGGCACGCCTCGTCGAAGACTAGTTTTTTTTCTCATCGTTCGTCTGTTCTGATTCCATCTCACCCGTTCGCCTCGCTTGGTGCCTCCGCCGCCGCCGCACGCCCGCGGCAAGTAGACGTTGGTAATACTGAAGCCTAAAATTTGAGGTAATTAGATTATATACCCGCATCTCCTCTTCTTTTTTGTATGTTCTATCTACCCTAAAACACCAGTACGGCAGTGACTGTTTTGCCCTAGTTTTTTATTTGTTTTTCTCCATGAACTTTGATTGATCTAGGCTATCAAGCGGTATTTTTGAAGAATACTCGGTCACCAGATCGAGATAATGATATAGGCACATTAAGGTCACCCATTAGATGTAGGCCAAGTGCATCAAACGTCACTACAGCTAGTCTCCCGAAGCCTACTATTCATACAAAAATTAACTTAGATGAATTGCCTTATGATCCTGTTGATCGATAGTTATCTAATACCCCCTCCGTCTCAAAATAAATGTCTTAATCTTAGTATAACTTTGTACTAAAGTTTACAAAGTTGAGACACTTATTTTGGGACGGAGGAAGTACTACTCTATTTATAATATGTAAACAAGTGATTTTATAATTTTATTCAACGGGTATGTCTTGCACTCTTCATTTTTTTAATGCAACACAATGTGTGATATATGATACCATATTTCTACTCATTATGTTGTTTTCGGGTACTATAATTTTGTTGTAAGATAATTTAAAATTAGACTTTACACTTCACATAATAGTACTAAGTTCTCACTACAAAAAAAAAATACTAAGTTCTCACAACGAGTATGGAGTGAACCCAATGGCCAAATTTTCTAGCTCCACCCCTGACTACTCTATTTATAATATGTAAACAAGTGATTTTATAATTTTATTCAACGGGTATGTCTTGCACTCTTCATTTTTTTAATGCAACACAATGTGTGATATATGATACCGTATTTCTACTCATTATGTTGTTTTCAGGTACTATAATTTTGTTGTAAGATAATTTAAAATTAGACTTTACACTTCACATAATAGTACTAAGTTCTCCTTGCAAAAAAAGTACTAAGTTCTCACAACGAGTAATGGAGTGAATCCAATGGCCAAATTTTCTAGCTCCGCCCCTGATTCTAAGTGCTCCCGTATCCGATAACTTTATTACGTGCTATGACCTCAACTGTGGCAGTTGGTCGGAAACGCCTGTTAGGCTTGTCATGCATGGTCGTGGTATGGCGTGTACTTGTAGCTTCATTGATCACATGTTCAGTGTTTGCCGCTGTCCTGCTACACAGTAAGCTAGTTGTTTATACCATCAGTTTACTTATTGAGAGTATACCTGACTAATTTATTTCATGCCTATATACGCAGGCATGGATGGAGGAGGAATAACCTTTTCATAGGGCCGGTCTATGGAGATTGAGCCTAAGTGTAGTGACATATATGGGGTAACTTTCGATATGCAATTCGCTTCTTCATTTTTTTCTAGAAAATGCACATGTATTCCCGGCTTACTCTACTACTTTGCTGGTTGATCTAATAATTAGTCGGCCTTCGTACTTGCAACTAATATTGTTTCTCTTTTCAAGCATGATATATGTTTGGAATCATGCATATGTGTATAAAACTATAAATCCTTTGCAGAGTACTCTAGCTTGTATGTCTGTGTAGATTGTTCTTTGTTGTGCATAAGGTCCAGCTTGATTGTTCTTTTTTTTTATTTTTCATGATTGATCTTGTCTCTGATCATATGGTTTAGTTGGTATGCTGAATTATCTAGCTATTTGACATGTGCTCATGTGCTTTCTGCTTGTGTTCTTTTGCTAGCCACACATGGTTTCTGTACCATATATGGATGTGCATGGCGGCTAGGCGGTTTGAGTTGCATCTCTTGGATATATACCGCGAAAATCAGAGGCTTCATACCGGAGTAGCTAGGACTATTATGATGTGGCAGAGATTCTCTTATCTTTTGCTACTAAATTGCTTGAGTTATACTCCCTCCGTCCGGAAATACTCGTCGGAGGAATGGATATATCTAGATGTCCATTCCTCCGACGAGTATTTCCGGACGGAGGGAGTACTTATTTGGCAGTACATACTTCAGTTCTAACTAGATGTCCTATTTCACATGTGCTTTCCTATTCTCTTTTTTTCTTCAAGGTTCATTGCGCCTCCGTTTGCTCTGCACAGGGTTCTTAGTGGCGCTGGTGCACCTGTGGCCGATCTTTTTTTTAATTTGTTGCATTAATATTAATCAATTACTGCTTGCACAGATAGGTACAACTAGTACGGCAATGGTTTGCAAAACTAAGAGAAGGGTAATTGAAGTTGAATTGCCACTTTGCGACGCGTGATCTGAGAGCTCCAGTGATAGTTGTGGCAGCACTTAATAATCCCTAGATAGACACGGCAGTGTTTTTTCCTTTGAGAAATTTGCAATCCCTAGAGCTTAACTAATTTTCACGTGGCGCTGACAGCTTGGTGCGTATTGATGGTTCGAATTATAGATGGACACCGATGGACACGTAGCAAACTCCATCGATCATCCGATAGATGCATAGCATATAGCGCTTTCTGGTACCTATATAGGCAAGAGTTTCAAAAAAGTTATATTGGCAAGACTTACCAACCAATTGGTACGGCAATGCATACTATCTGGCATGTATTGTCAATGCATGTCATTTTCATGCAGACAGATCGACTGCCAAGTAGTTAGAGGGTGACATGCATGCATGCGTGATGCTTGTCTAACAGACAAAGCTGCATATCTCTCTCTTGCAGGTTGCAGCATCTAATCTGCCAACCCAAAGAAGGAAAAGACGCATGCGAATTAAGCTCAGACATGTCGATCAGGTTATTTATGTAGTACTTGCCGCACCAATTCTGTCCTTAAAGTAGTGGTGGCATATAGTACACTACTCCCTCCGTTCCTAAATACTTGTCTTTCTAGGCATTTTAACAAGTGACTACATACGGAGTAAAATGAGTGAATCTACACTCTAAAATATGTTTACATACATCCGTATGTGTTAGTCATTTGAAATGTCTAGAAAGACAAATATTTAGGAACGGATGGAGTAGAACACATCGCCCACCCAATTCTGTCCGTCAGGTACATGGAGAAAAATGATGCATGGATAAATGGTACTCGCTCCATTCCATAATACTTGTCGTGATTTTAGTTTAAATTTGAAGTAAAACCACAACAAGTATTTTGGAACGGAGGGAGTAATATATAGAGGGATTGGAACGGAGACAAATTATAATACTGTTAAGTTCAGTTTTGTGAGTAAACGTGTGTTGCTTTTCTTTTCTTTTATTCCAACAAAGGGATCTACCTATCTAGCTAATTTATGTTATAGGGCAAAGCTAGGCAAGCTAAGTTGAGTCCAAAGCTGCCTTGCTATGGCACCGCACCTTGCACAGTCTAGTACTCCTAGCTAGTGCGTGATTGGTGCATCGGGTCGCTCGAGTGGCTTATAAGTAGCTTGGCATCTTTGTTCCACTCAGGCTTATCACTGAGAGAGTATCTTGCATGTATCAAGTTCCCAGCTTAGCTTACATGAAAATTGAAATGCTAGCTAGTACCACCTGCTCTGATCTGCATGTTATGATGTAGACTTGTAAAACACACATGTGGAACACGTATAACGTGACATTTGCAACAAGCCATTCAAGCATCTTCCGTCTTCCGTCTCTCTGGTGCGTTGTTGCCTTTTCATTAATCCATGGAGACCGATAAAAAAATTGCATGGCACGTTTCACTGAACTAACCAAACTAGCTAGGCACACGTCAATCAAATTAGGAGAAAAATTGTAGGGGGTGTGCTTTCATTTGTATTAGGCATCGAATTTGATTAGCTAGATTGCCAGCTTTGCATGCGACAACAACATGAGATCTTGTCTCGTCTTCTCATTTTGGCATCTGGCGCGTTGCTTTTCCGTTAACTTGGAAAATGAGAGCTGCAATGCATATGCATGGTCGGCCACAACTCAATCAAACTAGTTAATTATTTAGCCAGTAGGAAAACTAAAGAAAGTGATTGAGCTCGAAGCAGACAAGGTTGAAATTTAACAATTAGCTGACTCAACCCGTCCGAATTAGATTGCTTTGCATGTATGGTGGCACATTTGATTTTAGTTAATTACTACCTATGTACACTAACGTAAGATGTTTTTGCAGTTTAAATTAAAATGCAGAAATATCTTATATTAGTGTACAGAGGTACTAGTTAGCAGGGAACCTTCTTATTAATAGGTTATCCTACCGACGATGCAACTAGTGCTTCAGGTATCATCGCAATAATCAGGCGCTTGTTCTGCAATGCATATGACTGACGAGTGGAATATATGATGACTCTTTGTTATTCTAGTTGCACTCCATGGGTCGGGTGTCAACAAGAGCCATCAATCAAAAGGGATGAAAGGAAGCAAAGTACTCCATTCTATTAAAGAAGTAAAGGATGATGCATATTGCATCTATTCCATATGCAACAAGTGCAATATTGAGTATTAAGAACACAAATATATCAAGTATACTAAGAGCTTCAGATTTGGTTGACTACCAAGGAAGATTTGATCGGTGGTCGATATACATGGTCAATTACAAAGATTTTCTCTTGTTTGGAGTGCATGCTCTATCAAGTCAAAGCGTTAGTTTACCTTTTACATTAATTGTCTTTTGTTGCTGTTTCAGATTTTCAAAACCCTTATACTCCAGGTCCTCATGGGCTATGGCCATTCTCTCCCTAAAGTATGACGACATGGTTGACTGGAACTTGAGGAATACTTTTCCCTCCCATTGTGCTTTACCGATACTATACCAAGGAGGTGCAAAACAGAGTAGCTGAGAGCTGACGTCGGTCTCATGCATGCATGCATGTATGTTTCATGTTTGGCTTCGAATAAATGTCGTTTGGAACAAAGGAAACAATATTTTACATGATATAACGCTTATTGAAATTTTCTTTGATTCCATTTAAAAGTTGAAACATAGGCAGATATCTTCCTTTTTAAATTTTAATGAATGGTATATTGTATATAGACATTTGGAACAAAGGCAGCTGTCTTATTTGATAGAATTTCCATCAAAACAATTTTTGATGCCGTTTGGAACGAAGGCAGATGTCTTATATTTCATTTGACATTACAATAAGTTGCATATAGAAATTTGGAGGGTACCATACGCAAGTTAAGAGCTCATTAAGGGCATCACAACCTCATCTCAGTCCCCCGCTTCCCCTCACGCCCCACATATGCTTCCGTCCCTATTGCCGCCGGGCCTTCCATCGCCACCACAACCTCATCACTCCCACCCTCTACATGACATGTCGGGGTCTAGTAGGCACGGTGCAATGATCAGGACGTTCGACTTGTTAGTGGTGCCGCCTGCCATGGCCCTTCCTTGGACACATCCATGTCGGCGACCAGACGTGCGATGTAACTCTTCGATGAGTCACAGTAGCACAGATCCGCTTCAGCATCATTGCGTTATCGATGTTTGAGGAGAGAACGAGGTTTACCGTTAAGGAAGGGTGCCTCACGATGGACTTCATCTATTCGGCCACGGAAGATGCAGAATTACCAGATCCAGTTCAAGCGGAGCGCTAATGGTAAGGTTGTCAAAATCGGGATTGAATCGAATCGGAGCTTTGGTTGTAGGATCACAAATCGTAGGATCTTAACAATCAGGATCGTAGAAACGTAGTTTCTATGAACTAAAAATTAAAGGGGGCTCAAAAGATCAAATTAGAGAAAGTAACTAGCCTAGCTTCATGCAAGATAAGCAAACAATGTCGTGCGGCATTGTGACGGTGTCACGAGGAGAAGCGACCGTAGTCAGGCCATGGGATGTACCCGTATTCGATGAACCTTATTAACAAATCTCGGTGTCGTGTCTTGTGTGATTGCTTGGTCCTCGGTGATTGACTATGCGAATCGGATTTATTCTAACACCTACTTTGATTGGTCTTTTCTTAGTTCCATTAACTAATTACTGCTTACAAACGAGTACTACGACTAGTGCAATAGTATGCATACAACTTGGAGAAAGGGAATTGAAGTTGAATTGCCACTTTGTGACGCATTGTTGCATTGACAGCTGCGACAACACTTGTAGATAGACGAGAGAGTGGTCGTTTCCCTTTGAGAAATCTGCTGAACCATGTGCCTGGCCGGCGGTGAAATGAAACGATGGATGCATCAAGTTGGTCTGCTGGCTGGCTGGCTTTGACAGCTCGGTGGCTGGATGGATCGAAATGGTAACCCTGATAGACGCATACCCAACTCCATCACTTGCCAGCTACTCCATCTGTCTCATAATTTAAGAGTGTTTTTTTACTCTAGGAGTAGATGATCCTATCCGTACAAGACTTACCAACCAATTTGTACGTGCGTGCTTTTAAGTTTTAATGTAGAGACATGCATGCATATCACTTTATAAAGACAGATCGGCCAACTATTTTTGAGGGTAACATGCATCTGCATGCATGCTTCATGCTGCTAAGTAGTAGTACTAGAATAATGCAGCTGCAAATCTTTCAGTTGCAGCATCTAATCGGCCATCCCACACAAGGAAAAGACGCGTGCAGATTAAGCTCTTGCATGCAAGCAAGCACATATCACTGACCAGACCGATCGGTCGCTCTAGCTAGCATAGTACGCTACAACGCCGCCCACCCAGTTTCGTCCGTCCGTCAGGTGGCACAGTTTATGCCATATATAATACTCCCTCCATTCTCAAATATTTGTCCATCTAGACATTTCAAATAGACTACAACATACGGATGCATATAGACATATTTAGAGTGTAGATTCACTCATTTTGCTTTCTATGTAGTCACCCGTTGAAATCTCTAGAAAGACAAATATTTATGAACGGAGGGAGTACGTGGCATATATCTAGTAGCAGAGACAAAATATTGTTCAGAATATCGGTCCTATAATTTGGGATAGCATGTGCTGCTCGTGCTTTTCTTTTCTTTTCTTTTCTTCGAGCAAGCAAAGGGATCTGCCTGTCTATCTAATTTATAGGGCATCCGAAGGCAAGCTAAGTTGAGCTCAAAGCTGCATTTGCTTTGGCCACGCACCTTGCTCAGTCTAGTGCATGCTTGCTTGTTGCATCACATCCATCGAGTGACTTGTAAGTAGGTTTGCATCTTTCTTCCACACATCAAGCCTGGAAATTCGGCAGCACTAGGGCTAGCTTATTTGTACTACTCTACTATATATCTCTTAGGCATGCAGCTCCCAGCTTAATTAGCTTTACTTGAAGTACTCCTACTGGATGTGGACTTGTCGAGCACACATGTGAAACACGACTAGGCATTTCTTGTTGCCTTTTCGTTAAATTTGAAAGTAATACTCCCTCCGTTCCTAAATACTTGTCTTTCTAGGCATTTCAACAAGTGACTACATACGGAGCAAAGTGAGTGAATCTACACTCTAAAATACGTCTACATACATCCGTATGTAGTAGTCATTTAAAATGTCTAGAAAGACAAATATTTAGAAACGAAGGGAGTAATATAGAGTGCAAAAAAGATCAATTAAAGAAAGTGACTGGCCTTCATGCAAGATAAGCTAACAAGGTTGTGCTTCTATTTTGATTAGGCCTCCAAATCCAAATTAAATATACGGCTGTACATATGCAACAACAGCACGAGAAGACTCGTCTCGTCTTCTCATGTCGGCATCTGGCGCGTTGCTTTTTTTGCCAAGTTGGAAAGAGCCAGCTGCACTGCAGTGCATGGCCGGCCACAAGTCAATTAGACTAATTAGCTAGGAGGAAAACTAATTGGCTGGAAGCAGACAAGGTTGAGCTTTTACAATTAGCTGACTCGACTCATCCTTATACTAGTCCAAGATAGACTGCTTTGCATGTACGGTGGCACCATTTGATTTTAGTTAATTGTTGGCAGGGAACCTTCTTGTTAATTAGGTAATCGCACGCAGGATGCATGCAATGCATGCATGTGGGCATTGCCTAAAGGGGGCTAGTACCAACTAGTGCTTCACTACCATCGCAACAATCATGCCCTTTTCTGCGATGCATGACTAGTGGAATATATGATGACTAGAAATATATTAGCTGAGCTCAATGGGCCGGGTGTCAACAAGAGCCATCAATCAAAAGGGACGAAAGGAAACAAAGTACTCCATTCTAAAAAAAGGGTAAAGGAGCTTGCATATTGCATCTATTCCATTTTTAATTAGTGCAAGATTGAGAATTAAGCACACAAATATCTTAAGTATACTATATGAGCTTCAGATTTGGTTGAGACGTTGAGTGCCTAGGAAGCTTCGGTCGGTGGTCAATTACTAACATTTTCCCTTGTTTGGAGTGCATGCTCACATCAATTCAAAGGGTAAGTTTAGCTTTTACTTTAATTATCTTATGTTGTTTCAGATTTTCAAACCTCTTATACTCCAGGTCCTCATGGGATATGGCCATTCTCTCTTTAAAGTATGACATCGTTGTGCTTTACCGATACTATACACAGGAGGTGCTTAAGGAATACTTTTTCCTTCCATTGTGCTTTATCGATGCTATACGCAGGAGGTGCAAATAGAGCAAAACAGAGAGGCCGGCGTCGTTGGCATATGTTTGGCTTAGAATAAGTGTTATTTGGAACAAAGGAATAAATAGAGTAATGAAAATGCTTGCACGAATCATCGCGTAAAATCAATGGCATAGAACCTAGATGTGCAACACTTAGGGCGCATTATGTGCTTTAGCAAAACTATTTTGTATATATGCTTGGTTAAACTTAGGAAGCATTGACTTTTTTGACTCCGTTTATATGCCATGAATTTGGGGAGAGAGGGAGTAACATCTTATATTATATTATGGGACAGGGGTAGTACATTCTGCCAAGTTGTAAAATGGAGTTGATTCATCTCATCTCAAAAGATATTGTGCGTGAAATTTATTGGTTGGTCCATTCATCTCATCCTGCTATAGTTTTCCTCGTACTACATCCTTCTCTCCGCTATTGTTGCATGCAGTTCCGAATTCTGATTCTCTGGTCCTCAACATTTCTCCTCCTTCTAAGTAACTACACTAGAGATTTAACCAAGTCCTAACCACCCAACAAACGAGCTCAACTACGACTCTCCTCCCAATCACTACTAGTTCCACCGGTAAACTCTATCTCCATCGTGACAAATAAAGCAGTAACAAATCTTGGACCAGTTCATCTCTTCGATCGCTGGTCCTCTTCATGCCTGCTCCGATGGTCACCGTGCCGGCGCCGGCGCCATGTTGTCTTGTTGCTGCTCCTGCGGCGTAGGAGGGGGGTCATGACGATGCACGACGATGTCGATGTGCGGCAGCTCTGTGCCGGCGGCGCGGGCCTTGGCCGGCTCGTTCTCCGCAGCCTCGCGACCTTTTCCCCAGAGCACGGAGTAGAGGCCCAGCACGATGAGCACGGCGCCGAGCACACTGCCGAGGTGCAGCTCCTCGCCGAGCAGCAGCGAGCTGAGCACGGCGACCACCACCAGCATCATGGGGTTGAAGACGGACGCGAAGAGGGGGCCCCGGCGCTTGACGCACCAGGAGAGGACCACGAGCATGACCCCCGAGGCGACCACGCCGGTGTAGAGGACGGCGAGTAGGCGGATGCCGGAGGAGAGACGCCACTGGATGAGGTCCCGGTCGAAGCAGAGCGCGAATGCGGCGGACTGGAGCGCGCTCATGGCGCACATGAGCGCCGTGGTGGAGTAGTGGAAGGGGTACTCCCGGCTGAGCCTGGCCTGCAGGATGAGCCAGAGCGCGTAGAAGAAGCAGCTGCCGGTGCAGAGCAGGCAGCCCATGGCACGGTTGCCGCTATCCGGGTGAAGGGAGGAGGCGGCATGTTCGTCGTGTTGGTGCCGGGCGGCAAGCTGGGCGGCGAGGTTGATGTGGGTGGGGGGCCACGGGGTGACCTGGGCGCCCTTGTAGAACGTGAGCAGCATGGCGCCGCCGACGCCAAGCAGCGTGCCGGTGACCTTGGCCAGGCCGGCCAGGGTGCGGATGGCGAGGCGCTCGTAGCGGAAGAGCACGGCGAGCACGAAGGTGATGGCCGGGATGAGGTTGGTCATGGCAGAGGCGAAGGTGGCGGAGGTGAGCTTCATGCCGGAGATGTAGAGGTTCTGCGCCAGCGAGCCCCTGCATGAAACATTTTGCAACCAGTCAGTCCATACACACGTGTAGTGTACATATGCATGTTGAGAATGCATCGATGCATCTCATGTGCTCGATCGCGTCATGCATATGCAAATGCAATGTCACATCAACACTCAAGGCAACGTAATCGATACACGTATACATATTTTTGTCGTACGTACTACGGTAGCTGCACGATGACACACGTCGATACGTACGTACACGTGTCAATCTTCTTCATGGTCACCAAGTTCCACAGCTAGACCTACTCCATTAATGGCGGAGTCTATATCTAGCTAGGGACGTGCAACGTGGACGACGACGAGCTAGGCGATGAAGCTGGCAATATGAAGAAAAACTAGTTCAAGAAACACGACGATAGAATGTAAGTATGTAACCTGACGTACATACACCATATGTCGATCCATATCACTCCATTGGAAAAGAAGGTGACGTGTATATACGGACGTGGTGTGGATATTCGACACGACGACGATGCTCCATTGGGAATGCATACATCCAATGCGGTGCTAGCTAGCTATAGGCGTGCATGCATGCATGCATGGATACGCAAGTCAAGGAGGACATAAATGCGCGCGCAGGGGCGGCCCGGCGTACGTGGCTGCATGTCCACCCATAGGTGGCTCCATAGGTGCAATTGTACTTAGAGCATGGTTAATAGTTATAGCCAACTGCTGGCTATAAGCCAGTGCCATGTCATCTACAGCCCATCTTAGAGTCAACATGTACAATAGTAGATCAAAAGAGTGTACTACTTTTTTATTATGCGGTCCACCTTTCATTCTCACAAAGTGCCTAGGAGCACGTGCTAGAGCTGGCTCTTCACGAAGAGCCCGCTTACCTTCTCTCTCCTCTTCTCTTTCCTTCAACTAAGCATAAATATACTAGTTTATTCCTTATAACCCGCTGACTCAGCTCTATTGTAGCAAACCAAACAGGGTGGGACTTTTTTGAGACTTTTTGCTAAAAGTCCTTAGAAGCACCTCCTTGAGAGTCTTTTTCAAAAAGTCCCAGGGACTAGAAAAAGTCTTAAGACTAGAGAAACAAACACCACCTTAGCAGTTGAGCACGCATGCGTGAGTACAGTGACCGATGGGATGGGAGTTGACAAAGCGAGCATCAGGGGCAGCACGAGGACGATGATGTTCACAGACGAGTAGCTCCATGCATGGTTTGTAAAGTGAGTTGACTGGACGTACGTGGAGTTTGTACTCTACTTTGTTTGGCAGGCAAACTAAAGCTAGCGGCAGGGGATTCCATCGGGCCGGATGGATCAGTTGGTTGTGCCTAACTAATCATACATCAAGTGGTTGGAAGCAGCATGCATGTGCTGGATAGATGGAAAAGGAAGGTAAAGTGTTGGCCGCCGGCGAGCACCCCGTGACGCATCCACCGGCCGGGCGCCCGGTTGACCTTGCATTGGGAGGGTATTATGCACCGTTGCATTGAGCCCCCTAGCTAGCTAATGCATGTGTGCATGCATGATGCATCATTGCAAAAGCGGCGTCACACCTAAATTCCGGCAGCCATGCCAATCGGGCCTAACCTTTTGCTCTCCTTCTCAATCGTCGTGGCAAGTGCAGTAAAAAACAGAGTAAAACGAAACAACAACAATTTAATTAAATTGGAGCTTACCCACAGAGTCCGCAGACGAAGGAGAGCAGCAGGACTCGCCACGTCACCTTGGTTCTTTTCTTCCTGCTCAAAACAAATAAAGCAGCTGGGAATTAATTAACCCAATATATACACTGGCATGCAAGTATATAGTTTGTCAAAAAAAAACCATGTACTTGTTTTTTTTAGTATAAAAAAATCATGTACTCTACTCGTTAATCTTTTTTTTTTGCAAACTACTCTACTCGTTAATCAGGTGGCATGCATATGGAGTGCTTATAGAATGATGATAATAAAGTGAAGCATCTGCACACTTACGCATAACATACTCCGGAAGCACATATCAATATATTGTACTCTACTTTCTGAATTCTTTTTCCAACGACGGAATATAATAGAGAGAAGGAAGCTATATAGACCGTAGCTTTTTCCCAAAGCTCTCGTTTTTTTTTCATTGCTAGACTAGAAACAATGGGGCGTCCGGCCGGGTCAACACAAAGGGGAGGGAACATCGGAAAACATGGAGAAAGAGCGAGAAAAGGACATGCATGCATGCACTGGCTCAATTAATTGGTTTCTTGAGAGAATGGAACTACTTGAGCCAACACACACAAAAAGGCAAGAACACTAATGATTCCTCGATGCTCTAATGATTTTTAGCAAAAGAAGCTCACCTCAAACTAGTATATTTACAGTTCAGTGTACTCCAATAGTTAGTAGTACTACTAACAACCGATTGAAAAATAAGCATCGTGATGATGTGTGTGCACTTTCTAGATGCTTCGGAATATAATGCATGCAAGCATGCATATGTGTGCGATCGAGTAAATTTAGTGGAAGGGGGATTTTAATCTTGGGAAAGGATCAAATGGACGGAGGAGCTAGCTAGGTAAGGTACCTCTCGACGAAGTATGCGATGGGCGAGAGGACGGCGGAGGCGAAGAGGAAGCGGTAGGCGACGAGGACCCGCATGTCCATGCCGTCGCTCACGGCCAGCTTGTAGAAGATGTTGACGCCGGCGAACACGAACTGCACCACCACCATCGCCGCCACCGGCTTCATCCCCTCCATCACGCCCATTCTCTGCTTTTGTCTCCTTAATCCCCTCGATTGATCGACGGGAGAAGCCGGGATGCCGGCCGGGGGCGATTGATTGGATGGAGGTGGGGTGGGCGCTGGGTGGAAGAGGCCGGCGGGCGGACGGAGATGGGGCGAGGTGAAGGGAGATGCCGGCCGGTCGACGACGACGGCCCGGTTAGCTAGCTGACGCGTTTGGCTGTTGGTGTGTGGTTTGGGGCCGGAGAGGCGGTCGAGGCGACGGAGGCGGTGGCGGTGGAGGAGCAAGTGCATGCCGCAGGTACATATATAGGCGGCAGGGAGGAGCTGAGAGCGAGCTAACGGAGGGGCGATTCTCTCGAGTGGAAACAGGAGGGGAGGAAGCACACCACGATTGTCTCTCTTCCTTTCTCGTGCCTGCGTTGCGTTGTGTGCAGCTGGCATCTCAAGAAGCTTCTCCCTCAAACCGCGCGAGCTACAGTAATCACTGACGTCAGCACGCCGCCACGTCAGCCGAGCATGTTTTAACTCCATGCACCGGCGCTTTTGAATGAATATATCCATGGGAATCATTCAGTGTTTTTTTCTTGTTCCGTGTGTGGGAATTACTCTTCAGTTTAGGTGGGCAAGTCCGCGACGGTCCGCCTTGTCGGTTTCACATGTAAACTGGATCATGGTTTTCGACCCGGTTTTCCATATAAACCGGCTCATTTCTTCTATACTCCTGAGAATTTCTCCTCAGCATTGAATTCAAACAAACAAAATAAACTAATCGCTGCTTCTTTAATAAAGGTGTTGATACCAAAATGATCCAAAAAGATGGATGCACTCTTCCCCTCGAAAGAAAAAGGCAAATAGATGGATGCATTCTTCATGGACACGTCTGCATGCATCCCCAGGCTTGATTATGTCTCTCATTCAGTCGAGATTTTGTCTCAAGTTTTACCAATCCTACAAAGTGCGACTTCGGTTTACTGAGAGTTGGAAACTTGCGCTTTCAAATAACTGCAACTTCACTTTTCAGAAATTGACCTAGACTTAAGAAAATATCAATCGACCAAGAATTATTTACACCTTATAAATTTCTTTGTTTGAATGAAGTATCCACCACGTACGAGTTTTGCCTTTTCATAAAGAAATAGAAAAAAAAACTCTAGCACTTGGCTACATGGGTATAATTGCCTCAAATATTTTCAAACTACAATGCCTTGTAGATTCGATTGCATGACATCATAATTTGCAAACTTCGTCATGTCTGGCATACGCTGGCAACATGTTCAATGTTGTGAGGTAGAACCGAGGCAGCTCTCTGCCATTTTAGCTATATGGGATTGGAGATTATGGTGGAGCCAAAGTTCACGATATTGATCAAAGGATTGGTTAGGGATTGATGCTAGTGAGGGGTGGGGACATCTGCGCCTCAAAAGAAACTTGTGCCTCCATGTCTGAGACCAATTAGAGATATTGATGGTGCGGTTGTGATGGCGATGGTTGAAACAAGCACAGGGGAGGGGGGGGGGGGGGGGGGGGGCAAGGGGACAGACAGAGAGGTGATAACTATCATATTTTGATTTAAAGAACTATTGATAAATATAAGTCATCTAAGACTCCCACTAACCCCTGCGATGTCTCCATGTCGAGATTCTCATATGGATGGGAGGAATCTACATCATATGAGACGGCTAAAACCATCAAGAAACTCTTAAAGAAATTTCTGCCACCTACACATGTACGCCGGAAGGACCTGGAAAATACATAGCTGATCTCGGTGCGCCTCCCACCATAACGTACGCACACGTGGCAGAAAGTGGAAGAACGAATCACGCTTGTTCGCTTCACCTTTTTCTTATGCATGCGGAATTGAGTTGCGCGGCGCGCATACCATGCTGATGGAAGGAGAGGAAGAAAAGCTGTCCATTTATACCTAGGTTGTTTGATTTGTATGACTGAATTTATGAAGTTGTGAGCTTTTTTTTTTGTTTCGCTTGCACTATATATTTTTATTGATCCAAACCTATTAAAACTCTTGGTTTGTTTGTTTATGTTGCAATGGACGCGACCTATAGGATTTCGGTGGACATTCGTTGATAATCACCTGTATGGTCACAATCCCTGTTTAAGTATGAAATTCAGGTAGATCGATGCAATCTAGCATCATTGGGATTCTAGTGATCATATAGAAAGAAATGGCAAGATATATATTATGGAAAGAAAGAAATGCAGTTGTGTTCCTTCTTTTTCATGCGTACATCCAAGTTTGCCACGCGTGGATCTAATAGAAGCTATAGGGGGCAGCTGGGATGAGCATGCATACGCAGACGTGATAGGTCCTGCCTTGTAGTTGAAGCGGTGTGCAAGCCCTCCTAGCCACCAGCCTGCTCGTTCCCAATGCAAATGCATGGCCGCAACCACTGAAATACTCCAGAGTCTTGTACCCAATGGCCGTGCCAAATTTTGAAACTACATCTCTTGGAGCACGTGGATTGAGTGTTTAGTAAAACTGGTAGGAGACTTTCATTATTAGAGTATTGAAATACTGCTAATAATGCGTGAAACATAGGAACTGACTCCCATAGGACGCAAAAGCACATGAAAATTTCAAATGTGCCGCGGGTGTCTTTTTTGAAAAGGAGGTTGACCCCAGCCTCTGCATCAAGCAATGCACACAATCATCTTTTATTATGTTATTCAACAAAGTGTGACAAAACCAATACATGGGTCAACCCAAGGCCACCTTCACAGCAATCTATGTTGCTACACATAGTCGTTTGATGATGTGCCCTGATCTCACGCGAACACACATGATCTAATCCGGTGGCCTTCACCAATCCATCCCATGGCAAGCCGAGAGCACCAACCGATCTAGCAGACCCACAACGTGGCGGGAGTTGTATACCCAAATTAAAAGAAGGAATCATAATTTTAACTTGGGTTTGCTACCCTCCAAGATTCCTAAATGCAATTCAGTGGAATCTCAAATGAAATATAAGATATCTGCCTTTGTTCCAAATGGCATCAATTTTTTTTCCAAACGGAAATTCTATCATCTAAATTTATGTGCTTTTTATTTATTCAAAACGAGACTTAAGTTGAACGAAACATAAATTGTAAAGAAGAAAGCATGAGCTCTTACCTTATGTTTTGGTTTCTTCCAAAGTATCTATGTACAATATATTATTCATTGGAATTCAAAAGAAATATAAGATATCCGCCTATGTTCTAACTTCCAAAATGGAATCAAAGAAAAATTTCTATAAAGTGAAACCCTGTAAAATTTACAATTTTCCAAATGATACTTATTCTAAGACAAAGATACATGCATGCGAACGACGCCAGCTGCTCTGTTTGCACTTTGCACCTCCTCCATATAGTATCGGTAAAGCAAATTGGAAGGAAAAAGTATTCCTCAAGTTCCAGTCAACCGTGTCGTCATACTTTAGAGAGAGATGGACCATAGCCCATGAGGACCTAGAGTATAAGAGTTTTGAAAATCTGAAACAACATAAAGATACTTAAAGTAAAAAAAAACTAAGTTCTTTGAATTGATAGAGTATGCACTCCAAACAAGGGAAAAATCTTAGTAATTGACCATGCGTATAGACCACCGACCGAAGCTTCCTAGGCACTCAACGTCTCAGCCCAATCTGAAGCTCGTAGTATACTTAAGATATTTGTGTGCTTAATACTCACTCTTGCACTAGTTAAAAATGGAATAGATGCAATATGCAAGCTCCTTTACCCTTTTTTTTAGAATGGAGTACTTTGTTTCCTTTAATCCCTTTTGATTGATGGCTCTTGTTGATACCCGACCCATTGAGCTCAGCTAAAATAACACAATCATCATATATATTCCACTAGTCATGCATCGCAGAAAAGGGCCTGATTATTGCGATGGTACGTGAAGCACTAGTTGATACTAGCCCACTTGAAGCAATATGCCCACATGCATGCATTGCATGCATCCTTAGTGGGATTACCTAATTAACAAGAAGGTTCCCTGCTAATAATTAACTAAAATCAAATGTGCCACCGTACATGCAAAGCAGTCTATATCTTGGACTAGTATAAGGATGAGTCGAGTCAGCTAACTGTAAAAGCTCAACCTTGTCTGTTCCAACCCAATCGCATTCCTTAATTTTTTCTCCTAGCTAATTAATTAACTAGTTTGATTGACTTGTGGCCGGCCATGCATTGCAGTGCTGCTGGCTCTTTCCAACTTAACGAAAAAAGCAACCCGCCAGATGCCCAAATGAGAAGAGAGACGAGTCTGGTCTCGTGCTGTTGGAGGCCTAATCAAAATAGAAGCACAACGTTGTCTGCTTATCACGCATGATCTTTTAATTGATCTTTTTTGAACCACCTTTAATCTTTCTCCTAATTTGAGTGACTTGTGGCTGCTTTAATCAGTTTCCCCCAAAATAACTAAGTGCATCATATTGCAGCTTGCATGCACTTTATATTATTATTTTCAAATTTAACGAAAAGGCAACAACGTGCCAGACGAGCGAGAGTCTTTGGCTGCAAATGTGATATCGTGTTTCACATGTGTGCTTGACAAGTCCACATCCAGTGGGAGTACATCAAGTAAGCTAATTAAGCTGAGAGCTGCATGCCTAAGAGATATATAGTAGAGTAGTACAAATAAACTAGCCCTAGTGCTGCCGAATTTCCAGGCTTGATGTGATGCATCAAGCAAGCACTTGTCTGAGCAAGGTGCGTGGCCAAAGCAATGCAGCTTTGGGCTCAGTTTAGCTTGGCTTTGGATGCCCTACAAATTAGCTAGACAGGTAGATCCCTTTGGTTGCTGAAAGAAAATAAATGAAAAAGAAAGCAAAGCAGTAGCAGCGGCACACACGGTATTTCCAAATTTAAGGACTGATCATAACAATAGTTTGTCTCTGCTACTAGATATATATATGCCACTCATATGGCATAAACCGTGCCACCTGACGGACGGACGAAACTGGGTGGGCGGCGTTGTAGCGTACTATGCTAGAATAGAGCGGCCGATGGGTCTGGTCAGTGATCTGTGCTTGCTTGCAAGAGCTTAATCTGCACGCGTCTTTTCCTTGTCTGGGATGGCCGATTAGATGCTGCAACTGAAAGATTTGCAGCTGCATTATTCTAGTACTACTACCTAGCAGCATGAAGCATGCATGCAGATGCATGTTACCCTCAAAATAGTTGGCCGATCTGTCTGTAACTCTGTATAAAGTGACACGCATGCATGTCTCCGTGCATTGAAAAGCATGCACGTACAAATTGGTTGGTAAGTCTTGTACCTATTATCTGGATCAGAAAGCGCATGCATGCAAGATATATACAGTATACACCATCTAGCTAGCTAGCAAGTGATGGAGTTGGGTATGCGTCTATCAGTGTCATGGTTACCATTTCGATCCAGCCAGCAGACCAACTTGATCGATCCATCGTTTCATTTCACCACGGGCGAGGTACGTGGCTCAGCAACGGCAAGAAAATTTCTCAAAGGGAAACGACCACTGTCTCTGTAATGCATACTCTGATGCACTACTAGTAGCTCGTAGTGTCTGTATGTGCAATCAGTAATAATTAGTTAATGGAAGAAAGAAATGACCGGTCACATCAGTGCCACTATCTAGGACGGCATAATAATCAAGAATCCTCTACTTTTCGCCGTCTCAAAGATGCAGAGCAAACCGAATAATAGTTCACCATACCAGCTAAACTAATCTGATCAGAGACCAAAGCAGCAAAAACACAGGTCCGCAAGCACATGTGAATTTAGCTAGGTGATTAACCATACCAACTAGACCATCTGTGCCTAGCAATTAGCAGAAGAACGCTAGTAGACAAGCGCATGCCAAATAGCTAGGTAATTAGTAACCACACCAACCAGAGCATATTATCAGAAACAAGAAGAGCGAAAAAGAAATACACGCACTATGAAAGACAATCCCGGTAGACAATACACGCACAAAAAATCAACATCTACCGTACAAAAAATAATAAAATATGTATAATATGCATACACATTTCATGATATATATAATTTCTTATTGTATGTATTGAAGTTTTTTTGGCATAAATGTGGTCAAACTTTGATTTTAGAAAACATATCTTGGTTAATGTCTATGTTGCCAATAAAACATACATACTTCACAAGAAAAATAGTAGGGCGATTAATTGTTGGAACACAAGCATGCTAGAATAACAAAATCATACAAAGTTACATGTCAAAACTTATCCATGTTCCACCTAGATTGAATCTCCATTTGTCAGAGTTATTTTTTGGCAGATCACTTGATAGGGTATCAGCTAGGGGAGTAGATCAGAGGGAAAACATGAGAGACAGGATTACCCAAGTTCAGACCCTCACGGTGGAGGTAAAATCCTACTCCTGCTCGTGTTGTACTTATGAATAGGGGTTTATGGCTCCATATTTTACGAATATTTACAGCTCATTTTTTGCACATTATGTCCGTATATCATGTCCCATTGAGCCAATTACATGTCCATATGCATGATTTCCAGTTTTTGCACTTTTCACCATGAGCATTGCACAATATTTATTATTTGTTACATTCTATTAGTTTTCATTGTCTTTGTGTGTTTGGTAGGTTATGAGGACTTCCCATGTACTTGGCATGATGAAATGAGTTCAAATGGACGACATTCTGCTCCCAGACTCCATTTGAGAGAGTGAAAACGTCGTTTTTGCAAAGCTTTTTCTGGTGTCGTTTCCTCGGAGCATGCATAGTGCTTGACTATTACTTTCCTGTTCACACATAGTTTATTTTTTTGTTGCTATAAATCCAACAATTATAAAAAATATGCTCATCCTGTCTTGTGAGATGTCTACTTAGGAACAACAGAAATCTGCAATGGAGGAGAGGAGCTAGAAAGAGAAACTGTTTTCAGCTACTGATGAAGCAACACTAAATGGATGGTTACAATTGGTAAAGAAAAGTGCGCCCCTTATATGTGTTCATAACCATTACCATGCATAGACTGTTGAGCCGAAGAGCACCTGAGATATCAATGTAAGTGTAATATTGACCCGTACTGGCGAGCTATAATTCCAGTGATAAAATGAATGACATATTGGTCTTCTTACAATTTTTACTTCTTGAGGGTGTCGATGATGTTCTACATTGTACCTTAGGTATGGAGAATAAGGATGATCCAGTCATTCTGATTAACATGAAGTTGCAACTTATTCATACTTTTTCTGCTTCAATGTTTTCTACGATAACCCACTAGTGATCAATGAGCAAGATCAGATAACACCCACCTTGGGAGAAGTAAAAAATTTGCACGATCTGCGGAAGGATGAAGAAGGTTGCACAAGATGAGCAAACAGCCCCCCCATAGATGAATGGCTGCAAGAATTGCTAAAAGAGAACGAATTAAATATTTGTCAAACTATCTTGCAGCAAAAAAATGATGGGGGTATTTATGGGAATTCTATCATCTAGATCTATTTGCTTTTTCTCTTTATTCCAAGCGAGATTTAAGTTAAGCCAAACATAAATTTTTAGAAGTATCGTTGGATACCACACAAGAATTATAGGTCCAAAATTAGAACTAGAAAGCATGAGCTGTTACGGAAAGTCAATTTGGCTCCGGGAGCACATGCTCCTGGGCCCAATTTTTTTTTTCTAATGTCAACAAAATTGAGACAATTTACAAATGGTACCTGCAAATTTGGAGGCAAAACGATTAAGCATTTTGGCCTAAAAAAAACAAATTGAAGACCAAATGTCACCCCAATTTTTTTACCAACGAAACCAGCTGCTCTGTTCCGCATGAAAATTGTCAAGCATGCTTGCGACATCAACCTGATCATCTATAAAAAAATCAGAATTTTTTGAAAACATTTTTTTCAGGGTATTGTTCACCCGGGAGCGAAAACGATCGACGCCCCCGAGCTCTTAGATTATGTTTGGTTTCCTCCAAAATATCTACGTAAGATATATCATTCACTAAAATTTAAAAAGATATCGATCTATGTTTCAACTTCCAAATGGCATCTAAGAAAAATTATATTTCTGTATAGCATTAGTAAAGCACAATGGAAGGGAAAAGTATTCGTCAAGTTCGGCTGCTCTGTTTTGGACCTCCTCGGTATAGTATCAGTAAAGCACAATGGAAGGAAAAAGTACTCCTCAAGTTCCAGTCAACCATGTCGTCATACTTTTGAGAGAGAATGGCCATAGCCCATGAGGACCTGCAGTATAAGAGTTTTGAAAATATGAAACAACATAAGATAATTAAAGTAAAAAAGTAAACTAATGCTTTGAATTGATAGAGCATGCATCCAAACAGGGAAAATCATAGTAGTTGACCGTGCATATCGGTCACCGACCATAGCTTCCTAGGTAGTCAACCAAATCTGAAGCTCATAATATACTTTATGTATTTGTTTGCTTAATACTCAGTCTTGCACTTGTTACATAAATAGATGCAATATGCATCATCCTTTACTTTTTTTAATAGAATTGGGTACTTTGTTTCCTTTCACCTTTTGATTGATGGCTCTTGTTGACACCAGGCCCATGGAGTGCACCTAGAATAACACGGAGTTGTCATATATTCCGTTCGTCCATCATATGCATTGCGGAAAAGGGCCTGATTACTGCGATGATACGTGAAGCACTAGTTCATCCTCGGGGGGATAACCTAATTAACAAGAAGGTTCCCTGCTAACCACTACCTCTGTACACTAATATAAGACAATTTTTGTAGGGAGTAATTAACTGAAATCAAATGTGCCAGCTAATTGTGAAGCACTAGTTCCACCAATATAAGACGTTTAATTTGGACTAGTATAAGGATCGGTCGAGTGAGCTAATTGTCAGCTTCAAGCCCTATCACTTTCTTTAGTTTTCCTCCTAGCTAAATAATTAACTAGTTTGATTGAGTCATGCATTGCAGCTGTCTCATTCCAAGTGAACGAAAAAGCAAACGCCAGATGCCCAAATGAGAAGATGAGACGAGATCTCGTGCTGTTGTTGCATGCAAAGCTAGCAAGCTAGCTAATTAAATTGGATGCCTAATCTAAATAAAAGCACAACGTTGTCTGCTTATCTTGCATCTAATCTAGTCACTTTCCCTAATTTGATCATTTCAACCCCCTTTAGTTTTTCTCCTATTTTGATCGACGTGTGGCTAGCTCCATGAAAATTGTCATGCACTTTATTTTATTCTTCTTCACAAAATAACGAAAAGGCAACAACGCACATCAGAGAGTAGAAGACGGAAGATGCTTGGATGGCTTGTTGCAAATGTCACGTCATTCGTGTTTCACATGTGCGTCTGACAAGTCTACATCATATCATTCAGATCAGAGCAGGTGGTACTAGCTAGCATTCCAATTGAAAATAAGAGAAGTAGAAAAGCACATGTCAACAATAGATTTTTTTTTTGAAAAAAAAACACATGCACAACAAAGAAGAATCTAGCTGGACACTAAATACTCCTTTGCCAGCTCTCCTAACCGACGAAAGGAGAACATCCTCCCCCTCTCGCGACCGCGTCGCCCCCGCGGGCGACCGGTCGCGCCCCGATTCCCCTTCCGTCAGCTCTCCATCTCTTCCCCCTCCCCGCCGCCATTGCCGGCGTTCGCCGCCGGGCCTGGCCCGGGCGACGCTGGTGGCGGCGGCCCTCGGCCATTCCCTTGTCGGTTGCTCTCCGGCGCGGGGCGGAGGGCGCCGAGGGGTGCTCCCTAGGCGGCGGCGATCCGGCGTGGTGGCGGGGCTTCCTGGTGCGGTGCGGGAGATCGGCTGGACGGCGGCGTCACCGTTTGCGGCGGGGTGGCGAGGCCAGGCGACGCCCGCTCAGCCCAGATCTAGGCCCTTCGGGCCCCATCTGGGTCTGGGCGGGCCGACGGTGGGGCGGGTCGGCGGCATGGCTTCCAGGAGGCGGGGGAGCGGCGATGGGCATTGGGGTGCTGGCGGTGCTGGCGCCGCCCTGCTGCAGCGTGGTCGGCGGGGCTTAGCGGGCTCGATTCGGGCCTGGCCGGGCCAGGGGTGGCTTGGTATGCCCTGCTGCTGCGTCCGGACGCCGACCGCGACGGTGCCGGAGGCACGAGCCTCCTGCACGACGGCGGAGGAGGTGGTTCCCTCCCGCGCGGCTACGGCACTGCTGCTCCCATCGACCAACGCCTCCTCTCCTCGTCTCTTGGCCTCGTGGTGATGATCTCATTGAGGCGGCGTGGGTGGCGTTGCGACCGCGGTGGCGCGTGGGTGGACGATGAGCTGGCTGGTTGGCTCCGATCCGGTTGGGCGGTGGGTTTGGAGTTGGGAGAAATCCTGGCCGGGTCTTCCTGCTCCGATGCGGTGACGCCTGCGGGTGCCATTATTCCTCCCTGGAGGGTGTCGGTGGTCTTCATTCCGTCTACCCTCTGCGTGCCGGGGGAAACCCTAGGACACGTCCGGACAGCAGCGTCGTCGGCGTCGCACTCCTTCCTGGAGGTGCTGTTTGGTACGTGGAGGATCGAAGCCTAGGATCGTAGTGGGTGGATTTCGGAGGGCGCAGCGGTAGTGGATCATCCGCGCTTTGTCAAGCTGCTGGTGTTGGCATTGTTTCTTCTTCTTTTTCTTTGGCTTGTTGTGCTGCTCGCCACAGCGTTTGCTCTGTGATCGGTGTTGGTGCTTTGAAATACAAAGCGGGGGGAAATCCTTTTTCGGTAATACTCCTTTGCAGAGTACTCTTGTATCAAGTACCATGTCTGATTAATTGTTGGATCGCCAGCAAAAACGAGCGAGTAGGGAATGCATGTGGCATGTACTAGGAAAACACGGTATGAATTGCATATCGAAACTTACCCCATACATGCCACCACTCACAACACATAGGCTCAATCTCCATAGACCGGGCCTATGAAAAGAAGATTATATCTCATGTGTTCATACCTGCAAATTTAGGTGGGAAACCAATTAGTCAGACATACTCTCAATAAGTAAAATATGGGCAAAAATAACTAGCTCACCAGGTAGTATCACAATGGCAGACATTATACATATGGTCAATAAGGCTACAAGTACACTTGATGCCACCATCATGCATTACAAGCCTTGCCGGTGTTGCTGACCAAGTGCCACTATGGAGGTCGTAGTACGTAATATGTTTACCATCGTGGTACATGCCCACAATTGTGTCGCCAACAACAGTAGGCATTGCCTTGAAGCTAACACTCAAGCTCCATCCAAAGCTAACCAAAAGAGCATTGCCTTGGATGCTAGTCAGTGGGACAACACTTCCTTGGATAAGATCAGCTACCCTATAAACTAGCATGCGCGAGGAAATCGTGTAATTGGTGTATCCAACTAGTAGGATCTCCGAGTCACATTCTACTAAATGCAGAGGTGGGTAGATCGTGCCTGCCGGACATGTAGCAATCAGTTTTGGTGGTTGTGGACGTAACCCCGATCCATACTGAGCTGGGTCAATTCTGAGAATTTGTAGCTCGCTGTCACCTGTGGAACACTGTAAAATGTATATGCTTCCGCGGAATGACATTGGCCTTCCTTTTGGTATGAAGCTCCAGCTCGCCAAGACACTCCAATGGTCATCCTTGGTAGTAGCACATAATACGCATGAAAAATCTAAAATTGCGATCATGATCTTGGGGATTCCATCGGCACTGACGCTCAACGATGCCATCTTGTCAACGTGCCAAGCATATGTCCCATGTGGATTTAGATGTGCTCTCAAGCATCTTTTGAGAGACGCGACGGACGGCAGCTCCGCAACATCGCCGGTGAAAGGGTGGAGGAGAAGCAAAGCATTCCCATGGCCGTGTTGCCCCTGCTGCAGCAGGAGAAGCCCTTCCACCGGGCAGAGAACAAGGTGGTCCACGAGTAGAGGAAGTCGGTGTCGCACGAAGACTCCAGTAGAGAGGTTGAAGAAGCGTTTCTTTCCCGCAGGGTGGAGGCCATGGCCCTCGGGCAGCAGCATCCACCGGCGGGGATGAAACCGCGGATCAGTGATGCCATGGCCGCGCGGGGAGACCGTGGCAGAACGCCAGTGAGAGCAGACGGCGCGGAACCGGACGTAGTCGAGGAGGTCTCGGGCCAACACCCGCCAGCCCACAAGGCGGGCCAAATCTGCAGGGAGAGAAGCCCACGGGGACTCGTCCTTGAGTCTACCGGCAGCGGAGGAAGCGTTGGCCGGAGGGCGCTCGCAGTTCGCCGCCGATGACATAGTGGTACCGATCGCAAAATCAATCTGGATGGACGTCGGCTGCGTGTCCTCTTTCGATTCCTCCGTTTGAGATTTGAGACTCTACCCTTGATGAATTAAACCGATCACAACTCTGACAAAGAAACTACCGGACTCCTTTGCCTTTGGCCCAGCTGATTCAGAAAAGTAAGCCTGTTTGCGGACGATAATATTTTCCGTAAAAAAGCAGCTTTGAACGATGTTTTACTCTCATTTTTTCGTTTTCTTGGATAGTTTTTTCTGTGTCCTCTTTGATGGTTGAAGTCTGCTCGAAGCAAGAAAAGATGCGGAGGTATTTATTTTGAGTGGGAGATGCAGAGCTATATAGCAGCAGCTTGCATGCGTGTTATCGGCTTCTATCCTGATTTTTTTGTTTTTTAAAAAAGAGTCAATTACATCGCCGGTATTTAAACTTGACACGAAAAATCATTTTAGTGCTAAAATTTGCGTCAGACATTGGACGGGTGCTAGAACTTAGCTGGGGCGTGCATATACCATGCAAATCTCGCTCATATACGCCCGTGGCGTTGACATGACTCTGTATGTACTCTTCCCACACGTCAGTGATTTGGTCACATCTGTCAGCTAGCAGAACGAATTATTAGTAGTTGCCTGTGTGGCATTGGCTGGGTCCCACCTTTCAGCCAAAGAGCGTATATAAAATTAACAAGAAAAAATATATTGTGGTCTCCTGTTTCGAACCAGCAACCTTGGCCTTACGTGCAATTATGTCTAGCCAACTAGGCAAACGACTTTAGTTATCATAACTGGACGCACAGCGTTCATATTCATTAACTAAAATAAGATATTATTATAATTTTAATCCAAAGGAAAAGGAAGTAGCGGGCGTTCGAACCAGAACAAAACTTTCCCAGTGCGTGTGGCTACCCAACAAGAAAAATAACTCTTTTTCTGAGAGCTACATGACCAATAACTTTTGATGTTTTAAGATCAGTGCATACGTATGTTTTATATCCTTTCAACCAAACAGCATACATTGAAATTCTAATCTAAAGAAGAAGGAACTATCATAAATAAAAATAATCACATATTATTTGAAAACATATTCATTTAACTTAAAAAATACGAATTATAAAAAGGTAACAAAATTTAATTGACGATCCTCAATTTGTGCGCACACTAGGCTCATATTTATTTTCAATTAAACAAAATATTGTTCTTTATAAAAACACATTAACTTTATAAAAACATGCGAACACTTTTTAATGCAACATAAAAATATTCTTAAAGATTGAACACTTTTGTACACTGCATGATTATTTTATTAAAACAGTGAACATTTTTAAACTCATATGGTAATTTATTTAGATACATAGAAAAACTAAAAATTACTTTAATATTTTTATTAAACATGTAAATTGTTAAAGTTTTTTAATTCATAATTTAATTATATGCATATTTCATATGTGACGGAATAATTTTTAAATTAATATGAATATTTATTATGTAATATATTTTATTTACTTATATAGTATTTGTAACACACGATCATAATTTACATATATTTTACAAATTTCTATAAGAAAATAACAGTGCAAATGGGCAGAAATGGCAGTAGCCCGTTTCTCTCTCTCTCAAAAAAAAAAGGCGGGAGGCCCTATTCGGCGCTGTTGGCGCCTGAACCTGAAACTGGCGCCTACAGCGCGTCCTCTATGGGCTGCTTCAAGCTCGGGCCAGGAACAGATATGTTCACGAAAAAACCACGCCAAAAATTGCTGGTATGGGGAATCGATCTCACGGCATACATCCCTACAATTGCTTGGCTTAACCAGTAGACCATCAAAACGCTACTGACCAAAAGCAACGCGAAACCGTATTAGAACTAAAGCAGCCGTGCTATTTATTACTCGGCCTATCAGCTATTTTTCATTTTTTGATGAACTTTTTAAAAATTCGACGAAAATTCAAAAAGTTCACATATCTGAAAAAAAGTTCATCGGTATTTGAAAAAAGTTCACACATTTGAAAAGAAGTTCATCGGATTTCAAAAAAGTTCATCGGAATTGAAAAAAAGTTCATCACATTTGAAAAAAGTTCATCGATTTTGAAAAAAAGTCCACACATTTGAAAAAAAAATCATCGGATTTCAAAAATGTTCATTGGATTTGAAAAAAAATCATCACATTTGGAAAAAGTTCATTGATTTTGAAAAATAGTTCATCAAAACTCGAAAAAAGTTCGTTGAATTTGATATAAAAGTTCATTAAAACTAAAAATAGTTCAGCGAATTTGGGGAAAAGCTCATAGAATTTAAGAAAGTTCATCAAATCAGAAAAACTTCGTCCAATTTGAAAAAAGACCAACAATTTTGAAACAAGTTAAATTTAAAAAATCATCGATTTTTTATAAACAAAACACAAAAATGGAAAATCATCAATTAAAAAAAACGAATATTGTAAAAAAAGAATAAAAAGAAAACCCAGATAAAAACTTACTCGAAAATGACGACCAACCGGGGAAACCTGGTTTGGGAAGCTTCCGGAACCTTTCCAAAACCAGGAGGATTCCCGCGAATGAAGAGAACAGATAAAACAAAACAAGATGTAACGCACGAGTTGGTTCACGGCGTAGTGGTTAGCTTCGTTGAATATGGTGGAAGAGATCGCTATTTCGACTCAAATCAGACACACCTTTCTTGAACGTTTTTACAAAAATAAATATTGGCCGGCCCAGCTCGCCTGCGCTGCAGGCGCAGAAACCGGCGCTGCGCCTGCAGCGCCGAATAGGTTTTGCCAAAAAAGGCAGTAGCCCGCTTGATTCCGAAAAGATAAGAAGAATGCGCATTCGGTTAATTAATGAAATTTGCTGGGCTGGTTGGCTAGTGGCGCTCGCTCGTAACGCCAAGTTCACAAGTTTGAACCCTGGCGGTGTATAGTATTTTTACTTTTTTTTCCTGTTATTTGTATTCTTTGTCTAACAGGTGGGACCCAGCCGATGCCACACAGGCAACTATTAATAATTCATACTGCTAGCTGACAAGTGGGACCGAATCACTGCCATGTTGGCAGAGTACATATATACAGTGCCATGTCAGCACCGCGGGCGTATGAGCAGGATTTGCACCGTATATGAATGTCCGAGCCAAGTTCTAGCACTCGTTCAATATACGCCACAAGTTTTAGCACTAAAGTGACTTTTCTCGCCAAGTTTAAGCACCAGTGATGTAATTGACTCTTTAAAAAATTAAAAAGAAATAAAATTGTTTTTGTGTCTTAAACTTGTTTTTTTACATATATACAGTGTCATGTCAGCACCGCGGACCGACATATTCTACCTAGCAGCAGAAAGCATGCATGTTACCCTCAAAATAGTTGGCCGATCTGTCTGTATAAAGTGATATGCATGCATGTCTCTGTGCATTAAAAGCACGCACGTACGAATTGGTTTGTAAGTCTTGTAAGGATTATCTGGATCATCTACTCCTAGAGTAAGAAAACACTCTTATATTATGAGACAGCGGGACTAGCAAGTGATGGAGTTGGGTTTGCGTCTATCAGTGTCAGAGTTACCATTTCGATCCATCCAGCCACTTTTCATTTCACCGCCGGCCAGGCACATGGTTCAGCAGATTTCTCAAAGGGAAACGACCACTGTCTCGTCTATCTACAAGTGTTGTCGCAGCTGTCACTGCAACCATGCGTCACAAAGTGGCAATTCAACTTCAATTCCCTTTTTCCAAGTTGTATGCGTACTATTGCACTAGTCGTAGTACTCGTTTGTAAGCAGTAATTAGTTAATGGAACTAAGAAAAGACCAACCAAAGTAGGTGTTAGAATAAATCCGAGGCGCATAGTCAATCACCGAGGACCAAGCAATCACATGAGGCACGGCACCAAGATTTGTTAATAAGGTTCATCGAATACGGGTACATCCCGTGGTCTGACTACGGTCGCTCCTCCTCGTGACACCGACACAATGCCGCACGACATTGTTTGCTTATCTTGCATGAAGCTAGGCCAGTTACTTTCTCTAATTTGATCTTTTGAACCCCCTTTAATTTTTAGTTCATAGAATCTACGTTTCTATGATCCTGGTTGTTACGATCCTAAGATTTGTGATCCTACAACCAAAGTTCCGATTCGATTCAATCCCGATTCTGACAACCTTACCATTAGCGCTCCGCTTGAACTGGATCTGGTAATTCTGCCTCTTCCATGGCCGAATAGATGAAGTCCATCGTGAGGCACCCTTCCATAACGGTAAACCTCGTTCTCTCCTCAAACGTCGATAGCGCAATGATGTTGAAGCGGATCTTTGCTACTATGACTCATCGAAGAGTTACATCGCACGTCTGGTCGCCGACATGGATGTGTCCAAGGGAGGGCCATGGCAGGCGGCACCACTAACAAGTCGATCTAGAACGGCCTGGTCATTGCACCGTGCCTACTAAACCCCGACATGTGTCATGTAGAGGCTGGGAGCAATGATGTTGTGGTTGCGATGGAGGGCCCGGCGGCAATAGGGACGGAAGCATATGTGGGGCGAGGGGAAGCGGGGTACTGAGATGAGGTTGTGATGCCCTTAATGAGCTCTTAACTTGGGTATGGTACCCTCCAAATTTCTATATGCAACTTATTGTAATGTCAAATGAAATATAAGACATCTGCCTTTGTTCCAAATGGCATCCAAGATTGTTTTTATGAACTAGAGCTATAAATAGATGTCAGACAGAATGTAACTAAAAATATTGGTACTCGCTTAACGTTGCAACCTGAGAAACCTCGAAGCACCCACCCATGAAGCTATTGCATCACAAAGTATAGATAAATGTTACACTTTGTGTATGTGAGCCAAGAGGGTTAATGTCAAGTTGTTGTAAGCTAAACAAAGCATGATTTATCGATGCCAGGAGCTGACTGTAAAATCAATAACTGTAAGTAAGCTAAAGCTAAAACAGAATGAAATGAAGCCATATCAAAAAAATTAAAGGAGATTCATATATAACAGGAAGAATCACCGAAGAACTAGTTGGAAACAAAGATCGTCCACGTGCACAAAAAGGGAAGTCACCAAACAGTATACAATCATAGAAAGCACACTTCACGATAACAACAGAAAATACACTTGATGATAACAACACGAATGCATAGGATATGTATTTTTTGTTCAAAAGAACATCAAAAGGGAAAAGGCAATGATCAGTAAACATGCTGGGTACGATGCACTGACCAAAGCTCACTAGATACTATCCGTGGTCTCTAGGCGCTGCTCCGATTTCATGCCAATATAACATAGTCTTTTTGCCAACTTTTCCGTGCTTGCGAGTGTCGTTTTCATAGCCCTTTTGGTGTTGTCCTGCCCTCTTAGGCGCCGAGCAGCTGTCGTATTCTATATCTGGTTAGAATACGAGCTCATGTATCTGACAGCATAGTACCATCCTCTGCGTGCCTTCTTCATTGTCTTGTTTGCTGCAACCAGCAACCTTACCAGGTGTGTCACCTTATTTTCCAGCCTTTTAACAAGGATGTAGTGATAATCCCTGATTTCCTTGCCACATACATCCTCCATAAACCTAATGGCTGCCTAGCAGCACTGTCTTCTGCTTCATCACAGTTCTTTGAGATCACACCAGATATCGAGGTTGGAACAAGCAAACCATCGATCAACTGCAACGATGAATTGAAAGTAACCGTCACACGAGACTCATTGCCTGGATATGTCTTGTGATGGTAAGTCGCAGGGGGCAACTTGAGATCTTGCAGCATGAGGGCAAAGATGTGGGAATGAGGAATCGGTATTACATAGTCATCTTCCTGCAGAGGAAAGAAAAGTTTCAAATAATTGGGGGACAAAGGCTAATCTCACAAGTTATTGCATTGATTTGTAAAGCAGGGAACAATAAATTTATGTTACGTTGATCAAACTAAATCAAGCTACTGTAAGATGAAAAACAAACTGGACTCAGGAAAGAAGGATGTTTATAAACATGTTGCTCTACTGTGTAAATTGGCCTTGTGCTGCAACAAAAAGACTTATGAACTAACAATTAGGTGCTGGTGCATTATTTGAGCTTGTCAGGCATAGCCTATCACCAAGATGAAATTATTCATTTAGTGTAGTTCCCTTTTCCTCTTTTATTCCAACCTCACATCCTGACCACCAAAAGGAAGGGAGAAGAAAACTCGACTTGCTGCTTTTTGATTATGTACAGAGCATGTCACAGTCAAATGCCATTTATTTATGGATCCAGGTTAATCTAATTGTTACAGAGCATGTCACAGTCAGATACCATTTAGAGACGGAAAGGTAACCGACATAATGTGTGGCCTCTGGAAAAGAAAATATAGCTGCACAGAAGGTTCAGACAACATCACATTAACTGAGGAAACATCTACAAGACTATCAACTACACCAATCACATGTCAATGAGATAGGTTTAAAATCATCACGCTGTTTGAACGTGAGCATCGCTACATTTTGTTGGTGACCCCGAGTATGCACAACCCCTAGATGAGACATGTGTTTCTCTTCAGAGACGGACGTGAGATGTTCTTTCAATCAGGTTTTTTTTCAGTCATCCAGTAAAATCAGAGAGGGGACGTGACGGGTGTCGGCTCACCTGCGCAAGCCCCCGTGTCGGTGTCAAAACCGGCGGATCTCGGGTAGGGGGTCCTGATCTGTGCGTCTAAGGCTAATGATAACAGGAGGTAAGGGACACGATGTTTTATCCAGGTTCGGGCCCTCTTGATGGAGGTAAAACCCTACTTCCTGCTTGATTGATCTTGATGATATGAGTATTACAAGAGTTGATCTACCATGAGATCGTAGAGGCTAAACCCTAGAAGCTAGCCTATGATGATTATGATTGTCCCTACACAGACCAAACCCTCCGGTTTATATAGACATCGGAGGGGGCTAGGGTTTACACAGAGTCGGTTACAAAGAAGGAGATCTAACATCCGGATCACCAAGCTTGTCTTCCATGCAAAGGAGAGTCCCATCCGGACATGGGACAAAGTCTTGAGTCTTGTATCTTCACGGTCCATCAGCTCGTCCAAAGTATATAGTCCGGCTGTCCAGATGCCCCCTAATCCAGGACTCCCTCAGTAGCCCCGAACCAGGCTTCAATGACGATGAGTCCGGCGCGTAGGTTGTCTTCGGCATTGCAAGGCGGGTTCCATCTCCGAATACTCTAAAGCAGATTAAGGATTGTGTCCAGCTCTGTGAGATAATTTCCACACACCGCCGCAGAGAGCATAACACTTCACAAATCTGATCTGCCGACAACATTTTTTTTAACGGTGTGCCCTTACGCCGTGGCCTGATCCAGCACGGACCGGGTTTTCCTCAGCCTGCCTCGATACGCATTGCGAGGCGGTTTCATTGGCACACCTCGCCAAAACAGAGATCGTGTTCCTCTTATCGCGGGATCTTCCATCAATACGAGCGCGTGCAACCCTACAACGCCTGTTGGTAATGACTCCGTGTTTTTAGGTACTAGTCTGAGCAAGGTGCGTGGCCAAAGCAATGCAGCTTTGGGCTCTACAAATTAGCTAGACAGGTAGATCCCTTTGGTTGCTGAAAGAAAATAAAAGAAAAGGAAAGCAAAGCAGTAGCAGCAGCACACGCTATTCCCAAATTTAAGGACTGGTCATAGCAATAGTTTGTCTCTGCTACTAGATATATATGCCACTAATATGGCATAAACCGTGCCACCTGACGGACGGACGAACGGCGTTGTAGCGTACTATGCTAGAATAGAGCGGCCGATGGGTCTGGTCAGTGATCTGTGCTTGCTTGCAAGAGCTTAATCTGCACGCGTCTTTTCCTTGTCTGGGATGGCCGATTAGATGCTGCAACTGAAAGATTTGCAGCTGCATTATTCTAGTACTACTACCTAGCAGCATGAAGCATGCATGCAGATGCATGTTACCCTCAAAATAGTTGGCCGATCTGTCTGTATAAAGTGATATGCATGCATGTCTCTGTACATTAAAAGCACGCACGTACGAATTGGTTGGTAAGTCTTGTAAGGATTATCTGGATCATCTACTCCTAGAGTAAAAAAACACTCTTATATTATGAGACAGCGGGACTAGCAAGTGATGGAGTTGGGTTTGCGTCTATCAGTGTCAGAGTTACCATTTCGATCCATCCAGCCACTTTTCATTTCACCGCCGGCCAGGCACATGGTTCAGCAGATTTCTCAAAGGGAAACGACCACTGTCTCGTCTATCTACAAGTGTTGTCGCAGCTGTCACTGCAACCATGCGTCACAAAGTGGCAATTCAACTTCAATTCCCTTTCTCCAAGATGTATGAATACTATGGCACTAGTCGTAGTACCCGTATGTAAGCAGTATTAGTTAATGGAAAGTAAGAAAAGACCGATCAAAGTAGGAGTTAGAATAAATCCGAGGCGCATAGCCAATCAACCGAGGACCAAGCCATCACACGAGGTATGACACCGAGATTTGTTAACGAGGTTCACCAAACACGGGTACATGCCGGGGCCTGACTACGGTTGCTCCTTCTCGTGACACCGTCACAATACCGCACAACATTGTTTGCTTATCTTGCATGAAGCTAGGCCAGTCACTTTCTCTAATTTGATCTTTTGAACCCCCTTTAATTTTTAGTTCATAGAATGTACGTTTCTACGATCCTGATTGTTAAGATCCTACGATTTGCGATCCTACAACTAAAGCTCCGATTCGATTCAATCCTGATTCTAACAACCTTATCATTAGCGCTCCGCTTGAACTGGATCTGGTAATTCTGCCTCTTCCATGGCCTAATAGATGAAGTCCACCGTGAGGCACCCTTCCTTACCGGTAAACCTCGTTCTCTCATCAAATGTCGATAGTGCAATGATGCTCAAGCAGATCTATGCTACGGTGACTCATCGAAGAGTTGGTCCCTGACCGCCGGTTCATTGCACGCCTGGTCGCTGACATGGATGTGTCCGAGGGAGGGCTAGGGCAGGCGGCACCACTAACAAGTCGATCTAGAAGGTCCTGATCATTGCACCGTGCCTACTAGACCCCGACATGTCATGTAGAGGGTGGGAGCGATGAGGTTGTGGTGGCGATGGAAGGCCCGACGGCAATAGGGATGGAAGCATATGTGGGGCGAAGGGAGGCGGGGGACTGAGATGAGGTTGTGATGCCCTTAATGAGCTCTTAACTTGGGTATGGTACCCTCCAAATTTCTATATACAACTTATTGTAATGTCAAATGAAATATAAGTCATCTGCCTTTGTTCCAAACGGCATCAAAGATTGTTTTTATGGAAATTCTATCAAATAAGACATCTGCTTTTGTTCCAAATGTCTATATACAAAATACCATTCATTAAAATTAAAAAAAGAAGATATCTGCCTATGTTTCAACTTCCAAATGGAATGAAAGAAAAATTTCAATAAACATTATATCCTGTAAAATATTGTGTCCTTTTTTCCAAACGACATTTATTCGAAGCCAAACATGAAACATACATAGTACTGGTAAAGCACAATAGAAGGGAAAAGTATTCCTCAAGTTCCAGTCAACCATGTCGTCATACTTTAGGGAGAGAATGGCCATAGCCCATGAGGACCTGGAGTATAAGGGTTTTGAAAATCTGAAACAACAAAAAAAGACAATTAATATAAAAAGTAAACTAACGCTTTGACTTGATAGAAGAGAATGCACTCCAAACAAGAGAAAATCTTAGTAATTGACCATTATAAAGTGACCAGGTATTAGATGATCTTAGTAATTGACCATGCATGTTACCCTCAAAATAGTTGGCCGATCTGTCTGTATAAAGTGACACATGCATGCGGGTATGCGTCTATCAGGGTCTATCATCCTCCCATCTTTTTTTTTCCGTACATCCATAGTTTTTCATGCGATCATCTGGCATCTTGAAATAACAACACTTATTAGAAAGAAGAAACACAATCCATATAACCGCACCGTGTCGACGGGCGCGGCGTGCCGCCACGCGGGGGTAAGCTAGTTGGTTGCTAAGGGCGTGTTCGGATTCTCTCCAGCTTCACAAAACTCCACAGATTCAACTTCTTCTCCTCGCTTCTAGCTTCTAGCTTCATATAGCGATTCCAGGAGCGTTCGGGACATTAGGCAGCTTCTCCCACAACTGCAGCCCAGTTGAGAGGGCTGTGGCCTGTTAGGTGTAGGTTGGGCCGGCTGGATGCAGCCCAATTAGGAGGGACTAGCTGTTCGATCGAGGATTCACGTGACGATTTGAGAGGTTCTGTTTCTATTCGAGGGGAGGCAGCGAACCGGTATCCTTGGGGGTGGCAGTTCGCTCTAAATAGAGCCAACTCCACGCTTCACGTTTCGGTGGAGCTGGGCCGGCCTTGCTTCTCCTTTTTACACGTAGGGAATGAGCAGCTCCGCGAATTCAGCTTCTCAGGCTAAAACCGTTCGGGACAATTTCATCTGTAAAGTTTTTGAAGCGTGGAGTTGGAAGACATCAGTACAGCCCTTAAGTCTTACCGATTATCTGGATCAGAAAAGCGCATGCATGCATGCAAGATATATACTGCATCATCCGGCTAGCTAGTGATGGTGTTGGGTATGCGTCTATCAGCGCCAGGGTTACCATCTCGATCCATAGATCCAGCTAGCCATCGAGCTGTCGAAGCCAGCCAGCAGATCAACTCGATTGATCCATCGTTTCATTTCACCACCGGCGAGGTACGTGGCTCAGCAACGGCAAGAAAATTTTTCTTAAAAGGGAAACGACCACTGTCTCTGTAATGCATACTCTGATGTACTGTACTACTAGTTCGTAGTGTCTGTATGTGCAATCAGTAATAATTAGTTAATGGAAGAAAGAAATGACCGGTCACATCAGTGCCACTATCTAGGACGGCATAATAATCAAGAATCCTCTACTTTTCGCCGTCTCAAAGATGCATAGCAAACCGAGGGACAACGCAATGCACTTCCGCATATATATGGCACACTGTTAGAAGGAAGAGAGAGATTTGATGGAATTGTTGCTTTATTGTTTGAGCCTCGTGGGCATATATAGGAGTACATGGACAATTTAGAGTACAAGACAAACCGGAACATATCCTAGTCTATCTTATATATCTTAACTAAACATAATACTCAACATCCCCACGAAGTCATAACGGTAGCGAGGCAGACAGTGAGACTGGAGAAGTATCCGAAGGGAAGCCGACGAACACACCCCCTCCCAAACAGTCGTAACGGTCGATGCATCGTGGAGTCGTGGTTGGAGTGAAAACCGACGAGGTTGCTCAAGCAAGGTGGTAGCCCTTTGTGCCGTTTGTCGAGTTGCTGAGAGCGTAGGTGGTGTAGCCGTAGTAGAGGTAGCCGTGCGAAGAACGCCGTGATCAGTGCCGAGTCGGGGTTGCCGTTGTCGAGGTAGTCGTCGTGGAGCCGCGGAAGAAGAGCAGCGGCGGCTAGAGAAGGAGCGCGGCGGCGGTGCTCGAAGTAGGCGATAATGAACCCGACAGCATGACGAAGACCGGCGCGGACAGTGACGCTCCCGCAACAAGGGAGGCGCTGCGACCCATATCACGTGAAAGTCAACGCGCGTGGACGGCGGTGGACCGCGGGCCGCAGTGTTACGGCCCGAAGGGGCGACGCAACGACGGCAGGCAGGTCAGGCGACGGCGGGGAAGACCTCAGGGTGGTTGCAGGGATCGCGTACCACGCTCGCTATGGCCCGACGGGGAGACACAACGGCCAGCGCGAGGGCCGGTACAGCCTCGGGGACGGCCTGAAACGGACAACCTTGATGCGGCGGTTGACCGCGGGCTGCGGCACTACGGTCCAAAAGGGCAACGCAGCGGCAGTGCGCGAGTTGGTGCAACCACGGAACAGCCGGCGGCGGGGATCACGTGCCGCACCACTACGGCCCGAAGGGGCGACGCAGCGGCGGCGCGGATCGGTGCAGCCACGAAGAAAACCACGGGACGACGATGCTGCGGCCCGACAGGGCAAACGCAGCGACAGCCCGTTACTCGATCGGTGGGATGCGCGTACTTGACAATCTTAAGAAATTCCTGTTATGTGGCGGCTATGCAGATCGGGACATGCATACGGCCACATGTACATGCACAGGAGCATTGCACCCAACAGGGCTCCTGGATGCAGACTGCGGACGAAGCATCATGGCACGGTGAGCCAGCGGCTGGCCACACCAGCGTATGCGCGCGCGTAGGCAAAACACGGCCACGCCGGGAGCGTGCGTGTCCACACTGCGCGGGATGACCGGCGCCGGCCAGCAGTGTACAGCGCGCGAGAGTAGATGCTGCTGCATGCGTGAAGTTGAGACGCGCGATGGGGCGACGTTGTACAGCAACCAATCCGGATGTCGAAGTAGAGGCGCACGAGAGTCGACGGCGGTGACGGGCAACGTAAACCTATATTAGTTCGGAAAAGCAGAAAGAAACACCGATCAAAACGACTGATGAGAGAGAGCATCCAGATCAAGAGATCGGGAAAAAGACTCTCTAGGGCAGCCGGTCAATTTGACCGGCGGACGAACCCTAGGTATGGGTGGCGCGGCCCCCGGCGGCGATCATGGAGATCGACCGCCCCGGGGGCGGGGCGGAAGCGACGGCGATGGCTAGGATTTGGATCGGTTAGGCTGATACCATGTTAGAAGGGAGAGAAGGAGAGATTTGATGGAATTGTTGTTTTATTACTTGAGCCTCATGGGCATATATATAGGAGTACATGATCAACTTGAAGTACAAGACAAGCCGAAACATATCCTAATCTATCTCAGATGTCCTAACTAAACATAATACTCAATACACACGATCCACCTGCACCATAAATCACACAAAGTAGGAAAGGCACTTGTCGAATAATAGTTCACCATACCAGCTATAAAATAATCTGATCAGAGACCAAAGCAGCAAAAACACTTGTCCGCAAGCACATGTGAAAATAGCTAGGTGATTAACCATACCAACTAGACCATCTGTGCCTAGCAATTAGCAGAAGAACGCTAGTAGACAAGCGCATGCCAAATAGCAAAATAGTAGCGCGATTAATTGTTGGAACACAAGCATGCTAGGGTGACACAGAACTAGCTCCAGTTCATCAATGTAATATAGGCATGTATTCCGTATATAGTCATACGTGCTTATGGAAAAAAACTTGCATGACATCTTTTGTCCTACCCTCCCGTGGCAGCGGGGTCCTATTGGAAACTAAGGAATATTAAGGCCTCCTTTTTATAGAGAACCGGAACAAAGCATTAGCACATAGTGAATACATGAACTCCTCAAACTATGGTCATCATCGGGAGTGGTCCCGATTATTGTCACTTCGGGGTTGTCGGATCATAACACATAGTAGGTGACTATAGACTTGCAAGATAGGATCTAGAACACACATATATTCATGAAAACATAATAGGTTCAGATCTGAAATCATGGCACTCGGGTCCTAGTGACAAGCATTAAGCATAGCAAAGTCATAGAAACATCAATCTCAGAACGTAATGGATACTAGGGATCAAACCCTAACAAAACTAACTCGATTACATGATAAATCTCATCCAACCCATCACCGTCCAGCAACTTACGATGCAATTACTCATGCACAGCGGTGAGCATCATGAAATTGGTGATGGAGGATGGTTGATGATGATGACGGCGACGAATCCCCCTCTCCGGAGCCCCGAACGGACTCCAGATTAGCCCTCCCGAGAGAGATTAGGGCTTGGCGGCGGCTCCGTATCGTAAAACACGATGATTTCTTCTCTCTGGTTTTTTCTCCCCGAAAGCCAATATATAGAGTTGGAGTTGGCGTGGGAGGGCCACCAGGGGGCCCACGAGGTAGGGGGGCGCGCCCTCCACCCTCGTGAGCAGGGTGTGGGCCTCCTGGTCTTCATCTTTTGCGAGGATTTTTCTTTATTTTTTCTAAGGTGTTCCGTGGAGTTTCAGGACATTCCGAGAACTTTTATTTTCTGCACAAAAAATAACACCATGGCAGTTCTGGTGAAAACAGCGTCAGTCCGGGTTAGTTCCATTCAAATCATACAAGTTAGAGTCCAAAACAAGGGCAAAAGTGTTTGGAAAAGAAGATACGACGGAGATGTATCAGCCACCGGTGATGGGATCCCCCTCCGGCAGGGCGCCGGAACGGGCTCCCGAGAGGTTTTTGGTGGCTACAGAGGCTTGCGGCGGCGGAACTCCCGATCTATCTTCTGTTCTGAAAGTTTTAGGGTACGTAGGTATATATGGGTGAAAGGAGTACGTCGGTGGAGCTACCGGGGCCCCACGAGGCAGAGGGCGCGCCCTAGGGTGGTGGGTGCTCCCCCCACCCTCGTGAGCACCTCCTGTATCTTCTGACGTGGGGTCCAAGTCCATCAGGTGGGTTTCCTGCCAAAAATAACTTCTCCAGTTTATTTCGTTCCGTTTTGACTCCGTCTGATATTCCTTTTCCTCGAAACACCGAAATAGGCATAAAACAACAAATCTGGGTTGGGCCTCCGGTTAATAGGTTAGTCCCAAAAATAATATAAAAGTGGATAATAAAGCCCAATATTGCCCAAAACAGTAGATAAAGTAGCATGGAGCAATCAAAAAATTATAGATACGTTGGAGACGTATCAAGCATCCCCAAGCTTAATTCCTGCTTGTTCTCGAGTAGGTAAATGATAAAAAAGAATTTTTGATGCGGAGTGCTACTTGGCATAATTTCAATGTAAATCTTCTTACATGTGATATGAATATTCAGATTCGAAAGATTCAAGACAAAAGTTCATATTGACATAAAAAATAATAATACTTCAAGCATACTAATCAAAGTAATCATGTCTTCTCAAAATAACATGGCCAAAGAAAGTTATCCCTACAAAATCATATAGTCTGGCTATGCTCTATCTTCACCACACAAAACATTTAAATCATGCACAACCCCGATGACAAGCCAAGCAATTGTTTCATACTTATGACATTCTCAAAACTTTTTCAATCTTCACGCAATACATGAGCGTGAGCCATGGATATAGCACTATATGTGGAATAGAATGGTGGTTGTGGAGAAGACAAAAAGGAAGAAGATAGTCTCACATCAACTAGGCGTATCAACGGGCTATGGAGATGCCCATCAATAGATATCAATGTGAGTGAGTAGGAATTGCCATGCAACGGATGCACTAGAGCTATAAGTATATGAAAGCTCAACAAAAGAGACTAAGTGGGTGTGCATCCAACTCGCTTGCTCACGAAGACCTAGGGAATTTGAGGAAGCCCATCATTGGAATACACAAGCCAAGTTCTATAATGAAAAATTCTCACTAGTGTATGCAAGTGACAAAATGAGGGACTCTCTATCATGAAGATCTTGGTGCTACTTTGAAGCACAAGTGTGGTAAAAGGATACTAACATTGTCCCTTCTCTCTTTTTCTCTCATTTTTTTATATTTTTTTATTTTTTTATTTGGTCCTTTTCTCCTTTTTTTATGGCCTCCTTTTTTTTATTTGGGCTTCTTTAGCCTCTTTTATTTTTTTTCGTCCGGAGTCTCATCCCGACTTGTGGGGGAATCATAGTCTCCATCATCCTTTCCTCACTGGGACAATGCTCTAATAATGATGATTATCACACTTTTATTTACTTACAACTCAACAATTACAACTCGATACTTAGAACAAAATATGACTCTATATGAATGCCTCTGGCGGTGTACCGGGATGTGCAATGAATCAAGAATGACATGTATAAAAAATTAATGCATGGTGGCTTTTCCACAAATACGATGTCAACTACATGATCATGCGATGGCAATATGACAAAAGTAAAGTATGTCATGATGATGATCGGAACGGTGGAAAGTTGCATGGCAATATATCTCGGAATGGCTATGGAAATGCCATAATAGGTAGGTATGGTGGCTGTTTTGAGGAAGATATAAGGAGGTTTATGTGTGATAGAGCGTATCGTATCACGGGGTTTGGATGCACCGGCGAAGTTTGCACCAACTCTCAAGGTGAGAAAGGGCAATGCACGGTACCGAAGAGGCTAGCAATGGCGGAAAGGTAAAAGTGCGTATAATCCATGGACTCAACATTAGTCAAAAGAACTCATATACTTATTGCAAAAATCTACAAGTTATCAAAGCAAATTATTACGCGCATGCTCCTAGGGGGATAGATTGGTAGGAAAAGACCATCGCTCGTCCCCGACCGCCACTCATAAGGAAGAAAATCAATAAATAAATCATGCTCTGAGTTCATCACATAACGGTTCACCATACGCGTGTGCATGCTACGGGAATCACAAACTTCAACACAAGTATTCTTTAAATTCACAACTACTCAACTAGCATGACTCTAATATCACCATCTTCATATCACAAAACAATTATCAAGCATCAAACTTATCTTAGTATTCAACACACTTAAAAGAAAGTTTCACATATCTTGAATACCAAGTATATTAATATTAAGCAAATTACCATGCTATTAACGACTCTCAAAATAATCTAAGTGAATCATGAGAGATCAATAGTTTCTTTAAAACAAATCTACCACCATGCTCTAAAAGATCTAAGTGAAGCACTATGAGCAATAACAAAAACTACTCCGAAAGATATAAGTGAAGATCAATGAGTAGTCGAATAATTATGGAACTATGTGAAGACTCTCCCATTTAATAATTTCAGATCTTGGTACTTTATTCAAACAGATAGCAAAGTTAAAGAAAACTACATTGCAAGGATAGCACAACTCATGTCAAGAAGCAAAAACTTAGGCTCAACCGATACTAACCGATAGTTGTTGAAGAAGAAAGGTGGGGTGCCTACCGGGCATCCCCAAGCTTAGATGCTTGATACTTATTAAAATATTATCTTGGGGTGCCTTGGGCATCCCCAAGCTTGAGCTTTTATGTCTCCTTAATTCCTCTCATATCATGGTTTCTCTTTTTATCAAAAGCCTCATTCACAACAAACTCAACAAGAACTCGTGAGATAGGTTAGTATAAACCAATGCAAAACCTTATCATTTTCTACTGTAACTAATCACTAAAATTATTATTCAACATTTAATACTAAATGCCTCTACATATTTAATACTCCTATCCTCAAATAGAATCATTAAACAAGCAAACGTATGCAAACAATGCAACCATAACAGCAATCTGCCAAAACAGTACAGTCTGTAAAGAATGCAAGAGTCATCATACTTCCCTAACTCTAAAAATTATGAACTAAAATTCCCACTGTAATAAATTTACCAGATCTCAATATGCAAAAAGTTTCAACATTATATCATGCTCTGAATTTTCTGGGAATTTTTGCAACAGCGGTAAACTTTCTGTTTTCAAACAGCAACATGCATACTAGCAAAATAAGCATGGCAAAGGCTATCCTTGACTTATTTATTGAAACTAAATATGCAAAACATTATTCTAACTAACAGCAAGCAAAAACTAACAAAAGGAAATGACGCTCCAAGCAGAACACATATCATGTGGTGAATAAAAATATAGCTCCAAGTAAAGTTACCAATGAACGAAGACGAAAGAGGGGATGCCCCGGAGGGCATCCCCAAGCTTAGGCTCTTGGTTGTCCTTGAATATTACCTTGGGGTGCCTTGGGAATCCCCAAGCTTAGGCTCTTGCCACTCCTTATTCCATAGTCCGTCGAATCTTTACCCAAAACTTGAAAACTTCACAACACAAAACTCAACAGGAAATCTTATAAGCTCCGTTAGAGAAAGAAAACAAAACCACCACATTGGTACTGTAATTAACTCATTCTAAATTCATATTGGTGTAATATCTACTGTACGCCAACTTATCTATGGTTCATACCCTCCGATACTACTCATAGATTCATCAAAATAAGCAAACAACACATAGAAAACAGAATCTGTCAAAAACAGAACAGTCTGTAGTAATCTGTATCAAAAGTATACTTATGGAACTCTAAAAATCCTACCAAATTAGGAAGTCCTAAGCAATTCGTGTACCAATCCATAGCAAAAAGAATAAGATCAAGATCACATTTCTGTGAATTAACAAAACTAAATTAATGGGTGAAAAAGTTTCTGATTTTCAGCAGGATCAACACAACTATCACCGTAAGCTATTCTAAAGGTCTTTCTTGGAACTTTATTGAAACAAAAGTTATAAAACATGATTACTACAGTATCATAATCATGTGTATACACAAAAATAGTAAGGATAAATATTGGGTTGTCTCCCAACAAGCGCTTTTCTTTAATGCCTTTCTAGCTAGGCATGATGATGACAATGATGCTCACATAAAAGATAAGAATTGAAACATAACGGGAGCATCATGAAGCATATGACTAGCACATTTAAGCCTAACCCACTTCCTATGCATAGGGATTTTGTGAGCAAACAACTTATGGGAACAATAATCAACAAGCATAGGAAGGTAACACAAGCATAGCTTCAAGAATTTAAGCACATAGAGAGGAAGCTTGATATTATTGCAATTCCTACAAGCATATGTTCCTCCCTCATAATAATTTTCAGTAGCATCATGAATAAATTCAACAATATAACCAGCACCTGAAGCATTCTTTTAATGATCTACTAGCATAGAAAATTTACTACTCTCCACATAAGCAAAATTCTTCTCATGAATAATAGTGGGAGCAAACTCAACAAAATAACTATCATATGATTTAAAATTAGGATCAAGATGACAAGTTTCATGGTTATCATTATTCTTTAAAGCATACGTATCATCACAATAATTATCATAGATAGGAGGCATGCTTTCATCATAGGAAATTTGCTCATCAAAGCTTGGGGGACAAAAAATATCATCTTCATCAAACATAGCTTCCCCAAGCTTGTGGCTTTGCATATCATTAGCATCATGGATATTCAAGGAATTCATACTAACAACATTGCAATCATGCTCATCATTCACATATTTCATGCCAAGCATTCTATGTAATTCTTCTTCTAGCACTTGAGCACAATTTTCCTTCCCATCATTTCCACGAAAGATATTAAAAAGGTGAAGCGTTTGAGACAAACTTCATTCCATTTTTTTAATTTTCTTTTATAAACTAGACTAGTGCTAAAACAAGAAACAAAAAGATTCGATTGCAAGATCTAAAGATATACCTTCACTTACCTAGCCTCCCCGACAACGGCGCCAGAAAAGAGCTTGATGTCTACTACACAACCTTCTTCTTGTAGACGTTGTTGGGCCTGCAAGTGCATAGGTTTGTAGGACAGTAGCGAATTTCCCTCAAGTGGATGACCTAAGGTTTATCAATCCGTAGGAGGCGTAGGATGAAGATGGTCTCTCTCAAACAACCCCGCAACCAAATAACAAAGAGTCTCTTGTGTCCCCAACACACCCAATACAATGGTAAATTGTATAGGTGCACTAGTTCGGTGAAGAGATGGTAATACAAGTGCAATATGGATGGTAGATATAGGTTTTTGTAATCTGAAAATATAAAAACAGCAAGGTAACTAATGCTAAAAGTGAGTGTAAACGGTATTGCAATGATAGGAAACAAGGCCTAGGGTTCATACTTTCACTAGTGCAAGTTCTCTCAACAATAATAACATAATCGGATCATATAACTATCCCTCAACATGCAACAAAGAGTCACTCCGAAGCCACTAATAGCAGAGAACAAATGTAGAGATTATGGTAGGGTACGAAACCACCTCAAAGTTATTCTTTCGGATCAATCTATAAAAGAGTTCGTACTAGAATAACACCTTAAGACACAAATCAACCAAAACCCTAATGTCACCTAGATACTCCATTGTCACCTCAAGTATCCGTGGGCATGATTATACGATATGCATCACACAATCTTAGATTCATCCAACCAACACAAAGTACTTCAAAGAGTGCCCCAAAGTTTCTATCGGAGAGTCAAGAACGTGTGCCAACCCCTATGCATGGGTTCCCAATGTCACGAAACCCGCAAGTTGATCACCAAAACATACATCAAGTGGCACATGATATCCCATTGTCACCACAGATAATCACGGCAAGACATACATCAAGTGTTCTCATAAAAGACTCAAACCGATAAGATAACTTCAAAGGGGAAACTCAATTCATCACAAGAGAGTAGATGGGGAGAAACATCATAAGATCCAACTACAATAGAAAAGCTCGGGATATATCAAGATCATGCCATAGATGGAACACGAGAGAGAACACGAGAGAGAGAGAGAGATCAAACACATAGCTACTGGTACATACCCTCAGCCCCGAGGGTGAACTACTCCCTCCTCGTCATGGATAGCGTCGGGATGATGAAGATGGCCACCGGTGATGGGAGCCCCCTCCGTCAGGGCGCCGGAACGGGCTCTTGAGAGGTTTTTGGTGGCTACAGAGCCTTGCGGCGGCGGAACTCCCGATCTATCTTCTGTTCTGGAAGTTTTAGGGTACGTAGGTATATATGAGTGAAAGGAGTACGTCGGTGGAGCTACGGGGGCCCCACGAGGCAGGGGGCGCGCCCTAGGGGGGTGGGCGCGCCCCCCACCCTCGTGATCACCTCCTGTATCTTCTGACATGGGGTCCAAGTCCATCAGGTGGGTTTCCTTCCAGAAATAACTTCTCCAGTTGATTTCGTTCCGTTTTGACTCCGTCTGATATTCCTTTTCCTCGAAACACTGAAATAGGCATAAAACAACAAATCTGGGCTGGGCCTCCGGTTAATAGGTTAGTCCCAAAAATAATATAAAAGTGGATAGTAAAGCCCAATATTACCTAAAACAGTAGATAAAGTAGCATGGAGCAATCAAAAATTATAGATACGTTGGAGATGTATCACTTCTTTTCATTTTGTATATGTTTCTTATATTCTTATTGACCAGCAACTGTTTACTTTCTATCATTTCATGCAGATAGGGATATCCATTTCACCTTGTTGCTATTGTGACCTTTTGGTGAACTGCACAAAACACTTTTTTTTTGAATGAGTGTCTTGTGCAGTTCAACTAAAATGTCACGTGGGCAACATCTCTCAATTTTGGTGGAACTGCACAAAATGGTGATTGGTGTTTCCAAAATCTCCGTCAAGTTCTGCTGGTAATCTCGTGCAACATTTTATTAGCCTTTGCAAGATGGAGCCGTCACTGTCACCATAATGGCACTTTATTTTAGTGAAACTGCACAAAAGGATAAGAAAATTATAGTTGCACCTTACATGAGCCGGACAACCAACCTTAATGTTCCTCAATTTTAGTGCAACTACTAAAGAAGAACCTGCCAGCTCACAAGAGCAAGTACTTCTTGCTAGCTGAATGATGCAATCTTTGCTTCATTTCAGGTGAAATGCAGAAAAAGGTGCATGAATTGAATCATGGAACTCCAGGCAGACCTCATCCTAGTGGAGCTGGAGGTTGAGTTCAAGGAGGCCGCTATTAAAGTGAAATCATGCTCTCCTATCTCCTTGTTTGTGCTGTGCAAACATGCTGTGCAAACAGGAATACTCAACTACAGATGTTGTGACGGTCAAGAGCATTCGCCAAGTTCTTCGATTGTATGACATGGCTAGCCAAGATGGATTTAATCCCGATATTCACTTTATCAAAAGGCTCTAATGGGTTGGTTCTGAATCTTGCAAGCTGGGAATCAATGAGATGTGTAGGCATCTTTGTTGTACTTATTATTTGAATCTTATTTGTTGGTTCTGAATCTTGCAAGCTGGGAATTAGTGAGATGTGTAGGCATCTTTGTTGTACTTATTATTTGGATCTTATTTGTTGGTTCTGAATCTTGCAAGCTGGGAATCAATGAGATGTGTAGGCATCTTTGTTGTACTTATTATTTGGATCTTATTTGTTGGTTCTGAATCTTGCAAGCTGTGAAACACGGCATGATGATGCAGAGGACAACAACCATAAAAAACAGTTCAAACTTGGTAGTATTATCTTTGTGAAAGTGCGAAGAATGTGCTGATCGTGTGCGTCCTGAGAATAATAATTCTAATTGTTGTGCATGTTGATCCCATGGCACTGATAGAACGAGCCAATGCATTGCTTGTTTTAAGTATAAATTTCTATTAAAGCTAATTAAATTTAAGTAAAGTGACCACTAACTCCTGTTATTACAGTACCAATACAGACCCGCTCGTGAACCGACGTGTGGCCGGAGTAGGTTTATTAATGGAGGTGTTTTAATGTGCCGAGGGTGCATCTTCTGTCGGGCGTGCAGCGGACGAGGGAGGGGTAGTAACTGTTGTCGCCTATACACACTCAGCTTATTGTTGAATCCAGTTCCCCAAGAGCTGAAAAACGAACTGCTGCCGCCGCCTACACACTCGTTCACTCGAAGAGACTTCAATGGCGATCCGAGGGGTGAGCCTACTGGATATGGACTTCAGCAAGGAGTTAGTTCGCCGTTCAGTCCTATGGCTGCACCAAGTTGAATGTGATGTACACCAACGATACGGACTCGGTGAAGCTCTGCCTCGCCTCAGTCCTATGGCTGCACCAGGTTCTGGAGCATTCACCCGTTTCATCGGCAGCGCCGACTGCACCTTCGCTATGGTGGAGAGAAGGAAGAACGCGACAATTCAGCCATATGGTGCAACAAGCTTGTCGACATCCGGAAGCAATACAAGATCATCAGCAACGGGTAGGAGAAGGACTCCGTGGTTGACCTCGCTGAGACCATCATCGACCCCTGATACGCCAACATGAAAGAAGACGACCTGAACACGTGGGAGGTACATTTGAATCTAGCCTACATAACTTACGCGGCCAAGGACGCATACGCATGCTACGACATGTACAGGCAGATCTTGGACATGAGGGCGTGTTTGCTTCCCGTAACCGACGAGTACACGGACAGCCGCAGCGTCATGATCAAGCGTGCCAGGAAGGTCTAGATGTTGTACTTTATCTGTTTATAAGCACCTTTATCATCTGAGTGTTTCATGCATTAGCCTATGTGTCGTAATTATCTGTTTTGTCTGAAATATTTCTTTTAAGAACCCATTAACCTGATTGCTTTTTTTAGTGGCTATTTGCTTATGTATGTAAACTAGTTCACTTGTCCGTAAAAAATACTAGTTCACTCGGCTGCCGTGCTTTGAATCTCCTTCCTCCCAACATATTCCTCTCCTCAGGTGGACCCAGCAGGTCTCTGAATTTTCTCCCACTTTCTTTTTCGATGTAAACTGAGTTTTCTCCCAGTACTTTCCCCTAGAACCAACTCAACTGTCCCACGTCTAGCCTAAAAATAATAATACCCCACGTACTATTAACTTATCAAATTAAAATGATATTTTATTTCGTAAGTTGAAAGTTCTTACAAAACAATAATAATAATTGTTTATATATAACTTGCCAAGTTAACTCCTAGTGATTGCGTACATAAGCTTGCAAAGATTTTACTGACGTGCAATCATGTGTTTATGTTTTTATAACATTTATCCGTCTAGCCCAACATGATATTTTCACCCACACCAGCAAGTCCGCGGATTTCGAGAAAAATGTAAATGGGATTTAAACGGGCTGCATAGATGCTACATCATTGTTTCACCCAGCCCACCAAATGGACTAAAAAAACAAATGGACTGGCTGACATGTGGGCCAGTAGGTCGAAGCCTAAGAAGGCGTTGGATTTACATCCAACTGCCGGCATTCTTCTTCAATCTCTCATCTTCTTCCCCCAGCGCTGCCGGAACCGCCTGCTCCAGCCTTCGGCATCCAGCGGCGTTGTTTTGCGCTCCTCAGCGAAACGCTATCCCGCCGACGGCCAGGCCATCCCTCCACTCTGCACCTCCTGTTATTCTTTGCCGAGTGTAGGCCCACCCCGCACCTGAACCAGTCAAGTTTCCCACTCCTCTCCATCTGCGACTCCACTGCCGCGTCTTTCCCATCTCCGGGTCGTTCCAGTCTGGGGCCTCGCCGTCGTCCACCGCCTCGATGCGCTCGACGCGGCGTGGTCAACATACGAGAATCATCGGAAGAGGACTGTACGTGGAGAGCCTGACGGCTAGGACCCACGAGGTCCATGGTCGCACACAAGTAAAGTTCCACCTTATTGCGCATTGTACGTGCACTGTACGTGGGATGGGCTTCTGTATTTCGTGAAAAAACGTTCCCCCCGCTGACAGGTCGGACCCACCAGCTATATCTTCGCACGCAAGGAAGTGCCTCCTTATTACGCACCAAAAAATGAATACCCCCTGCTAGCTGGGACCCATCATAGTGGGTGGCTGACTTGTGGGCCTACTAAGTTGACGAGGACGGAGGGCTTTGTCAACTTAGTCAATATGAACGATTCTAGCTCCAGTGACCGTACGATGTCCATCCAACGGCCATAGTGCTTCTTCAACCCCTGGTCTTCTTGCTCCAGCCGCCCAAAACAGCGCCGGTCGTGCCGCGTGCTCCTGCCTCTCGTGGCCGGCTGTGATGCCGTGGAGGCCTCACCGCTCCCTACTACTCCCACCGCTGGCCCAGGGTATCCCTCTACTCACCCACACCCCCTGTTATTCTGCGGCGACGGCAGCCTCACGCCGCAACCGAACCAGTGAACCCTTGTACTCCTCTCCGCGTGGGCATCCACTGCCACGTCTTCCCCGGCTCCGCGTCGTCCCCTTCCTAGGCCTCGCCATCGTCCACCGCCTTGGTGCTCTCGGCGCGGCGTGGTCAATGTAGTCAACGACCGACTTCTATCGGAAGAGTACTGTACGTGGAGAGGCTGACAGCTGGGTCCACGGCCACAGCCCAGTTTTTTTCTGATTTGCCAAGTAAGTCGCTTTGTCAGGCCTGTTGGGCTGCAAATCTTTCAAGACAAGGAGAGCTTCATTCGGCTGGCCGAGAAAATGGCCTATCAGTAATGAGAAATGAGATGTACATTTTTAAAACACGTCAAACCGACAATTAGTTTTAAATATCTTTTTTTCATTTCGAGATCTTAAATTACATTAATTTTTATGCCTGGAGAATTTGTTGGATTTTATATTGATATAAATTTATTTTTAAAATCAGTTTGAATGTGAGTCGAAATTTCGGGATTAAAAACAGCTTGGACCGCATCGAAATATGCAAAATTTTGTATAATTTTTTAACCGTGACCACAATATGGGCTGTAATGCTAACAAAAAGAATATGGGCTTCAAAAAAACCTTAAGAATTAGCAAATGGGCTGTAAATTATTAGAAATAATGGCAGATGGGTTGTATGCTGTTTTCCACAGATTTGAGGCTTTCCTAAAAAAAGGTCGACGCACAAGCAGTGACTGTTGGATGTCCATCCAACGGACCTCGTGATTCTTCAATCTCTGCTCTTCCCGCTCCAGCCGCTCAAACAAGCGCCGGCGGGACTGCCTGCTCCCTCCTCCCCGCTGCCGGCTGTGCTGCCGCGCTGGCCTCACCGCCCCACCGTACTCCCATCGTTGGCCTAGCCATCCCTCTACTCACCCACACTTGTTGTTATTCTCCGGCGACGGCAGACGAACCAGTAAACCCTCGTACAGTCGTACTCCCCTCCGCGTGGGAAACAACTGCCGGGTCTTCCCTGCCTCCGTGTCGTTCCCTTCCTAGGCCTCGCCGTCGTCCACTGCCCTAGTGCTCTCGGCGCGGCCTGGTCAACGTGGTCAACGACAGACATGCATCTGAAGTGGACTGTACGTGGAGAGGCCGACAACTGGGTCCACGGCCACACGCAGGGAAATGCCTCCTTATTACGTGCAAAATAATGATTCCTCCACCTGACATCAGGGACCCACCAAAAGGGCCTCTGTTGTTCGTGAAAAAAATGTTACCGCCGCTGACAGCTCGGACCCACCAGCTATATCTTCGCACGCAAGGAAGTGCCTCCTTATTACGCACAAAAAAATGAATACTCCCCCTGTTAGCTGGGACCCAGTATAGTGGCAGGCTGACTTGTGGCCTACTAAGTTGACGGGGACAGAGGGCTTTGTCAACTTAGTCAATATGCACGATTCTAGCTCCAGTGACCGTACAATGTCCATCCAACGGCCGTAGTGCTTCTTCAACCTCTGGTCTTCTTGCTCCAACCGCCCAAACCAGCGCCGGTCGTGCCTCGTGCTCCTGCCTCCCGTGGCCGGCTGCGATGCGGCGGAGGCCTCACCGCCCCTACTACTCCCACCGCTGGCCAGGCCATCCCTCTACTCACCCACACCCCCTGTTATTCTGCGGCGACGGCAGCCTCACACCGCAGCGAACCAGTGAACCCTCGTACTCCTCTACGCGTGGGCATCCACTGCCGCGTCTTCCCCGGCTTCGTGTCGTCCCCTTCCTAGCACTAGTGGAAAAATGGTCAAACGTAAAGCACATTAGTGCCGGTTTGATTTTGGCCCGGTACTAATGGTACCATTAGTGCCGGTTCGAACGGATTTGCATTAATTCCGGTTCGTGTTGAACCTTTAGTACCGGTTCGTGGCACGAACCGGTACTAAAGGGGTGGTGGCAGGCTGGCGTCAGGCCGGGGCCCCACGATCACCTTTAGTACCGGTTCGTGGCACGAACCGGTACTAAAGGTCCCTTTAGTACCGGTTCGTGCCACGAACCGGTACTAAAGGGGTCTGACCTATAGTACCGGTTTGTGACACAAACCGACACTAAAAGTGTAGGGAAAATGTAAAACGGCTATAACTTTTGCATACGATGTCGGAAAAAAACGTATAATATATCAAAAAATTCAGCACGAAAATCCGCATCCGATGGAGACAGCCTACAGCCTATTTGGAATTATTTAGAATCCTCAAATTCCAAAAGGAAAAAAGATATGGTCAAATAATTTCAGTTTTTTAAAAAAATTGGTTAAATCTGGTCAAACTACTTATTCAAGAAGTATTAATGTTACTACATAATTATTCAAGAATATTAGTGTTACTAAATAATTATTTCAATTTTTTGAATTTTGGTCAAATCTGGTCAAACTATGGTCAAACTGTGGTCAAACTATGGTCAAACTTATTCAAGAAATATTAGCGTTACTAAATAATTACTGTTTTTTAGAATAATAGTTTCAAACTCAAATGGTGAAATGTGTGACTTCATGCTCAAGCTAAACTCCTGAGGGTTAATAGGATTAACATCTTACTATTGTCAAGAAAACAACAAGTGCAGACTCGGAAACGAAGGAGAATAGAACCCAAAAGTTAAGCGTGCTCGGGCTAGAGTAGTGAGAGGGATGGGTGACCGGTTGGGAAGTTAGATGATTTGGAATGAGTGATCCACACTTGATTAGTTAAGAGAGGGGATTAGAGACTAAATCATCAAATAATTCAGAAAAAATAAAAATTGAAAAAAAATCAAAAAAGTTTTCCAAAATTTTCAAAAAAAAACCTTTAGTACCGGTTGGTAACACCAACCGGTACTAAAGGTCCCCCATACCGGGGCGCGAGCTCACGCCACGTGGTGGCACTTTAGCGCCGGTTCGTGCCGAACCGGTACTAAAGGGGGGGGGCCTTTAGTGCCCACCCTTTAGTGCCGGTTATGGAACCGGCACTAAAGGCCCTTACGAACCGGCGCTAAAACTCCGTTTTCTACTAGTGTAGGCCTCTCCGTCGTCCACCGCCCTGGTGCTTTCGACGCGGCGTGGTCAACATGGTAAAGGAACGGCTTCCATCGGACGTGGACTATACGTGGAGAGGCTGACAGCTGGGTCCACGGCCGTAGCAAGGAAGTGCCTCCTTATTACGCGCAAAATAATTATTCCTCCACCTGACAGCAGGGACCCACCGGACGGGCCACCATATTTTGCGAAAAAAATGTTTCCCCCCTGACTGCTGGGACCCACCAGCTACACCTTCGCACGCAAGGAAGTGTGTCCGGGCAAAAAAACAAAACGATTCGCCCTCCTGACTGCTGGGACCCACCAGCTACATCTTCGCACACAAGGAAGTGCGTCCGGGCAAAAAAAAATGATTCACCCCCCTGACTGCTGGGACCCACCAGCTACATCTTCGCAGGCAAGGAAGTGCCTGACAGTCGGGACCCACCTGGTCGAAACATACGTAGCGTTGTCATTCTGGTCGCGAACATGTACGTACATACTGGTCGTTGTAGAGGCGCGCACGTGTCGTAGTTGAGGCGCACACGTAGCATGTACACATACGTACAGCGGCGAGGGTGCAAGAAAGAAAATACGGCCACGTACGTACATACGGGCAGGGTCTCAAACGCCTACTCGTGCATACGTACGGCCAGGGCTCGTGTACATGGCTGGGTCAGAACGGAGAAAGGGCTCATGTACATGGCTGGGTCGGAACGGAGAAACAACATCGTCGTCGTGTTCATGGGGAGGCAACAGAATGCGTCGTGTTCATTGGGAGGCAACGAAATGCGTCGTGTTCATGGGGAGGCAATGGAATGCGTCGTGTTCATCGAGAGGCAACGGAATGCGTCGTGTTCATCGGGAGGCAACGGTACGTGTGTTGGCCAACCGGCTTGGACAGAACAGGCGATGGAAACGAGGCCTGGCATACCGCACAACGGAGGAAACCGACCTCCTACGTTCGGAACGGGGGTCCTGTTGATCAGGAGGGGTGTGGCGTACCACAAAACGGAGGAAACGGACCTCCTACGGTCGAAACGGGGGGTCCTGTTGATCAGGAGGGGTGTGGCGTACCGCAAAACGGACGAAACGGACCTTCTACGGTCGAAACGGGGGTCCTGTTGATCGGGAGGGGTGTGGCATACCGCAAAATGGACGAAACAGACGTCCTACGGCCGAAACGGGGGTCCTTTTCATCGGGAGGGGTGTGGCATACCGCAAAACGGGACTCCACGGGATACTGTTCATCTCCACCGTCGACCTCCTCCAGCCTCCACGGGCTCCTGTTCATCCAGCCTCCACCGCGCACTACTCCACCGACTACTTTTCAACCACCCCTCCACGGGCACCCCTCCACCGTCTACTGTTCATCCAGCCCTCCACACCATGGGGTCCTGTTCAACCACCCCTCCACGGCCACCCCTCCACCGTCTACTGTTCATCCAGCCCTCCACACCACGGGGTCCTGTTCATCCAGAGGCAACGCCACCACTCACTATTCATCTACCCCCCCCCCCCCCCCCCGGGAGCACTCACTGTTCATCCAATCGATCGGCTTCAGTTAGCAGCAGTAGCTAAGGAATCGCTCGATCGGGTTCAGTTAACAGCCATCGATCGATCGCTCGGGTTCAGTAACGCGTAGCCTGCAGTGCAATCGCTCGGGTTCAGTTAGAGCCAACGCCTCGCACACACGCGCGTACATGTACAAGAGAAACGCGCATCGCTCGGCCCCCGACCTCCCACCGTAACCGGCAACTCCCCGAAATTTTCCTCCCCCTCGCTTCTACCATGGTTTTTTCCGTCATGGATGGCCCAAAGAATGTCATGCAGCTGCGTCTCCGGCCCGCCCAGGACGAAAAGCCTATTTTCTGTCATGATTTTTTGTCATAGAAGTAGGAGCCCACCACATCTATGTTGATACCGGGTTTTGTCACAATTATCGTCATGGAAGTGTCATATGTATGACAGAATTTTTTTTCGTTCAGCCCAAAATGTCACGGATGTGTCTTTTTTTTGTAGTGATAGCCGGCTCTGAGGAAGGCGCGAGTGAGTTCGACGGGACCCCTCCACCTTGAAATAGCCCACACATGGAGCTCCCTCTCCACGAGCACGCCCGGTGGGTAGCACAGCTCCGGCACGACAGGCGGACGGTTGAAGGTCGGCCCGTTGAACTGCATCTTCACTTGGTCTCACTTGGGGAGGGCTCAGTCGCTTGGGTGTTTGAAGTTGGAGAGAATGGATTGGATTTGGCTTGTGGGTGGGAGAGGAAGAGAGGCACCCCATTTATAGGCCTGTGGGTGGGAGAGGAAGAGAGAAAGGATGAGAATGGTGCGTGTGTGAATCCGGACGCGTGTGTGTATCCGTTACGTTTTGCACTCTTAAATTTTTGCACGAAAATGATGCATGGGACGCGTGCGTGCATCTGAATCACTGCATAACTCTTTGACCGGGAGGCGCATCTACCACTCTGCCCTGACCCACTGCCCTGAACCACCTAGCTCGCCTCGCTAGCCTAGCTCTCCTAGCGCGCCTCGCTCGCGTCGCTCACATGCATGCACGTCGCCGCCTCCCATGCATGCAAGGCCTGGAAAGGCTGAGACGGGCTATTTACTGCGGTCTCAGGCCCAGATAACGAGAGGGCCCAACGGTCCATCCAGCACGCCCGGTATTTGTTTAAAAAAACAATCTCCCAGCCAATCAGATTGCATCTCGTGGATCGCCCCCTCCTCCCCGCAGATTCCTTCTAGAAGGGTTAGATCGACGCCCCTTGATCGCTGTTAGGGTTAGATGAATGGTCCTTGTTCAGCGCTAGGGTTAGCGGGGTTTGGGAGGGGTTTGGAGCAGTCAAAGCTATGTTTGACCAGATTTCAAATGAGCATAATAAATTAAATAAAAATCAAAAAAATAAAAAACATGCGCACATAGTCTTCTTGTGTCATATACTGACGATTTAAGTTGATAAACAAGGTTTACATACATTTAAACGATAAGTTTATGTGTATTGTGTGATATCTCGAGTTTCTCAAACTCTCTTGTATGAAGTGAAGAGAAGTGTTTTGGGGAAATGTACATGAAAATTTCAAAAAACTCACCACAGCTTCATTTTGGAGTGACTAAGAAGGATCCAGGCTTAGTTTTTCATTTTGATGTTTTACACTTGTTTAAATCTGGGTCAAAGTTAAGTTTGACCAGAATTCAAATGAGCAATTTAAAAAAAAATCAAAAAATGGGAAAACCAGCGCACATAGTGTGTGTATATAAAATATATGTGTAGGAAAGTTATTTGGTTGATTTAGACAAGGTCGAAAAAAACCTTGCTTAGAAATGAGGCCGTTTACCCTACCTTTGGACCCCTCTTTTAGCACATTTTTCATGAAAATTTGAAAAACCTCACCACAGCTTCATTTTGGATTGACTAAGAAGGATCCAGGCTTAGTTTTTCATTTTGATGTTTTAGACTTGTTTAAATCTTGGTCAAAGTTAGGTTTGACCAGAATTCAAATGAGCAAAACAAAATTCAAAAAAATCAAAAAAAAGGAAAAACCATGTGCTCAGTCAAACATCATCCAACAGATTTAAACATCATGTCAAACATAGTTCCAACATAGGTCCAACATCATCCAACAGAAATACAACATTATTCATAATGTTTCATAATTATTCATATATAGCGTTGGGGCTTATGTCTGTTCCTTGAGCTTCTTGCCATCACTTTGCTCCTCGTGCACCTTGTGCTCATTGCTTCTTCTCTTCTCCTCTTGGTTGTTAGTACCTTGCGCTATCTTCTTCAAACCTATCATAGAGCTGTGCAAAACATAAAGGGTAATGAGATCATGTCAAGTGATAAATGTACAGTAGTATTTGACCCTTGCAAGATTTACATACCTAGCAGAACTCACAACAACAGAAGGTTGGTCACCATTTGGAGCCTCACTTGGATCATCATTTGGAGCCTCACTTGGATCACCATGATCACCATTTGGAGCCTCACTTGAATCATTGTTTGGAGGATATTTTGGATCATCGTCAAAATCATGCAGCTATTGACCATCATCGTTTGGAACCTCGTCAAAATCCTCATCTGATGCAACTGGCTGTTGACCATCATTTTCATTATCTGTTGAGGCAACCGGCTGCTGACCAACATTTTCATCGAAGCCTTCATCAAAACTCTCTCCGAACGCCGGATCTACTGTGTTATCACAATACTTACCGAAATGACTAGACCCACCACACCTTGTGCACTTACGCTTCCTCGCTCCAAGTCCAGCTCCTTCGCTGCGAGGTCTGATTCGACTCTTCCTTGGTCTACTTGCTGCTTTCTTCAGAACTGGAGCACAAAGATTGAATCCAGGGTCCACCATGTCCCATTGTTATTTTCCCTCCATGGCAGGCAAGGCATAAGCATATGTGGCATTGAACCTTGCAACAGAGTAGTAATCATGCACATACTACTGTATGTTCCCTGCTGGACCTGGGAGAGAAGTGATGAAAAACAAGGCATGAATGCATGGCAACCCAGTTATGTGCCATTGCCTACAACTGTAAGTTCTAGCTTCTAAATCCACTGGATATCTCCATTCCCTCTTCTCTTTATCTACATATGATATCTCTGTTGTGGTACCCGAGCAAAGATCATGTTCATTTCCAAGCCTGTTGTTTTATGCTTCAGTTCATTCATCACGGCAGGGATGACAATGTGGCCCATGAATTTTGCCTCGGCTATTCCTGCACGATAATGAAATTTCTGCATGTATTCTATCCTTATCCTGTCAAGCAAATCCACCATATAATGACCCTTTAGTTTCCGGATCGTTGAGTTGAAAGACTCTGCTAGATTATTGTGCACATAGTCAACTTTGCTCAGTTCACTGAATTGGCTTCTGGCCCATAACTTGGAGTGGTGTGTTTCCAAGTATTCTTTCACTTTGGGATTCATGTATAACTGCCTCATGTGATAGTTGTGCTTCTTCACACCGTAAGTCAAAGATGATTGCCATAAATTGTCGGTATACACCTTTCCTTTGAATTTCTTCATGAAATTTGCAGCAAGGTGATGCATGCATTCCCTATGCTCTACTCCAGGGAACATATTGTCCATGGACACTTCTAAACCTTTGCAGGGATCTGTATGAATGACCAACACATTGGGATGTGCAATAGCCCGGCGCAGATTATGCAAGAACCAAGTCCAGCTTTCTGAAGGAAATATGCCCTAGAGGCAATAATAAAGTTATTATTTATTTCCTCATATCATGATAAATGTTTATTATTCATGCTAGAATTTTATTAACCGAAAACATAATACATGTGTGAATACATAGACAAACACAACGTCACTAGTATGCCTCTACTTGACTAGCTTATTAATCAAAGATGGTTATGTTTCCTAACCATAGACATGTGTTGTCATTTTATTAATGGGATCACATCATTAGGAGAATGATGTGATTGACATGACCCATTCCGTTAGCCTAGCACTTGATTGCTTAGTATATTGCTATTGCTTTCTTCATGACTTATACATGTTCCTGTAACTATGAGATTATGCAACTCCCGTTTACCGGAGGAACACTTTGGGTACTACCAAACATCACAATGTAACTGGGTGATTATAAAGGAGTACTACAGGTGTCTCCAAAGGTACATGTTGAGTTGGCGTATTTCGAGATTAGGTTTTGTCACTCTGATTGTCGGAGAGGTATCTCTGGGCCCTCTCGGTAATGCACATCACTATAAGCCTTGCAAGCAATGTAGCTAATGAGTTAGTTACGGAATGATGCATTACGTAACGAGTAAAGAGACTTGCCGGTAACGAGATTGAACTAGGTATTGGATACCGACAATCAAATCTCGGGCAAGTAACATACCGATGACAAAGGGAACAACGTATGTCGTTATGAGGTTTGACCGATAAAGATCTTCGTAGAATATGTAGGAGCCAATATGGGCATCCAGGTTCCGCTATTGGTTATTGACCGAGAATAGTTCTAGGTCATGTCTACATAGTTCTCGAACCCGTAGGGTCCGCACGCTTAACGTTACGATGACAGGTACATTATGAGTTTATGAGTTTTGATGTACCGAAGGAGTTCGGAGTCCCGGATGAGATCGGGAACATGACGAGGAGTCTCGAAATGGTCGAGACGTAAAGATCGATATATTGGACGACTATATTCGGAGTTTGGAAAGGTTTCGAGTGATTCGGGTATTTTTCGGAGTACCGGAGAGTTACGGGAATTCGCCGGGGAGTATATCGGCCTTATTGGGCTTTAGGGGAAAGAGAGAGTAGAGGTTGGGCGCCCCCCCAATGCCTAGTCCGAATTGGACTTGGGGGAGGGGCTGTGCCCCCTCCTTCCTCCTGTTCTCTTCCCCCTTTCCTTGACTCCTACTCCTACTACTTGGAAGGGGGGGAATCCTACTCCCGGTGGGAGTAGGACTCCTCCTTGGTGCGCTTCCTCCTAGGCCGGCCACCCCCTCCCTTGCTCCTTTATATACGGGGGCAGGGGCACCCTAGAAGACACAAGTTGATCTACGGATCGTTTCTTAGCCGTGTGCGGTGCCCCCCTCCACCATATTCCACCTCGGTCATATCGTCGCGGAGTTTAGACGAAGCCCTGCGCTGGTAGAACATCATCATCGTCACCACGCCGTCGTGCTGACGGAACTCATCCCCGACACTTTGTTGGATCGGAGCCCGAGGATCGTCATTGAGCTGAACGTGTGCTGAACTCGGAGGTGCCGTACTTTCGGTACTTGGATCGGTCGGATCGTGAAGACTTACGACTACGTCAACCGCGTTGTCATAATGCTTCCGCTTACGGTCTACGAGGGTACGTGGAAAACACTCTCCCCTCTCGTTGCTATGCATCACCATGATCTTGCGTGTGCGTAGGAAATTTTTGAAATTACTACGTTCCCCAACAGTGGCATCCGTGCCTAGGTTTTATGCGTTGATGTTATATGCACGAGTAGAACACAAGTGAGTTGTGGGCGATACAATTCATACTGCTTACCAGCATGTCATACTTTGGTTCGGCGGTATTGTTGGATGAAGCGGCCCAGACCGACATTACGCGTACGCTTACGCGAGACTGGTTTTACCGTCGTGCTTTGCACACAGGTGACTAGCGGGTGTTTGTTTCTCCAACTTTAGTTGAACCGAGTGTGGCTACGCCCGGTCCTTGCGAAGGTTAAAACAGCACTAACTTGACGAACTATCGTTGTGGTTTTGATGCGTAGGTAAGAACGGTTCTTGCAAAGCCTGTAGCAGCCACGTAAAATTTGCAACAACAAAGTAGAGGACGTCTAACTTGTTTTTGCAGGGCATGTTGTGATGTGATATGGTCAAGACGTGATGAGATATAAGTTGTTGTATGAGATGATCATGTTTTGTTGAAGTTATCGGCAACTGGCAGAAGCCCTATGGTTGTCTCTTTGTTGCATAAGATGCAAGTGCCAAATAGCAATAGTTGGCGAGACGACCATGTGACGACATATTGATATGGATCAAGATGATGAAGATCATGGTGTCGTGCCGGTAATGATAGAGATCATGACAGTACTTTGGAGATGGAGATCAAAGGCGCAAGATGATCATGGCCATATCATGTCACATATTTTGATTGCATATGATGTTTATCTGTTATACATCTTATTTTGCTTTGATTGACGGTAGCATTTTAAGATGATCTCTCACTAAATTATCAAGAAGTGTTCTCCCTGAGTATGCACCGTTGCCAAAGTTCGTCGTGCCCAGATACCACGTGATGATCGGGTGTGATAAGCTTTACGTCCATCTACAATGGGTGCAAGCCAGTTTTGCACACGCGGAATACTCAGGTTAAACTTGACGAGCCTAGCATATGCAGATGTGGCCTCGGAACACGGACACCGAAAGGTCGAGCGTGAATCATATAGTAGATATGATCAACATAGAGATGTTCACCATTGAAAACTACTCCATCTCACGTGATGATCGGTTATGGTTTAGTTGATTTGGATCACGTGATCACTTAGATGACTAGAGAGATGTCTGTCTAAGTGGGAGTTCTTAAGTAATATGATTAATTGAACTTTAATTTATCATGAACTTAGTCCTGGTAGTATTTTGCAAATTATGTTGTAGATCAATAGCTCGCGTTGTTGCTTTCATATGTTTATTTTGATATGTTCCTAGAGAAACTTGTGTTGAAAGATGTTAGTAGCAATGATGCGGATTGGATCCATGATCTGAGGTTTATCCTCATTGCTGCACAGAAGTATTATGTCCATAAGACACCGCTAGGTGACAGACCTAGCAGGAGCAGATGTAGACGTTATGAACGTTTGGCTAGCTCAATATGATGACTACTTGATAGTTTAGTGCACCATGCTTAACGGCTTAGAATCGGGACTTCAAAGACGTTTTGAACGTCATGGACCATATGAGATGTTCTAGGAGTTGAAGTTAATATTTCAAGCAAATACCCGAGTTGAGAGATATGAAGTCTCCAACAAGTTCTATAGCTAAAATGTGGAGGAGAATCGCTCAACTAGTGAGCATGTGCTCAGATTGTCTAGGTACTTCAATCGCTTGAATCAAGTGGGAGTTAATCTTCCAGATAAGATAGTGATTGACAGAATTCTCTAGCCACCATCACTAAAGTTACTAGAACTTCGTGATGAACTATAGTATGCAAGGGATGACGAAAATGATTCCCGAGCTCTTCGTGATGTTGAAATCGACGAAGGTAGAAATCAAGAAAGAGCATCAAGTGTTGATGATTGACAAGATCACTAGTTTCAAGAAAAAGGGCAAAGGGAAAGAAAGGGAAACTTCAAGTAGAATGGCAAACAAGTTGTCACTCCCATGAAGAAGACCAAAGCTGGACCAAAGCCTGAAACTGAGTGCTTACACTGCAAAGGAAATGGTCACTGGAAGCGGAAATGCCCTGAATATTTGGTGGATAAGAAGGATGGCAAAGTAAGCAAGGGTATATTTGATATACATGTTATTAATATGTACCTTACTAGTGTTTATAGTAGCCCCTGAGTAATTGATACTTGTTCGGTTGCTAAGATTAGTAACTCGAAACAGGAGTTACAGAATAAACAGAGACTAGTTGAAGGGGCAGTGACAATGAGTGTTGAAAGTAGTTCCAAGATTGATATGATCATCATCGCACACTCCCTATACTTTCGGGATTAGTGTTAAACCTAAATAAATTTTATTTGGCGTTTGCGTTGAGCATGAATATGATTTGATCATGTTTATTGCAATATGGTTATTCATTTAAAGTCAGAGAATAATTGTTGTTCTGTTTACATGAATAAAACCTTCAATGGTCATACACCCAATGAAAATAGTTTATTGGATCTCGATCATAGTGATACACATATTCATAATATTGATGCCAAAAGATGCAAAGTTAATAATGATAGTGCAAATTATTTGTGGCACTGCCGTTTGGGTCATATCGGTGTAAAGCGCATGAAGAAACTCCATAAAGATGGATTTTCGGAATCACTTGGTTATGAATCATTTGATGCTTGTGAACCGTGCCTTTTGGGCAAGATGACTAAAACTCCATTCTCCGGAACAATGGAACAAGCTACTGACTTATTGGAAATAATACATACCGATGTATGCGATCCAATGAGTGTTGATGCTCGTGGCAAGTATCGTTATTTTATGACCTTCACAAGATGATTTGAGCAGATATGGGTATATCTACTTGATGAAACATAAATTGAAATAGTTGAAAGGTTCAAAGAATTTCAGAGTGAAGTGGAAAAAGAATCATCGTAACAAGAAAATAAAGTTTCTATGATCTGATCGCGGAGACGAATATTTGAGTTACGAGTTTGGTCTTCAATTAAAACAATGTGGAATAGTTTCACAGCTCACGCCACCTAGAACACCACAACGTTATGGTGTGTCCGAACGTCGTAACCACACTTTATTGGATATGGTGCGATCTATGATGTCTCTTACTGATTTACCACTATTGTTTTGGGGTTATGCATTAGAGACAGCTGCATTCACATTAAAAGGGCACCATCTAAATCCGTTGAGACGACAGCATATGAACTATGGTTTAGCAAGAAACCCAAGTTGTCGTTTCTTAAAGTTTGGGGCTGCGATGCTTGTGTGAAAAAGTTTCATCCTGATAAGCTCAAACCCAAATTGGAGAAGTGCGTCTTCATAGAATACCCAAAGGAAACTGTTGGGTACACCTTCTATCACAGATCTGAGGGCAAGATTTTTGTTGCTAAATTCGGATCCTTTCTACAGAAGGAGTTTCTCTCGAAAGAAGTGAGTGGGAGGAAAGTAGAGCTTGATAAGGTAATTTGTACCTTCTCCCGAATTGGAAAGTAGTTCATCACGGAAATCAGTTCAAGTGATTCCTACACCAATTAGTGAGGAAGCTAATGATGATCATGAAACTTTAGATCAAGTTACTACAAAACCTCGTAGGTCTTCCAAAGTACAGTCCGCACCAGAGTAGTACGGTAATACTGTTCTGGAAGTCATGTTACTAGACCATGATGAACCTACGATCTATGAGGAAGCGATGATGAGCCCAGATTCCGCGAAATGGCTTGAGGCCATAAAATCTGAGATATGATCCATGTATGAGAACAAAGTATGGACTTTGATTGACTTGCTCGATGATCAGCAAGCCATGTTAAATAAATGGATCTTCAAGAGGAAGACGGACACTGATAGTTGTGTTACTATCCACTAAGCTCGACTTGTTGCAAAAGTTTTTCAACAAGTTCAAGGGGTTGAATACGATGAGATTTTCTCACTCATATCGATGCTTAAGTCTGTCCGAATCATGTTAGCAATTGCCACATTTTATGAAATCTGGCAAATGGATGTCAAAACTGCATTCCTTAATGGATTTATTAAAGAAGAGTTGTATATGATGCAATCAGAAGGTTTTGTCAATCCTGAAGATGCTAACAAAGTGTGCAAGCTCCAGCAATCCATCAATGGACTGGTGCAAGCATCTCGGAGTTGGAATATACGCTTTGATGAGTGGATCAAAGCATATGGTTTTATACAGACTTTTGGAAAGGCCTGTATTTACAAGAAAGTGAGTGGGAGCACTACAGCCTTTCTGATAAGTATATGTGAATGACATATTGTTGATCGGAAATAATGTAGAATTATTCTGCAAAGCATAAAGGAGTGTTTGAAAGAAGTTCTTTAAAAGAAAGACTTCAGTAAAGCTACTTACATATTGAGCATCAAGATCTATTGAGATAGATCAAGACGCTTGATAAGATTTTCAATGAGTACATACCTTGACAAGATTTTGAAGTAGTTCAAAATGGAATAGTCAAAGAAAGAGTTCTTGCCTGTGTTGCAAAGGTATGAAATTGAGTAAGACTCAAGTCCCGACCACAGCAGAAAATAGAAAGAGAATGAAAAGTCATTCCCTATGCCTCAGTCATAGGTTCTATGAAGTATGCTATGCTGTGAACCAGACCTATTGTATACCTTGCTCTGAGTTTGATAAAGGAATACAATTTTGATCTAAGAGTAGATCACTGGACAGCGGTCAAGAATATCCTTAGTGAGGACTAAGGAGATGTTTCTCGATTATGGAGGTGATAAAAGAGCCCGTCGTAAAAAGTTACAACGATGCAAGCTTTTACACCGATACAGATGACTCTAAAGCACTACTAGGGAAAAGCCTATACACAAAATCTTAGCAGCAGCGCGGTTCAAAATGGGGCGCTGCTACTAAATAGTTGTAGCGCATGTTATGTAAACTCACTGCTGGTAATGATTTAGCAGTAGCGTGCTCGGCCAAAAACGCGCTGCTACAAATAACGACCGGCGGTGTTCACCTAACTCTAAGTAGCAGTAGCGCGGTCGCAAGAACAGCGCTACTGCTAAGTATGTAGTAGTAGCGCGCTTTTTCCGAGATCACTGCTGGTAAGTTTCAAATTGCCACAATTTTTTGTCCCACTTAGCAGTAGCGCCGTATCGCAAAGTGCGCTGCTGCTAAATCCTTAGCAGCAGCGCGTTTTAGGTCCCGCACCAACCCAACACCTTTCCCCACCCGTCCCTCCCCTCCCCCTCCTCTTTTCCCTTCCCCCTACCTCCCCCTCCTCTCTTCCCTTCCCCCTACCTCCACCACATGCTCCCACTCTCACTCTTCTTCTTCTCCTCAATACTTCTCCCCCATTACTCTCTCTCTTCTATCCACCTTTCTCTCTCTTCATTACTCCTACATAACTACACCACCTCCATTAATGCATCTCCTTTCTCTTTTTCCTTCCCCCTCCACTAGTTGAAGTTGTCTCCTCCCAAATTAGGTAGCTAGGTAGATGTAGGATTTAGTTAAGTGACCTATTTGCCCCCTAACTAGATCTATCTTTGTTAAGAAGAGCTTTGTGCACTTTTGATCTCCCTACAACATCATCTCCACCGTGTGCTCGATCTCGATCGAGATAGAGGTGATGAAAATTTCATGCTTTTGCAAAATGGAAATGTGTATATGTGTGTGATATGTTTGTGGAAATTGTGTGTGTGGCATGAGTTGACGCCGCCAAATTGTGCTTTTGAGTTGCCTATGTTTTGCCGAAATGTCGATTTATTTCCGTTTCAGCGAATTCCGGGCAAACTCTAGATCCATATATGTCCTATTTTTAGGGAAGGTCATGCCAAATTTTTTTATGACTTTGATGCATGCATGCATTTTTATAATCAATTTTTTTATTATTACCGTGCAGAGTTGATGATGGTCAGTGGAACGATGGTGGACAGGTGGTTGCGATCGGTGGTGCAGGACATGAAAGAAAATAACCGGACAGAGGTTTTATGTCCGTGTCGAAAATGCAAAGGAATAGTTTGGCTCGACCCCCATGACAATGGTCGTGTCGAAGCACACCTTCTCATGACTGGTTTCATGGATGGCTATACTCGGTGGATAATTGAAGATGAGGATGACGATGTTGAGGATGCCGACGGGGCAGGCAATGATGACACGGGGCAAGACGAAGAGATGATCGATAATGGTGGCGGGGAAGAGGCCGGACATGGCGGCGGAGAAGGGGCCGGACATGGCGGAGGAGAAGGGGCCGGACATGGCGGTGGAGAGAACGACATGGACTCCACGCAGCAGAGTTCGTCGGTACTAAGTTCAGTTGTGCGGGACCCTCATGTTCAAGCATTGCTTCGCAAGGAGACGAGTACTGAGAGAGCTGCTTCTAGAGAGGAGGCTAAGCTGGAGCAACTGGTGGTAGACTCGAACACTTCATTGTATGATGGTTGCAATCCTGAGGTGACCCGCTTGAGTTTCACGCTCCAACTCCTGAAGACGAAGGCTAAAAACAAATGGACCGACACTAGCCTCGATGAGCATCTCAAGTACCTAAAGGATGTTCTTCCCGCGGGTAATCTATGTCCTACTAGTGTTGATGAGGCCAAGAAGATCGTATGCCCTCTTGATCTGCCACACGTTAGATACCATGCATGCATCAACAATTGCATAATTTATCGGAAGGAGCACGCGGAAAAAACAAGCTGTCCGGTGTGCAATGCTTCTCGATACAAGAAGGCCGGGAAGAAATGTCCCTAGAAAGTTGTATGGTACTTACCGATCACTCCCCGTCTCCACAGGTATTTTGTAGATCCCAAGGAAGCAAAGCTAATGCGCTGGCACGCGGAGAGGAAGAAGCCCGACGATGGAGATGATCCGAAGCTGAGACACGTGAAGGATGGAAGCCAGTGGAGAGTGTTGAACAGCTTCTATCAGTATTTTGAATGTGATGCAAGGAACATCGTGCTCGGCGCATGTACCGATGGCATGAATCCGTTTGGCAACCAGAACACCAACCATAGCACATGGCCCGTGTTTGTATGGATGTACAACCTCCCCCCTGGTTGTGCATGAAATCGAAGTACATTCACATGAGCATGCTTATTCAAGGGCCGAAACAACCAGGAAATAATATTAATTTGTATCTGGGGCTACTTCAAGAGGAGTTAGACATGTTATGGAAAACACCGGCCAAGACATGGGACGCCAGCAAAGGTGAGTATTTCAACATGAGAGCCGCGCTGATCACGACAGTGCAGGACTATCTCGGTTATGGATATGTGGCAGGCCAGGTGTGCCATGGATATTGCGGATGCACGCGGTGCATGGATGATACAACGTCTCAGCAGCTAACGTCAAGGAAAGATGGCGGGTCTGGGAAAATCGTGTACATGGGGCATCGAAGATGGCTTGAACAGGACGACCCGTGGAGAAACTGTGGAGATCTATTCAATGGTCACGCTGAGCATCGAGGACCTCCACGTAAGCGGAGCGGTGCCAAAATCGATGAGCTGTTGAAAAACTGGAAGGAGTGCCCCGCGCCGGGAAAGACGATGAGAAAGGCGCCGGAGCCGCTGCTGAAGGTATGGAAGACGAGGTCTGTGTTCTGGGACTTGGAGTACTGGCACAAACTCGATACACCTCATTGCCTTGATCAAATGCATATCTGTAAGAATGTCCTTGAGAGCTTGCTCGCAACACTGATGAACATGCCGGATAAGACCAAGGATGGGCCGAAGGCAAGAAAAGACTTGCAAGATTTGAAAATCAGGGAAGATCTGCACATGCCGCCCCGTAAAATGTTAGACGAGACAGAGACGGAGACAGAGGCATGGGAGAAGAAGGGCAAGAAAATAAAGAAAGAGGATTATTGCCCCCCTTCTTGCTTCACCTTAAGTCAGGCTGAGATCAATCAATTCTTTAAGTGCCTTTCCGGAGTGAAAGTTAGTTCCGGTTACTGTGGCAAGATAAGCAGATATCTAGACACGGACAAGAAAAGCTTCAGCGGGATGAAGTCTCATGACTGTCATGTGATGATGACGCAGATACTACCTGTTGCACTTAGAGGGATAATGGACAAGCACGTCCGTGACACGCTTATTGGTCTCTGCAACTTTTTCGACGTCATCTCTCAAAAGTCGATCAGTGTGAAGTAGCTCCAAAGGCTACAGGAAGAGATCGTTGTGATACTGAATGAGCTTGAGATGTACTTCCCGCCCGCGTTCTTCGACATGATGGTGCATCTGTGTGTCCATATTGTGGATGACATAATAGACCTGGGGCCGTCATTCCTGCACAACATGATGCCGTTTGAGAGGATGAATGGGATCATCAAAGGATTCGTTCGTAACATGTCCTGTCCGGATGGAAGCATCGTCCAGGTCTATTTGGCACAAGAGTGCATCTCTTTCTGTGAGAATTTTCTATATGGCGCAGACTAGCCGCCTGGTGTTAGTGTTGGTTTGCCCGTTAACAAGCACGATGGGAGGCTCGAAGGAGATGGTCACTGCAACGGTCGCAGGGAACTGCACGTGGCATACTCAGATCGACGCAGCGACTTTGACAGAGCAAACTTGGTAGTGCCGCAACACCTAGACGAGGTAGATCCTTTCGTGGCACTGCACAAAGAAATTATCGCAAAGAAGTATCGTGACCAGGGGGTATGCAGGACGACGCCGAAGTTACTAGAGAGCACAACTCCACTTTCCTGCATTGGTTCAAAGAGCATATTATTGCTAATCCCCCGGAGGAGGGCTCTAAGGACGGATTGCTCATATACGCCTTAGCACATGGCCCCTCACCCAACCTCGTAACCTATCGGACATATGATATCAACGGATACACGTTCTACATGGAGGCAAAAGATATGGACAATGATGATCAGAACTCAGGGGTGATGATGGAATGCATGACCGGCAGCGACAACGGCACAACTGAACGATTTTATGGAAGGGTCGAGGAGATCTGGGAGCTGGACTACTCTGGACTGCACAACACGACGATGTTCCATGTCAGATGGGCTAAGAATGTCGAAAGAGAAAGCCGGATGTTCACTACCATGACTATACCCGACGCCAAGAGCGCTACCGTGAACGCTATCGCAAAAAACGAGCCATGGGTACACGCTAAGCACGTGACACAATGCTTCTTCATAACTGACCCGCGCAATCCCAGCCGTGTTGTCGTGAGGAGAGGCAAAAGGAACATCATTGGAATGGATGGAGTCTCCAACGAGGAAGACTATGATCAGTACGGCAACCCAATGAGGGAAGATGACGATGATGATGAAGTATACGTCAAAAGAAGAATCAATACTACATTACCTAAGAAAAATCGTACTACATGGAAAAGGCAAAGTCACAATGAGGGGCTCAATTATTCTTCGACGAACAAGAAGGGAAAGAAGCTGACTCAAAAACAAAAACGTCAGCACTGAGGAAACGTATGTTATGGGTCCAATGATGTGTAATATATATATGTTCCTATTTTGTATACACACTTAGCCATTATTATGCATGGGTCCAATGATGTGTAATATATATGTTCCTATTTTGCATACATATTTAACCGTCAAATGATGCAATATATATCGCCCTCCCTTCATTCACTGCCCTCGGGAAATAAAAGTGGGATAAAATAAAGGAAACGAAAAAGGAAAACTGGCAGTAGTGACGGTAGTAGCAGCGCATTTTGCATAAACCGCTGCAGTTACAGAATTTAGTAGTAGCGCGTTTCTCCTAAACCGCTGCAGCTACTGATGTTAGTAGCAGCGCGTTTTGACATAACGTGCTACTGCTATGTCCACTTAACCCAAAATTCTCACTCGCCCTGCTTCATCCCACCATTTCCCCCCAAATCCCCACTCTCTCTCCCCCGTCGCACTGCCGCGCCCGACCAGGCCCCGGCGCTCGCCCCCGACTCCGCTGGCGGCGGCGCTAGCCCCGGCGCTCGCCCCCGTCCCGGCCCTCGACCCCGACCCCGGCGCCGGCGCTAGCCCCCGACCACGCCGCTCGCCCCCGACCCAGCCGCTCGCCCCCGACTCCGGCGCCGGCGCTCGCCCCCGACCCGTCGGCCCTCGCCTCCCTCCTCTCCCTTGCCGGCCGTCGTCGGGCCTGCCTCCTCGCTCCTGCACTCTCTGTAAACCCCCCCTCTCTGCTAGGGTTCTTCGGTTATGTTAATTAATTAGGTTATCTATTTAGTAATGAATTTAGCTAGGTTTCAAAATTAGCTGAATTTATATGCAAATTTGAACTGGACATGTGATATGTGCATATGTCATGTTTTGGACATGTCATGTTTGGAAAATGATCCGAGTGGCCTATGTTACGCTGAAATGTTGATTCATTTCCGTTTCGGTGAATTTCAGGCGCTCGATATGAACATTTTTTAGCAAAGGTCATGTTGAAATTTCCCGTGAATAAAGGCATGATTTGTGCTACATAGTTGGCATATCGAGTGCTGGCACATAGATTTCTTTTTATGTCATTTCTCATTTAATCATACTTTTAGAAATAAATGAGGCCACTTAATCATAGGAAACATGTCGAACAACGAAGAAACTGGGCCTTCTGACCAAGATGCAGACGAGATGGATTATGAGGGTGAACAAGAGTACCTCGACTATTTGACTGCTAAGCAAGGTTTGCAGGTCGGCCTCGATGATGGTACTGACGCCGACATCGACATCGACGGCGCCGGCACCGATGGTGGCACCGAGACCGGTGGGGAAGGTACCGGCGGGGAAGGTACCGGCCCCGATGCCGCTACTGAAAAGAGGAAGCATAAGAAGCAGAGGATACGAAAACCTAACAAACTAGGGATTGGACGACTTGTGATCACAAAGATGGCACCTGGCAAGTTTGAGCCGTTAAAGCCGGAAGAACCTCGCAAGTGCTATGGGAACCAAGTAGGATGCACCCTACGGGAATGCGCGAGCATCAACGATGATGACTTAAGGAGTAAAGAACATTTGACGCAGTTGCTCCTAACGAAGTTGCATAAGAGATTCAAGTTCCCCGACCGGGATGATAACATAGAACAACCGTGGGATGATCCAAAGATGAAAAAGATTAACAATCACGCCATGGGCATGTTCAGCAATGATTTGGCCTCCTGGAAAGGGAGGGTGAAACGAGCTATTGAGGCTGATGAACCCCTGTCCAAGATTCTGGAGGAAAATCCGACACTTACGGAAGAGGAGTTCGAAAAGTTCAAGGACACTTGCGCTACCGAGGCAGCCAAGGCTAAGGCTGCGAAATTCAAAAGCCTTCAGCAAAGGAACACGGGGAAGCATCACCTCGGAAGCCGTGGCTACCTCGGTAAAAGGCCCATATGGGATAAGGAGGACGCGGAACGTGAAGCCGCGGGTCTCCCAGACCCCTTCGCGAAATTCACCAACCCCTTGGAGCATGACTTCATCAGGGCCCGCTACAAGTGGGACAAGGAGAAAAAGGTTTTTTACACGGACAAGATCACGAGGAAATTGATTAGACTACTAGAGAAGCAACACCGGCTTGCAGCCGAAATCCCTACTTCTCCGATGAGGCCCAAGTGGGACACCCCTCTCAACCGGGCCTTGAACGAACTTAAGGGACTCCCGTTGGACCAGCGGCCGCAATATGGTCGTGTGCACGGCGCTGGAGACGGCGCCACGTGGAAGGTGTTTTACAACGACGGCCCGAAGGCCAAGAAGCAGAAAAAGAAGTTTAGTCTAGCGGACATCGACGCAAAGGTGAAGCTTGCGGTCGAGAAAAAAGCAGCTGAGGATGCGAAAAAAGCAGCCGAGGACAAATATGAGTTGCTACAGCAGGCAGTCAATGCAGCTGTAACTGCCTGCAGAAATGATTTCGCTACTAACTTGGTTCCAGTTATCATCAACTGGGCGAAGGAAAATCCAGACAAGACGGTACATGATTTCCCGATGCCCAGTTTCGTCGCGAGCAACTCCATGAACAACAACACCATCGCACCATCACTTGCTCAAGCAACCGGGCCTCCTCTCGCAGCCGCTCCCGCTCATAGCAGCCCGTCCTCAGTCTCAGGCGCACTAGGTGGGCCTTCGTCTTTGGCTGAGCTCGACGCCGTCACGGTAATTACATGTCGCACCAACATATATATATATAGATAATATTCCATTTTTGTTGCCTTTCGGTTGTTTTACGCCACAGACATATGTGTTTGCAGGCGAAAGAAACCCCGTGCACCATACTCTACTTGATCAAAGGCCAGAAGGTGGACGTGGGAAAGGGGATGATAATGGACCCCTCTCAACGCACGTTCCACAACCAGCCGATCCCCGCTGGGCACTTCAGGGTTAGCTTGACCAGTGTGAAATCGGGGCACAAGGATTTGCCTCCTCCAGTACAGCATGTGGGAGCGGACGACGAGACCCCGCCGCGGATTGGAAGCTGCAAGGGTTGGGTGCTGCTATGGCCGAAGAATCTTATTCGTCTGGAGCCGGCCGAGAGCACACCAATAACTACCACACATCAACAAGCATGTGCGGAGACCACCACCCCGCCTACGCAATTACTAGCTCCTGTAGTGCCGGGTGAGAGCGGCGGACGATATGATGAAGGGGGTGCAATAGTACTGGCTAATGTAATTTCTCCTGTAGAACAGAGAATGGATGATGAGACGAAGGTCGACCCTATGGATTACCTCAATACAAATGCGTATGACTATGACATAGATATGATGAGTTAACCATATGACGAATCGGGCTATCAGCTTGCTAATGAGGATATGGATGATATGCCTGGGCAGGGTTGTACCATGGATTGCAAAAAGTCTCTCTTCATGAAATCCTCACAAGACACGCCTGAAGATGCCGCCTCAACACAGGCTCAACTAGCCGGGCGCGAGGGTCGTACAGTACTTAGCCCGGGAACACTTGGGCAGGGGTTAAGGAAGGGTCTGGAAGGTGTGCCCAAGAAAAAGGAGAGGAAGAGATCGGGGAAGGTAACTGCCTCCAAACAAGCCAGAGCACACAGCAGCCAGACGATGCTTTCTGAAGAGCGTGTACCCGTGAAAGGTGCGGTCATGTTCCATCTCACGGGCGAGCCGATGCTACCGCCGAAAGCGCTGGAGGCACTATCAGGGGATCTCAGGAGACTGCACAACCATGTGCTGTCGACTGAGAAAAGCCTACTAGCCTCAAAGGATCCAGGATATCCGACATACGCGGCTCGTGTGCCTGAGGGGAAGTGCTACGTCGACACACGGCCCGCGGAGGTGTTCTTCCTGCGGTTTGACCATATCTTTGAGATGTTTCTAACAAGGCGGCTTGATTTTACTATCGTCCGCCTTTTTGCGCTACATATGAGCTCCGTCATGAAGAGTGAAGAAGTCTCGCAAATCTGTGTGGCTGATCCGTACTACATGCACGAGTCTTTCTTGAGTCTCGGCGACTTTGAGCATGAAACTGCTAGGGAGTACCTCCAAAACTTCATGGTACAGAATAAGGACCGGGAAATTGTCCTCGTGCCTTATCATCCAAAGTAAGTCAGTTCCGGACAACCCTTTCGTACATTTCAATCATTCCTTCTCTCTCATATGGGGAATAATTTGAGGTGTCTTTTCCCCGCAGCAACGGGTGCGCCGTCCTTATCGTTCTTTACCCGCAAGTCTCCCACGCCATGTATTTTGACCCTTCCAGAGACTACGAGAAAAAGGACTACACCCACATAATGAATATTCTAGATGATGCTCTCCAAGGCTTCAACTTTAGAGGTGGCCACGTGCATATCAAGAAACAAAGGAACAAGAAGATGGGTTTCGCGCATAAAACTAACTTCTCCTGCATCCATGTCCCAAAACCAAGCAAGAAGGATGGATTCTACATCGTCCATCTCATGATTCAGTTCAACATGGATCACCAAAAGCTTCGCATTAACAGCAGAAATGATGATCATATCCACAAGTGGCTAGAATCTCATGGAGAAGCGAATTATAAACTTAGAGATGACTTCTTTTGCATCCAAAGCGACATTGCGACGATCATCATGAAAGAAGTCGTCGATGAGAAGGGGATGTTCCACCACGGCCCTATATCGCGAACTGACGTCCGAACTTGCATAGGCATGCAACGTCTAGACCTCACGCCGTTCAAGAAGCTAGGGTTCGTCCTCGATGATATGGAAGGATGGAACTTCTAGTGATTTATGATGCCGATGATGATGATGATATGTGTCGGTTGAACTTGTATACTTTTTGTAGCGATGAAACTTTGTGATGTCCACGGTCCCTGCCGAACTTGCATAACGCTACTTTATTAGTTTGCGTACGATGACCTGCGTACCTCTAGTTAATTAATTTGCATACTGTATATGTTGCATCTAGTTGCTAACCCTTTCTTTTTTGGTGTTGCTCTAGTATATTTTGTTGCATATATATGATTGTACATCCTCTTCATGAACATGCATCTCTAACAGGTACCTAGTTTCTTGATGGCGAGATGGAAATGCTATGTTGTGTACAAAGGGAAGGTTCCGGAGGTGTACAACAAGTGGCATGAGTGTCAGGTGCAAGTGAATGGGTTCACGGGCGCCAGCCATAAAGGCTTCAAAAGCAGATAAGAAGGAGAAGCTAGTTACTTGAGGTTCACGCTAGCGCGAGAGAGGACTCGTAACCGCCACCTCATGTACTGCATATTTCCGCTCTCACTCATAGTGATAGCACTTCTTGCGTATACCTTTGTTTAGATGGATGATGTTGTTGTAGTTGCAAGTATTCGAGACTTGCATGTATTGCTATTTTCGAGATGATGACAAGATATCACTTTGTGTTGGATGATGATTATGATGAGACTATTTGTATGTACATGCTATGATTACATTTGTGGTCTCGCAGGCATTTGTATGTGTATCATGATGACATTTCTATGTGCTAAAGATTCTTCTACAAAGCCGGTTCAAATACAAAACAAATATGCCAAAAAAACTACTTAAATTAGCAGTAGCGAGTGTATAAAAGTTAGCAGCAGTGCCTCAATAGCAGTAGCGTGTCCAGCCAAAGAGCGCTAGCGCTACTAGCGGTAGCGAGCTTCCTCTAACCGCACTGCTGCTACACTTGTGTAGCAGTAGCGCGGGTGCGCACGCGCTACTGCTATGAGTTAGCTGTAGCGCCTTATTAGTAGCGCGGGTACCCGCGCTACTGATACATCTAAAATCCGCGCTGCTGCTAGCCTTTTCCCTAGTAGTGAAGTCTCAATCTGGATACATATTGAAAGTGGGAGCAATTAGCTAGAGTAGCTCCGTGCAGAGCATTGTAGACATAGAATATTTGCAAAAGACATACGGCTCTGAATGTGACAGACCCGTTGACTAAGCTTCTCTCACGAGCAAAACATGATCACACCTTAGTACTCTTTGGGTGTTAATCACATAGCGATGTGAACTAGATTATTGACTCTAGTAAACCTTTTGGGTGTTGGTCACATGACGATGTGAACTATGGGTGTTAATCATATACAGATATGAATATTGGTGTTAAATCACATGGCGATGTGAACTAGATTATTGACTCTAGTGCAAGCGGGAGACTGAAGGAAATATGCCCTAGAGGCAATAATAAAGTTATTATTTATTTCCTCATATCATGATAAATGTTTATTATTCATGCTAGAATTGTATTAACCGGAAACATAATACATGTGTGAATACATAGACAAACACAACGTCACTAGTATGCCTCTACTTGACTAGCTTATTAATCAAAGATGGTTATGTTTCCTAACCATAGACATGTGTTGTCATTTGATTAATGGGATCACATCATTAGGAGAATGATGTGACTGACATGACCCATTCCGTTAGCCTAGCACTTGATCATTTAGTATATTGCTATTGCTTTCTTCACGACTTATACATGTTCCTGTAACTATGAGATTATGCAACTCCCGTTTACCGGAGGAACACTTTGGGTACTACCAAACGTCACAACGTAACTGGGTGGTTATAAAGGAGTAATACAGGTGTCTCCAAACGTACATGTTGAGTTGGCGTATTTCGAAATTAGGTTTTGTCACTCCGATTGTCGGAGAGGTATCTCTGGGCCCTCTTGGTAATGCACATCACTATGAGCTTTGCAAGCAATGTAGCTAATGAGTTAGTTACGGAATGATGCATTACGTAACGAGTAAAGAGACTTGCCGGTAACGAGATTGAACTAGGTATTGGATACCGACAATAAAATCTCGGGCAAGTAACATACCAATGACAAAGGGAACAACGTATGTTGTTATGCGGTTTGACCGATAAAGATCTTCGTAGAATATGTAGGGGCCAATATGGGCACCCAGGTTCCGCTATTGGTTATTGACCGAGAATAGTTCTAGGTCATGTCTACATAGTTCTCGAACCCGTAGGGTCCGCACGCTTAACGTTACGATGACAGTTATATTATGAGTTTATGAGTTTTGATGTACCGAAGGAGTTCGGAGTCCCGGATGAGATCGGGAACATGACGAGGAGTCTCGAAATGGTCGAGACGTAAAGATCGATATATTGGACGACTATATTCGGAGTTCGGAAAGGTTCCGAGTGATTCGGGTATTTTTCGGAGTACCGGAGAGTTACAGGAATTCGCCGGGGAGTATATGGGCCTTATTGGGCTTTAGGGGAAAGAGAGAAGAGAGGTTGGGCGCCCCCCAATGCCTAGTCCGAATTGGACTAGGGGGAGGGGCTGCGCCCCCTCCTTCCTTCTCTTCTCTTCCCCCTTTCCTTGACTCCTACTCCTACTACTTGGAAGGGGGGAATCCTACTCCCGGTGGGAGTAGGACTCCTCCTTGGTGCGCCTCCTCCTAGGCCGGCCACCCCCTCCCTTGCTCCTTTATATACAGGGGCAGGGGGCACCCTAGAAGACACAAGTTAATCTACGGATCGTTCCTTAGCCGTGTGCGGTGCCCCCCTCCACCATATTCCACCTCGGTCCTATCGTCGCGGAGTTTAGACGAAGCCCTACGCCGGTAGAACATCATCATCGTCACCACGCCGTTGTGCTGACGGAACTCATCCCCGACGCTTTGCTGGATCGGAGCCCGGGGATCGTCATCGAGCTGAATGTGTGCTGAACTCGGAGGTGTCGTACGTTCGGTACTTGGATCGGTCGAATCGTGAAGACGTACGACTACATCAACCGCGTTGTCATAACGCTTCCGCTTACGGTCTACGAGGGTACGTGGACAACACTCTCCCCTCTCGTTGCTATGCATCACCATGATCTTGCTTGTGCGTAGGAAATTTTTGAAATTACTACGTTCCCAAACACTTTCCTCAGACTCTGTCTCCAGCACACCGTAGGCAACTCGAAATACAAAACTGTGAGCATCAACTGCACAAGCTGCTACTAACTGTCCTTTAAACCTCCCTGTGAGAAAAGTGGCATCAATAGCCAAATAAGGCCTGCAGCCTGCCAAAAAACCCCGGCGACAAGCCTCAAAGCAGACAAAAACCCTCCTAAAGCATTCCTTGGTCTTTGTCACTCCCCTGAATGTGTACTCCACGGTGTGGTGATCAATATCTACAATACTACCTGGGCTTGTCCTCTCCACTTCACCTTTGAATGAATACAACAATTGGAAACTTTCCTGTCAGTTACCATAAATAGAATCCATAGCATGTTGTTTACCATTGAACAACATCATGTATGGTAAATCTATCTTGAACTTATCTTTGATGTTCTTCTGCAATTTCTTTGGACCCACTTGCTGGTTTTCTTTCACCCACTTCTTTACTTTTCCTGCCACCCATCTTGACTTGGCTCTACTGATTGTATCCTTCCCAAGGGTTGATTCCTGGCATGTGTGCTTAAAAGGGTTCACTTTGACCTAAACATTAGTGCTATTTCGCATTTTAGATGCGAGCAGCCTCCATGGATAACCCTCAGTCGGACAGTGCACTCTGTAACGTACTTGATCGCTCTTGTCAAATTTGAAAGTACGTTCTACCTTGATGCAGTATGTCACAAGTGCATTTCTACACTCATTCATGGATGCAAAAACTATACCTTCTTCCATATGAGGGTTCAAAGGGTCCCATTCAACAGCTGCAAGGTCTTCGTCCTCACCCACTGCGTCATCATCCACACGGACTGCATTGTGAGCCTCATCTTGGTTTTCAGCCTGAGGTGGCCATCGTAAATTCCGAATAACATCAGAATATAACTTCTCTTCATCAACCCCAGAATTGTAGTCATCAGGCTCCACTTCAAGGGGGACCCTACTGCCGTTGCCCACACTTGACGAGCCACCACGTCGCTGTGCACCAACTGAACTCTTCTGGCTAGAGATGCCATTACGACGACTTGGTTCTCCCCGAGATGTTGCACCCGCCATCCTTTGCCTACATTTGTTTATCTATGAGCATTTGCACTGATTATCGTTGTGCTACCTCCACAGATCCCACTGAAAAGAGTGTTGCTTGGAGTTAGATCACCTAATCCTATTTATCTTCTCGATTCAGAGCAGCAGGCGTCCTCCATGGATGACATTGATGAGGGACATGCGGTACCGCACGCTTGAGCTGTCGAGCTCGACGAGAACATCATCTAGTCCGACCCCAACATTGAAGGCGATGACGACGACCCAAACAAGGTTGCTCAGCCTACCACCCATAGGTGGTAAGCCTCTTGTTCTCTCTCTCTTTCTTCTCTCCCCCATTGGTGGACATCATCAAATTTATATTGAAGTTTTCCTATGCCAGGCCACAGAGAATCTAGCTTTTGGTTTTCGAGGACATGGGGATTACAACATGTTCCTATTTGAACGTTTAAGCAACAAAAGTGTTTGCTGTCTTAGGTGTCAACTTAGCTTTCTGTGTTCCATACCACCTCCTGCGCAGTTCATGGGTTGAGCATGGTCACATGCCATCTAAAGCATGAACTGATGGTGCTTAATCCATTTTTCCACATGTAGTACTTCTAAAGTCAAGTCGAGATAGATGTAGTAGACTTCTGGGCTGCAAAGCTATTCGGCCCAATTATTCAAGATGGAAGTAATGCACAATTTGGGTTGGCAGTACAATTATTCAAGATGCGACCGTGTCACCTCTTAACAGGCTTTATCATGTCTCCTTTTAGTCTGGTTATTATTTTGCGTATCGATATTTACTTGTGTCATTGGGTTGGAACTGTAGGAGATGTTTGCCTGCGATTCTTGCTCCAAAAGTGGACTTGGACAAACTACAAGTTCGATGATGTCAGATATTACTCAATTTGTTTGGCATGTTACTGTTTGCCCAAAGTTGGTTCTTTCTTCATTTTTCTTTTCCTCTTGCAGAGGTACTCGTAGAGGTGATTGTTGCTATCATGAATGGGTCATGTTCATGTTGCTGTGATGAAGACTCGCACACTGCTTCCCCTGCCCCTCCGGCGGCTGTTTCTTCTCTGACTGCAGTGTAGGTAAGCCACTCACTTGCTCTTGTATGCTTTCTCTGCTGTTGTGTGTGTCCCATCACGCTGTGGTGAGTTATACGCTGGACATGCGCAGTGAGCATTATAGATTGACGGATAGCTCTAAGAGAACATAGTTATTGTACAATGTTTATCTCGGTATTTGTCCTTGTCTTTTTGGCTTTGTGAAGATTAATGTTCGTCGAGCTTCTTTGTTCCTTGTTAACTTTACAAGAAGAGACCATTATCTCTTTTTAATACATTAAATATTCTGTGGTATTATTACTTAGCCATCTTTTCTGTTTTATCTAAATTTATATTTGTGAAGCTATCCCTCCGTCCGGAATTACTTGTTGCTAAAACGGATGTATCTAGCTAGCGCTTGTTCGCTAGTGCTAGATTCATCCGTTTGAGCGACAAGTAATTCCGAACGGAGGTAGCATTAGATTATGAATAATTCATGCGAACAAGTACCTGAGGAGGACGTTCTCATTTCTGTTTGGCAGTTTTAATGGTGTACTTGAATCAAAACCTGCAACTAGAACTCTAAAAGCATAATAGTACCACTTCAATTTTACTAGGCATGAGTTTTCGTGGAACCTGATAATTATGAAATATAATTGATGGACAAGTATTCAAACTGGACATACATATTGGTGAGTTGCTGAACTTATCAAGGCCTTCACATATGTAGAAGATAGCCAATCTGTTGTACTAATCAGGAGCAGACACCTAGTGTTAGGGTCTAGTGTGATGTACAGGATCCTCCTTGTTTGTTCATGTGTGCCTTTTGGATGCTGTTTGATTTGATTCTATTCGATCTGGATGTTGCGTTGTTGTTTCCTGATGCCGTTCCTACTATGTATGTCAAGTTTGTGCGGATCCCTCTACTTCTACAGGTTTTTAAGTTCTCTGTTGCATCATCAGAGCATTACTAGCGTTATTTTTTTTACAGAGAAAACTTTAGTTCTTTTAGATTATGATTATACTCCATTCGTCCGAAAAAGCTTGTCCCAAGCTTGTCCCTCAAATGGATGTATCTAGCTCTAACTTGGTGCTAGATACATCCATTTGAGGGATAAGCTTTTTCGGACAAAGGGAGTATGTGCTAACAAAGAGAAACATGACAGCTTGTTGCCTTGTTCTCAACTAAATTTGCTTGTCAGGGAGCTTCTTGATCCCCAATAGCAAAAGTTGGTAATAATAGTATGTTCTCTTTTCAGAAGTTTGTACACATGTACTTCCAGGGATGAGTGATTGAAGGAGCGAAGTTTCCTGCTATTTTTTTGAAAACGCGATCTTGTGTACATTGAGTGAGCATGATGCTCTAGAGATGTTAGTATTTCTGTGTTTTGCGTACTTTTTTTGCTAGTCATTTCCTAGAGCATGTTTAATAGTTATGCTTGTTTTTTGTGCAGCTAGTTCCCAACCTTTCCCATGCTGGCCAGGCAGTATAGCAAGGCATCCTCATTGGATGATGTTGCCAACGGGTAAGCCTTATCAATCTCGAGTGATTTGATTGCGCATAGTTGTAGGTTGCAAGTGGTGACTTTGATCTAAAAGTCAATGCTAGCTAGATGCGAATCCTGGATAATATAACTAATGCTTTCATATCTTCCGGACATTTCAATCGCTACTTAGTCTGCTAAAACAAGGTTTTGATGTTTCCCTCACATAAAAGCAATTTCAAGAACAGCATCAACTTGTCATGTCAGATTTATTTTTGTTCTATTAATTATGGCAAGAGTTAGTGCCTGTGGTCTGTGGTTGTTACTCTATGTTGCTACTGTTAACATGTTCATGTTCATGCTTAGTGATTTTTACATATTTTGGAGAGGTATCCCATGCGTTTTAAAGAAAACAATTGTAATTCCTTTGACATGTATGAGATACATATTTGTGCATATCTGAATGTATCCAAGTATCCAGGCCTGGCATGCACGATGTCTGATGTACATACACATGTTTTGATTCACACTAATCCAAACTAAAGAATCCATGTTCAAAGCTTTCCCAAAATGACAAGTTCTGGCGGACTTGGGGCTCTTTCATATTTATCCGGTGTCTTTTTTTTAGTTGTATCCGGTGCCATTTTGCAGAACATGTCTTAGCCTTAGCCCAACATGCATTTGAGATGTTGCATTGTTTATCTACAGGACCTTGGTAATGAAATGAGGGTGGCTCGGGAGAAGAATTTGGAAGAACTAAAGATAGCTAGGGAATCAGACTCAAGAGGCCATGCGATGGACATTACAGTTGAGGGATAGAAAGATAGAAGTTTTTTTTGGTTGGTGGTCGAATCTGCGTTCATATTCGTTTCTAGTGTTCTTTGTGACTGTGACACTTTCTTCCTGTATGAACTTGTCATTTTGTTGATGTGGATATTCTAACTTTACAGAGGATGATATGGCGTCTTGAGAAACGTCAACATTCAAATGCTGATGATGCCAGCGACAAGCTGGCACCATTGCTCGAAAATCTCAAATATGTTAGTAAGCTTACTGCAGCCCTCTCTTTTTTCTGGGCCATTTTTTTAGCATGTGATTTAGTTTATTTCTTTAGGACTAGGGAGTATACTCTGGCTCATTCATGGATGGTACTTGTTCTAGAACCATTAAACCTGCTTTATTTTTCAGCTAAAGTTTATTTAACTTTGCAGTTTCTCCCAAAGAAAGAAAAATATTTCCCTGTCTTAACCGGGGGTAATACCCGAGATATTGTGGAGAAAAGGAATACATGGCGTAAACAGATCAAGGAGTCTCATTGCTGCTGCAGCAAATGGAAAGGACTTAGAAGGTACATGTTCCTCTTGATTAGCTTTTAATTATTGATTTTCTAGATTATGATTTCATCTTCAACCTTCATCTTGGCATGAAATATGTGCCACCTGTTTGCTAGATATCTACCGTCTAAAGCACTAAATTTTGTTTTGCATCACCCAGCAGAGACAACAATCTTGGACTCGTAATTAATAGCTATGTTTAGCCACTTGTACTTCATTGTTGTATTTTGTAGAGTTGCTGTTGTTGATTGTTTGATAATTGAACCTTTTTTAATGTGGGCTTGGTTCTGATTGCACTATCGGATGGCTTTAGATCACTTGTCTATTTGCTTCCGAGGTTATCAAGATATCCATGTGACAAGCAGCAGCATGTCTGTGCCATTTTCTTTTGCTTTTGTTTCGTTGTATATCAGTCGGTCGGTCTCGATGTTGAATCACTGAACAAAAATGTTCTCTGGAGATGTGCACATCGGAGGGACCAGCTTGATGCAGATGGCTCTGGAGCGATCTATCGGATATTCTGGTAGAGCGATCTACCGGGCAACTTATTGTTATGCGACAAGGAGGTTTACAACGAACTTGGGAACTTGACAAACCTTGTCAGTTTGGATCTTTGGTGCCTTGAAACTTTTAGTGAAATATCTGTGCTGGTATGCCTTTTTCTGCTCCATGCTACTGCTGCTAAAGGGTTAGGCACAAATGTTGTGTTTTGAGTGTCCAAATCAATTTGTAAACCGGAAAGAATAACTTTCCTGGGGTTCGTTTATGATCTTTGCTTTGTAGCACATCACTAAATATATAGGGTGTATTTTTGGATGTAAAAAGTGAGAGCTATAATCTTTCCTCAACCCCCTGATACCTTGCTTTCTGGAACTGCTTGTGAACTCCCACAATATTTTTGTTTTCCGTGCTCCTGCATCACTTGTGTGTCAGTGCGGAGTTTGATGGCGATCCCGCTGTGCTAGTACTTTTACGTTGGGTGTACTTTGGTTTCCTCTCCTTTTTGGTTTGAGCAATGCATGTTGCTAGATTATTTTAACTCCATATAAACATTGAGTTTGTGAAGTTGCTCTTGTTTGCTGGGTATAATGACATATAGCTCCTGCTGCCCTTTTGCAACTATATTGATAGTAGTAGTTTGATTTTTTCCTCCAAATTTCTTACGTCTCTTGTCCTTGTGCAGCATGATTCGGCACAGCAGAAGGGAAGGGCCTCATTTGATCGTGCCAGGCAAGGGTTATTGAAATTGTTTCTGTAGGTTGTCTGATCTGTATTGTAGCATGAATTTCTTCTTCTTGGCTCTGCTTTCCTCAGATTCCTATCATTTAGAGCAGCTTATTATTATACGGTTGACTTTAGCCAACATGATGAGCTAGTTTTTTTTTCAGATCTCCAGTATTGTCATGCTAGATTAGTTTGCAGCATTGTTAACACTTGGTTCACGGGAACACTTTTCCAACCATAACATGTTTTAGTATGAACATTGCATTATCATTTGTGGCTGTCTTTACTTGTTTTACGCTGGAGATTAGTCTCCTGGAAAGGATGATGGGATACAAAGACCGGAGGGTAGATCGTGGTGTGTAGCAACGAGATAAGGTGATATGTAATGCTGGTGTATACTGTGGTCCAAGAGGTATGCACAGAGATGGTTTTGTTTTCTGCACTCCCTCCGTCCGAAAATACTTGTCGGAGAAACGCATAAAAATGAAGTATCTAGAACTAAAATACATGTAGATACATCCATTCCTCCGACGAGTATTTCTGCACGGAGGGAGTAGATGCTTTCCATCCTGTTGTTGTTGTTGTTGTTTGTGTGGGTTGCTGATGTGTGGCTTGTAGCATGAGAATCTTGCACTTTTCATGGCTTTCCTCAGATTCCTAGCATCTGGATTAGCTTATTGGGCAACTACCTGTAGCCAGCGCGATTTTTTCTTGCTGACGTCATTCTAGATTCATTCACAGGATTTTTTCTACTTTACCAAGGTCAATGCTCTGTTTTTACTTGTATGGGTATTAAATTGTTCTGTCCACACTCCACGGTAAAATGATTTCATTATAGTTGGATTGAAATTCCTGCGATATTATTGAAAAAGCAGGTTCCGAAGAATGGTGCGGAGGAATGATCTGAGTGTCTTTGGATGCTCCAACTGGAGCAGCGAGATTGATGGCCACGGCAATTCGATCTGCATCAGCTTTGACATGGGAGACAAAGACATGAACTACTGTAAGACCATGCCATCATTCACAATGTAGCCATATGCATGCTTTTAACTGTTGAGAGCACAATCAGACTAAACGGTTTCCTCTGTTTTGCGAGCAGCAAGCATCGAGTACCAGAAGCCATCAAAGCCAAGGGTTCGGCACACAAAGCCACAGTCTTCCTGCACAATGTTCAGCAGCCGGGGCAACTGGCACTCGAGTTTTAAGATGCATGAGGAGCGGGAACTTGCAGCAGCAGCAGCATCTCGAACCCCCTCCCGATGAGCTGCAGGTAGTAAACGAAGTCCTGGCCGAGGTATGCCCTCCTCTCCTTTGTTCTCTTTCCTGTCAACTCTTGATGTTGTGTGTAAAGCAAACAAATCTTGCTGTTGTGTGTAAATGATTCGAATGAACTTGTTGCTTGGCTTATTTTTCTTATATATGTGACTGGTTGAATGTCTGGTTGCTACATCTCCGGTTAAATTTGAGAGAAATACTCGAATTTCTAGAGGATGCTAGCTATTGTATTTTGTTCACCCTCTATCGATATCTCACTGCTTACCTATGTGATTATTCTGATTTTCTACTGGAGATAAATGTTGTCTTGAGTCGGAACTGGAGCAATTTTGGTATTTAGGTAAAAAAAAGACTCAAAAGCGTCAAGCCTTTTATCAGTCGTAGTGTCAAAAAGTGTCTTATATTATGAGAAAGAGGTAGTATCAATCTGTGGATTTGCAAAATAAAACAAGTACATGGAATCCGCCATCTAGATAAGAGAGTATGCATTTTCCCCCCTCTAATCTGGGAAGACGAGTTTCATTTTTTCGAAAAAGAGGGGCCTCTATCTGATTTCCATTTCTAGAAACCATGGTCTTTACAAACTGAAGACTGTAACCATGTAATGTTTGTCTCATAGGCGACTTTATCAAAAAGACGGCAACTGAAGCTAATTTGAGCAATCAAAACGATGGTACTAGGAGCAAAACAATGACTGCTAGGGTTGCTTAATTTGATCATACACATCGAACATCTCGTTTCTCACTGGATTACTATAGTCGACTATGTGTATCTGAAAAAAAATGAATTGACTGTGCATCCAACACAAACATCATATTGCAAAATCTTCAAGAGGTTGGACCTATCAATGGTTCTCCTTGTTGTCTTGGGTGGGAGCATATGCATGTCATGTAGTGTCCCAGAAGAGGCTCTGGCAGGTGTTCGCACAACTGCTAAGAATATGGTTTCTATGGAGATTACCCTGACTGTTGATGCTTCTGGCATCATTGGATTGCCAATTACTCATGTTACATGTATGCAAACAACACATTAGCTGGACAGAGTTGTCTTTGTAAATAAATAATTGCAAGTTGTGTGATACAATACTAATAAGATATAGTTAATGTTATATGGGAGAGATTACAAGGTGTTAGTTAACTACCACTAGTGACATCGCTATATCAGAGTACGTTAACACGCACACAGACTTTGGCTTTGCCTGGGTTTTTGCCTTGATCTAATTTTTTTCTGGAGTTGTTTTCTTAACATTTAATTGGACATCATTGTTTACGATATATAATGTTTCCATTTTGCCTCATTTTTACTTTCTCTTGTCTTACAGGAGACGATGTAATCTGGTGTTGGTGGCAGCAAGCAGGAGAAGAAACCATCACTGATTGGTCAGTTGGAGCCAACACAATTTTTAGAATCATCAAGGTCAGAATACCCTGGTTCCAACTTTTCATTAGAAATATGGAGCCCTACAAATACACCATCCAAAACTAATGTATTAGTAGCTTGCAATCTCAGAGGGTCTCCAGGAGCGAGCTTCCAGGCCAAACGAGCAGCCCAGATGCGTGCTCCCAGCCAGGCCGCTGCGGATTCGGCACCACTTTACCAAGGTCTACGCGCAAGTTGGTGATGGTGGCCTTCAGTGTGGCCTCATGCGCGCACCAACCTACGTGTGGAATCCTGTCTCCGCCCGACCATCTTCTCCCCATAGCTACAGCGGTGCCGGTAGCCCAATGGAGGCGCCGGTGAACACTAGCGACAGCTTCTTCTACTTGCCTCCTCGTGCCCTTGCCTCTGCGTCGACTCCGATGATGGTGAGCCACTCTTCCCTATCCCCTGCCAACATAGCTTCTGCTGTACTTTTGCCGAGTCAAATGTAGATAGTTGATAGATAGTGGGTGACATTGCAGACGAGTTACCATCAGAACAATGCTCCCAGTTCCAGGGAAAACTATGTGACATGTGTTTGCAGTGGCACAAGGTCGTTCCCTGCTCTGTCCTCCCACCAAAGACGCCTTTTGTCTCTTTTGCAAGTTATCGATTTTCTCCTCTAGCATAGCATGGTGCCTCAGTTCTCACTTGATAGTGGAATGATTACTTTGGTGGAGTGCTTCTCGCTGTCAATAATTAGAATGTTTTCCTAATAAGTAGTGTGGCAAAGTTGACCCGTTCTCTTTGTGTCGTGCTATGCTGAGTGAAGATAGTGATACGATTGTTTGACTGATGAGCTTCCCTTGCTCGGTTATTTGATGTTTTTCCAGGACAGGTGCATCCATGGATATCATCATGATTCTGCTTGACGTCCAGGACCACGACGCCGACGTATGGTGTGCACCAGAAGGCGAACTCAAGCGGCTGGAGGAGAGATTGATGGATCGATCTTCCCGGCTCCCTTGACGGTTGTGATGATCTATCTCGGTTGTTCAGGAAAATCCCAGTTTCAAGTGAAGAGCGGATCATCTTTGCTGCAATCTTCAGTACTTATTGTAAACAGTAGTAGTGTGGTGATCGCCTCTTTGCTGGGACGATGCACATATTGTTTTTTTAGACATTTATATCTTGTTATGGACAGATATGTGTATAAATCTAATCATCAGCCAATGGGTGTATGTATTTTTTGATCAGAATTATTGTGTGCCATGCCATGCCATGCCATGTTGCTGCCATATGCCTTTGAAAGAGATGCAATTGGACCAAATGATTCTAGTTGGTGATCTGAAGGACTTGTTGATCGCAGAATCAGTTTGTCCTTGTTTGAGGATCGATCCATGCCTAGGGATAGATGGATGGATATGTTTACCAGATCCATCTGCTTACAAACGCTAAGCCAGCATATACTTGCTTCATGCAATTCTTTTGAAATACAGTACAATACAAGGGAGAAGCAACTGTCCTTGCCCATCTTGTACATCAAAGAAGGCGTGAACACAAAAAACAACAAATTTTAGAACAACTGAGCTTGTCCTTTTGACATCCACGAAGGAACTTGAACATTTGAAAGATAATAAAAGCAAGAACCTGTAGAGCATTTGAGCTTGTATTTATTGGATGTGCTCAATGAAACCAGAATAGTTAGCTTGCCTGGCTTGGAAACTTTGGTAAAAAGCAGGGGGGACTTGAACTCGGTAAAACATTCAGTCTTGAGACTCCAAATTAAAAGCCGCCCGCTAGAATTCTTGAGACTGTAAAAGCCGCTAGAATCCGGTGCCACCTAATAATTACCTTTCATGAAAACGAAACGAAACGGGATGGATTTGCCATTAAACGGCCTGGCTAGGGATGCCCAGCGGCCATCCAGGATTGCGCCACGTCACTTATCCGTGGCAACGCGGACTCCTCATTCTCTCCACCACCATGCATGCCTCTATATATACTAGGAAGAGACATTCATCCGCGTGCGGGATGCGCGTGTGACTTAGGCGAGTGGAGGGGCGGTGACCGGAGAGCGAGGAGCTTGGGTTGCTGCCTGGGAACTGAAGGACAATTCTGCCGTGGCCGGAAATTTTCATTGAGGCAGCCGTTGTCGGCGAGGAGTGGTAACGGAGGTAGGAAGGAAGGATGAGAGAGGGAGGGAGGAACGGGGGAGGAGGAAAAAGGAGCGGTCGCCGCCCAGCTCCGTGCGGCAAGCAGGTGAGGTGCCGGCGGTGTCGGCGACGACGAGGAGAGGGCTGGACGGGCGCGCTCGGCTCGGCTCGTAGGCATGCATGCTGTGCCGTGGATTTGATTTAATTTCCTGGCTGGCCGGTAAAATTCCGTGCTTGGGCGGCGTGAATTGAATTGAATTCCGTGGAAGAAGAAGAAGAAGGCGTGAATTGAATTGAGAAAGAAGAAGAGAAGACAAATAATAAAGTGCGTAGCGCCATGGTCGTGCGCTGCGTGCGGCTTTTGTCAAAAAAAAAAAAAAAACCAGGGCGCGGCTGGCTGCGACGAAGGCCGGATGGATGCGTTACTCCTTTGTACGTACGTGTGCGTGCTCTTCCTTTCCCCCCCCCTTTTTCCATTGAATGCAACGAAGGAAGCCCGGCTTGGTTTAATCCATCGACGGTACAGTCTCAAATCTCAAACAGAGGAATCCATCGAAAGAGGACACGCAGCCGACGTTCATCCAGATTGATTTCGCGATCGGTACCAAGATGTCTTCGCCGGCCAACTGCGAGCGCCCTCCGCCCAACGCTTCCTCCGCTGCCCGTACTAGACTCAAGAACGAGTCCCCGTGGGCTTCTCTCCCTGCAGATTTGGCCCGCCTTGTGGGCTGGCGGGTGTTGGCCGGAGACCTCCTCGACTACGTCCAGTTCCGCGCCGTCTGCTCTGACTAGCGTTCCGCCACCGTCTCCCCGCGCGGCCATGGCATCACTGATCCGCGGTTTCATCCCAGCCGGTGGATGCTGCTGCCCGAGGGCCACGACCTCCACCCTGCGGGAAAGAAACGCTTCTTCAACCTCTCTACCGGAGTCTTCGTCCGACACCGGCTTCCTCTACTCGTGGACCACCTTGTTCTCTGCCCGGTGGAAGGGCTTCTCCTACTGCAGGGGCAACACGGCCATGGGAATACTCTCCTTCTCCTACACCCTTTCACCGGCGATGTTGCGGAGCTGCCGTCCGTCGCGTCTCTGAAAAAATGCTTGAGAGCACATCTAAATCCACATGGGACATATGCTTGGCATGTTGACAAGATGGCATCATTGAGCGTGAGTGCCGATGGAATCCCCAAGATCATGATCGCAATTTTAGACTTTTCATGCGTAGTATGTGCTACCACCAAGGATGACCATTGGAGTGTCTTGGCGAGCTGGAGCTTCATACTAGAAGGAAGGCCAATGTCATCCCGGGGAAGCATATACATTTTACGGGGTTCCACAGGTGACCGCGAGCTACAAATTCTCAGAATTGACCCAGCTCCGTATGGATCGGGGTTACGCCCACAACCACCCAAACTGATTGCTACATGTCCGGCAGGCACGATCAACCCACCTCTGCATTTAGTAGAATGTGACTCGGAGATCCTACTAGTTGGATACACCAATTACACGATTTCCGCGCGCATGCTTGTTTATAGGGTAGCTGATCTTATCCAAGGAAGCGTTGCCCCACTGACTAGCATCCAAGGCAATGCTCTTTTGGTTAGGTTTGGATGGAGCTTGAGTGTTAGCTTCAAGGCAATGCCTACTGTTGTTGGCGACACAATTGTGGGCATGTACCACGATGATAAACATATTACGTACTACGACCTCCATAGTGGCACCTGGTCAGCAACACCGGCAAGGCTTGTAATGCATGATGGTGGCATCAAGTGTACTTGTAGCCTTATTGACCATATGTATAATGTCTTCCATTGTGATACTACCTGGTGAGCTAGTTATTTTTGTCCATATTTTACTTATTGAGAGTATGTCTGACTAATTGGTGTCCCACCTAAATTTGCAGGTATGAACACATGAGATATAATCTGCTTTCCATAGGCCCGGTCTATGGAGGAGATTCAGCCTATGTGTGGTGAATGGTGACGTGTATGGGGTAAGTTTCGATATGCAATTCGTACCTTGTTTTCCTAGTACATGCCACATGCATTCCCTACTCGCTTTTGCTGGCGATCCAACAATAAATCAGCCATGGTACTTGATACAAGTGTACTCCGCAAAGGAGTATTTAGTGTCCAGCTAGATTGTTCTTTGTTGTGCATGTGTTTTTTTCAAAAAAAAAATCTATTGTTGACATGTGCTTTTATGCTGTTCTTATTTTGCTATAAGGGCCATGGTTTTTGTGCCATATATATGTGGAGGTGGATGGTGGCCGGCCGGTTTACTTTGCATCTCTTGGACACTGCAAAATCAGAGTCTTCTTCCCAGTGTATCTGGGACTATACTGCTGTGGCAGCACTTAATAATACTTATTAATAGACGGCAGTGTTCATTCCTTTGAGAAATTTGCAATCCCTAGAGCTTAGGTCTCACGTGGCTTTGATAGCTCTCTGTATTGATGGTTCGAAATGGTAAGCCTAGCTGACACAGATGGACGCGTACCGAGCTCTATCTGCAACCGGATAGATGCATGAACTCCATCTACATATCTATCTACTCCCTCCGTGTCAAAATAGATGACTCAACTTTGTACTAACTTTAGTACGGAACGGAGGGAGTAATTTATAGGGCAACGCTAGGCAAGCTAAGTCAAGGCCAGAGCTGCCTTGCTTTGGCACCGCACCTTGCTCAGTCTAGAACTACTCCTAGCCCGTGCATGCTTGATGCATCAGATCGATCGTGCGGCAGCTTGCTTGATGCTCATTCTAGTAGTGTTGGCATCTTTCTTCCACTCAGGCCTATCACTGAGCGAGTATCTTGCATGTATGAAGTTCCCAACTTAGCTTATTTTGAAAATTGGAATGCTAGCTAGTACCACCTGCTCTGATCTGAATGATATGATGTAGACTTGGCAGACGCACATGTGAAACACGAATGACGTGACATTTGCAACAAGCCATCCAAGCATCTTCCGTCTTCTACTCTCTGGTGTCCGTTGTTGCCTTTTCGTTAACCTGGAATGAGATAGCTGCAATGCATGACTCAACCAAACTAGTTAATTATTTAGCTAGGATGAAATTAAAGGAAGTGATAGGTCTGGAAGCAGACAATTAGCTGACTCGACCGATCCTTACACTGCTTTGCATGTACGGTGGCACACTTGATTTTAGTTATTTACTCCCTTTGTACACTAATATAGGACGTTTTGCGGGGGACAAAAGCATCTTATATTAATTAGTGTACAGAGGTAGTGGTTGGCTGGGAACCTTCTTGTTAATTAGATTATCCCACCGACGATGCAACAAGTGCTTCACGTATCATCGCAGTAATCAGGCCCTTTTCCGCAATTCATATGACGGACGAGCGGAATATATGACAACTCCATGTTATTCTAGTTGCGCTCCATGGGCCGGGTGTCAACAAGAGCCATCAATCAAAAGGTGAAAGGAAACAAAGTACTCAATTCTATTAGAAAAAGTAAAGGATGATGCATATTGCATCTATTTATGTAACAAGTGCAAGACTGAGTATTAAGCAAACAAATACATAAAGTATACTATGAGCTTCAGATTTGGTTGACTACCTAGGAAGCTTCGATCGGTGACCGATATGCACGGTCAACTACTAAGATTTTCCCTGTTTGGAGTGCATGCTCTATCAATTCAAAGCGTTAGTTTAATTTTTTTGCAAAAAGTTGTTAGTTTACTTTTTTACTTTAATTATCTTATGTTGTTTCATATTTTCAAAAATCTTATACTCCAGGTCCTCATGGGCTATGGCCATTCTCTCTCAAGAGTATAATGACATGGTTGACTGGAACTTGAGGAATACTTTTTCCTTCCATTCTGCTTTACTGATACTACACCGAGGAGGTGCAAAACAGAGCACAGCCGAACATAGATAGATATCTTTTTTAATTTTATTGAATGATATATTTTACGTAGATAATTTGGAGGAAACCAAAACATAATGTAAGAGCTCAGGGGCGGCGTTTTCGCTCCCGGGTGAACAGTTCCCTGAAAAAAATGTTTTCAAAAAATTCTGAAAGTTTCTATATGATCAGGTTGCTGTCGCAAGCATGCTTGACAATTTTTATGCGGAAAAGAGCAGCTGGTTTCATTGGTCAAAAGAAGAAAATTGGGGTGACATTTGGTCTTCAATTTGTTTTTTTTTTCATAGGCCAAAATGCATAATCTTTTTGCCTCAAAATTTGCAGGTAGCATTTGTATGTGACAAAGATTACAAAAAATTTGTCTCAATTTTGTTGACATTTGAAAAAAATTGGGCCCAGGAGCATGTGCTCCCGGAGCCAAATTGACTTTCCGTAACAGCTCATACTTTCTAGTTTGAATTTTGGACCTATAATTCCCGTGTGTTATCCGAACGATACTTCTAAAAGTGTATGTTTGGCTTAACTTAAATCTCGCTTGGAATAAAGATGAAAAAGCAAATAGATCTAGATGATAGAATTTCCATAAAGATCCCCATCATTTTTCTGCAAGATAGTTTGACAAATATTTAATCCGTTCTCTTTTAGCAATTCTTGTAGCCATTCATCTATGGGGGGTTGTTTGCTCTTCTCGTGCAACCTTGTTCTTCATCTTTCTGCAGATCCTGCAAATTTTTTTACTTCTCCCAAGGTGGGTGTTATCTGATCTTGTTCATTGATCACTAGTGGGTTATCATAGAAAATATTCAAGCAGAAAAAAGTATGAATAAGTTGCAACTTCATGTAAATCAAAATGACTGGATCATCCTTATTCTCCATACCTAAGGTACGATGTAGAACATCATTGACACCCTCAAGAAGTACAAATTGTAAGAACACCAATATGGCATTCAATTTATCACTGGAATTATAGCTCGCCAGTACGCGTCGGTATTACACTTACATTGATATCTCTGGTGCTCTTGGGCTCAACAGTCTATGCATGGTAATGGTTATGACACATATAAGGGACGACTTTTGTTTACCAATTGTAACCATCCATTTAGCGTTGCTTCATCAGTAGCTGAAAACAGTTTCTCTTTCTAGCTCCTCTCCTCCATTGCAGATTTTTGTTGTTCCTAAGTAGACATCTCAAAAGACAGGATGAGCATATTTTTTATAATTGTTGGATTTATAGCAACAAAAAAATAAACTATGTGTGAACATGAAAGTAATAGTCAAGCACTATGCTCCCAGGCAACGACGCCAAAAAAAGCTTTCCAAAAGATGGTTTTTTCACTCTCTGAAATGGAGTTTGGGAGCAGAATGTCGTCCATTTGGACTCATTTCATCGTGCTAAGTGTATGGGAAGTCCTCATAACCTACCAAACACACAAAGACAATGAAAACTAATAGAAAGTAACAAAGAATAAAGATTGTGCAATGCTCATGGTGAAAAGTGCAAAAACTGGAAATCATGCATATGGACATGTAATAGGCTCAATGGGACATGACATATGGACATAATGTGCAACAAATGAGTTCTAAATATTCGTAAAATATGGAGCCATAAACCCCTATTCATAAGTACAACACGAGCAGGAGTAGGATTTTACCTCCATCGTGAGGGCCTGAACTTGGGTAATCCGGTCTCTCATGTTTTCCCTCTGATCTACTCCCCTAGATGATACCCTATCGAGTGATCTGCCAAAAAATAACCCTGACAAATGGAGATTCGATCTAGGTGGAACATGGATAAGTTTTGACATGTAACTTTCTATGATTTTGTTATTCTATGTTATGACTGCTACATGATGAACCACATCCGGCATAATTATTCATCGCTAATCCGGTGCCTACGAGTTTTCCATATACTGGTTTACACTTATTTACTTTTCCGTTGCTATTGTTACAATCACTACAAAATAGCAACAACATTACTTTTGCTGTCTTTACTTTTGTTACCGTTACCACCACTATCATATTACTTTGCTACTAAACACTTTGCTGCAGATACTAAGTTTCCAGGTGTGGTTGAATTGACAACTCAGCTGCTAATACTTGAGAATATTCTTTGGCTCCCCTTGTGTCGAATCAATAAATTTGTGTTGAATACTTTACCCTCGAAATTTGTTGAGATCCCATATACTTGTGGGTTATCAAGACTATTTTCTGGCGCCGTTGCCGGGGAGCATAGCTCTATTCTTTGAGTCACTTGGGATTTATATCTGCTGGACACTATGAAGAACTTGAAAGATGATCGAACTACTATTTTGCCCTCAACTACGAGGGGAGGTAAGGAACTGCCATCTAGCCTTGCACTAGATTCTCCTTCTATTGAGTAAGTTTGCGACACCTAAACCTACTACTGCTATTGATTCTGATATGTCGCATGTTATTGATGATGCCACTTCTGTTATGCATGATATTTATGATGAAACTACTTCTATGCTTGATACTACTGTGCCACTTGGTGAATATCTTGATGAGCAAATTGCTAGGTCTAGAGAAAGAGAAATTATTGAACCTGAGCACGATGATGTTAGTGATGATGAACCTATGCCATCTATTCCCGAGGGTTATCTTTTTGATGCTGAATCTTCTGCAGCTATTTCTGCTTGCCAGGGTAGATATGAACTTAAGAGGTTGCTAATTAAATGGAGTAAAGAATCTTTTAGAGGTAGAATGAAACCCGACCCTGCTTTTGCTACTTCACCTATATCTGTTCCTGATCAGGACTATTATGATTTTTCTGTTGATCCAGATATAATTACTTTGGTTGAATCTCATCCTTTTTATGGCTATGAATCTGAAACTGTTGTGGCACATCTTACTAAGTTAAATGATATAGCTTCCATGTTTACTAATAATGAGAGATCGCGCTACCTTTATTTACTCAAGATATTTCCGTTCTCATTAAAGGGTGATGCTAAGATTTGTTATAATTCTCTTGATCCTGGTTGTGTGCAAAGTTCCCAGGATATGATTTATTACTTCTCTGCTAAATATTTCCCCGCTCATAAGAAACAAGCTGCTTTGAGGGAAATATACAATTTTGTGCAAATTGAAGAAGAGAGTCTCTCACAAGCTTGGGGGAGGCTTCTCAAGTTACTTAATGCTTTGCGTGATCATCCTCTTAAGAAACCTGAAATATTTGATATCTTTTATAATGGACTAACTGATGCTTCCAGAGATTACCTGGATAGTTGTGCTGGTTCTCTTTTCAAGGAAAGAACACCAGATGACGCTGAAATTCTATTGAATAATATGTTGGCTAATGAAAATAATTGGGCACCTCCTGAGCCACCTCCTGAGCCAGTTCCAGAGCCAATTACTGAGCCTATTCCTAAACCAACTCCGAAGAAGAGAGGTGTTCTATTTCTCAGCCCCGAAGATATGCAAGAGGCAAAGAAATCTATGAAAGAAAAAGGTATTAAAGCTGAAAATGTTAAGAATTTACCTCCTATTGAAGAAATACATGGTCTTAATTTACCACCTGTTGAAGAAGTATATGATCTCAATTACTTATTTAATGAAAAACCTCCCGATATCCCGACACAGGTAGTAAAGGTAAATTGTCTCTATAGATATGATAAAGCTGAAGTCCCTCCTACTAAAATTGCTAATCAGTGCTTGGATGAGTTTGATGACTTTATGTTTAAGCAAGATGACTTTAATGCTTATTTTGGTAGACAATTAAAACAAAATACCTTTATGATTAAACGCTTGGGTGATTATATGGCTGATATTAGAGGTGAACTTAAACTTGTTAGCAAGCATGCTTCTATGGTTACCACTCAAGTAGAACAAGTACTTAAAGCTCAGAAAGAAGTGCTTGATGAAATGAATAGTAAGAAAAATGATTATGCTGTTAGAGTGGCTACTAGAACTGGTAGAATGACTCAGGAACCTTTGTATCCTGAAGGCCACCCTAAGAGAATCGAGCAAGATTCTCAGAGAAACAATATCGATATACCTAGTTCTTCTAAGAGGAAGAAAAAGAAAAATGATAGGACTTTGCAAACTTCTAGTGAACCTGTCGCTGAACCACCTGAGAATCCAAATGATATCTCTGTTCTGATGCTGAAACACAATCAGGTGATGAACATGAACCTAGTGATAATGTTAATGATAATTTTCATGTTGATGCTCAACAAAGTAATGATAATGATGTAGAAGTTGAACCTGCTGTTGATCTTGATAACCCACAATCAAAGAATCAATGTTATGATAAAAGAGATTTTGTTGCTAGGAAACATGGCAAAGAAAGGGAACCATGGGTTCAAAAATCCATGCCTTTTCCTCCGAAACCATCCAAGAAAAAGGATGATGAGGATTTTGAGTGCTTTGTTGAAATGATTAGACCCATCTTTTTGCGTATGCGATTAACTGATGTGCTCAAAACAAATCCTTATGCTAAGTATATGAAGGATATTATTACTAATAAAAGAAAGATACCTGAAGCTGAAATTTCCACCATGCTTGCTAATTATACTTTTAAGGGTGGAATACCATAGAAACTTGGAGATCCCGGAGTACCTACTATACCATGCTCCATTAAGAGAAATTATGTTAAAACTGCTTTATGTGATCTTGGAGCCGGTGTTAGTGTTATGCCTCTCTCTTTATATCGTAGACTTGACTTGAATAAGTTGACACCTACTAAAATATCTTTGCAAATGGCTGATAAATCAACTGCTATACCTGTCGGTATTTGTGAGGATGTGCCTGTTGTAGTTGCGAACGTTACTATTTTAACGGACTTTGTTATTCTTGATATTCCCGAGCATGATAGTATGTCTATTATTCTTGGAAGACCTTAATACTGCAGGGGCTGTTATTGATTGCAGCAAAGGCAATGTCACTTTTCATGTTAATGGCAATGAGCACACGGTACATTTTCCGAGGAAACAACCTCAAGTTTATAGTATCAATTCTATTGGAAAAGTTCCATCGATTATATTTGGAGGTTTCGAATTTCCTCTCCCTACTATCAAGATAAAGTATGATATTCTTATTGTTGGGGATTTTCACATCCCCGTTGAGGTAACTTAGTGTCATTCAAAATTTCTCCGGTCCCGGGATTATTCGGAATGAGTTTGTTAACAAGACTTGATCAACCTTGTTAGTGGGTTCATTTTGATGATCACGAGATGGATGAAACTAGAAGTGCAACTTTCTGTACCCTCTTTATATTTTCTGTTATTTAGTAGAAATAAACTAAAATAATATTTTTCTGTCTGTTTCTTGACTTATCCGTGCGATATAAAAATATCCCGAAAATAAAAGTCCTCAGAATGCCATGCCAATTTAATATGATTTTTTCAGGAATATTTGAGAATTTACTGTGCAAAAATTACCACGGGGGGAGCTACCACCTGGCCACGAGGGTGGAGGGCGTGCCCTACCCCCCTATGCGCGCCCCCTGCCTCGTGGGCCCACGGTGGCCCTCCTCCACTTATTCCTGCACCCATCTTCTTCCTCTGCCTCACACAAACACGAAAAACCAACTCAAGCACGAGTTCCAGCCCCCGTTGCTGTGATTTTCGATCTCCTTGCTCAAAGCACCTCTTGCAAAACTGCTTGGGGAGATTGTTCCTTGGTATGTGACTCCTCCATTAGTCCAATTAGTTTTTGCTCTAGTGCTTTATTCCTTGCAAATTTGTGCAGCATAGGTGACCATGTTCTTGAGCTTGCATGTCAAATTTATATGGTTCCAAGTAGTTCTAATGCTTGATATAGGCTCTAGGCACTTGTGGGAGTTGTTACTATCAATTTTATTGAAGTTGGTTCACTTTTATCTGAAGTTACTAAAAAATTTAGATTGTTTCAGAAATAATGAAGAGACTTTTGAGGGGCTCATCGAGCCAAAGCTCTAAGGAAAAAACAAAAGGAAGAAAGGAGAAGCCCAAATGTAATTTACCTCGCACCGCGGAGGTCCGGCCTTGTGAATGGCCTTCCGATGACGAGGAGAGCCTGGATTTATGAGGATTTCTATTTATTGATTGAAAACGCCGGCCTCACCAACTTCCTCAACGACCAACGTCATCAGTATCTCTTACTCACAAATACTTTTGTGCAAAACTTCTACTTTTTCCCTAAGAAATCACCTCCAACAGTAGAGTTTCATTTATATGACGTTGTTAAAGAGATGACATTAACTAAATTCTGCAAGGTTTGCAGAATACCCTTTGAGGGCACCTTAGATGAACCCCACCGTAATGAAGTAGAAGCTTTTATTAACACTATCACTGTGGGAGAAACCAGGAAGGTTTCTGATGCAAGGATTATAGCATACATTTTCCTGTTTTACGCTACTTTGCCTTATTTGCTAGTTGTTGCTTGATTGGACGCGGGAACTATGGGAACCTTAGTATTCCTGATATTATTATTTTGTTCCATGGTTTATACCGCAATAACTCTATTAGTATGGGTGGAATTGTTGCTAGACGGTTAAGTCTGAACCGTACTAAGCGCCCCATCTTTGGAGGCATTTATGCTTCACGCCTAGCTGAACATTTTGAAATACCTATTAGGCATGCGGAGAAAGAAGAAACAGCGCTACCCCACGCTTATTTAGATTACAAGAGTATGATAGCGCATGATTTTCTTGTTAAGAGTCGCGATGGGGAGCTCAAATATAAATTATACTTTGATAAACATCACCCTGAGAGTATCACCTTGCCTGCTCCTTCTTTGTTTAACTTGTTTGCAGAATCTCACATCGTTCCGTGGTCGGCTGTTCAAGCCTATCGGAACCCTGCACCAGCCCCTGAGCCACAAGATGAGCCTCCACGACTATCTGTTTATTCTTGGGATCCAGAGGAGGCTGCCAGCCAGTGGCAGTCAGAGTCTTCTTCGTCATAGTAAGACCCCAGCTTCACCTACGGATATCCGCCAGGCCATCCCTGGCAATAGACCAACTTAGGCCAAAAGCCTAAGCTTGGGGGAGTACGTATTTCCCACCGACATTACATTCATGTTCACACACACTCATGGCTAGATGTCGGTGCTCATACTCTTTCATTGTATTATCCATGCTAGTTTAAATTTCTTTTTCCTGCTTTCTTCTTGTGTGTTTGATAAACTTTAAGAAAAGACAAAAAAATTAATTAGTTTACTTTCCATGCTTGTAGTAGAATTAAAAAGAAAACCCAAAAATATTTCCCGTTCTTCTTTTTACTTGTTGGGAGCTTTCCCATGTAAATAGTTTTTATTTCTTTTCCTTTCTTTGGGGGTCGAGAAGACCATATTGAAAATGCTTAGTGGCTCTTATATGCAAGATTGATTATTTAAACCTAGAGCCCATATTACTTGTCTTCTCTCTTGAGTTGAATGCTTGCAGATTCCAGCTTAGTCCAATGCACATGCACTCTTATTATTATACACACCGCTCGGTCGTGCAAGTGAAAGGCAATAATGCTGATATATGATGGACTCATTGAGAAGAGAAAAGCTGGTACAAACTCGACCTCTTTTGTTTTTGTAAATATGATGATTCATCGTTCCTGATTCAGCTATTATGGAGTAAGCATATTTGCAATGACATTTAGAGATTATAGTTGCTTGTGCCATGCTTGATTAGCTATGAGTTATAATGGTTTACCTTGCGTGCCAACATGCTATTAGAATGATTATGATGTGGTATGATGGGGTGGTATCCTCCTTTAAATGCATTGAGTGACTCGACTTGGCACATGTTCACGCATGTAGTTGAATCCAATCAACATAGCCTTCATGATATTTATGTTCATGGTGGATTATATCCTACTCATGCTTGTACTCGGTGTGAATTAATTTTAATGCATGTTTACGACTGTTGTCGCTCTCTCAGTTGGTCGCTTCCTAGTCTTTGCTAGCCTTCACCTGTACTAAGCGGGAATACTGCTTGTGCATCCAAACTCCTTAAACCCCAAAGTTATTCCATATGAGTCCACTATACCTACTTATATGCGGTATTTACCTGCCGTACCAAGTAAATTTGTATGTGCCAAACTCTAAACCTTCAAATAAACATTCTGTTTTGCATGCTCGAATATCTCATATGTCAACTAGAGCTGCCCTTATCTTCCGTGTTAGGCGGGTTATTCTCAAGAGGAGTGGACTCCGCTCCTCATTCACGAGAAAATGGCTGGTATCCGGGATGCCCAGTCCCATGCTTTGTGCAAACTAATTCAAAATAACTGCAAACAAAACTCCCCTGGGGACCCGTTGAATGTTGGAGGCACTCGTTGTTTCGAGCAAGCCATGGATTGATGCTTGTGGAGGAAGGGGAGTATAAACTTTACCATTCTGTTTGGGAACCGCCTATAATCTGTTTAGCATGGAAGATATCGTCGTCTTTTACTTGAAAGTATGCCACTCAAAATATAATTTATCTCTATTTAAAAATCGAGCTCTGGCACCTCTACAAATCACTGCTTTCCTCTGTGAAGGGCCTATCTATTTACTTTTTGTGTTGAGTCATCACCCTTCTTATTAAATATCACCCGCTGGAGAGCACACTATCGTTTGCATTCATTATTATTGGTTTATATTGGGTATGACTTGACTAGATCTCTTTTACCATGAATTACAATGTTTAGTCAGTCCTTGATCTTTAAAGGTGCTCTGCATTTATGTTTTGCGGTCTCAGAAAGGGCTAGCGAGATACCATTTTGTTATATCATGTTATGATTATTTTGAGAAAGTGTTGTCACCCGAGTTTTATCATTATGGCTTGCTAGCTGATTATTCTATTGATATGAGTAATTGTGAGACCTACATGTCATTGTGAGTATGGTTAGTTCATAATAACTGCTGAGACTTGAATGCTGGCTTTTCATTTTTTACAACAACAAGAGCAAACAGAGTTTGTAAAAGTTTTTCTTCTTCTCTTTCAGTTTGTCAACTGAATTGCTTGAGGACAAGCAAGGGTTTAAGCTTGGGGGAGTTGATACGTCTCCGTCGTATCTACTTTTCCAAACACTTTTGCCCTTGTTTTGGAATCTAACTTGTATGATTTGAATGGAACTAACCCGGACTGACGCTGTTTTCAGTAGAACTGCCATGGTGTTGTTTTTTGTGCAGAAAATAAAAGTTCTCGGAATGTCCTGAAACTCCACGGAACACCTTAGAAAAAATAAAGAAAAATCCTCGCAAAATATGAAGACCAGGTGGCCCACACCCTGCTCACGAGGGTGGAGGGCGCCCCCCTGGGTGCACCCCCTACCTCGTGGGCCCCCTGGTGGCCCTCCGACGCCAACTCCAACTCCATATATTGGCTTTCGGGGAGAAAAAAATCAAAGACAAGAAATCATCGCGTTTTACGATATGGAGCCACCGCCAAGCCCTAATCTCTCTCGGGAGGGCTGATCTGGAGTCCGTTCGGGGCTCCGGAGAGGGGGATTCATCATCGTCGTCATCATCAACCATCCTCCATCACCAATTTCATGATGCTCACCGCTGTGCGTGAGTAATTTCATCGTAGGCTTGCTGGACGGTGATGGGTTGGATGAGATTTGTCATGTAATCGAGTTGGTTTTGTTAGGGTTTGATCCCTAGTATCCATTATGTTCTGAGATTGATGTTGCTATGACTTTGCTATGCTTAATGCTTGTCACTAGGGCCCGAGTGCCATGATTTCAGATCTGAACCTATTATGTTTTCATGAATATATGTGTGTTCTAGATCCTATCTTGCAAGTCTATAGTCACCTACTATGTGTTATGATCCGGCAACCCCGAAGTGACAATAATCGGGACCACTCCCGATGATGACCATAGTTTGAGGAGTTCCTGTATTCACTATGTGCTAATGCTTTGTTCCGGTTCTATATTAAAAGGAGGCCTTAATATCCCTTAGTTTCCAATAGGACCCCGCTGCCACGGGAGGGTAGGACAAAAGATGTCATGCAAGTTCTTTTCCATAAGCACGTATGACTATATACGGAATACATGCCTACATTACGTTGATGAACTGGAGCTAGTTCTGTGTCACCCTATGTTATGACTGCTACATGATGAACCACATCCGACATAATTATCCATCGCTAATCCGGTGCCTACGAGTTTTCCATATACTGGTTTAGACTTATTTACTTTTCCATTGCTACTGTTACAATCACTACAAAATAGCAACACCATTACTTTTGCTGTCTTTACTTTTGTTACCGTTACCACCACTATCATATTACTTTGCTACTAAACACTTTGCTGCAGATACTAAGTTTCCAGGTGTGGTTGAATTGACAACTCAGCTGTCAAATCAATAAATTTGGGTTGAATACTTTACCCTCGAAAACTGTTGCTATCCCCTATACTTGTGGGTTATCAGCGGCCATCTTCATCATCCCGGCGCTATCCATGACGAGGAGGGAGTAGTTCACCCTCGGAGCTGAGGGTATGTACCAGTAGCTATGTGTTTGATCTCTCTCTCTCTCTCGTGTTCTCTCTCGTGTTCCTCTACGGCATGATCTTGATGTATCCCGAGCTTTGCTATTGTAGTTGGATCTTATGATGTTTCTCCCCCTCTACTCTCTTGTGATGAATTGAGTTTCCCCTTTGAAGTTATCTTATCGGATTGAGTCTTTTATGAGAACACTCGATGTATGTCTTGCCATGATTATCTGTGGTGACAATGGGATATCATGTGCCACTTGATGTATGTTTTGGTGATCAACTTGCGGGTTTCGTGACAATGGGAACCTATGCATGGGGTTGGCACACGTTCTTGACTCTCCGATAGAAACTTTGGGGCACTCTTTGAAGTACTTTGTGTTGGTTGGATGAGTCTGAGATTGTGTGATGCATATCATATAATCATGTCCACGGATACTTGAGGTGAAAATGGAGTATCTAGGTGACATTAGGGTTTTGGTTGATTTGTGTCTTAAGGTGTTATTCTAGTATGAACTCTTTTATAGATTGATCCGAAAGAATAACTTTGAGGTGGTTTTGTACCCTACCATAATCTCTACATTTGTTCTCCGCTATTAGTGGCTTCGGAGTGACTCTTTGTTGCATGTTGAGGGATAGTTATATGATCTGATTATGTTATTATTGTTGAGAGAACTTGCACTAGTGAAAGTATGAACCCTAGGCCTTGTTTCCTATCATTGCAATACCGTTTACGCTCACTTTTATCATTAGTTACCTTGCTATTTTTATATTTTCAGATTACAAAAACCTATATCTACCATCCATATTGCACTTGTATCACCATCTCTTCGCCGAACTAGTGCACCTATACAATTTACCATTGTATTGGGTGCGTTGGGGACACATGAGACTCTTTGTTATTTGGTTGGAGGGTTGTTTGACAGAGACCATCTTCATCCTATGCCTCCTACGGATTGATAAACCTTAGGTCATCCACTTGAGGGAAATTTGCTACTGTCCTACAAACCTGTGCACTTACAGGCCCAACAACATCTACAAGAAGAAGGTTGTGTAGTGGACATCAAGAAGCATCTTAATTATGTTCATGGCAATCACACAAGGATAGTAGAAATTGTTGGGGAACGTAGCAGAAATTCAAAATTTTCCTACGTGTCACCAAGATCTATCTATGGAGAAACCAGCAACGAGGGGAAGGAGAGTGCATCTAACTACCCTTGTAGATCGCTAAGCGGAAGCGTTCAAGAGAACGGGGTTGAAGGAGTCGTACTCGTCGTGATCCAAATCACCGGAGATCCTAGTGCCGAACGGACGGCACCTCCGCGTTCAACACACGTACATCCCGGTGACGTCTCCCATGCCTTGATCCAGCAAGGAGAGAGGGAGAGGTTGAGGAAGACTCCATCCAGCAGAAGCACAACGGCATGGTGGTGATGGAGGAGCGTGGCAATCCTGCAGGGCTTCGCCAAGCACCGCGGGAGAGGAGGAGTACTTGGGCGAGGGGGAGGGCTGCGCCAGAACTTGTGGTGCGGCTGCCCTCCCACCCCCACATATATATAGGGGCAAGGGAGAGGGGGGCCGGCCCCCTCAGATCCATTCTGAGGAGGGGGCGGCGGCCAAGGGGGGGAGGAGTGCCTCCCAAGTCAAGTGGATGCCCTCCCCCTTTAGGGTTTTCCCTCCCCATGCGCATGGGCCTTGGGGGGGCAGGTGCCCCTGGCCCATTAAGGCTAGGGCGCCCCCCCTACAGCCCATGCTACTGTATTGGATGTGGTGGAACAATTTCCGGACCTTCGGACCCCTCCGGAATCCTCCGGAACCTTCTGGAAGCTTCCCGGTACAATACCGAAAAACCCGAACTTTTCCCGGAACCCAAACAACAACTTTCCATATATAAATCTTTACCTCCGGACCATTCCGAAACTCCTCGTGACGTCCGGGATCTCATCCGAGACTCCGAACAACATTCGGTAACCACATACAAACTTCCTTTATAACCCTAGCGTCATCGAACCTTAAGTGTGTAGACCCTACGGGTTCGGGAGACATGTAGACATGACCGAGACGTTCTCTGGTCAATAACCAACAGCGGGATCTGGATACCCATGTTGGCTCCCACATGTTCCACGATGATCTCATCGGATGAACCACGATGTCAAGGACTCAATCGATCCCGTATACAATTCCCTTTGTCTAACGGTATTGTACTTTCCCGAGATTCAATCGTCGGTATACCCATACCTTGTTCAATCTCGTTACCGGCAAGTCTCTTTACTCATTCCGTAACACATCATCCCGTGATCAACCCCTTGGTCACATTGTGCACATTATGATGATGTCCTACCGAGTGGGCCTAGAGATACCTCTCCGTTTACACGGAGTGACAAATCCCAGTCTCGATTCGTGCCAACCCAGCAGACACTTTCGGAGATACCTGTAGTGCACCTTTATAGCCACCCAGTTACGTTGTGACGTTTGGTACACCCAAAGCATTCCTACGGTATCCGGGAGTTGCACAATCTCATGGTCTAAGGAAAAGCTACTTGACATTAGAAAAGCTTTAGCATACGAACTACACGATCTCTGTGCTAGGCTTAGGATTGGGTCTTGTCCATCACATCATTCTCCTAATGATGTGATCCCGTTATCAACGACATCCAATGTCCATGGTCAGGAAACCGTAACCATCTATTGATCAACGAGCTAGTCAACTAGAGGCTTACTAGGGACATGGTGTTGTCTATGTATCCACACATGTATCTGAGTTTCCTATCAATACAATTATAGCATGGATAATAAACGATTATCATGAACAAGGAAATATAATAATAACTAATTTATTATTGCCTCTAGGGCATATTTCCAACAGTCTCTCACTTGCACTAGAGTCAATAATCTAGTTCACATCGTCATGTGATTAACATTCACATGTCACATCGCCATGTGACCAACATCCAAAGAGTTTACTAGTGTCATTAAACTAGTTCACATCATCATGTGATTAAGACTCAATGAGTTCTGGGGTTTGATCATGTTTTGCTTGTCAGAGAGGTTTTAGTCAACGGGTCTGCAACTTTCAGATCCGTATGTACTTCGCAAATCTCTAGGTCATTCTGTAAATGCTGCTTCCACGCTCCACTTGGAGCTATTCCAAATGGTTGCTCCACTATACGTATCCGGTTTGCTACTCAGAGTCACTCGGATAGGTGTTAAAGCTTGCATCGACGTAACCCTTTACGCCGAACTCTTTATCACCTCCATAATCGAGAAACATGTCCTTATTTACTCCAAGGACAATTTTGACCGCTGTCCAATGATCCATTCCTGGATCATTCTTGTACCCCTTGACTGACTCATGGCAAGGCACACTTCCGGTACGGTACACAGCATAGCATACTATAGAGCCTACGTCTAAAGTATAGGGGACGACCTTCGTCCTTTCTCTCTATTCTGCCGTGGTCGAGCTTTTAAGTCTTAACTTCATACCTTACATCTCAGGCAAGAACTCCTTCTTTGACTGATCCATGCTGAACACCTTCAAGATCATGTCCAGGTACGTGCTCATTTGAAAGTACCATTAAGCGGTTTTTGATCTATCCTCATAGATCTTGATGCTCAATGTTCAAGTAGCTTAAACCAGGTTTTCACTTGAAAAACATTTTTTCAAATAACCCTATATGCTTTCCAGAAATTCTACATCATTTCTGATCAACAATATGTCAACAACATATACTCATCAGAAATTCTATAGTGCTCCCACTCACTTCTTTGGAAATACAAGTTTCTCATAAATTTTGTATAAACAAAATCTTTGATCATCTTATCAAAGTGCACATTCCAACTCCGAGATGCTTACTCCAGTCCATGGAAGGATCGCTTGAGCTAGCATACCTTTTAGCATCCTTAGGATCGACAAAACCTTTCTGATTGTATCACATACAACCTTTCCTTACGAAAACTGGTAAGGAAACTCGTTTTGACATCCATCTGCCATATTTCATAAATGCAGCTAATGCTAACATGATTCCGACGGACTTAAGCATCGCTACGAATGAGAAAATCTCATTGTAGTCAACTCCTTGAACTTGTGAAAAAACTCTTTGCCACAAGTCTAGCTTCATAGACGGTGACATTACCATCCACGTCCGTCTTCTTCTTAAAGATCCATTTATCTCAATGGCTTGCCGATCATCGGGCAAGTCCACCAAAGTCCATGCTTTGTTCTGATACATGGATCCTATCACGGATTTCATGGCTTCTAACCATTTGTCGGAATTTGGGCCCACCATTGCTTCTCCATAGCTCGTAGGTTCATTGTTGTCTAGCAACATGACCTTCAAGACAAGATTACTGTACAACTCTGAAGCAGTACGCATCCTTGTCACCCTACGAGGTACGGTAGTGACTTGATCCGAATTTTTATGATCACTATCATAAGCTTCTACTTCAATTGGTGTAGGTGCCACAGGAACAACTTCCTGTGCCCTGCTACACACTAGTTGTAGTGACGGTTCAATAACCATATCAAGTCTCCACCATCCTCCCACTCAACTTTTTGAGACAAACTTTTCCTCGAGAAAGGGCCCGATTCAAGAAACAATCCCTATTGTTTTCGGATCTGAATTAGGAGGTATACCCAACTATTTTGGGTGTCCTATGAAGATGCATTTTATCCGTTTTGGGTTCGAGCTTATCAACCTGAAACTTTTTCACATAAGCGTCGCAGCCCCAAACCTTTAAGAAATGACAGCTTAGGTTTCTCTAAACCATAGTTCATACGGTGTCATCTCAACGGAATTACGTGGTGCCCTATTTAAAGTGAATGTGGTTGTCTCTAATGCCTAACCCATAAACGATAGTGGTAATTCGATAAGAGACATCATGGTACGCACCATATCCAATAGGGTGCAACTATGATGTTCGGACACACCATCAAAATATGGTGTTCCAGGCGGTATTAATTGTGAAACAATTTCCACAATGTCTTAATTGCGTGCCAAAGCTCGTAACTCAGATACTCATCTCTATGATCATATCATAGACATTTCATCCTCTTGTCACGATGATCTTTAACTTCACTCTGAAATTACTTGAACCATTCAATAATTCAGACTTGTGTTTCATCAAGTAAATATACTCTACATCTACTCGAATCATCTGTGAAGTAAGAACATAACGATATTCACTGCATGCCTCAGCACTCATTGGACTGCACACATCAAAATGTGTTACTTCCAACAAGTTGCTATCTTGTTCCATTTTACTGAAAAACGAGGCTTTTTAGTCATCTTGCCCATGTGGTATGATTTGCATATCTCAAGTGATTCAAAATCAAGTGAGTCCAAATGATCCATCTGCATGGAGTTTCTTCATGCGTATACACCATGTCTCAAACTTTTCAAAACGAGTGAGTCCAAAGATCCATCAACGTGGAGCTTCTTCATGTGTTTTACACCAATATGACTTACATGGCAGTGCCATAAGTAAGTGGTACTATCATTACTATCTTATATCTTTTTGGCATGAAAATGTGTATCACTACGATCGAGATTCAATAAACCATTCCTTTAGGTGCAAGACCATTGAAGGTATTATTCAAATAAATAGAGTAACCATTATTCTCCTTAAATGAATAACCGTATTGCGATAGACATAATCCAATCATGTCTATGCTCAACGCAAACACCAAATCTCGATGGTAGAGGGAGCGTGCGATGCTTGATCACATCAACCTTGGAAACACTTCCAACACATATCGTCAGCTCACCTTTAGCTAGTCTCCGTTTATTCCGTAGCTTTTATTTTGAGTTACTAACACTTAGCAACTGAACCGGTATCTAATACCCTGGTGCTACTAGGAGTACTAGTAAAGTACACATTAGCATAATGTATATCCAATATACTTCTATCAACCTTGCCAGCCTTCTCATCTACCAAGTATCTAGGGTAATTCCACTCTAGTGACTATTCCCCTTATCACAGAAGCACTTAGTCTCGGGTTTGGGTTCAACCTTGGGTTTCTTCACTGGAGCAGCAGCTGATTTGCCGTTTCATGAAGTATCCCTTCTTGCCCTTGCCCTTCTTGAAACTAGTGGTTTCACCAACCATCAACAATTGATGCTCCTTCTTGATTTCTACTTTCGCGGTGTCAAACATCGTGAATATCTCAAGGATCATCACATCTATCCCTGATATGTTATAGTTCATCACAAAGCTCTAGTAGCTTGGTGGCAATGACTTTGGAGAAACATCACTATCTCATCTGGAAGATCAACTCCCACTTGATTCAAGTGATTGTTGTACTCAGACAATCTGAGCACAAGCTCAACGATTGAGCTTTTCTCCCTTAGTTTGCAGGCTAAGGAAATCATCGGAGGTCTCATACCTCTTGATGTGGGCACGATCCTGAAATCCCAATTTCAGCCCTCGAAACATCTCATATGTTCCGCGACATTTCGAAAAACGTCTTTGGTGCCTCAACTCTAAACCGTTTAACTGAACTATCACGTAGTTATCAAAACGTGTATGTCCGATGTTCGCAACATCCACAAACGACGTTTGGGGTTCATCTTATGAACTCCCACTCAGATAGACATCCCTCTAGTCATCTAAGTGATTACATGATCCGAGTCAACTAGGCCGTGTCCGATCATCACGTGAGACGGACTAGTCATCATCGGTGAACATCTTCATGTTGATCGTATCCTCCATACGACTCATGCTCGACCTTTCGGTCTGTGTGTTCCGAGGCCATGTCTGTACATGCTAGGCTCGTCAAGTTAACCCTAAGTGTTTTGCATGTGTAAAACTGTCTTACACCCGTTGTATGTGAATGTAAGGATCTATCACACCCGATCATCACGTGGTGCTTCGAAACGACGAACTTTAGCAACGGTGCACAGTTAGGGGAGAACACTTCTTGAAATTGTTGTAAGGGATCATCTTATTTACTACCATCGTTCTAAGTAAACAAGATGCATAAACATGATAAACATCACATGCAATCAAATAGTGACATGATATGGCCAATATCATTTTGCTCCTTTTGATCTCCATCTTCGGGGCTCCATGATCATCATCGTCACCGGCATGACACCATGATCTCCATCATCGTGTCTCCATGAAGTTGTCTTGCCAACTTATTACTTCTACTACTATGGCTACCGGTTAGCAATAAAGTAAAGTAATTACATGGCGTTGTTCAATGACACGCAGGTCATACAATAAATAAAGACGACTCCTATGGCTCCTGCCGGTTGTCATACTCATCGACATGCAAGTCATGATTCCTATTACAAGAACATGATCAATCTCATACATCACATATCATTCATCACATTCTTCTTAGCCATATCACATCACATAACATACCCTGCAAAAACAAGTTAGACGTCCTCTAATTGTTGTTGCATGTTTTACGTGGCTGCTATGGGTTTCTTGCAAGAACGTTTCTTACCTACGCAAAACCACAACGTGATATGACAATTGCTATTTACCCTTCATAAGGACCCTTTTCATCGAATCCGTTCCGACTAAAGTGGGAGAGACTGGCCCCCGCTAGCCACCTTATGCACCAAGTGCATGTCAATCGGTGGAACCTGTCTCACGTAAGAGTACCTGTAAGGTCGGTCCGGGCCGCTTCATCCCACAATACCGTCGAAACAAGATTGGACTAGTAACGGTAAGCATATTGAACAAAATCAACGCCCACAACTACTTTGTGTTCTACTCGTGCAAAGAATCTACGCAATAGACCTAGCTCTTGATGCCACTGTTGGGGAACGTAGCAGAAATTCAAAATTTTCCTACGTGTCACCAAGATCTATCTATGGAGAAACCAGCAACAAGGGGAAGGAGAGTGCATCTACATACCCTTGTAGATCGCTAAGCAGAGGCGTTCAAGAGAACAGGGTTGAAGGAGTCGTACTCGTCGTGATCCAAATCACCGGAGATCCTAGTGCCGAACGGACGGCACCTCCGCGTTCAACACACGTACAGCCCGGTGACATCTCCCATGCCTTGATCCAGCAAGGAGAGAGGGAGAGGCTGAGGAAGACTCCATCCAGCAGCAGCACAACGGCGTGGTGGTGATGGAGGAGCGTGGCAATCCTGCAGGGCTTCGCCAAGCACCGCGGGAGAGGAGGAGTACTTGGGAGAGGGGGAGGGCTGCGCCAAAACTTGGGCAAGGGAGAGGGGGGCCGGCCCCCTCAGATCCAATCTGAGGAGGGGGCGGCGGCCAAGGGGGGGGGAGTGCCTCCCAAGTCAAGTGGAGGCCCTCCCCCTTTAGGGTTTTCCCTCCCCATGCGCATGGGCCTTGGGGGGGCAGGTGCCCCTGGCCCATTAAGGCTAGGGCGCCCCCCTACAGCCCATGCTACTGTATTGGACGTGGTGGAACAATTTCCGGACCTCCGGACCCCTCCGGAATCCTCCGGAACCTTCTGGAAGCTTCCCGGTACAATACCGAAAAACCCGAACTTTTCCCGGAACCCGAACAACAACTTTCCATATATAAATCTTTACCTCCGGACCATTCCAGAACTCCTCGTGACGTCTGGGCTCTCATCCGAGACTCCGAACAACATTCGGTAACCACATACAAACTTCCTTTATAACCCTAGCATCATCGAACCTTAAGTGTGTAGACCCTACGGGTTCGGGAGACATGTAGACATGACCGAGACGTTCTCTGGTCAATAAACAACAGCGGGATCTGGATACCCATGTTGGCTCCCACATGTTCCACGATGATATCATCGGATGAACCACGATGTCAAGGACTCAATCGATCCCGTATACAATTCCCTTTGTCTAACGGTATTGTACTTGCCCGAGATTCAATCGTCGGTATACCCATACCTTGTTCAATCTCGTTACCGGAAAGTCTCTTTACTCGTTCCGTAACACATCATCCCGTGATCAACCCCTTGGTCACATTGTGCACATTATGATGATGTCCTACCGAGTGGGACTAGAGATACCTCTCCGTTTACACGGAGTGACAAATCCCAGTCTCGATTCGTGCCCTCCCAACAGACACTTTCGGAGATACCTATAGTGCACCTTTATAGCCACCCAGTTACGTTGTGACGTTTGGTACACCCAAAGCACTCCTACGGTATCCGGGAGTTGCACAATCTCATGGTCTAAGGAAAAGATACTTGACATTAGAAAAGCTTTAGCATACGAACTACACGATCTCTGTGCTAGGCTTAGGATTGGGTCTTGTCCATCACATCATTCTCCTAATGATGTGATCCTGTTATCAATGACATCCAATGTCCATGGTCAGGAAACCGTAACCATCTATTGATCAACGAGCTAGTCAACTAGAGGCTTACTAGGGACATGGTGTTGTCTATGTATCCACACATGTATCTGAGTTTCCTATGAATACAATTATAGCATGGATAATAAACGATTATCATGAACAAGGAAATATAATAATAACTAATTTATTATAGCCTCTAGGGCATATTCCCAACAGAAACTTTAAAACGTCAGCAATGCTTCATGTTACTAGAAGCATTACGATCAACAATGAGATTCCTCAAATATGGGATTACTTTAATGGTGGAATTGCTTGTTTACCAGACACAGTAAATCAACAACAGCTAAAGAGTTGGTTTAAGGGCATGGGACCGTGGGGACACCAGGACACTCAGCAGCGTAAAGAAGCAACTTACTTATCATACTGGGGAAAATAGCAGGAGTGACATTTGTAACACAATTTAATTGCATCTTATCACTGGAGGCATTAGATTAACAATAACACTGGTTAGACATGTCCCTAAGGTAACAGTGTGATCGCTTCATTTTACTTGCGTCCTTACATTAACAACAGCAAAAGGTTGGTATAAGGACATGCGAAAGTGGACGCATCAGCACAATGTACCTACAAGGAGGCATAAAGTGGTCATGCCGAGCTTGTTCACGCTATGTGAGGGCAGCAAACCTAATCCTGGAGACCTTGTACTATGTGAGGGCAGCAAATCTAATCCTGGAGACCTTTTACTATGTGAGGGCAGCAAATCTAATCTTGGAGGCCTTTACTATGTGAGGGCAGCAAATCTAATCCTGGAGACCTTTCACTATGTGAGGGCAGCAAATCTAATCCTAAGACCTTTTACTATGTGAGGGCAGCAAATCCAATCCTGAGACCTTTTACTATGTGAGGGCAGCAAATCTAATCCTAGAGACCTTTTACTATGTGATGGCAGCAAATCTAATCCTGGACATACTCTGTTGACTTGTCCACCAGCCGCCACTTTCTATCCTTTTTTCAACCAATAATAGATCTGTTCCTTATCCAGTTTGTACTGCGTTTTCCCATTATTTCCCTTTTCAACCAAGAGACCGGTTGGGTATCCGGTCTCTACTACTTTCACCATATTATTTCCTCTTTGAATCAAGTCCTAGATTCATGCTACAACTTTCCCCCCTTTCTTCGTTGTTTGAACAAAGCCCTAGATTCGAATGCATGAAGTAGCTTTACCTCTAATAATACTAAAAATTTAGGTGGCTTTGGAAGAGCTGATGGGAGTAGAAAAAGATGCACATGCAGACACGTGGGGAGCTGGGGCAGTAGAGCAAGGCCGCTTTCGAGGAACTTATACCTGAGGGTCGTCGGGATGTCGGTGGCGGCAGGTCGGATCTGTGGACAATACGGCAGGGAGGAAGAAGGGTCGGAGGACCTCCCGAGCCGACGCTGTGTCGGAGAGAACGACATGGGCAGAGGATCGGGCCCCTCCGGTAGCTGTGGGTTTCCTCCCTCGGCGGCGATGACCGCGTGAACGATGCACCTTTTAGTCCTCTACACACACCGGCCGAAGGGATCCGGCCGGATCTGTGACCAGCGGTGAGCAGAGAGAAAATGTTGCTACTGCTGTCTTGTTTATATCTGGAGAGGATGAGAGAATGAAGAGAGCAACCTTAGTAAAGCAAGCGCTCAGGCCCCTGTGTCCATAAATAGTGGAGTGATTATCTTTTTTCTCCCCAGAACAAGCGTTTCAATTTGTCTACGTGGCATTAAAGAAAAGAAACTCTCTATTTAAGGTGACTACTCTATGACTCCTACTTACTACTGGTGAATAAACATACAGTAAGTACTGTATTTATATTGAATGAACAAGCTTGAACTCTTTTTGCGTAGTTAAAAGTTGAGGGCGGGGCTTTTCCCAGGCAGTACGTGCGGCAGTTTTCGGGTAGGCAGTTTGACAGAGAGGCGAGGAGGGTGAGCGAGTGGGGCTGTGTGATTTGACGGCGCGTTACTGCTGGAAAGACTTGTGATATGATCACTCACTATAGTCATGAATTACTGGCGCTCCGACCGTGGTGATGCCCCCCTTCCATTTTGCGCTCTAATCTGGTGCATGACACGTCGACCCGGATGCTGGCTCTCCCACATGTCGGAGTAAGAAGAGAGAGCAAAGAATGATGCGGTATATACTAGTACTATACTACTCCCTCCGTTCCTAAATGTAAGTCTTTGGAGAGATTTCACTATGGACCACATACGGAGAAAAATGAGTGAATCTACACATAAAATGCATCTATATACATCAGTACGTGGTCCACAGTGAAATATCTATGAAGACTTATATTTAGGAACGGAGGGAGTACTACTCAGGTCGGAGCAGTGCGAACCACGGCAGCCCAGTGAACCAGCAGTGCGAACCACGGTAGCCCAGTGAACCAGCAGTAGAAAACAATGTGGTCATATGGCTATAAAAAACAATGTGCTACGGTCGACACTGTAGCATGTACAATAACACTCCTCTTTGTTTGGATCCCTGAGTTAGAGCTAGTTTGGGTTGAAATAGCCTCAAATTATCGAAACAAGAGGGGTTAGTTTGAGCTAGTTTGCTCTAACCCAGCTAAAAAAACTAGCCCGGTGGAGAGGTTCTAATTGGGTTAGTTATCCTCGGGCCCACTAAAAGAGAACTAGAAAAATCTCACCTGCCCGCACCAGATCGCTCCCCTAAAAAAATCTCACCTGCCCGCACCAGATCGCTCCCCCCTCTCGCACGACTCCTCTCTGTTCCCCATAGGGCCGCCCGCCCAAGCGCCGCTCGCCCTCTCTCTCCTCCGGCCGCCCTCTTTGTCTAGCCTCCGCCGCCCTACTCCAGCCGCCCTCTCCCTCCGACCTTCGAAGGTCGCCCCGCTCCTCCTTCACCAGTCGTTTTTCTCCCTCTGTCGTGCGCGACGGCATCACATCTACAAGGGAGGTCGCGAGAGGGGCGAGTTTGTTTGTTCCTTCTCTGTCTCACGGCCATATCATTGATCTTGCTTGCTCTAGCACTAATTCTGATTTGGAAAAGTAGATCCTGATCAAACTTGCTATAGATTTGTGGTGCACGCATGGAATTGTTTGATGCTGCTTGAGGAAGTAATAAATCTTTCTAGAGGCCCAAAGATTGAGGTCACCTTTCTAGGTATTTCAATTTCAGGCATTATTTGTAGAGGCCCAAAGATTCAGTTCACCTTTCTAGGTATTTCAATTTCAGGATTGCATTATTTCTGGAGGCCCAAAGATTCAGTTCACCTTTCTAGGTATTTCAGTTTCAGGCTTGCATTATTTCTAGAGGCCCAAAGATTCAGTTCACCTTTCTAGGTATTTCAGTTTCAGGATTGCATTATTTCTAGAGGCCCAAATATTCAGTTCACCTTTCTAGGTATTTCAGTTTCAGGCTTGCATTATTTCTAGAGGCCCAAAGGTTCAGTTCATCTTTCTAGGTATTTTAGTTTCAGGCTTGCATTATTTCTAGAGGCCCAAAGATTCAGTTCACCTTTCTAGGTATTTCAGTTTCAGGCTTGCATTATTTCTAGAGGCCCAAAGATTCAGTTCACCTTTCTAGGTATATTAGTTACAGGCTTGCATTATTTCTAGAGGCCCAAAGATTAAGTTCCCAGTCGGCGGCAAGCGGCCCTGCTACCCATGCTGGTGTCGACCTCAACTCGCAAGGGCCGGTGTCAGAGGGGTTCCCGGGGCTTGGGCTCTACAGAGCCTTCCTCCAGAGCGACGATGGCGAGCTCCTCCCTCGGTGCGTGAGGGGCTCCGGGCTCCCTCCCTATCGTGAATGACTTCCGTGATGAGTTAGCTCATTCTTTGTTTCATGAAGTGTCTTTTTATTTTGTGAAGCTTGATTGACGACTTGTATGTTTAAGTGGGATATCTCATTTGTATGGACAAAGTAAAAATTATCATGTTTTGCATGCTTGATTTGTATGGATGGTTCCTTTATGTCAATTGTGAGCGGAGGAGGCCACAGAAGAGCCGACCACACCAAGAGGGTGCTTGGATCCAAGGGACTTATTTTAGTCTGACTAAAAATAGGGTCCAAAGTAGTCAAATGATTGAGATAGAGCATTTATTGTCAATCTAACCCTGCCATTCACACACCTCTTTGGTTTAGAGTTAGTGAAGGTTAGAATCAAACTCTAACCTCTAACTGAGTTAGAATTCTCCTCGTCTCGGTTCATCGCCATCATACTTTCTCCATTCCTGTGTTTTCAATATCCCGCGAATCAAAGAGGCCCTTTTTTGCTGGAAAAATCAAAGAGGCCCTTAGACTGGTTTAGGTCCGGTCATTTTTTATAAACGTGTTATGTCCAAAATTTAATGAACGTGCTCTGGTTTCCACGAAAATAATCCGGTTTCATGTAGTAATTCATTCATTTATTTATTCTTCTGCGGGGGGGTTTGCATGTAATCGTGAGGTCTGAAATGTAAAGTATCCCGGCATATGCTCCGAGTCGTGCATGCACTACGACCTAGATGCTCTATGTCCCACATGTCGGCGAATGGGAGGACGTGAAAATAGCCTAGGAGTACATATAGGAGGATAAATGCGTGAAAAAATATGTACTGTGAAGCGTAGCCGCGGTTCGAAAAGGAGACCTAAAGTGATGACAGCTATAGGTCGCACGCACCCAACTAGTGGTAGTACTAGACATACGACTAATTTTTCCCTTAAAAAAAGAGGCACGAGTGCTCAGTACTCCTATTCTATAATCACGAGTCCCATCTGACAACAGCGTCCGTGTTACAGCTAGCTCTCCTCCCTCGTTTCTCTCTTCTAATTCTAAACTCGGCCGACGCCCGGTGGGTGGGGTGGGTTTGCTCAACTACGGCCCCACCTCACAGTGAAAACGTTACGACTGGAATAAAAATACCATATACTCCCTCCGTTCATAAATATAAGCCTTTTTAGATACTAGTTCAAATGGAATACAGCATACAGATGTATGTAGACATAGTTTAGAGTGTAGATTCACTCATTTTGCTCCGTATGTAGTAGTCACTTGCTGGAATCTTGAGAAAGACTTATATTTGGGAATGGAGGGAGTACTATACTAATAAAACATTAAGGCCACGAGGCGATGCAGTGCTGGTTACAGGAGGCAAGAAGAAGAGATGCATCCATCAACGACGTCCACCTCCTCGACTCAGGGCGCCGGCCCACCAAACGGCGCCAAAGTAGCAGCGTCTTTCATGGCCAGGTCGACGTGCTTCTGAACAATGGCGTCCTAAGATTCCAGCCGCTGGAAGAAGGCCAACGTCTTTCTGTCCTTGCTTGCATTGTAGTGGCCCATGTAGACGATTTCCTCGTAGACGTGGATGTGCAGGTCGACGGTTTCTTTCATGGCGAGGCACTGCGCGGCGAACGTGGCCTCGAGGTGCACATTCTTTGTCGCGACCTCCGGCACCTGCAGGGCCACCAGGGCTTGAAAGAGTTCGTCACCTTGTAGGCCGATGAGGGTGGCAGGCAAGGAGGAGCCTGGGCGGGCGGGCTGGAGCAGCACGGCAAGGTCGTCCTGCGCGCTTCTTGATGGGCGGTGAACTTCGGATGGAGTTGACCATCATGTCATCCATGCGAGAGGCGAAACCGGCGTCGGCGAGGGCTATGATGCCTGCGGTCGCCAGCACCGTCTAGAAACGCTGCGCGGTGCGGGGCCGCAGGCCGACGCCTTGGATGATTTGGCACAACCGACTGCCGCTCGCGTCCATCGCCGCCATAGGTGCTTGTGGCTTCTGGTCACTTGGTCTTGGATTGGAGTGAGTAGTGTTGCGCAGAGACTTGGGAGTAGATGGATTGGAGTGGTGGGGTGCCTTTATTTTATGAGAGTCCAAACTATGTTGCATTCACATCGTGCTGGCTCTATTCTGCTTCTCCAATTAATTCCCTCTGCATGTAATTGAGGATGCATCATTGACCGTTCAACGTCTCGGGAACCGCTACCCTCTTCCTCCTTGGCATTCAAGCACCTATGGACCCGTCGACGACGAGGTGCCTATTGTGACTCCGTAAATTTCAAGATGATAGTGGCGTGCGTGTGTGCGTTCATAGGGGCAAGTGTATGCGCGTGTATATGAGCGCTTGCGTCTGTACTGTGTCAAAAATAACGTAAATGTGTGTCAAAAAGAGACTAGTCAGTATACTCAATAGTGTGCACCACGGAGAGGAAAACAATAGAACTAGTACGTATTTATTTACGGTGCAGATTCACTCATTTTGCTCCATATGTACTCCATCTCGGTGTAGTCTAGTCACTTGTTGAAATCTCTAGAAGGGCAAATACTCATTTCTGGTTTACAGGGCTATACTAGCAAGTAGTTGTACGTACTAGTACAATAGTGGGCTCACATAGCAATTTTGTCTCATGCAAGAGCCTGGCTATATGCGTGCTGCAATGTTTGCAACTGCAACATTCGGTTTAGGCTTGGCTCTTCGCCTCTTCGAGAAGACAAACAATGATGTTACTACTGCTGCTTCTACAGTGTCGAATCCACTGCTGCATGTCCGTCCACCGCGAGCGGGACGGATAGCTTGTTGTAGAAGTACTACTAAGAAAAAGCATGTCCATGTTCGCGAGCAACCGCGCGCATGGGCGAGGGAGAAGGCGTGTAGTAAAATCAACCTTCTCCTCGTTGTACGAGTTGACGCGACACATCATAGCACTGGCCCCACATGCTTGCCTCTAAACTTGGCTGAAAGACCCGCAGTGTACAATATATTTGCTGCAACCTCTAACATTTACCCACCACAAATTAAAATATATGTAGCCGTATGCATCGTTCCGATGCAGAGGCCGGGGAGTCCCCCCTTTTCAAAAAAAAAATTAAAATATATATTCCTATGTTGACCAGATGAGCGTGCAAACTACAATCACCAGGGTGACAGGTAGGGCCAGAAGACTATTTTAATTTTTTTTATAAACTTCGAGACGGCCACATAGCATGGAGCCGACCCCAATGATTTTAAGATTACAGGCACGGTACACGCTATCCTAGACTACTCTACACATGAAACTGCCACACGAGCATTCGGGCTGCGCTTGGATCTTCGCCTCTTCGGGAAGTTGAACAATGATGGAGTACTACTGCACTGGAGGAGTACTACAGTACGCTTCTGGCCATCTGACACCGATTGAATTGCGGCATGTCCACCGCGTGCGGGAGGGAGAGCGTGTAGCGAAAGCTTCTCCTAGTCTTTCCAGCCACCACGCTCATGGGCGAGGGAGGGACGCTCCTGCCTTTGCGTGTATGACAGGTGGGCCTGACAGGTGTGTGGCCAACCTGTCATATAGTCAAAGGCAGGTGCAGTTAAGTCCGCGAGGGAGAGGACAATCAAACTTCTCGTTGATGTACGAGTTGACGCGACACATCAAAGCACTGCACTCGATATATTTCAATAATTTGCGTTCACCGATGCATTAATTACAACGCATGCATGCATGTCGTGACTCTTCTTTTGATACTTGCATGTGTTGATTTAATGCACCTTGAAGTAGTACTCCCTCCGTTCCTAAATATAAGTCTTTGTAGGGATTCCATTAGGCTGGTCATAGTGGAGAGTAACTTAGACTTGTAACATGCATATGTTACTAGTCTATGTTACTACCTTCGTAGTGGGTAGTATCATATATGTGGTAATATAGATGTCTTCATTTATTACTTTGTAGACTCATTTTGCATTGGGAAGCGCTATGTGATGGTAACATATTATGTTACTCTATTTGCCTCTCTCCTTATTAACTACTTGCCACCTCATCATTTTTGCTTATGTGGCATCTAAGTTCCTACCTATGTTACTCCCACTATGACCAGCCTTATGAATTACATACGGATGTATATAGATGCATTTTAAGTGTGGATTCATTCATTTTGCTCCGTATGTAGTCCACCTAGTGAAATCTCTATAAAGACTTACATTTAGGAACGGAGGGAGTATAAAATATGTGACGGTAAAGCTTTGTAATACCTCGGCCCAAGTCGAGAGATGGTTGTGCACGAGGAGGGCGAGATCATGCAGACCCAACAGGAACAGGACCCGACGATGGAGCTCTCTAAAGTCTCGATGGACCTCACCGTGCTCCACTGCCCCTTGTGCCTCCGCCCCTTGACGCCTCCAGTGTATGAGGTTCGAATGCACCTCGTCCGTTCGGCTGATTGAGTAAGATGCAGGTTTCTTGATTGATGTGCTGCTCGATTGATTTCTGCAGTGCAAGGGAGGGCACCTGGCCTGCGCGGACTGCCGCGTCGAGCGCCCCGGGAACTAGCGGCAGTGCTAGAAGTGCGAGCGCGGCGGTGGCTTTGATGTGCGGAACACGGCGGTGGACTCCGTCCTTTCGTCTGTGAGGGTGGAGTGCCTGCACGAAGGCTGTGGGCTCTACGTCACTTACCACAAGCTCCCCGATCACCAGAGCGTGTGTCCGCTCGCGCCCTGCAAATACCCTGTGCCCGTCTGAGGCTACGAAGGCTCGCCGCCGGCGCTCTACCACCACATTAGCACTGCGCATCCCATGCCCGTGCACAGGATCCAGTACGGTAAGGTGCTCCAGCTGCAAGTGCCACTGTCGGAGCCACGGCTCTTGCTGTTCGCGGAGGAGGACCGCCGCACGTTTTTCTTGGTTGGCGGCGTGCTCGACATCGGCATGCCTATCACCGTGTCGGTCGTCTGCATCAGAGCGGGGGCATCCCCACCGCGGCACTACTTGGCCAAGCTGTGGGCGAATGGCCCACCAGGGGAGCCCAAAGGCACGACCGACGCCATCAAGGTGGAAATGGAGGTGACAAGCAGCAAGGATCCCGGCGATGTCGACGTGCAGGAGCTGACCTTCTTGACAGTTCCGCTCAAGCTGCTGGCCGGGGCTAAGCTTGTGTCCCTCCACATTCAGATTGACAAGCTCACGTCCTAAATGTTTCGACAGTGCCTTCTATTTATCTTAGTAATATGCTAATATAGGGATTACCTTGGTCTACTTTAGCTTAAGAAATGGTGGGTTTTGGTGGTGATGTAGCAATTACTTCGACATCAGATCAGTAATTTCCAACAGTCGAACGGATATTTTGTGTCTGTTGGATATAAAGTTCCTTTGGGTAAGAAGTACAACTTGTCATCAAAATGGATAAAAGGAGATGTATGTTGACATATTTTACTTCTAGATACGTCCCTTTTTATCCATTTTGATGACAAGCACTCCCTCCGTTCCACAATACATGCCTTCCATTTGTCAAAATATAGATGTATCTAGACATGTTTTAGTATATATAGGTACATCCATGATAGAGCCAATCGGAAGGTTGAGAACACTATAATTCGTAGCTACAGATGCGTGTGTGACTCCCAGATGCAGAGGCCGGGGGTCATCATCCTCCTTTTCAAGAAAAAACAGACGCGTGTGTGAGAGGACGAGTGCGTGCGTGCACCTCTTCTCTTCCTGTATAACGTACTACTGAACTCAGAGTACAAGTTATTGTGGGTGGCACGATGGTGCGTGCGAGAAGTCCCGAGAGATAGGTTTAATGCGTCCAAAAAAAGGACTAGTCTAGAGCTCGCCACGCGGCTATTCCTGTTGAACGCCCCATTAACCGTAAGATATGTATACGGTGGTGCCAATTATTGCACATACACAGCAGTATTCCCTCCTTTCCGGTTTATGGTGAGTGGTGGAATATTTTTTGTAGTTTGCAAAAGCACCTAATTAATGCTCTTGTTTTTCTTAAAAAATTATGTTTACCAATGCATTAATTGCAATGCATGCATGCATAAAGTACATGCATTGGTCACTTTTCTCTTAATACTTGCATGCAATGATTTAATGTACCCTGGAATTTGAACATGTGTTGGGGAACAACCAAATTGAGCCTTATAAAATGGAAAAACTAAAATTTTGAGATAAGCCTATAAAACAGGAAAGGAGGGAGTAGAAAAAGAAGTACTCCATCCGGGAATAGTGCCGCACTTCGAAACTAGAACCATCAATAAATTTTGAGCTTGCATCTCGTCACATTCCAAATTACTCCACACTATATTGAATTGCAAACCTGTTCACACCGATCACAACCTAAATGGTTTCCCACTTAGGAGCGTATTAGTACCACGCTATATTGACTTCCAAACCTGTTCACACCGATCACAACCTAAACGGTTTCCCACTTAGGAGCGTATTAGTACTCGGTTCTAAATACTAGTATGCCAAGATGACTGCACATTCCTCCTCAACTCCTCATCCACAAAAACAAACAAGTCATTCAGGATCCTTCCCTTGCATCTGCCATGGCTAGCGTGAGTTCTGGGTCGAGAGATTGCCACCAGGGAGAGGCGAACATGGAAGCGGAAGCACGAGAGATGTCCCACCTCGCTGCGAGAGCAGCCGACATGTCCCGCCGCACGGAAATAGTAGCACAGAGGTCCCATCGCGCCGCTGAAGTAGCACGGAGGTCCCGCCGCGCCTTCGATGCAGCAGACTAGTCCGGCCGCGCCGCGGAAGCAGCAGAGATGTCCCGCCACGCCATGAATGCCGCAGAGATGTCCCGCCACGCCGCGGCGGTCTGGGGAAATTTCTCACAGGCAGGCGACGACTGTTACAGGCGCATGCATACGATCGTCCATAGCCAGATGGATCAGATCTCCAGCTTGGCGAGGTTGCAGGACGACGTGAAAGCCTCATTTGAACAGGCTACCGGCATCATCCGGCAACTAAGGGAGGGCAATGAGAGGCTCCGGGCCGAGCACGACCTGCTGAGGGAGAAGATCGTCTGAAGTGCACACCAGCAGGAGGAGACCAGTGCCTTGTTGAAGAGGACCGGCGTCATCGTCAAGAAACTTATGGCGAGAATGATATGCTCCGCAACGAGCGCCAAAGGCTGGTGGAGTAATCTGTGGATGTTCTCAAGCAGCGTCTTGAGGAAACGAAAAAGCTCATCGCCGCTCGCCGCGGAGACTAGTTCCCGCGGCCTGCAGCAACACATCAAGAAAGTAGAGATCAGCAAGCCAGATCCTTGTCTTCCTTCTTGTTTTGTCCTTGTGTATTTCGGGCGTAACTGCATGTGGCTTTTTTAATTATCTTTCTAATTATGTAAGACAATTAATTGTCCTTATCTTTCTGTGGGAGATTAATGTTGTGAGGCTGGAATGAAGAAAACTCTTGATGTGGTGACCCTGGCATTGCTGTTCTTCTAGTTGCTGCTGGGCTTCCTTCAGTTTCCTGGTTTCTTTTGACGTAATAATCGGTTTAGGATGTGGATTGTGTCGTCGGTTGTGAAATGTTGGGTTCTAGCGCGGATGTCTGGCCTTTGTTGGCCTCTTGGGATGTTGCGATTTCAATCTGGTAGCTTTTAGTCCTTCGTGTTAGGCTGGAGTTGTTATGGTTTTCAGTAATGAAAATCAGAAGGGGCAAGCCCTTCTTTGATAAAAAAAGAAAATAATCGTCCTTATATATTCATCAGTCTTGCTATAAGTCGCAGTAGATGCTATATAGGTCCGTCGGATCTTACATCAAGATCCCTGCTTTCAGATTTTCTTTTTTCTCTCTTAAATCATAGTCGAGTGAGACATAGCCACGCCATTAAACAGAGGCTTGGGCGCCATTAATGGAGACCTTGGGAGAGAGGTGGACGGCAGATGGCGGTCAAAGGGCTCTCCTCCCGATAAGCACGTGCAGGGGTCTGATCGCACGCCTCTTGTACTCAAATAGCTACCCTGCACGGCGCCTCCTAGCTAATAAAAAATGGGGACGCGTGGCGGCACGTAAATGGTACTAGTAAGTAGAACGCCCACGGTTTCAATAATACTTGTGTTTCCGATTGTAACGTGATAGCACTTGTTCCAAAATGACTTTGTTGATTGTTAATGTGTGCGCCTTCACAAATCGCACTGCAAATTTACCACAGCATGTTGGTGCCATGTCATGGCACCAAGACAAGTTTCATTATTTTCATGCGTGTTTTGGATTTACAGGAATTAAAAAACTAAGTTTCTCAATGTTTCCAACCCAGCCACGACGCCCAGAATTTTGAATTTCATTCCCATTTCTTGCATGGAACCTAGAAATTTACCCGAGGACACACATGTGCTTTTTCAACCAACTTTGGTGCACTGGAACATGTGCTTGTATTTCAAATTTGAATTATGCACACAAACGTGACACGTTCCCTCCCAGAACCACGAGCCTTCTTGAGAGAAGCTCCGATTTGCAAGAAGCTTATACCAAAATTTGTTCCTATTCGGCCAATTTTTTTTACCACGGCATGGTACTACCATGACATGACACCATGCCAAGTTTCATGATTTTAAAACCAAGTTTCTCAATGTTCTCGACCGAGCCACGATGCCCAGATGTTTGAATCTTATTCTCAATTTTTGCATGTGACCTACTCCCTCCTTCCATCTATATAGGGCCTAATGTGTTTTTCAAGACAGCCTTTGACTATTGACAAGATTAATAGCACATGAGATGTATACTATGAAAATTATATTATTGGAAGCTCCTTTGACATACAAATTTGAAGGTATGCTTTGTGTAAGTTGCATGTCATATATTATTGCTCTAACATTTGGTCAAAGTTAGCCTCGAAAAACGCATTAGGGCCTATATAGATGGAAGGAGGGAGTAGAAATTCACCCGAGGACACAAATGTGATTTTTCAACCAACTTTGGTGCACCAGAGCATGTGCTTGTAGTTCAAATTTGAATTATGCACATTAAGTGACCAAAAACTCAATTAATGTGTAAATAAGGCCAAACGAAGCCGGAATAATTCCAAAATTTAATAGGGCACTCATGTAGTTCTATGTTGCCTTTGTAAATAAACTCAAGGGGGACAACGTATATCGTTTCACACTCAAAGGTGGCACATTCCCTCTCAGAACCACGAGCCTTCTTGAGAGAAGCTTCGGTTTGCAAGAAGCTTATACCAAAATCTGTTCCTAATCGGCCATTTTTTTACCACAACATGGTAGTACCATGACATGACATCCATGCCAAGTTTCATGATTTTCAGACGTGTTTTGGATTTACAAGAATTTTAAAACCAAGTTTCTCAATGTTCTCGGCCGAGCCACGATGCCTAGATGTTTTAATTTTATTCTCATTTCTTGCATGGGACCGAGAGATTCACTTGAGGACACAAATGTGATTTTTCAACCAACTTTGGTGCACGAGAGCATGTGCTTGTAGTTCAAATTTGACTTATGCACATTAAATGACCAGAAACTCAATTAATGTATAAAAAACGACAAACGAAACCGGAATAATTCCAAAATTTAACAGGGCACTAATGTAGTTCTATGGTGCCTTTGTTAAGAAACTCAAGGGCGGGGGGGGGGGGGGGGGGAGGGGCAGCGTATATCGTTTCACACTCAAAGGTGGCACGTTCCCTCTTAGAACCACGAGCTTCCAAATCGGCCCAATTTTTTACCACAACATGTTAATGCCATGACATGACACCATGCCAAGTTTCATCATTTCCAACCGAGTTTTGGATTTACATGAATTTAAAATCTAAGTTTCTCGATGTTCTCGGTAGAGTCATGACGCCCAGATATTTGAATTTCATACTCATTTCTTCCATGGGACCTAGAAATTCAACCAAGGACACACATGTGATTTTTCAACCCACTTTGGTGCACCGGAGCATGTGCATGCAATTCATATTTAGATTATGCACATTAAAAGTCCAGAAACTCAATTAATGTATAAAAAGGCCAAATGAACCCGAAATAATTCCAAAATTTAACAGGTCACTCATGTAGTTCTATGTTGCCTCTGTAAATAAAATTAGGGGGGAGGCAGCGTATATCGTTTCGCACACAAAGGTGACACGTTCCCTCTCGGAACCACGAGTCTTGTTGAGAGAATCTCCGGTTTTGCAAGAGGCTTATAGCAAAACTTGTCCCAATTTAGCCAAAAAATATACGTATGAAAACAGGGTTTAGATTATCCCGAACATCTCGCTACCTAGACCAATAATGTACTATGATTTGAATTCAACATAAAATGGATACAAATATTTGAATTGGAGAGCATATGGTACATGTAGTTCATAGTGAAATATGATTACTGCTATATGCATGTCTTTTTGTTATCAAGATAATATTTAAATTATTGTATAACTTGACAACAATCGTATTCAAATAAGGAAAATTGATTCAAATTTAGTTCATATGGTAGACGACAATATATATGTTCACATGGTGGAGTAAAATGTTCATATATGATGGAAGATCAAAATGTACGACTACATCAATTATAAACCACAAGGTCACCTAATGATATATTCAAATTCAACATAATGTGGATTCAAAAATTGAAATTCGAGATCATGGCATCTGTAATCATATAAAAAGAGACATTACTCTTTCTTTGGTGGGAATTGATTTGTTTTTTGTTGTTGTTGAGGGAAGTGCAAATCGATTTGGTACTGTGCAGGGTAATCTTGTGCTCCCGACTTTTTTACATTTTTCTTGTAGTTTTTTCAATGGCATCCATAGCAATATAGTAAAAGGGGACATGACTCTCTTGTGTCTTGTATGGATTGTTTTTTACACGTTAAGTTTGTTCTACCGAACAAGGAATCCGCACCTTGTTATCCCGAAATTTTCAAGCTCGAGTATCTTTTGTCTCACCTGCTTTGAAACTCCTGCTTCTTCAACCCGCGCCGCGCCTTGTTATCCCGAAATTTGGACGCGCGTGAGAACTCCCTCCTCATCCGAAATCGCTACCGCAGCCCAGACACGCAAAATCCCCCTTCTACTCCTCAGCCGGAAATGAAGCTCCATGTCGCGGTGTCAAAACCGGTGGGGGTATGCTGGTAACTTACCCTACATTTCGGACAAGTGCGTCCCTGAGCTTGGATCCCCCTCCCCCTTCGCCCCCCCATTCGTACACCGAGGCCGCCAAAACCCGCGAAACCCCATGCTCCTCCGTCGGTCTCCCGACCGCCGCCCAGCCGGAGACTCTTCCCCGACTACGTCGTCCACCGCAACAGCTCGCCGTCCCTCATCCACCGCACCAGATGAGGATCCGTTGTCGATCTCGTCGTCCCGCCGGATCAGCCGCCCCGTCCTCCACCTCCAAGGAGCTGCCCCGATGTTCGCCTCGTCTATCGCGCCACCTCAATCCCCACAGCGCCGTCTTGACCTGCCCCACCGGAACTGCAGCACCCTTACCAATTCCTTCGATGAAGCCGAGGCCAAGTCGGCGCCACCAAGGAGGTTCTGCACTCACTGCTGCATTTTATCTTTCATTCGTTCTCATGGGGCTGCCGGTGCTTGATACCGAGCAGACATGGCGTCTCCATCAATGGCACCGTCGCTGGCCACATCATCCACGGCGTCTCTCCCCCATGTCGTTGCTTCCTCGGTGGCGACTTCCACAATGGCACTAGCTGCAGCTGCTCCGGCTCTCGCTCACGCTGCGGCTCTATTCTTGCTGTCAGTCGCGCTGCTGCACTACTCCTGCTTTCGTTTGTGCTGCTGCTCTGCTCTTGCTCTCGCTTGCGCTGCTGCTGCTGCACGACCTCCAGCAGCTACAGGAGTTGCTGCTTTAGCACTCGCTCGCGGTGCTACTGCACGACTTGCTCTCTGCTAGTGCGTTCCCTGCTCGAGCGTCTACTGATTTAGATCACTACTTCTCTACTACTAGTGCTCGAACGCCCTAAACATCTATTGCAATGCTCTGTTACGAGTTCAATCAGTTTCGATTGTAAAATTCAGTTTTGACTGTGAAGTTCATTTTCTTCAGTTAAGTTCAGAGTGAACAGTACTTACAGCATCTGTCGGAGCGGCCGTGGCGCGGCTGATGCGTTTTACATCTAGCACTTTTTGGTGATGTATTTTACATCATCTATTGCAGATGATATTAGGGTCCCACTTCAGATTAACATTGTCTGTCTTGTCATGCTTCAGCCTCGTTGCCATACACCTTAGCGGAGCTGCTCCAACGACGGAACCGTCCATCACAGCGGAGCAGTACCCTCGGCGCCGTTTCCAGAGGCCTCGGATCTTCTTCCCCGCCTCCAACAGTCACAGCAGCATCATCACCATCCTCCATGTTGCTACCTCTTAAGCACTGCGTTGGATTTCCCCGAAGAGGAGAGGATGATGCAGTAAAGTAGCGTAAGTATTTCCCTCAGTTTTTGAGAACCAAGGTATCAATCCAGTAGGAGACCACGCACAAGTCCCTCGTACCTACACAAAACGATAGCAACTCGCAACCAACGCTTAGGGGTTGTCAATCCCTTCACGGTCACTTACGAGAGTGAGATCTGATAGAGATAATATTTTTGGTATTTTTGATAGATAGATGCAAAGTAAAAATAAAGGCAAAGTAAAAACAAAGCAAGTAAATAAAGTGATATAGATTGATATGATGAGAATAGACCTGGAGGCCATAGGTTTCACTAGTGGCTTCTCTCAAGAGCATAAGTATTCTACGGTAGGTGAACAAATTACTGTTGAGCAATTGACAGAACTGAGCATAGTTATGAGTATATCTAGGCAATGATCATGTATATAGGCATCACGTCCGAAACAAGTAGATCGAAACGATTCTGCATCTACTACTATCACTCCACTCATCGACCGCTATCCAGCATGCATCTAGAGTATTAAGTAAAAATAGAGTAATGCCGTAAGCAAGATGACATGATGTACAGGGATAAATTCATGCAATATGATAAAAACCCTATCTTGTTATCCTCGATGGCAACAATACAATACGTGCCTTGCAACTCTTTCTATCACTGAGTAAGGACACCGCAAGATTGAACCCAAAGCTAAGCACTTCTCCCATTGCAAGAACTACCAATCTAGTTGGCCAAACCAAAAAGATAATTCGGAGAGACTTGCAAAGATAATTCAATCATACATAAAAGAATTTAGAGAAGAATCAAATATTTTCCATAGATAATACTGGATCATAAACCCACAATTCATCGGTCTCAACAAACACACCGCAAAAAGAAGATTACATCGAATAGATCTCCACGAGAGAGGGGGAGAACATTGTATTGAGATCCAAAAAGAGAGAAGAAGCCATCTAGCTACTAGCTATGGACCCGAAGGTCTGAAGTAAATTACTCACACTTCATCGGAGGGGCTATGGTGATGATGTAGAAGCCCTCCATGGTGGATGCCCCCTCCGGCGGAGCTCTGGAACGGGCCCCAAGATGGGATCTCGTGGATACAGAAGGTTGCGGCGGTGGAATTAGGTTTTTGGCTCCTGTTCTGATCGTTCGGGGATACGTAGGTATATATAGGAGGAAGGAGTACGTCGGTGGAGCTCCGAGGGGCCCACGAGGTAGGGGGGCGCGCCCAAGGGGGCGCCCTCCACCCTCGTGACCTCCTCGGGCACTGCTTGGAGTAGGGTCCAAGTCTCATGGGTCACGTTCGGTTGGAAAATCACGATCCCGAAGGTTTTATTCCGTTTGGACTCCGTTTGATATTCTGTTTCTTCGAAATACTGAAAAAGGCAAAAAACAACAATTCTGGGCTGGGCCTCCGGTAAATAGGTTAGTCCCAAAAGTAATATAAAAGTGGAAAATAAAGCCCAATATAGTCCAAAACAGTAGATAAAGTAGCATGGAGCAATCAAAAATTATAGATACATTGGAGACGTATCAGGCATCCCCAAGCTTAATTCCTGCTCGTCCTCGAGTAGGTAAATGATAAAAAAAAGAAATTTTGATGGGGAGTGATACTTTGGCATAATTTCAATGTAAATCTTCTTAATTGTGATATGAGTATTCACATCCGAAAGATTCAAGACAAAAGTTCATATTGACACAAAAATAATAATACTTCAAACATACTAATCAAAGCAATCATGTCTTCTCAAAATAACATGGCAAAAGAAAGTTATCCCTACAAAATCATATAGTCTGGCTATGCTCCATCTTCCCCACGGAAAATATTTAAATCATGCACAACCCCGATGACAAGCCAAGCAATTGTTTCATACTTATGACATTCTCAAAACTTTTTCAATCTTCACGCAATACATGAGCGTGAGCCATGGATATAGCACTATAGGTGGAATAGAAGGGTGGTTTTGGAGAAGACAAAAAGAGGGAAGATAGTCTCACATCAACTAGGCATATCAACGGGCTATGGAGATGCCCATCAATAGATATCAATGTGAATGAGTAGGGATTGCCATGCAATGGATGCACTAGAGCTATAAGTACATGAAAGCTCTATAAAAGAAACTAAGTGGGTGTGCATCAACTTGCTTGCTCACGAAGACCTAGAGCATTTTGAGGAAGCTCATCATTGGAATATACAAGCCAAGTTCTATAATGAAACATTCCCACTAGTATATGAAAGTGACAAAATGAGAGACTCTCGATCATGAAGATCTTGGTGCTACTTTGAAGCACAAGTGTGGTAAAAGGATAGTAGCATTGTCCCTTCTCTCTTTTTCTCTCATTTTTTTATTTGGGCCTTTCTATTTTTTTATGGCCTCTTTTTTTTAAGGTCCGGAGTCTCATCCCGACTTATGGGGGAATCATAGTCTCCATCATTCTTTCCTCACTTGCGACAATGCTCTAATAATGATGATCATCACACTTTTATTTTTCTTACAACTCAACAATTACAACTCGATACTTAGAACAAAGTATGACTCTATATGAATGCCTCCGGCGGTGTACCGGGATATGCAATGAATCATGAGTGACATGTATGAAAGAATGAACGGTGGCTTTGCCACAAATACAATGTCAACTACATGATCATGCTAGCAGTATGACAATGATGGAGCGTGTCATAATAAACAGAATGGTGGAAAGTTGCATGGTAATATATCTCAGAATGGCTATGGAAATGCCATAATAGGTAGGTATGGTGGCTTTTTTGAGGAAGGTATACGGTGGGTGTATGATACCGGCAAAAAGTGCGCGGCATTAGAGAGGCTAGCAAAGGTGGAAGGATGGGAAAAGGTGTGTATAATCCATGGATTCAACATTAGTCATAAAGAAATCATATACTTATTTCAAAAATCTAAAAGTTATCAAAGCAAAGTATTATGCGCATGCTCCTAGGGGGATAGATTGGTAGGAAAAGACCATCGCTCGTCCCCGACCACCACTCATAAGGAAGACAATCAATAAATAAATCATGCTCCGAGTTCATCACATAACGGTTCACCATACGTGCATGCTATGGGAATCACAAACTTCAACACAAGTATTCTTTGAATTCACAACTACTTAACTATCATGACTCTAATATCACCATCTTCATATCCCAAAACAATTATCAAGCATCAAACTTATCTTAGTATTCAACACACTCAAAAGAAAGTTTCACATATCTTGAATACCAAGTATATTAACATTATGCAAATCACCATGCTATTAACGACTCTCAAAATAATCTAAGTGAAGCATGAGAGATCAATAGTTTTTTTAAAACAAATCCACCACCGTGCTCTAAAAGATCTAAGTGAAGTGCTAGAGCAAAAATTATCACGCTCAAAAGATATAAGTGAAGCACTATGAGCAAAACTATCTAGCTCAAAAGATATAAGTGAAGCACATAGAGTATTCTAACAAATTCCAATTCATGTATGGCTCTCTCAAAAGATGTGTACAGCAAGGATGATTGTGGTAGACTAAAAAGCAAAGACACAAATAATACAAGACGCTCCAAGCAAAACACATATCTTGTTGGTGAATAAAAATATAGCTCCAAGTAAATTACCGATGGAAGTGGACGAAAGAGGGGATGCCTTCCGGGGCATCCCCAAGCTTTGACTTTTTGGTGTCCTTGGATTATCTTGGGGGTGCCATGGGCATCCCCAAGCTTAGGCTCTTGCCACTCCTTGTTCCATAATCCATCAAAAGAATTCACCCAAAACTTGAAAACTTCACAACACAAAACTCAACAGAAATCTCGTGAGCTCCGTTAGAGAAAGAAAACAAAAGACTACTTCAAGGTACTGTAATGAAATCATTATTTATTTATATTGGTTTTAAACCTACTGTATTCCAACTTCCTTATGGTTCATAGACTGAATTACTAGCCATAGATGCATTGAAATAAGCAAACAACACACGAAAAACAGAATCTGTCAAAAACAGAACAGTCTGTAGCAATCTGTAACTAACGCAAACTTCTGGAACTCTAAAAATTCTACCAAAATAGGAAGTCCTGTACAATTTGTTTATTGATCAGAATCAAAAAGCATCAACGCAAAATCAGGTTCCTGTGATTTATCATAACTAAATTTGTGCGTGCAAAGTTTTTGTTTTTCAGCAGAATCAAAGCAACTATCATCGTAGGTCCTTCTTGGCACAAACACTAATTAAAACATAAAACCACATCCAAACAGAAGGTAGATGGATTATTTATTCCTAAACAGAATCAAAAACAAAAAACACAAAATAAAATTGGGTTGCCTCCCAACAAGCGCTATCGTTTAACGCCCTTAGCTAGGCATAAAAGCAAGGATAGATCTAGGTATTGCCATCTTTGGTAGGCAATCCATAAGTGGCTCTCATGATAGATTCATATGGTAATTTTATTTTCTTTCTAGAGAAGTGTTCCATACCCTTCTTTAAGGGAAATTGGAATCTAATATTCCCTTCCTTCATATCAATAATTGCACCAATCGTTCTAAGGAAAGGTCTACCAAGAATAATAGGACATGAAGGATTGCAATCTATATCAAGAACGATAAAATCTACGGGCACATAATTCCTATTTGCAACAATAGGAACATCATTAATTCTTCCCATAGGCTTTTTAATAGTGGAATCCGCAAGATGCAAGTTTAGAGAGCAATCATCAAAATCACAGAAATCTAGCAAATCACATAAAGTTTTGGGGATAGTAGAGACACTAGCACCCAAATCACACAAAGCATGAAACTCAAAATCTTTAATTTTAATTTTAATAGTAGGTTCCCACTCATCATAGAGTTTTCTAGGGATAGAAACTTTGAAATCAAGTTTTTCTTCATAAGATTGCATCAAGGCATCAACAATGTGTTCGGTAAAGGCCTTATTTTGACTATAAGCACGAGGAGATTCTAGTATAGATTGCAACAAGGAAATACAACCAATCAAAGAGCAATTTTCATAATTAAATTCCTTGGGATCCAAAATAGTGGGTTTAGCAACATCACGGTTTTTATTTATTTCAATCCCACTTTCATCAATTTCATCATCAAGATATAGAAACTCCGAATTCTTAGAACGCCTTTTAGGTAAAGGAAGATAATCTTAAGATTCATCAAGATTCATATTGCAAAACAAAGATTTAATGGGGGACACATCAATAACTTTTAGATCTTCATCTTCATTTTCATAGGGATTGGAAGAACACGCTTTAATAAAAGCATCTTTGGAAGCACGCATCTTAGAGGTTCTTTCCTTGCACTCATCAATGGAAATTCTCATGGATTTGAGAGACTCATTGATATCATGCTTAGGAGAGATATATCTAAGCTTTAAAGAATCAATTTCAAGAGAAATTCTATCAACGTTCCTAGCCAAATCATCAAATTTAAGCAATTTCTCTTCAAGCAAAGCATTAAAATTCTTTTGTGAATTCATAAACTCTTTAACACTACTCTCAAATTCAGAGGGCATCTTATTAAAATTTCCATAAGAGTTGTTCTCGGAATTTCCATAATTATTAGAAGGATTACTAGGATAAGGCCTAGGATTAAAATTCCCTCTATACGCGTTGTTTCCAAAACTATTCCTACCAACAAAATTCACATCCATAGATTCATTATTGTTCTCAAGCAAAGTAGATAAAGGCATATCATTGGGATCAAGAGGAGTATTGTTAGGAGCAAACATCTTCATAAGTTCATCCATCTTTTCACTCAAAACATTGATTTCTTCTATAGCATGCACTTTTTTACTAGAAGATCTTTCGGTGTGCCATTGAGAATAATTAGCCATAATTTTATCAAGCAATTTGGTAGCATCCCCTAACGTAATTTCCATAAAAGTGCCTCCCGCGGTCGAATCTAAAAGACTTCTAGAAGCAAAATTCAATCCCGCATAAACATTTTGTATGATCATCCATAAATTCAAACCATGAGTAGGACAATTGCGAAGCATTAATTTCATTCTTTCCCAAGATTGGGCAACATGCTCATGATCAAGTTGTTTAAAATTCATGATATCGTTCCTAAGAGTGATAATCTTAGCAGGAGGAAAATACTTAGAGATAAAAGCATCTTTGCACTTGTTCCAAGAATCAATACTATTTTAGGCAAAGACGAAAACCAAACTTTAGCACAATCTCTAAGTGAAAACGGAAATAACTTCAATTTGACAATATTGTTATCCGTATATTTCTTCTTTTGCATATCACACAAATCAACAAAATTGTTTAGATGAGTAGCGGCATCTTCACTAGGAAGGCCGGCGAATTGATATTTCATAACAAGATTCAACAAAGCAGTATTGATTTCACAAGACTCGTCATTATTAAGAGGAGCAATCGGAGTACTAAGGAAATCATTATTATTGGTATTCGAGAAATCACACAATTTGGTATTATCTTGCGCCATGGCAACAAGTAATCCAACACACAAGCAAACAGAAAGGCAAACGGGAAAGAGACGAGGAGATTGGGAAAGAGAGGGCGGATAAAACGGCAAGGGTGAAGTGGGGGAGAGGAAAACGGGAGGCAAATGGCAAATAATGTAATGCGAGAGATAGGGATTGCGATGGGTACTTAGTATGGTTGACTTACTTGCGTGAGCCTCCCCGACAACGGCGCCAGAAATTCTTCTTGCTACCTCTTGAGCACTGCGTTGGATTTCCTCGAAGAGGAGAGGATGATGCAGTAAAGTAGCGTAAGTATTTCCCTCAGTTTTTGAGAACCAAGGTATCAATCCAGTAGGAGACCACGCACAAGTCCCTCATACCTACACAAAACGATAGCAACTCGCAACCAACGCTTAGGGGTTGTCAATCCCTTCACGGTTACTTACGGGAGTGAGATCTGATAGAGATAATATTTTTGGTATTTTTGATAGATAGATGCAAAGTAAAAATAAAGGCAAAGTAAAAACAAAGCAAGTAAATAAAGTGATATAGATTGATATGATGAGAATAGACCCGGGGGCCATAGGTTTCACTAGTGGCTTCTCTCAAGAGCATATGTATTCTACGGTGGGTGAACAAACTACTGTTGAGCAATTGACAGAATTGAGCATAGTTATGAGTATATCTAGGCAATGATCATGTATATAGGCATCACGTCCAAAACAAGTAGATCGAAACGATTCTGCATCTACTACTATTACTCCACTCATCGACCGCTATCTAGCATGCATCTAGAGTATTAAGTAAAAACAGAGTAACGCCGTAAGCAAGATGACATGATGTATAGGGATAAATTCATGCAATACGATAAAAACCCCATCTTGGTATCCTCGATGGCAACAATACAATACGTGCCTTGCAACTCTTTCTATCACTGAGTAAGGACACCGCAAGATTGAACCCAAAGCTAAGCACTTCTCCCATTGCAAGAAATACCAATCTAGTTGGCCAAACCAAAAAGATAATTCGAAGAGACTTGCAAAGATAACTCAATCATACATTAAAGAATTCAGAGAAGAATCAAATATTTTCCATAGATAATACTGGATCATAAACCCACAATTCATCGGTCTCAGCAAACACACCGCAAAAAGAAGATTACATCGAATAGATCTCCACGAGAGAGGGGGAGAACATTGTATTGAGATCCAAAAAGAGAGAAGAAGCCATCTAGCTACTAGCTATGGACCCAAAGGTCTGAAGTAAATTACTCACACTTCATCGGAGGGGCTATGGTGATGATGTAGAAGCCTTCCGTGGTGGATTCCCCCTCCAGCAGATCTCTGAAACAGGCCCCAAGATGGGATCTCGTGGATACAGAAGGTTGCGGCGGTGGAATTAGGTTTTTGGCTCCTGTTCTGATCGTTCGGGGATACGTAGGTATATATAGGAGGAAGGAGTACGTCGGTGGAGCTCTGAGGGGCCCACGAGGCAGGGAGGCGCGCCCAGGGGGCGCGCCCTCCACCCTCGTGACCTCCTCGGGCACTGCTTGGAGTAGGGTCCAAGTCTCCTAGGTCACGTTCGGTTGGAAAATCACGATCCCGAAGGTTTCATTCCGTTTGGACTCCGTTTGATATTCTGTTTCTTCAAAATACTTAAAAAGGCAAAAAACAGCAATTCTGGGCTGGGCCTCCGGTTAATAGGTTAGTCCCAAAAGTAATATAAAAGTGGAAAATAAAGCCCAATATAGTCCAAAATAGTAGATAAAGTAGCATGGAGCAATAAAAAATTATAGATACGTTGGAGACGTATCACACGTCCAATCCAATGATGTTAAGGTCCACAAGGCTATGCCAAAGAGGTTGTACACTCGTCGCATCACTTTGTTTCTCCATTCCTCTGTTCTTCCAATTCATGTGAGCCAAACACCTAGGTTGACTGAAATCCTATGTTTCCAAATGCTCTGTTTTGCACGTGCATTCCTATCCTATTCCTGTGTTTTTCCTGTCCCTGTGTTTATAGAATCCTCCAATTCTAAGGAGCACTTACAGATTTACTTCATTTTCAGATTGGCGTCAAAGAAAACTCTGTGTGTTATGTCCTGCTCCTGTCGTGCCGTCATCCACCCCACCTGAGGTGCACCATCGACAGAAGCGTTCACTGCTGCAGAGATCCCCCCTGCAGACTTTCTTTGGCTGGCTCAGGTCATATTCCCCGTTGCCGTCAGCCACGCCAACTGCATTACCATCATCGACTGAGCAGATGAACCTGAGGACTACACAGTTCCGGAAGAGAGGTCACAGTCATTCATGTTTGCTTATGTTATACATCGGTTATTATTACCTGCGACTTTATCGTTCAATCTTGAGTTTTGAATTGACCATGGGTCTCATATCGAGCCAGCAACGAATAGTATCTGTCTACTATCTGGTTCATCTGGGTCTTCTATGTGGTTCATGTTGGGTGGGCAACAAACAATAGATGATCCATTGTCTATCTTTTTAAACTGAAGCTATAATCTACCTGCTATCATTAGTTTTGGATCCATCCACTCGTTTGCTACCATCAGTCTTGATTTTTGCATGCACCCCTTAGGCCTTACAAAATCTAACTATTTTTTTATTATGCATGCCAGATATTGTACACAATCGTACTGAACATGTAGAGAAAAAGAGAAGACCGTTGCGTGCGAATATAATGTCATGCAGACGCTGCTCCATGGTGGGCGAAGTCCCCCCCCCCCTCTCCTGCATTTCCAGATTGTATTCCAGAGGAAGATAACTATTCAGATGGAGATTCAGAAGGAGCCGACCATGCCTGTTTACCACCTAAGGTGTTTGCTCTAACCTGGCATGCTGATGTTGGTCATATCATGCATATGGCTCCTTGCATTGCTTACATTATACATCTTATATGTCATCATATTAGTTTAGATTTGCTTTGTGTGAATGCCACCTGTTTGGTTTCTATATCATACTCCCACCATTCCTAAATATTTGTCTTTTTAGAGATTTCAACAAGTGACTACATACGGAACAAAATGAGTGAATCTACACTCTAAAATATGTCTATATACATCCGTATGCAGTAGTCCATTTGAAATCTCTAAAGGACAAATATTTAGGAACGGAGGGAGTATATGGAAATGATGCAATGCCATCTTCTTTAGCCAGGCATCACATACGTGAATCATGCAATGCCATCCTGTTTAGCCAGTCATCGTATATGTGAATTGTATTGTGCCATATTTTTTTCCATAATTTATTCCATTTGTCAACAATGTTTATACATTCATCTACTCTTCCTGCGCATCAGCCATTTGAGTCGGTCATGGGAAAATCTGGAGTGAAAACATTGTCTTCTGAGCAGTCAGTGCTACCTGTCGATGCAGATTTCTTGCTGGTTACAGATAGCTCCTCAGAGGAGGATTCAGAGAGAGATGACCAGTCATATCCCCCCCCCCCCCGAGGTGCATGCTCTAACTTGGCTGGGTTATATTGCTCATATCATGCATATGGTGTCTTGCATTGCCATGCCATCTGCTTAGATTAGACATGCTTTGTGTGAATGCCTCCTGTTTGCTTTCTATATCAGATATGTGAATTATGCAATGCCATGTTTTTCAGCCAGTTATCATATATGTGAATTATGCACCGCCATGGAGCAAGGCATCATATATGTGAATTATCTCATGCCATCTTTTTTTCATTATGTATTCCATTTATCGACAATCTGTGTATATTGAACTACTCTTCATGTGTATCAGCCATTTGAGCCGGTTATGGAAAAATCTGGAGTGAAAACAAGGTCTTCAGAGCAGGCAATGGTACCTGTTGAAGCATATATCTCGATGGTTACAGGGAGCTCCTCAGAGGAGCATTCGGAGACAGATGACCAGTCCTATATCCCACCTGAGGTGTATGCTCTAAGTTGCACTGTTTATATTTCTCATATGATGCATATGGTGTCTTGCATTGCTTAGTTTAGACATCATATGCACAATATTGAATTCTATCTGCTTAGTTTAGAGATCATACATGCGAGTGCCAGCTGCTTAGTATATGAATCAATTATGTCAATTATATCATGCCATCCTGTATACTTAGACAACATATATGTGAATTATTTCATCCCAACCTATTTTAGAAAGACGTCATATAGTTTTGTCATGTCATCCTGTTTAGGTACTCATCATATGTTGAATTATGCCATTATATCCTGTTAAGTTATCCATCATATATCTGAAACTGTGTCATGCTATCCTGTTTAGTTAGGCATCATATATGTGAAATTGTGTCATGCCGTCTTGTTTGGTTAGACAACATATATGTGAATTACCACATCTGTCTATCATACAAAGTATGTACGTTCAATTTCTTTTCTTGTTTATCAGCCATTTGAATTGGAGGGGGTGATGGCGGTATCTAAGGGAGCAAAAACCCGTTCTTCACAAAAGACAGTGCTACACGTCGATGCAGATAGAACCATGGTTGTACTGGCCCACAAACTAGCCCCACCACACATAATCGAGACTCTTCCAGATTGCACACTTACACCGTTGGGCAGAGAACCAGCTACAACCCATCTAACCGCAACCCTAGCGGATAGTAACCCACTTATAGTTGACAAAGCACCATGTCAACCATAGAGTACCCCCACACGAGCAGTTTGTAAAGCTACTGCAATACCCAAAGCACGAAGACCACCACAGCTAACCCAGACTCCACGTTTAAAGCAGAAGAGCAACTGTTGTCAGGTCAGATTCCGTAGCTATGGTCCATACTCCTTTGTTGTTGTATCACTGTATTTACTCATACCAACTACTTTCGAATTTGATGGATCCAATTGAAACTCCAATGGCGCAACAGGTATGTTTTAAACCTATTTCTTTAACTGGATTGCTGTTCTAACTTCTTGCTCTATGTTGATTTCAGTTTAAGTTGTATAAACAGTTATGTTCTCATGTGATGCACATTATAAGTGATGTCAATGTTGTGTAGTTTCTCACACTTATATTTTGTCTATGCTGCTGTGTCTTAAAAATATATGAGTTGAACTGTGTCTCTATCTTGATTAGGGAACATAAACTAGAATGATATGGACAATACAGTGACCATAGTACATAGATATATGTTTGTTTCATGCTGTTATCATGTCCGCCTTACTACTGAACCAGTTTACCAAAATGAGTTTGGTATACTACAAGCTAAACTTGTGATGTGTCTGCTTGTTTCTCTTGTAATATGCAAACAGAATATTGGAGAAGAGCACCCCACTATGCAATGGTAGAGAAAGTAATGCAGATAAGGTTCAAGATAGTGAGACAACCCTGTTGGTCTCCAAGAAAGGTGATAAAAACGATCTTGTAGACAGTGAGAAAACCCCACAATCCTGCGTTGATGTAGTGTTCGAGTTACTGGCCAGTACCGCTGGCACAAGCTCTTCGAACTCGCTGCCTGAATCACTTCGACTTCTTTAGACTCAGCTACAAGCTGAAAGGCATCAGTCAGCTGTACTGCGGCAAGAAGCCGAAGGACTGAGGAAGTCCCTGCAGAATTCAGATTCGTACTTTCTTGTGCAACAGCAAGCACAGGAGGATTTAAGGGCCAAGCAAGAGAAAGTTAATAAGCTTGCTAAGAATCTTGCCAGCATTATGGGTACCCAGGATATTGTTTCTTGAACTCTTCTAAAGTGGTTTCAGTTCTGGACTTGTTTTGCTGTGGCGTTTATATGCTGATGTGTTCCCTATATTTGCACTGGTGGCGAACTTTGATGCCCAGTGGATGTAATATGTGTAATAGCTGTGATAGCCTAGCATAAGTTGCTTGCTTATTTATTTCCTTGTTGTCTTGTTTATTTGTTTGCTTGTAGTCAGTGCAGTTCTTTTTCCGCGGTTTGCTAGTGCCTGCAATAACCTATTTTTTAAAACTAGGCCACAATAACCATGGGCTAATATTTACTGTAGTGACACTGGGCCTCCTACGGCCGTAGAAACAGTGGGCCTTCTACGGGCCGTAGAAATAGTAGGCCTTCTACGGGTCGTAGAAACATTAGGCCTTCTATGGGCCGTAGAAATAATGGGCCTTCTACGGGCCGTATCATCAATGGGCCTTATACGGGACGTATGATCGATTGGCCAAACATGGGCCAATAACAGGCCGCATTATGGCCGTAAACGGGCTAGAGTTGGAATCGTCCATTCATGGGCCGACCATAACGGGCCATCGTTAATAGGCCGTATTTGATAACGCTATGAAAACGGCCCAACGTATTAACGGACCACAAACGGGCCGACTGTAACGACGGGCTGAATTTTGCCCACAAGCAGAAAATGACAGTAACGGGCCATAAGTAAACGAATGCTGGAAATGAGCCCAAGAATAAATGGGCTCTGAGAAGGCCAAAAGATAACATGGGCTGGAAACGGCCCAACAGAATAACGGGCCCTTAATGGGTATAAAGTGATACACTGTTCATTATGGGCCAGTTTCACCACGAGCCGTTAATAGGTGTAAAGTGATACACTGTTCATTGCGGGCCAGTTTCACCACAGGCCGTTAATAGGCCAAGAGTTACATAGGGCCTCATATGGGCCAAAAGACGTCATGGGCCATACATGGGCCAGAAGTGAAAACGGGTTGGAATCATATTGGATGGCCCAGATGACGCTACTGGGCCTAATTCGGATAGGGCATAATGGGCCTTGGGTTAGCGGGCTGTAAATGGGCTATATGCGAACAGGCCGTTAACAGGCTTTCCGTGGGCCAGCCCGCCACCTTTTGACCAAGTCAAATGGGCCGACCTTTTCACAGGAATGGGCCTCTGTTGGGTCGTGCCACGTGTCGATGTATCATAGGCGCCTTCTGTCCGATGAGTGGATGACATCTGTCTCAACGATGAGCCGACACGTGTTTCCTCCAGCCAATGATGATTTTACACGTGGAAAATCCCCATTGGTCGGGGCTGTTAACGGGTTATCGGATCCAAAACCCGACACGATAGCTTAACAGCGTTCCGTTACGGTGGATGCCACGTGTCGGTCACCCTTGACGAAAGCACTTCTGTGACACGCGATTTGTCGTCATGGAAGTGGACACTTCTGTGATGATAATTTTGGTAACTAGTCGTCCACCCGTGCTACTGCACGGGCTAGCAATTTATGAAAAAAATTAATACTGTACATAGAAATTTTATATAACTATAGTTTTATTTGAATCTTTTAAAAATAAAAGTACAACATATTTACAAATATAATTTACTACTTGTTTTCATAGTTTATAGAGTATTTTATTTCCCTATTATGAATATAATCAAAACATTGTGGATCACCTTATATATTTCAAGGTTTTGTATTAAGCATTGTGCCACAATAGAGAGTGGCGACTCCTAACTTTTGTAATTCCTAAATACATTGATAATTTATTTTGTAATTCCTAAATTTTGCACGGTTTTCCAATTTTGAATTTTTGAAATCTATTCTAGTATGTTTTTATTATATGTATTTGCCAGATAGATTTAAAACTTTTTTGACACTGAGATTTTCAACATTTTCTGAAAATATTGTGTGCATGTCACATACAAATTCAGGATAATACATGTAATTGTGATTTAAGTACATCTGTGATTGGTATAGTATTCGCACATATGCATTGTAATTGTGTGCGTGGTGATTTTTGGATATTTTAAAATGTCAACACTGAAATATAGAAGTTTGCTTTATGTTTTCTAAACTAACATGTCAATTTCTAGAAGCTCCCACTTCTCTATTTTAAAACTTTCCCTAAATAATTGGATGCCCACCTATAGGACTTTAAAATTTTGTTTGTACACTTTTGAAAATTGATCCTTCTGACATCCCATATGAGTCATCGGGAAAAATAATGACACTGCTTTTCTTTAGGTACTACTAAATTGTTGTTTTAGTTAGTTAAGTGCTCTCCATTGTCGAGCATTTGTCTTGAAATGTCTTAAATATGAAACTTAATCTATATGCCCTCACTTCTGAAACCAACGAATCTCTGGTGCACATGCAATAATTAGCAATTTTCGCAAAAAAACAAAGCACAAATAGCAATTTTGATTTTTGAAATATATTCTAGGATTTTTATTACATGTATTTGCTAGATGGATTTAAAGCTTTTTTGACACTGAGATTTTTAGTATTTTCTGAATACACCGTGTGCATGACACATACATATTGAGGAGTATATATGTAAGTGTTATTTAAGTACATGCGTGATTAGTATGGTATACACGCATATATGCATTGTGATAGTGTGCATGGTGATTTTTGGAGGAGAAAAATAGTTGGCATACTTACATGCATGTACTCACATCATGCTTACCTTGGTGTCTGCAGTTTTTTTTGTGCGAAGAAGGGAGAGACCAAGGGTAGCACGTCTCAGCTTTACTTTCTCTTTTCACTTTGTTAAAAAAAAGCTTTCCTTTTTTTTTTTAAAGCAAACGGAGGTATGACTGCATTTCTTCTTCTTCTTTTCAGCGAATAAGGGACAGACCAAAGGGAGGACGACTGTCATAGGGAAGGACTTCTCCTGTTTCATCCTATGTTGTAGAACTATACATTAATTGCACACATGTAATTTGTTACTTTCTAGGATTAAGTTGGTGTCACGTATGTGCTTCCAATTAGTAAATATAAGAAGATATATAAGGAATAAGACTAATTAGTTATAGAAATTGCATCAAAAAATTCTAATTCAAAAATTCTTCCCCTTGCAAATGTTTGAAAATCTAATCAGACAAAAAACTATGATTTCAATGGTATTTAAAAACATAAAAAGCTCAGTGCTGGCCAGGTCAAGTGAAAATCTTTCTTTCATGTGTTCATTATGATTGTGTCATAGTAGAGATAGTGATCAAGAGCAACTCACACTCAAGAAAGGCCAACATCAAGAGAAAGCTTGCCCTGGGATGTATTTTTTCCTATGCTCTTGGATGCCAAGGCGCACATGTACCTACTTATGTAGTATGTACCTCTGTAGATCAACCAACACATACTTCTATGTGATTATTTCTATTCATGAATACACATACGCATGCAACTGTATTGGACTGCTGGTATTGCATGATGTAAGTTCCTACTATGTGCATTATAAGAACATGATGAATCAGAGGCTGGTCGTGACCTCACCAACATCGCGGCTTGGCTTAGGGAATAGATAGTACATCACCGCGGCCTTGAGCAAATCGCCGTGTGCCTTGCAGAACATGGTGTACGGCACCGCCGCCATGAGGAAATCATGGCATGGATTGTCCTAGATTTCCTCCATCGCCTGTGATATCGCTTCCTAGGGCATAAGACTATGGCCCGCCGCCGACACACCGTCATCAGCGATTTTGATTTCCTAAACTGTTACATGTCTGTGTGCTTGATGGCGCATCTCCTAGCCAATTTGATATCTTCGGCTCCTAGCCTGTACAATTGTGTCCGCTGTGGCACGTATTCAGAAGCTACAGGTGGGCTGCTTGCCTATATACAATGGCGTACGTGGTGGCTGCATATTCGAAAACTAAGGGAGGAGAACGATGATGGCTGGTTGGAGAGGAAACTTCTCAGCTGAGACGGCGGCAGCGGAAGGATGACGGCTGAGGAAACTTCCCTCGGAGAAACACCTTTCTGCCCTGGCCGCTGAGACGACGATGGCTAGATGTCAATGGACCTCCTTCTCAGTTGTATCCTCCACCGCTGGATTGTACTGTGATTGGAAGAGCGACCGTGCGTACTTACTGATGCATGTTTCTTTACGTCCACCTTGAGCTTGAGAAACTGCCGTTCTTCTCTTGTTCTTCTCTTGTTGTTTAACCTAGAAAAAGATACAAAGAGATGATTCTTATTTTTCATTGGGCTATCTTGTTTTTTTCCTTTGGGTGACGTGAGGTTCCTATTCAACCAAATAAACCTGTAGAGGTGGGACAATAGGCATGGACTCCTGGTTACTTCATCTGACGGTGGTTAATAACTAATATGTAGATCCGATGGACGATAAACATACTTTTAAGGGTTAACGTGGAAGCTCCATTGGTGCTTCCAATTAGTAAATATAAGATATAAGATATAAGATATCATGGAACACTCTACGATAGCACAGGTATGACTATCTTGATTCTGTCATAAAATCGTCATGGATGTATATGCATGACAAAAAACGCGACCTACTGTGACAAACACGTATCATCACGGAAGTGTATTTTTTTGTAGTGTATGCCCACCTCCCACGGGGCTCATCGAGGATGTTCACCCTCAACGAGGTTCGTGACCGCGGCGGCATCCTCCTACTGCTCACGGTCACCTTCACCAACCCGTTTGAGGCGCGCGAGCTCCTCGGCCAAGTCTTTTGGTGCGGCTGCGAGGCCATCTTCTTCACCGTCTACAACATCTACACCAACTACGAGAGCATCTTCCCCACTCCAGGCCAGATGCACTCCCTTCCCAACGACGAGGAGGAGGAGGTGTGAAGATGAAGACGGTGTTGAAGGGGTGCGTGCGGCCAAGGTGGAAGAAGGAGGTCAAGATGAAGATGTTCAAGCCCGGAGTCAAGCTCGTCATGTTTCGTTTTTTATTTTGTTGCTTTTATATGTCGTGTGGTGTCGTGTCATGTTTCATCATGTGTCCGTGAACTGTCCGTGAACTTATCATTGTAATGGTACGATGTGTTGCATCTTATCTAAGTTATTAGGGTTTATTATGTGTGTTAAAAAATGTCCGTGCCCAAACATATCATTTCTTTCCTAAACCAAGTCATAAGTTCGAGAACTTGTGGTTTTCATTAATGAAAATCGGACGGGGTGAGAAGCCCTCTGTTTCATTCAAAAAAAAAGTCATGAGCTAACATGCAAATTTATTCCCTTTAAATCCTAAACCAAGTGCCACTCTAACCCTAAACCAAGTGCCACTCTAACCAAAATCATGTGGCAGTGCAAACATACCTTTTCAACCTTCCAACCCTCCAAAATTTCAGTGCAAAACAAAGGAAACCACTCTCACGCATGTGCAAACATTCACGGTCTCACTATTGTTTTTTGACAAATTTCACAGTCTCACTATGTATACCTTCCCTACACATGTCAAAGTCTTGCCATATGTCCTAGCGGTTACCAGCGAAGCCCTAAACACCACAAACCCACGCGGTCCTGGGTTCGAGTCCCCAGCCGCACCAATTTTTTATGCATTTTCCACCCTTCATTTTTTTAGACAAATTATTTTTTCTCAATGTAATGCCCTTAAAAAATGTTCATTTATTTTGGCACCAGGTGTAAACCTCTACCAGAGCTGAGGCACATTTTCCATGACATTTTGGTCTTTGATTTAAACCATGGTGTATTTGAATTAGATTAATTAAATTTCTATTAAATATTGAACAGCTCCAAAAAATTTCTAACCTTAATTGTTTGGCTCTGGAATAATTCAATTAGCTTCCACAAAAAGTTTCAGCATTATGATTTACTGCCTAAATTATATCAGAACAGAAAACAGAAAAACACGCAAGAGAACCCCCGAATGGGCCTAATTGGATGCTGTTGGCCCATTAGTCTAGCCTGCACTTGGCTCTACGCTCTGAATTTGGCCCAAGAGCAACCTTTTCTTTGACAGAAAGGCAGAGCAGAGAGCTGTTTAAATTTCATTGATCAAAAGTTTCTGAATGCCTAAATTAAATCAGAACAGAAAACAGAAAAACATGCAAGAGAACCCCCGAATGGGCCTAATTGGATGCAGTTGGCCCATTAGTCTAGCCTGCACTTGGCTCTACGCTCTGATTTGGCCCAAGAGCAACCTTTTTTTTTGACAGAAAGGCAGAGCAGAGAGCTGCATTTCATTGATCAAAAGTTTCTGAATTCCTCATTTCTTCTCCTTTTTTCAACATATTTAAATATTGGTCACTTCTTCTCTTTTTTTCAACATTTAAACAACTTTGACCAACATTTAAACTAGGTGAATTTCTCATACAATTTCAAGATTACAAATTCCTCCATAATTCATGTCTTTACATACATTTTCAACATTACAACCAGTGCGATTACCATACCTACAAATGTCCAAAAGTATTTGCAAATGGGTATTGGTAGTGCTTGATCTTCAAGCTTCCTAACCTTCTTCTTCAACATCCTAAGCTCAACAGCTAGCTCTCTGTCAGTGCGTGCTTCGCCCTCCATCTCTTCTTCCGGAGCTCGTGCTGCGGCCACTGTGGTTCGTGGCAGCATGCGCAACCATTCTTCATGCTCTTCTTGCAGTTCATTCATCAGAGTCTTGGCCAGAGCATCGACCCAAAAAAATAAGCATGTCACCTGCATGAACACCAAACAGATCAACCCATTGCTCAAAGATCTTGACCACTTGCCCCGATTCTTACCCCATTCTCGCTGCACACGTAGAACGGACGATTCTGGTTCCTCGGTGTGTGAGAAACCCTCTGATCAACGCCCGCCCGGCACCGCGGACAGACGAAGACAGGCATGTCCACACACTCCCGGCTCTGCATCCGCGAGGTGGCGCGGGAGCTTGAGGAAGACATGGAGCTCAGAGCCGAAGGGGATATCAACGCCGTCGCGCCCTCCACAGCTAGCTTCCCACTGTTGTGCTCTCTCTCTCTCTCTCTCTCTCTCTCTCTCTCGCCGTGGTCACTGTCGTGCTCTCTGTCGCCGTGGTCACCGTCGCTGTCGCCCGCTTATATAGCACACCCGCAACGGCTCTCACTCAACGGCTCTCTGTTGGATCCCACAAGCCACGCGTGCAATGGTCTGAATAAAATTGGCCGTCTCGCCGCCTGGTCCCACCTGTAAGGGCCGAGTCAAAAGGTTGACCTGACGGAGATGGTAGAGTTCACGGAACGAGTCGGTGCGCACGGACTAGGGGCAAAACTGAGCACAATTCGCATCTGAGGGCAAAACTGAGCAGATGGAGATCACTATGGGCAAAAGGATAATTAGATATTGGGAAAAAAGATGTGATTTTAAAAAAAACAGCTCAAGTTTTCAAAAGTTAGAAAATGTTTGTGATACTACAAAAGTGTTTGCGAATTTGAACTGGGTCACCCGATTTTGACTGGGTCAACTATTATTCAAGACTCTCACACTCTATTCTTTTATACTATAACACTATGCTTCCTAATTTGTAATGCCTCACTAAAAATTGAGGTCTTCAATTTAGAATTTGGGGCACCCGATTTTGACCGGGTTAATAATTTCTCAACAAGCTCTCCCATTTAATAGTTTTAATTCACTATGTTCCCTAATTTTGAAGCCCTTTCATTCGATTAAGGTACTCAATTTTGAATTTGATTTACAATTTTGATCAGGTCAACGATTTTTCAAATCAACCAATAACAACCGGCCTATAAAAACAATTTTGATCAGGTCGTGCAGCCTCCCACCACCTCTAGGGGGAAAAGGCGCCACCATATGATATTGTAGTACCAATAGAGTACATGCAACCACCGACTCAAAAAAATTCCATTTAAATATGAGTTGATTAGTGGTATACACAGAATCATACCACGAAAGTCACACCAAATCAACGCATTAAAAATAATAAATAAAGACGCTCCATCGTCTCCCCCACCCGCCAAACTAAGTATTCCATCAGTTCCAAATACAAGGGGTATTAGTTTTTTGGAAAATCAAATTTCTTTAGCTTTAACCACGTTCAAAACAAAAATATTGACATCCACAATATTAAATAAAAATTTATAGAAAATCGTTTCATGATGAATCTATGCAGTCTGACTGACAATTCTTCATTCGTCAATCATCACCATTCAATTGTACATATGTCTATGTTATCAATACTTTGTAATAATGCAACATATTTTAGTATACCCACGGTCGTTCCTATATATTTTTCCAGGAAAAAAATCAAACCTATTCCGTAATCCATATACCATGTTGCATTTTAGAAGAGTTTAGTTCAATGTTCAGAGAATAGGGTGAGGCTAGGCTCGCAAGGAGCTACCTAGTCCACCTGGGTACCTACGTAGCCTGTGGTGCTTTGAGACATTTTATATAAAAATATGCCTTTAAGGACTAGTCTTGAATGGTCTCTTTTTTTAGTTCAATGTTCGCCCCCTCTTACGTATAATTCCTGGCTCCGCCGTTGACTGTAAAGTGGTGGTTGAGGACTTAAAGAAGGATAACTCAGCAAGCTATGGAGCAATTATTGTCGGGGGTTGGGTGCGACATATGCCAAAGGATGTCTTATCATGGTGGGGGCGAGTAGAACGCTGCCGGTGCCTGGAAACGGGATGAGGCGAAGACATGCACGCCGGCGGATCTTACCCAGCTTCAGGGCTCTCCGAGGAGATAACACCCCTACTGCTGCTCTGCGGGGTCTCCGCATGGTCACTAAGGCAAAGTGAGTACAAGGTTGCTCCTTGAGCTATTTCTGGAGGTAGGAGAAGGCAAGGCTACCTTTCTCCTCCATGTATGGTCTGGTCTAGTGCTAATGGATTCCAACCCTTTGCATGGGTGCCCTGGGGGGTTTATATAGGCCTACCCCCCAGGGGTACAATGGTAAAACCGGCTGGGCGTGGGTCCCAGCCGTCTGTCTCTCAGGCCACCGTCTTCTCCGCCGACTACTGGGGCCCGCTGACTGGTGGGTCCCGCCGACTTGCCTGGTACGGGGCCGACAGCCCTCGTCCGCCGCGGGCGGGTCTTGCCGGCTGCAGATTACTGTAGCCGTGCTTCTAATGACGCTGGCTTGGTCATGGGGTCGTGGCAACAGTGCCGCCGCCTGACGGGCGATCACTGTTGCCATTCCCCTGTCGTGTCTGGTTAATGGCGTGTGGGGCCCGCGGGAGGGGCCGGCCGACTCCCAACAGATCCGTCTCGTGGCACTCTTGCCGTCTTCAGTTCTCCCATTGACTAGTGGGTCCCACCGTCTCTGGGTCGTACAGACAGGCCGTCGTGGGCACAGGGCTCCGCCCCCAAGGCCTGATGTCAGGGCTGGCATGGCAACAGTGCCATGCCGGATGGGGATCTCCGTTGGTACGGCGCACTGTGGCCATGCCTGCCCTCAATAAACGGAGTGGTTGGAGTTGCGGGCCGACTCCCTATAGCCGGCCTAGGACTCGGCCTATCTTGGAGTCGCCTCTGGGACTCGGCTTATCTTGGAGTCGCCTCTGGGACTCGGCTTATCTTGGAGTCACCTCTGGGACTCAGCTTATCTTGGAGTCGCCTCTGGGACTCGGCTTATCTTGGAGTCGCCTCCGGACTTGAGGGCGCAGCCTGCCCCGATGTCTTGAAAGGTTCTGGGCTCGGGTTAGCCTACCCGTGGCCCATTACTCCGACAGTAGTCCCCGAAGCTGGTGAGGCTCCGAGAGTGATACGTCGTAGGGCCTCAACAGTTTCATTCTTCTGGTGATGGAATCTGGGCCTTGCTTGCCGTCTTCTTTCAGGCCGACTATCGGACTTGCAGAGGGCCGTCTTGCCCCTTGTGGAGTTTTGAAAGTCGCGGCAGGAACCAGGCGGCGTGCCTGATACGCTTCCTGCGGTTGCCCGCCGCGGACCCGTCGTGCGGCGCCACGCGGCAGGGTCAGTCTGCCCACCCACGCGCGCGACGGGACAGGCCATCAGGCGGGGCCCGCCATTACTGCGCCTCGGCATGCGAACGTATCCGTTGCGGCCGAATGGACGGTTGGGTTCCCACATTGTTACTGCACGCAGTAACTTTGTGGGCTAAATCATGGGGGGCGTGGGGTCCTGCGCGCAGTTAATCCCACGCCCGCCCCATCGGCTTCTCAGCCTACGGGCCTATAAGTAGGCGGGGGGAGCGGGACGGCGAAACACGCGTGCCCATTCTTCCCTGCTCCCCTGCCTCCTCTTGCCTCTTCTTCTTCTTGCCGTCGTCGCACCAAACCGCGCCGCGCCTGCAGCGATGAGTTCTTCCTCCGCCGCCGTGGCCCCTGCCGTGCACTCCGGCGTGTGGGATGGCTCCGAGGTAGACGACGACCTCATCGAGCTCCTCCGCAAAACGTGTCGGCTCCCCGGCATGAACCTGGTGTGAGCCCGCGCTGCGCCGGCGAGGGAAATAAGGCCGGCGCCGGAAGAGGGCGAGCGGGTCATATTCCGCTCGCACCTTATGTGCGGCCTGGGGCTGCCGGCGAGCGGTTTCTTCCGCTCCTTCTTGGAGTTCAACGGGCTCCAGCCGCACCACCTCATTTCAAACACGGTGGTGCTGCTGGCCGCCTTCGCCACCCTGTGCGAGGGCTTCCTCGGCATTCTCCCCACCATCGAGCTGTGGGGAGAGTTCTTCCAATCCAAGCTCGGGACGCACGTCGCCGGCGTGCCGGCCCAGTGCGGCGCCTTCATCGCGATGCGAAGGTCGACCGCCGACAATCCATTCCCCTCCATCGCGCTGATTAAGTCGGTGAAGATGTGGCAGCTGTCATACTTCTACGTGAAGAACATCGCCCCAGAAGGAGACTGGGTCAACCTGCCACCCTACGAAGCCGGCGCGTCGGCTGGGAGGCTTCCCAGCTGGTCCCACCGGGCCAAGACGCTGACTCCCGCAGGTGCCGCCGCCATCGCGCGACTCCGATTGCTGACGCAGTCGGAAGGCTTGGTTGGGGCCAATTTGCTGGCCGCCTTCGTGGCGCGCCGAGTCCTCCCACTCCAAGGCCGACCTCATCTGATCTATCAGATGAGCGACCACCGGGACCCGAGTCGGATGTGCACCAGGGACATGCCCCATGCGGAGGTGGCGAACATGGTGAACCACATCGCAAACTGCGAGCTCGCGGCGGACTGGCAGTTCGGCAAAGAGCCGTACTCGCGCGCCAACCCCCCGCCAGTGGTAAGTCGTATACTTTGTTCTTCTATTTTTCTTCTGCGGCTGAATCCGACTCCTGATTCTCTTGGTTTCTTCGAGTCAGAATCCCCTCATCTAGCCGGCAGCCGGCGCCTCGGGACCGCCCCGTGAGTTCGTCCCCGACCGAGCGGAGAGCGACGTTGACGACCCCGACTTGGGGGCGGCGGCGATGGAGGCCGACGCCGAAGGCGGAGGAGGCGGAGTGGAAGGCGGCTTCAGGCCCTCGGCCACCTTCGCCGACTGGCCAGAAGACGACACCGAAGGGGAAGTCGCCCCGCGCCACCAATCGAAAGCCGGCCATCCAGGCGCAAGTTCCTCCGCCGGCTTGGCCGGTCAAGTCGGCGCGAAGAAGCGCCGGGCCGGGCCGAGTTCGCTCAGCGGCCAGCCGAAGAAGTCCAAGCGGGCGGCCGCCGCGACCAAGCGGGAGGAGGCGGTCGCGAAGGCCAACCGCTTCCGCAAGGAAGTGAAGAAGCCGCCACTAGTCTCTGCATAAGTGTTCTCTGCCTTTGTCTTGTTTCCTTTTGATGAATCTTTTCCGAGTCTTTATATTCCTTTCTTGCTTCAGGGCCCCCCTTTCCCTCGAGAGGGTCGCCGTCCCCTCCGTCATGGGGTCGGCCGAGACGTCCGCCAATACTCGGTGGATTGACCCCGCCGCGGACCTCCGGGAGGCGACGGAGCAAAACGCGCGGGAGAAGCGCGACGAGGAGGAGGCCGACCGCCTGGAGAAGGCAGAGGCCGAGAAGGCGGCAGCCTCCACCCAGAAGAAGTTGGAAGAGGCCGAAGCCGCCGTCGCAGCAAGATAGCGGGCTGAGGAAGCCGCGCACCGCCAATCGGCGTTGCTCGTCATCCCGTTGAACTCCGCACCGGCGCCCCCGGAGTTCACGGGGCAGACTGGAGAAGCCGGCGGGGAGAACCCTATCGTGGAGAAGGACAGTGGCGAGGCCTCCGCGTCGGGCACGGCCACGCCGCCACCGCCGCCTCCGCCGCCGTCAGGGAGTGCGCATGGTAAGCAGCCGGCAGGCCCGCCAGTGCCGCCGACTGAAGACGAGGCCGTGGCGAGGCTGCTCCTTTAAGTCGCCTCACCAGCGCGCCGCCGCCTTGAGAAGCCGATTTCGGCGCCACGCCACTTGGAAGCCGGCGCCGCCAGCTCGGCCATCCTAGATGCCGAGGCGACAAGCGCCGCGCCTGCTGGGTGGGTACGAGGAGGTGGTGACGGTCCGCTGAACCAGGCGCTCCTGGACGTCCAGACGAAGCTGCGGGCTGAGGGCGAGGCCATCCAGGATTGCACCAAGGCATATCTGGCATCGCAAGCAGCTATCCGGGTATGCCCTCTTTTTTGACTTTGTTTTTTCTCGTTCTTCTCTATGGGAGCACGCCAGCGCTCCCACTGGGTGTAGTCCCCGAGTTTCGGGCCGGCTGCTGAGCTGGCGGCCCGGAACTCCATCTAGTGAGTTCCTCACATTTATCTTTGTCTAAAATACTTGTTACAGGAATATCACAACCTCCGTATCACTGCCTTCAACTGCAACATTGAGCAGCTAGGGAAGCGGACTGCCGACTTGTCGGAGAGCCGGAGTAAGTCCTTCTTCTTTTTCGCGGGGCGCGCTGGCGCACCCGCGGGTTGTAGTCCCCAAGATTCGGGCCGACTGCTGAGCAGTCGGGCCGGATCTTCCTAGCGACCTTCTTTGTTGATGACTTAACGTCCTTTCCCTTTTTTTCTTCAGAGGCCAATGCCACCCTTCAGGAACGGCTGGGCGAAGCCAGCACCACCCTACGTGCCACGGAGGAGGAGTGCAGCAAGCTCGCCACAGAGCGCGACCTGCTGGCCGCACAGCTGGCGGAGCAGAAGGAGCTGCTCAAGGCGGCACAGGACGAGGCAGAGAAGAGAGAGGTTGCTCTCTTGGACGAGTTCGAAAGTGAGCGCTCCTCCTAGACTGACAAGGAGGCGATGCTGACCTCCGGCTTCCATGAGATCGAAGACATCGTCGACGGTGAGTTTCTTTGCTTTCTTTCTTTGAGCCGCCGACTGTAAGTCAGGCCGACTCCTGACTCTTTTTCTTGCTTCTTTTGGTTTTGGCAGACTTCTTCCCTGGACACTCGCAGGTGGTCACTCGAGCCATCGAGGCTGATCGCGAGGCGCGGAGGGCAAGTGGCGCGGAGATCGCCGCCAACGCCCCCCTGACCGTCGACGAGCAGCTCCTGAGCATCGAGACTCGTTTGCGGTCGACCCATCAGTTGCTGCGCCGGCTTCAACGTGCCGGGGCTCAGGCGATTGCCGTCCTGTGGCCAGACATGCCGGCTCTGCGCACTCCCAGTCGGACTGCCGACTGGCTTGAGGTCGCAGCTGGCCGTCTTGAGGCTTGGAAGGGTTCCTCGGCCCGGGCTGGAGCTCGCTGGGCCTTGGAATTCGTCAAGGCTTGGTATCCGGGGCTGGACCTGGACCGGCCGGCCGCGTTCCGGTCAGAGGCCCAGGCAGAGCTGGTGGCTGTGGAAGGTGCCCTCGTCGAGCATGCGGCGGCGATTGCCGATTACACGGACACCAGCGTCTTCGTCCCTGAGCGGGCCGCAAACGGCGAGGAGGTGCCGCCGGAGTGGTTTGGGATGAACCCGGACTACGACGAGGACTCGGCGGAGGTGATCGGTTCCAGCGCCGAGGAGGAAGACGAGGCGGAAGACGGAGGCGAGACGGAGGCGCCAGAAGTCGGAGCGGGCGACCAGCCTCAGCTCGACCGCGCCTCCAGCAACGAGCCGCGTCCGACCGGGCCGGCTGCCGCCGGAGACGATCAAGCCGAGACTACCCAGTCGGCTGCCCCGGCGCCTGGCACCGCCGTCTCCACCGACCCTCCGAACCCGTCTGCCGCTTCTTAGGCTGCCGTGTTGCCTTTATTTTATCTGCTTTAGTAGTCTTTGAAAAAACTTGCTAATTTGCACAATTCCACCCGCGGGGTGTATTTTGAACTTGGCCAGGGGCCTATGTTATGTAAATATCTATCCGAATTCTATCTTTCCTTGCTCATCTCTCTTTTGGCTTTTTCCTTTGCCGCCTTCCCACAGTCGCCGCTTTGCCAGACGGACAACCGCTCTGCAGACTGCCGCTGGGTCAAATGCTTGCCTACCTTAGGGAAGGCAAGTACTTGGCCTTTTTTAGAGTCTTTTCACAAGTTGGATAGAAGGCGGCAAGCCGACTATTCAAGAGTCGGCTCTACGAAGAGAGGCTGGAAGCCGGCTTGGGCTATGCTTATGCTTTTGAGTCCTTAGCCATTTTTTCGTGTGGGCGCTCATTCTTCCTCACTCTCTGCCCACCAACAGTCGCTCTGCGAGCTGCGGCTTTTGACAGGAGACGGCTTAAGCACCGCACACTACTTGTCCAACTGCAAGAAGCATTTCATAGCGCAAGACGGCGAGTCCCCGGGCCAACTAGTCGAAACCCGGTGCCAAGAGGCATAACAAAGAGTAGCATAATCGAAGGCATAATTCTTATCATACAGATAACAAAAAGGGCAGTCCCCGAGCTCGTCTCGGGGGGCCCAAAGTCTCGGTACTTTAATACAAAGGGTAGCATGGTACATACTGCATCAACTGTAAAATCTTCAGAGAAGATTTGCGTTCCATGGCGGTTCGGATTCTTTGCCGGAGTCATCCCTCTTGCGTGCTCTGGGCTTCTGGGTGTCGATTAGGTAGTAGGAGTCGTTGCCCAGCACTTTGCTGATGATGAAGGGGCCTTCCCAAGGCGCCGACAACTTGTGCTGGCCGGCTGTTCGCTGGATCAGTCGGAGCACAAGGTCGCCCTCTTGGAAGGATCTCGGCCTGACCTTCCTGTTGTAGTAACGGCGCAGGCTCTGCTGGTAGATGCTGGACCGGCTGAGTGCCAACAGCCGGCCCTCTTCCAGCAGATCGACGCCGTCCTGACGTGCTTCTTCTGCTTCCTCCTCGGTGTACATGGTGACTCGCTGTCGTGGTTCTAAGTCTGACAGTAGAGTGGGGGGTAGGTACGGAGAGGCAAGGTCCTAGCTATGGAGAGGTTGTAAACACAAGGGATGTACGAGTTCAGGCCCTTCTCGGAGGAAGTAAAAGCCCTACGTCTCGGAGCCCGGAGGCGGTCGAGTGGATTACGTGTATATGAGTTACAAGCGTGCGAACCCTTCTTCCTGTGGAGGGAGGTGGCTTATATAGAGTGCGCCAGGACCCCAGCCTACCCACGTAATGAAGGGTTTAAGGTACATCAAGTCTGGGGCGTTACTGGTAACGCCCCACATAAAGGGTCTTAACTATCATAAAGTCTACTTAATTACTGACCGTTGCAGTGCAGAGTGCCACTTGACCTTCTGGTGGTCGAGTGAGTCTTCGTGGTCGAGTCCTTCAAGTCAGTCGAGTGAGTTCCTTGAAGGTCGACTGGAAGGTGATCTCTTCTAAGGGTGTCCTGGGGCAGGGTACTTAGATCAGGTCTGTGACCCTACCCTAGGTACATGACTCCATCATTAGCCCCCGAATGGATTGAGGCTTGAGTGATGAGGGAGTTGATGCTGTTTCTGATCATCTTTCGCACACTGGCCGTGCGTTGTTTTGAACTAAAAAATCTCTTTGTTGATAGTGAGCAACTTTTCTTCAGTCGACTCGATCCATTCTTTTCTTTCGTCGAGTGACCTTTTGGACTTCGCCGATTTCTGAGTGATGGATCACAGGAAATCCCGCGTTCGACGGACCGATCTACCGTTCGCGGATTCCGCGGGATACGAAATTTGGGGAAGCGCGCGAAGCGGGGCGGACCGCGGCGTTCGGATGGGATAGGGCATAGACGCCTCGATCTCCGCGCCGCGTTCTTCGCCACGTATCACGCCCGCGCAACTGTTTCGGGATATGATTAGACCGACTGGGCCCACCTATCATTTACTCGGAAAGGGTCTTATAAATGCGCCCGGCGAGGGTTTTTTTGAACAGTGCCTTAGCATTCTCTCTCTGCTTCCTTCGTCTCCGCCCAACACGCTCGCTCTCACCTCCGCACAACTTCTCCCCGTGCGTCTCGCCGGCAGCCATGGTCAAGGATAAGACGGCGGCGCTGGAACGCGCGAAGAAGGCATCGGCGACGGAGAAGGCGAAGGGGAGATCCACCAGTCGCGGTGGGTCTTCGTCTAGATCTCTCCTGCCGAAAGGCTGGGTCCAGGGAGATTGGATCCAGTCGACCATCACAGAAGGGGATCTTCTCGACATGGCCAACGACGGGCTGATCCCCCATGGAGCCGCGAGGCTTCCGGGGAGGGAGTGGCAGCCCCAGCCGGCAGAGGGTGAGTGCATGCTTCTGGCCACCCATGTCGACCACAGGTTTTCTTTGCCACCGAGTGTTTTCTTTCGTGGTTTCTTGAACTTCTTTGGAGCGCAACTCCACCACTTCAGCCCGAACTCCATCGCCTATCTCGCCGCGTTTGTGTCCATGTGCGAGAATTTTCTGGGTTGTCGACCGCATTGGGGATTGTTCAAGCATATATTCACGTGCCGCTCTCAGGCCGTAAAGAAGGCAAGCCCAGGCGTCGAAAGAACCCAAGTTGTCCAAATGTGTGGAGGTCTGGGAATCTAGGTGAGGAACAAGAGCACCTTCCCAGCCATGACGTTTCCCGAGTCAGTCAGAGGCTGGCAGTCGACCTAGTTCTACTGCCAGGATCAGCCGACGCCGGGGAAGTCGAGTGGACTTCCTCGGTTCACCATGGACCGAGTGAACAAGCCCTCCTCTCTGAAGGTGATTCCGGAGGAGAAAGCTGACGTGAAGATGTTGATGGAGCGCGTAGTTCAGTTGGTTCGGGAAGGAGTGACGGGTATGGATCTCCTGGAGGTGTTCCTTAGGCGTCGTATCCAGCCTCTTCAGTTCCGGAGCCATTGCATGTGGTTGTACCGCGGGACTGAAGATGAGACTCGGATCAATCCAGAAGCAGTTGACGATGCCACTCTGAAAAGGTGGATGGTCGCTGTTACTGGGAACAAGGATAACCCTCGTGGAGCCAGAAGGATTCCTCCACTCGACCACCTCAGTGTTCCAAACAAGGTATGTCTGCTCCACTTCCCATTGTATCCTTGCCATATTTATTTCTGTTTTCTCTGCCAATCGGTCGATTGACTTTTTTCTTGATGTCTATCAGGCCCTCACCGAGCTGTACTCGATGCCCAATGGGGCATAGGCTCCGACTGAGGAGGGAGAGGCGAGCGGGGGTGAGAGCCAGGAGGAGTGGGACTCGGATGCCGCTGAGGATGATGATGACGATGATGACGATGATGAGGAGGACGAAGAAGAAGAGGAGGAGGAGGTCGCACCACCGTGCTCGGAAAGGTGGTCGAAGCTTGTCCATGACCCTGCGACTGAACGTGGCAAGGGAGTTGCGATTGTGGCGCAGTCGACCAAGCGCCCTCGGACCACTTCTCTGGTGCCGACTGAGAGGGCGTCGAAGCAGCCCAGGGCGGCCCGTCAAAGCCGACCAAACTCCTGCCGAAGATGAAGGTGTCCATCCCCACCATATCAGGGTAATCATTGCTGCTTAAATCTTCCTGTTCTGTGCAAGCTTTATCTCTGGTTGACGTTTGAGCCAGTCGACTAATTCTTTGGGATTGCAGTGCTGCCACTTCTGAGACCTCAGCCAGGGCTGATGACCATGAGATGGAGGACGCAGCAACCTCAAACCTTGGTACTACACTCTTAATTCCGTTTATAGTCGACTGACTCATGATCTCTAATTCTGATTCTTTTCTGTAGCTCCATCCAACGTTGTTATCACTCTTCCTGATGATGATGAAGATGAGGAACCGCTGAAGCACAAAAGGAGCAGGAAAGCGTCTGCCGGCAGGGTGCTCCAGGATGTGACAGCGCCCGAGACTCTAGTCGCGGAGGAGGAGAACACCACTCGACACACTGTGTCCTTCGCAGATCCACTGACGAGTGCTCTCCCTGCTTCGTCGAGTGCCGCACAGCCCTCCCTCTTCACGACGTACCACGTCCCAGAGGACCAAGCTAGGGCCGCGAAGGAGGCGATACGCCAGGCAGGGATCATGATGGAGCAGGTGAAGACCATCCGGGATGCGAGCCAAGCAACTTACGACGCCAGTTCCGCCCTTCAAAGCAATGTTCAGGTCAGTCGACCACCGCTTGTTCTGTTAGGATATGCTATCAAAAATTTTTCTTTCCGAAATTCGTAGCAGTCACCCGCTGGGTGTGTCGATTCAAACTCCGTGTTAGCGGGGGCACGCTGAGTGCACCCGCTGGGTGTAGTCCCCAAGGCTAAGGTCGACCGCTGGCAGTCGGCCTTAGGCTTTATAAGTTCAGTCTTTCTGTCATTCGACTGAGGCGAATGGATCGACTCTGTCTTCAATAGGATTAGTGGGGGCACGCTGAGTGCACCCACTGGGTGTAGTCCCCGAGACTACGGTTGAATGCTTGTATTCGGCTGTAGTCTTAGAAACGCATGATTTTTCCTTTTCCACTCGGAAGTGAATTTTCTTTGACATTTAGTCGATTGGTTCTTCGCAGAAATCCTGTGACCTTACGGCTCGCTACACCGAGCTGGAAAACAAGCACATTCAGCTCGAGCTGGATTTGAAGCTGGTTCAAGAGAATCTGACGAAGGCAAAGGAGGAGACCGAAGGTATGTTTGGTGAGGCCTCGACGACTGCTTTTTCCCTTCGTTTGTTTCAAAATCTGATCTTGCTGTAACTTGCAGGTAAGGTGAGGGAGGCCCAACAGAAGAGAGACCTTGAACTAGCTGACAAGATCAAGCTTGCTGACGAAAAGTTAGCTTCAGTCACCAAGCTTGAACAAGAAAATACCAATCTGGAAGCTGCTCTTGGGATCACCAACAAGGAAATCGGTCGACTGAAAATTGACAAAGCCGCCCTGACCGACCAAGTCAACCAGTTGACTGGGAAGAAAAATGAGCTGGAGGCCTTCCTGAGTGGTCTTGCCAAGAAGCTGTTCCTTATGCTTGAAGGTAACCCTTTACTTTCAATAATCATTTTCAACTGTGATTTTTCGATTCGACCATTGCCTTGACTCGGTTATTGTCCTTGCAGAATTTTGTCAAAATTTTGAAGAAGAGACTAGCCGGCTGGAACCAAACCTTGACCCCATCAATTCTCCGGTGAACGATGAAGTTGCCATGAATGTTTTCCGACTGGAGTCCCGCGTTGCAGCTGTCGTGGACTATCTTGCAAGGCTGAAGGTCGCCACATCTCGCTCTGGCCTAGGGAGACACTCCAAAACGACCTTGAGTTGCTGATGGCTCACCTGAACACGGTCCCTGGTCGAGTGCAGGAGTGGAAAAAGTCGTCGGCTCGGTGCGGTGCAGACGTTGCTCTGTGTCTGGCCCGAGTCCACTGCAAAGATGCACGAGAAGACAAGCTGGCGGCTCTCCGAGTGGCCAACACCAAGAAACACGACTTCAGGTCCTTCATGGAAACCTTCATTGCTGCTGCCACTCGGATCGCAGATGGAATTGATCTTGATGAGTTTGTCGCTCCTTCCAGCCCTCCACAGGAGGGGTAAAAAACTTCTTTTAAGCTTGACACTTTAAATTTGCCTCGGTATGCCGAGTGGAGTTGTAACCGATAAACCTTAACAGGCTTAGCGCCTGAGCACTTTCGGTTCCTTTAGGTACCGATCCGAACATGGATTTGATGTTTGAATATGATTGTTTTTGGCTCGAAATGTCTTTTTGCAGGTTCAAAGCAAGACGCTTACTGCAGTCGACTTATTCCTTAATCCACTTAGGCGAGCGCTGGGCTGCAGCTAAGCCCCCTGAGTGTGAGGTTTACTCTTCACTCGGTAGGATTTGATGTCTTAGGCGAGCACTGGGCTGCAGCTAAGCCCCCCGAGTGAGAGGTTTGCTCTTCACCCGGCAGGATTTTCACATCTTAAGCGAGCGCTGGGCTGCAACTAAGCCCCCGAGTGAGGGTTTTGCCCTTCACTCGGCAGGATTTTCATATCTTAGGCGAGCACTGGGCTGCAGCTAAGCCCCCGAGTGAGGGTTTTGCCCTTCACGCAGCAGGATTTTCATATCTTAGGCGAGCACTGGGCTGCAGCTAAGCCCCCGAGTGAGGGTTTTGCCCTTCACCCAGCAGGATTTTCATATCTTAGGCGAGCACTGGGCTGCAGCTAAGCCCCCGAGTGAGGGTTTTGCCCTTCACTCGGCAGGATTTTCATATCTTAGGCGAGCATTGGGCTGCAGCTAAGCCCCCGAGTGAGGGTTTTGCCCTTCACCCAGCGGGATTTTCATATCTTAGGCGAGCACTGGGCTGCAGCTAAGCCCCCGAGTGAGGGTTTTGCCCTTCACTCGGTAGGATTTTCATATATTAGGCGAGCACTGGGCTGCAGCTAAGCCCCCGAGTGAGAGGTTTGGTCTTCACTCGGTAGGATTTTCATATCTTAGGCGAGCACTGGACTGCAGCTAAGCCCCCGAGTGAGAGGTTTGCTCTTCACTCGGTAGGATTTTCACGTTGTACTTGTGGCGAAGCTCCGAGGAGAGGGTAACAGTCGACCTGCACCTCGTCCTCCTTACGAGCGCACATTGTACTTGGGGCGTAGCTCAGAGGAGAGGGTCGCAGTCGACCTGCACCTCGTCTTCCTTTCGAGCGTACGTTGTATTTGCGGCGTAACTCAGAGGAGAGGGTCGCAGTCGACCTGCACCTCGTCCTCCTTGCGGGAGCACATTGTACTTAGGCGAGTATTTAAACTGCAGCTAAGCCCTCCGAGTGGGAGTCTGGCTCGCCACTCGGTAGGATTTAAATAACTTAGGCGAGTATTTTGGACTGCAGCTAAGCCTCCGAGTGGGAGTCTGGCTCGCCACTCGGTAGGATTTAAATAACTTAGGCGAGTACTTTGGACTACAGCTAAGCCTCCGAGTGGAAGTCTGGCTTACCACTCGGTAGGATTTTATTTAATCTTAGGCGAAACGGATTCGCAGCTAAGACCCCGAGTGGAAGTCTGGCTCACCACTCGGTAAGGATTTTTTACAAACTTAGGCGAAACGGATTCGCGGCTAAGTCCCCGAGTGGGAGTCTGGCTCACCACTCGGTAGGGATTTTTACAAACTTAGGCGAAACAGATTCGCGGCTAAGTCACCCACTGGGGGGAAAATAAAAAGTGACAAAAATTATGGAGGAATTATGACACTATTATTTTGAAACCCATGAACAACGGAAGTATTTTATTACAACTCATCCAAGTGATAAACTTAAGTGTAAAATGGGCGGAGTAGCTCCGCGTTCCAAGCTCGGGGCTCGTCGATATTATGTTCGACGTTGTAAAGACGGTACGCCCCGTTGTGGAGAACTTTGGTGACGATGAAGGGTCCTTCCCAAGAAGGAGCAAGCTTGTGTTGTTTCTTCTGATCCACTCGGAGAACTAAGTCCCCTTCCTGGAAGGCTCGACCCCTCACATTTATGGCGTGGAAACGACGCAAGTCTTGTTGGTAGATGGTCGATCGGATCAGGGCCATCTCCCTTTCTTCCTCTAAAAGGTCGACTGCGTCCTGCCGTGCTTGTTCAGCTTCTGCTTCGTTGTAGAGTTCAACTCGAGGAGCATTGTGGAGGAGATCACTCGGCAAGACTGCTTCGGCTCCGTAGACCAAGAAGAATGGAGTTCTTCCGGTCGACCGATTAGGTGTGGTCCGCAGTCCCCAAAGCACCGAGGGAAGTTCGTCGACCCACGCTCCAGTCGCATGCTTGAGATCACGCATCAGTCGGGGCTTCAATCCCTTGAGGATCAGGCCATTGGCTCGCTCTGCTTGTCCATTCGATTGCGGATGGGCGACTGAGGCGTAGTCGACTCGTGTTCCTTGAGAGTTGCAGAAATCTCTGAATTCCTCCGAGTCAAAGTTCGACCCATTATCCGTGATGATGCTGTGCGGCACTCCATATCTGAATATCAGTTCCCTGATGAAGCTAACAACAGTCCCGGCGTCAAGGTTCTTGATTGGTTTAGCCTCAATCCACTTGGTGAACTTGTCGACTGCCACCAGTACATGCGTGAAGCCACTTCGACCCGTTCTCAAAGGACCAACCATGTCCAACCCCCATACTGCGAAAGGCCAGACGAGTGGAATGGTCTTCAGAGCTGATGCAGGCTTGTGCGACATATTCGAGTAGAACTGACATCCTTCGCACTTGTCCACTATTTCCTTTGCCATCTCATTCACCTTTGGCCAATAAAATCCGGCTCGGTATGCTTTGGCCACAATGGTCCGAGAGGACGCATGATGACCACAGGTCCCCGAGTGGATATCATTAAGGATGATTCGACCTTCTTCTGGCGTTATGCATTTCTGACCAACTCCAGTCGCGCTTTCTCTGTATAACTGCCCTTTGATTACGGTAAAGGCCTTGGATCGACGGACGATCTGTCGAGCCTCTTCCTCATCTTCCGGGAGCTCTTTTCTTAGGATATACGTGATATATGGAACTGTCCAGTCCGGAATGACCACTAAGACCTCCATGATCAAGTCGACCACCGCTGGGACCTCAACCTCCGTCGGATCTGTGGCACTCTTGGGCTGTGGAGCTTCTTCGGTGAAAGGATCTTCTTTGACTGACGGAGTGTGTATATGCTCCAAAAACACACCACTCGGAATGGCTTCTCTCTTGGAACCTATCTTTGCCAGATCATCTGCTGCCTGATTTTTTAGTCGGGGTATATGATGGAGCTCTAACCCCTCAAACTTCTTTTCCAGCTTCCTCACTGCATTGTAGTATCCAGTCATGGCTGGGCTTCTCACGTCCCACTCCTTCATCACTTGGTTGACCACTAAATCTGAATCGCCATAGACCATCAGGCGACGGACGCCGAGTGAAATGGCCATGCGTAATCCATATAAGAGGGCCTCATACCCTGCCTCGTTGTTGGAGGAATCAAAGTGAATCTGGAGCACATATCTAAGCTTATCTCCTCTGGGGGAAACCAAGACCACCCCAGCACCGGAACCATTCAGCATTTTAGAGCCATCAAAGAACATGGTCCAATGCTCCGAGTGAACTTCAGTCGGCTGCTGTTGTTCAATCCACTCGGCGAGGAAATCTGCTATTGCCTGGGACTTAATGGCTTTCTTTGCCTCAAACTTGATATCAAGGGGAAGAAGTTCAATTGCCCATTTCGCCACTCGACCAGTTGCATCTCTGTTGTGCAAAATCTCTGATAGTGGAGCGTCGCTGACGACTGTGATGGAATGATCAGAGAAATAATGAGCAACCTTCTTCGTGGTCATGTATATTCCATACACAAGCTTCTGATAATGAGGGTATCTCTGCTTGGACGGAGTCAAGACTTCAGACAAATAATACACTGGGCGTTGAACTTTGAAGGCTTTTCCTTCTTCTTCCCGCTCGACCATAAGCACTGTACTGACGACTTGTCCTGTGGCTGCGATATAAAGCAACAGAGGCTCTTTGCTGATTGGAGCAGCAAGCACCGGCTGGGTGGAAAGCAGAGCTTTTAGCTCGGCAAACGCTGCATCAGCTTCTGGAGTCCACTCGAACTTGTCTGCCTTCTTCATCAGTCGGTAAAGAGGTAATGCCTTTTCACCGAGTCGTGAGATGAATCGACTTAATGCGGCCAAGCATCCAGTAAGCTTCTGGACATCGTGCACTCGCACAGGGCGTTTCATTCGGAGAACAGTGCCGATCTTTTCTGGATTAGCATCGATCCCTCGTTCGGAAACGAGAAAACCGGGTAACTTGCCACCAGGAACTCCGAATGTGCACTTTGATGGATTGAGCTTGATATCATACCTTCTGAGGTTGGCAAATGTTTCGGCGACGTCAGCGAGCAGGTCAGAACCTTTTCGTGACTTGACGACGATATCATCCATATACGCTTCCACATTCCGACTGATTTGAGTGAGCAGACACTTCTGAATCATTCGCATGAATGTGGCTCCGGCATTCTTGAGGCCGAATGGCATGGTGATATAGCAGAAGCACTCGAATGGAGTGATGAAAGCTGTTTTTATCTCATCGGGCCCGTACAGACGGATCTGGTGGTACCCGGAATAGGCGTCTAGAAAAGACAATCTCTCGCATCCCGCGGTCGAGTCAACAATTTGATCTATGCGAGGGAGAGGAAAATGATCTTTCGGGCAGGCCCGGTTGATGTGCTTGAAATCAATGCACATTCGGAGCGATTTGTCCTTCTTAGGAACCATGACGACATTGGCGAGCCACTCGGAGTGGTATATCTCTCGGATAAATTCTGCCGCCAACAGTCGAGCCACTTCCTCACCAATGGCTTTTCTCTTCTGGATGGCGGACCGCTGAAGATGCTCTTTGACTGGTTTTGCTGATGAGTCGACTCTCAGGCGATGCTCAGCCAGTCCCCTGGGAACACCTGGCATGTCAGCGGGCTTCCATGCAAAAATGTCTCAGTTCTCACGGAGGAACTGGATGAGCGCTTCTTCCTATTTTGGGTCGAGTGTTGTGGAGATGTGGGTCGGGGCAGCATTGGGGTCGGTCGGGTGAATGTGAACAGGCTTCGTTTCACCGGACGACTGAAATGCAGATTCTGTGGCGGGTTTCTTGGATCGCAGCAAATCACTCGGATCTGCGTTTTGCTTGTATTCTTCAAACTCGACCGCTATCAGCTGGGAATCGGCAATCTTTGAGCCCTTCTGAAAGCACTCTTCTGCCTTTTTCCGATCACCGGTGACAGTGATCACTCCTTTGGGGCCGGGCATCTTCAGTTTGAGGTACACGTAACAAGGTCGAGCCATGAACCGTGCATAAGCTGGTCTCCCCAAAATTGCATGATACGCACTCTGAAAATCCACAACCTCAAATGTCAACTTCTCTTTGCGAAAATGTTTTGAATCACCAAACACCACGTCCAGAGCTATTTGGCCGAGTGACTCGGCTTTCTTCCCTGGTATAACTCCATGAAAGCTCATGTTACTGGTGCTCAGTCGGGACATCGGAATGCCCATTCCTTTCAGTGTGTCTGCATACAACAGATTCAGCCCACTACCACCGTCCATCAGCACTTTTGTCAGTCGAGTGCCTTCGACAACTGGATCGACCACCAAAGCTTGCCTCCCAGGGGTGGCAATATGAGTCGGGTGATCAGATTGGTCGAATGTGATGGGTGTTTGGGACCATCTCAGATAACTTGCTTTTGCTGGGGCAACCATGTTCACCTCACGGTTAATGACTTTCAGTCGACTCTTGCTTTCCACATCTGCAAAGATCATCAGAGTGGAGTTGACATGAGGATATCCTTCCTCACTGTCCTCCTTGTCTTCGGCCTTGTCCGACTCCTTTTCCTTGTCCTTAGACTGTTTTCCCTGAAACTGCTGGATCAGGAGTCAACATTGGCGTGTGGTATGCTTTGGGTAAATGATATTGCCCTCTTCGTCTTTCTTCGTGTGGATGTGACACGGCATATCCATCACATCGTTCCCTTCTTTATCCTTTACCTTCTTAGGGTTCCAGGGTCCTTTTGGTTTCCCTTTAAATTTTCCTTGAGTCATGGCCAGAGCCTCTCCAGGAGCTGCTGGTTCAGCCTTCCGCTTCTGTTTCCGACTGGTGTTTCCCTTCTCCGACTGACTTGGTTTGTACTTGCCGCTTCGGAGTCGATCTTCTTATTCACCGTTGGCGTACTTGGTAGCAATCTCCATCATCCGACTCAGGGTCATGTCTCCGGTTCGACCAAATTTCAGACTCAGTTCTCTGTTCTTGACGCCTCCTTGAAGGCGCAGACTGCCTGATGATCAGATACATTCTCCACAGTATGGTGCAAAGTGATCCATCTCTGAATATACTCCCTGAGAGTCTCATTGGTCTTCTGCACACAGACTTGCAGCTCCGTCAATCCAGCCGGTCGCTTGCAAGTTCCTTCAAACGTTCTGACGAACACTCGGGACAGATCTTTCCAAGTGTGAATGCTACCAGGAGGTAACTGATTCAACCACGCTCTGGCAGAACCTTCCAACATGAGGGGTAAATGCTTCATGGCCACCTCGTCGTTCCCACCACCAATCTGAAGCGCCACCCGGTAGTCCTCAAGCCAAGTTTCAGGCTTAGACTCACCGGTGAACTTGCTGACTCCTGTTGCCAACCTGAAATTGGGGGGGATCACTGCGGCTCTGATAGCTCTGCTAAAACACTCCGGACCAGTAACATGCACTCGACTGCTTGTGGGCGCATCTCTGTCGGGTCCATCCCGATGGGCTCTGTTCCGGTCGACCAAGCCTTGCACGATAATGGATCGCGCGTCGAAGCCTGGTTCTCTGAGGTCGACTGGAGATCTTCTCCCCACACTGAGCTGACGCCTGCCGTCTTGCCGCCGAGGAGCGTAAGACCCTACCCTCGGAGGGGAAGCAAGCACTCGACGCCTATCATCTCGGTCGTGTCGGTCTCCGTACTAGTCCCGCCGGTTCTCGCGCCCTTCTCGCCGCGGAGTCGATTTGGGACTGTGAGCCGACTGAACTGTATTCGCAGCGACGGATCGACTGTGAATTCTGTTGCGCGACTGCGACACGGCTGAATTCTGGTCTCCTGCTGCCCGGAGCAAATCTCTAATCTGCATCAAGCCTCTGCCAGCTTCCGACTGAGAGGGCTGGATGGACTCTGCTATACGGGTCGCAGCTGCTAAATTGTGGATTGGGGTTCGATATACCTGAGTCGGCGGGAAGAGTTGACGTCGATTGGCGTCGGGAACTTATTGTCGTGCGCGTTCATCGAGTGCTCGCTGAAGATTCTCCAAGCGAGCACGTTCGGCCAAATTGGCCAATCGTGCCTCCTCCAAGGCGCGAGCCTCGGGGGTTTCTCCTGCGATGGGAGTATGCAGGGCATCCATATTCCTGCGGCGAAGTTCCTCTCTTTGCAGAGAGTCGAGTGGCTCGGGCTGGTACTCTTCGTGGCCTCGTGCGGGGTCGTCTCCGTCGCCTGCCCCACCATCATCGGCGAAGCCAGGCGGACTGCGAGGCACGTTGACCATCAGGATTTCCGCCGCTGGATCACTGCTATCGCATTCGGATGCAGTCTCTACGGAGCCAGTCGACAGATCGAATAGGCCGTAGAGAGATTCGTCGGGCTCGATCGCCGCAACTTGAGTGGTGGCCGTCTGACGAGCCACCGCGTGTCTCACCCACCGCTGAAGCCTCGACCGACCAGAGCGCTTGCGCTAGCGGGAGACTGGGAGGGTGGTCGATAGGGGAGTCGACTGATACGGGGTCGACGGTTGCCACAGCAGGACGTCGCGGACACATGCGCGAAAATGCGTCGCCCCGCGGACGGGGAGCGCATCAACGTCGAGTGGAGCTTCCTGGAGCCAGGCGGAGTCGTCGGCGACGAAGGTGAGAGCACCGAGGCGGACCTCGTGACCCTCGACCAAAACTCCAGCAGCCACCATGATGAAAGAACTCGGAAGAACCGCAACTTCTCCACAAAATCGCTAAAACACCGTGCCCCATGGTGGGCGCCAACTGTCGTGGTTCTAAGTCTGACAGTAGAGTGGGGGGTAGGTACGGAGAGGCAAGGTCCTAGCTATGGAGAGGTTGTAAACACAAGGGATGTACGAGTTCAGGCCCTTCTCGGAGGAAGTAAAAGCCCTACGTCTCGGAGCCCGGAGGCGGTCGAGTGGATTACGTGTATATGAGTTACAAGCGTGCGAACCCTTCTTCCTGTGGAGGGAGGTGGCTTATATAGAGTGCGCCAGGACCCCAGCCTACCCACGTAATGAAGGGTTTAAGGTACATCAAGTCTGGGGCGTTACTGGTAACGCCCCACATAAAGGGTCTTAACTATCATAAAGTCTACTTAATTACTGACCGTTGCAGTGCAGAGTGCCACTTGACCTTCTGGTGGTCGAGTGAGTCTTCGTGGTCGAGTCCTTCAAGTCAGTCGAGTGAGTTCCTTGAAGGTCGACTGGAAGGTGATCTCTTCTAAGGGTGTCCTGGGGCAGGGTACTTAGATCAGGTCTGTGACCCTACCCTAGGTACATGACTCCATCACTCGCGGGGAGTCAAACTCTATGTCCGTTGGGATGACGGCTTCAGCACCGTAGAGGAGGAAGAAAGGCGTGAAGCCGGTTGATTTGTTTGGAGTCGTGCGCAGACTCCAGAGGATGGCTGGCAGCTCCTCAAGCCAACAGCCGGCCGAACGTTCGAGTGGTTCGACCAGTCGAGGCTTGATGCCAGACAGGATGAGGCCGATTGCTCGCTCTACCTGGCCGTTTGACTGCGGATGGGCAACGAACGCTAAGTCCAGTCGGATGCCCTGCGTCGCGCAGAAACGGGCCAAGTCACCTTTGGCGAAATATGTGCCATTGTCGGTGATGATGTTGTGTGGTATGCCGTACCGAACCGTGATGTCGGCAATGAAAGTCACTGCACTCGGATCATTCAACTTCTTGATGGGCTTTGCTTCTATCCACTTGGTGAACTTGTCCACCGCGACAAGTAAGTGAGTTAGGCCGCCTCAGGCCGTCTTGAATGGTCCCACCATGTCCAGGCCCCAAACTGCAAAGGGCCAGGCGATGGGGATTGTCTTCAGTGCAGAAGCCGGCTGAAGCGGTTTGGAGCGGAACTTCTGGCACCCCTTGCATTTTTGGACTAATTCCTTGGCTTCTTCTAGGGCAGTTGGCCAGAAGAAACCGTGCCGAAAGGCTTTGGCGACGAGTGCTCTTGAAGCCGCATGGTGACCGCACTCGCCTTGATGGATGTCTCTGAGAATTGCTTGGCCTTGCTCTGGCTCAACGCAGCGCTGGTAGACGCCAGTGACGCTGCGCCTGACCAGCTCTCTGTTGATTATGGTGTTGGCTGTCGCTCGGTGTTGCACTTGCCGAGCCAAGATTTCATCAGTTGGCAGCTCTTTGTTCACTAGGAACTTGAGGATGGGCTGCGCCCATGAGGGTGCTGCTATTTCTTCAATCGCCACCACTGCGATTTGGACAAGGGCGGCTGGGCTGGGAGGCGGCGGGCTGGAGCCTGCGGCCGCTTGCTAGATTGACAAAGTCCCCGGGCCGACTGGCGCAGTCCCCGGGCCGACTGGCGCAGTCCCCGGGCCGACTGGCACAGTCCCTGCGCCAAGTTTTGAAGTCTTCGGTCTGGTTGCCGCAGTCCTCGGGCCGGGTTCCAAAGTCCCCGGGCCGGCTTCGACTGCGATTTTCTTGGAGCCGTCTGCTGGGGCTCTTGAGTCGGATCCAACTTCTTCGGGGGGAGCCGGCACAAAGATGGAGTCTGATTCTGGTGAAGTCTTGATAGACGGCTTGAGGAGGAGCTGAAGAGCGACGCCGGATGGTATCTCTTGGTGGGTGGAGCCGACTCGTGCCAAGGCGTCTGCTTGGTCGTTGTCATTTCTTGGCACGTGAAGGAACTCGCACCCCTCGAAGTATCCGCTGAGTTGCTGCACCAGGAAGCGGTAGCTCACCATGTTTGCATCTTTGGCGTCCCAGTTGCTAGATGACTATTGGACCACCAAGTTGGAGTCGCCATAACACAAGATCCGGCGAATGCCGAGCTCTTTGGCAAGCCGGAGCCCATGAATGAGCGCTTCATATTCAGCGACGTTGTTGGAGGCGGCGAAGTGGATCTGCAGCGCATACTTGAGCTTGTCGCCTTTAGGGGAAGTGAGGACGACGCCGGCTCCCAAGCCGGTGCGCATCTTGGAGCCGTCAAAATGCATCCGCCAATGGGTGGAGTTGGGCGCTGGCGGCAGGTACTGGGTCTCGGCCCAGTCGACGAGGAAATCGGCCAGTGCTTGCAACTTGATGACGGTGCGGGGCTGGTAGTAGATGGTGTAGGGAGCCAACTCTATGGCCCATTTGGCCACTCGGCCAGAAGCATCTCGGCTCCCAATGATCTCGGCCAGCGGGGCTGTGCAAACCACAGTGGTTGGATGCTCTTGAAAGTAAGGCTTCAACTTCTTGGCGGCAAAGTGCACGCCGTAGCACATCTTCTGGTAGTGGGGGTAGTTCTGCTTCGAGGTCGACAGTACCTCGCTCAGGTAATATACCGGTCTCTGGATAGGGAGTGCCTTGCCTTCCTCCTTGCGCTCGACTACAATGACTGTGCTGACTACCCGGCTGGTGGCGGCAATGTACAGGAGCATGGGCTCTTTAGGAGTCAGAGCCACCAGCACAGGGGGAGTAGTCAACATCTTCTTCAGCTGGAGAAATGCTTCATCCGCCTTGTGGTTCCACTCGAAAAAGGTGGTCTTCTTCATCAGCTGGTACAAAGGGAGAGCCTTCTCGCCCAGCCGACTGATGAATCGGCTGATGGATGCCAAACAGCCGGTGAACTTCTGCACATCTAGTAGTCGGCTGGGTACCTCCATCCTCTCGATGGCCTTGATCTTCACAGGGTTGCACTCTATGCCGCGTTCAGAGACCAGGAAGCCAAGGAGTTGGCCGGCTGGTACTCCGAAGACGCACTTCTCAGGGTTGAGCTTGATCTGGAATCGGCGCAGGTTCTCAAAGGTTTCTTTGAGATCTTCCATTAGTGTCCCACGCTTTTCCGTCTTCACCACTACATCATCTATGTAGACGTGGGCATTTCTGCCGAGTTGCTTGAGGAGGCACTTCTGCATGCAACGCTGAAAGGTGGCGCCGGCATTCCTCAAGCCGAACATCATGGTCAGGTAGCAGAAGGCTCTGAACGGTGTGATGAAGGTGGTCTTCAGTCTGTATGCCGGGTTCAGCTTGATCTGGTGATATCCTGAATATGCATATAAGAAACTCAATAGCTCGCATCCGGCTGTGGAGTCTATCACCTGATCAATTCTTGGCAGAGCAAATGGGTCCTTGGGGCAAGCTTTGTTGAGGCTTGTGTAGTCGATACACATCCGCCACTGCTTGTTCTTCTTCAACACCAGGACCGGGTTTGCCAACCATTCTAGAAAAAACACTTCCATAATGAAGCCGGCTGCCAGGAGCCGGGCTATCTCTTCTCCAACAACTCTTCTCTTTTCTTTTGACAGGCGGCGCAAGGGCTGCCTGACGGGCTTCACATCGGGTCGGACATGTAACTTGTGCTCGGCGAATTCCGTCGGTACACCTGGCATGTCTTTAGGGGACCATGCAAAGATGTCCCGATTCTCACGGAGGAAATCGACGAGCTCACCTTCCTATTTGCTGTCAAGGTTTGCACCTATGACAGCGTACCTCTCTGGGTGCTCCGGGTCCAAGGGTATCTTCTTTGTTTCTTTGGCCGGCTTGAACGAACCCTCAGCTTCCGACTCCTTGGGGTCGGGCGACATCTCTGGCTGCTTTCCGGCCATCACCACGACCCGATCAAGGAGCCTCTTCTCAGCTGCGATTACCAGGGACTTGAACAGCCGACTGCTCTGAGCCGCGCAGGCGGACGACTTTCTGTAATCGCCGGCTACGGTCAGAATCCCCTTGGAACTCGGCATATTCATCTTGAGGTAGGCGTAGTGGGGGACCGCAATGAACTTGGCCAAAGCAGGTCGGCCAATCAACGCTTGGTACGGGCTTTCGAGGTCCACCACCTCAAACCAAACTGGCTCTCGGCGGAAATGATCTTTGTCTCCGAAGAGGACGTCCATCAGTATCTTGCCGATTGGCGAGCAGGAAAGGCCAGGTACAATGCCGTGGAACACTGTCCGGCTGCTCTGCAGCTGTCTTTCCTTGATTCCTAACTTCTCCATGGTATCCTTGTACAGGATGTTGATGCTACTGCCCCCGTCTATCAGCACTCGCGAGAAGCGAGCGGCCCGCCTATCTGTGGACAAGGTGGCACTCAACACCAGGGCGTAGGAGCCCGGATTCGGCATCACCTCTGGGTGATCAGCTCTGCTCCAACTGATGGGCTTCTCGGACCAATGCATGAGCTCTGGGGCATCTGATGCTACTGCATTTACTTCTTGCTGCTGTAGCCGCCTGCTGCATCGATCATCAGCCATACTGGTGAACACCACATAGGCTCCGTGCTCTTCTGGGTACTCATCTCGTGCTGCGCCGACTGGCCTGGCAGCCGGCTGTTGGGGCGGTGGTGGAGGTGGCGGCCCAGCAGGCGGGGGAGGAAGGAGGCCGTCTCCCTTAGCGATTCTGGTGAGCCAGTGGCACTTTCGGGTGGTATGGTTTGACGGCTTCGCGCCGCTGTGGAACTTGCAGGGACCATCTAGATCCTGCTCGTAGGAGAAGGCCGGCAACCAGTTGGACTTGCCGCCTTTCTGTCGCTTGGTGGGAGGCTGCCCCTCCGGCTGTTGGTCTTCGACTGTCGCAACCTGCCGACTGCTGGAAGTCGGCTGTGAGGCCTTGCGCTTGTTATCGTTCTGTTGTTGTCGCCGACTGGCGTCTCCAGCCGGAGTTCTGGGAGCCTGAGGGGCCGTTTTGCCAGTCGCACTAACTTGAATCTCCATCTTCATGGAGGAGTCGGCCGTGGCATATTTGTCTGCTATGATCAGCAGTTCGTCGAGAGTTTTCGGCTCGTCGCAGAGGAGCCTGTGCTTGAGGAGGGTGCCTTCTCTGCACCCAGCGGTGAAGTACTCGATAGCCTGCACCTCGTGCACGCCCTCGCAGGAGTTCCGAAGCTCGCCCCAGCGCGTGAGGTAGCCACGTGTTGACTCGTCGGGGCCTTGCACGCACAGGGAGAGTTGGCGAGGCTTGGGAGGTCGCTTGTACGTGCTTGTGAAGTTGCGGACGAAGGCTTCGGTGAAGTTGACCCAGCTGTTGATGCTGCGGGGCTTTAGACTGTTCAACCATGTCCGGGCCGTGCCATGGAGCATGAGTGGAACATACTTCATGGCAACTCGCTTGTTGCCATTCGCTATGCTGACGGCTGTGGAGTAGTCAACAAGCCAGTCTTCCGGCTTCACGGAGCCGGTATACTTGGGTGTGTCTCGGGGGAGCGTGAACCCTTTGGGAAAAGGCTCGTCTCGGATGCAGGGTCCGAAGCAAGGCGGACCCAACTCGTCTTCCTCTTCCAGCGCCAGGGATCGGTGGAGTCGGTCGATCCGGTGGCGGGCGTCATTTTCTCCGACTCCCTCTCGGTGGCCAAGGCGGCCACCGAGATTCGGATGCTCAACGGGCGGCGGGGAAACTCGCCTTAGTCTTCGTGGTGGAGGAGGCAGATTCGCCCTGCCGTTCCACTGCTCTCGGGCGGCCGTCTTGGTCGCGCTCGATGGTGATGCGAGTCCGACTGTGGCTGACAGCCGGCTCTTTGTCTTTTCTTCCGCGGACTCCACCAGTCGGCGTCCGAGACGTCGCGCCTTAATCTCGGCGGGGAGGCAGGTCGTCGTCTGGCCGTCGCGGCGCCTCGGTGTGGCCGCCGGCTGCATTCTGCGCGGCAACCGCATCGAGGAGCTGCTGGACTCGCTCCGTCATCATGCGGCGCTCTTCGCCTTCAAAGTTCTTCAGCTCGTCAGTCGCCGCCTGGGCGGCGCGGATGTTCTCCGCAGGCGTGGCGTATACGGGGCGATTGGCCCTGAACAGGTTGGCGATGGTCGCGCCGCGCTGCCGGACCGCGCCTAGGCGGCTAGGCCCTGTCGGAGCCAGCGAGCCGCCCACGGCGCGATCCATCTCACGCTGGTAGGCTTCGATGATCTGAAGGCGGCGTGCCTCCAGCGTCTCGGTGTCTGCGTCTTCTGGAATAGGCGCAGTCAGGTCTTGTAGAGCCGCGTCGAGTGGGTCATGAGCTCCCTCACCGGAACGCTCATCATGAATGATGACGAGCACCTCCGTGACGTCGCTTCCGCCGCTCTCCTCGTGAGGGAGTGGCTCGTCGTAGACCACCACGTTGGTGGGGAAAGCGTCGAGCGACGCGGCGTCGGAGTCGACCATCATCGGGTCGGTGGAGCCTACGGACTCCAGGTCCACGGCAGGCTCGCTGGTGACGTGGAGTTGGTCGAGGAGGCCCGCGAGGAGGCTCTCGGGGCTGCCCGTGCCTGCATCCGATGCAGGCTCGTCGGATAGGCGAACCTCACCGATGAGTTCGGCGAGGCAGCTGGCTGCGCAGGCCGCCTCAGCGCCGCGCAGCGCGTCGATGCAGACTCCGTCTGGCGAGCCTGGCTGGCTGCGCTTGCCAGGGAGGAAAAGGGTTCCCGTCCAGAACAGATCTCCGGACGACGGTGCACCATGCCCCACGGTGGGCGCCAAATGTCGGGGGTTGGGTGCGACATATGCCAAAGGATGGCTTATCATGGTGGGGGCGAGTAGAACGTCGTCGATGCCTGGAAACAGGATGAGGCGAAGACATGCACGCCGGCGGATCTTACCCAGCTTCAGGGCTCTCCGAGGAGATAACACCCCTACTGCTGCTCTGAGGGGTCTCCGCATGGTCACTAAGGCAAAGTGAGTACAAGGTTGCTCCTTGAGCTGTTTCTGGAGGTAGGAGAAGGCAAGGCTAGCTTTCTCCTCCCTGTATGATCTGGTCTAGTGCTAATGGATTCCAACCCTTTGCATGGGTGCCCTGGGGGGTTTATATAGGCCTACTCCCCAGGGGTACAATGGTAAAACCGGCTGGGCGCGGGTCCCAGCCGTCTGTCTCTCAGGCCACCGTCTTCTCCGCCGACTACTGGGGCCCGCCGACTGGTGGGTCCCGCCGACTTGCCTGGTACGGGGCCGACAGCCCTCGTCCGCCGCGGGCGGGTCTTGCCGGCTGCAGATTACTGTAGCCGTGCTTCTAATGACGCTGGCTTGGTCATGGGGTCGTGGCAACAGTGCCGCCGCCTGACGGGCGATCACTGTTGCCATTCCCCTTCGTGTCTGGTTAATGGCGTGTGGGACCCGCGGGAGGGGCCGGCCGACTCCCAACGGATCCATCTCGTGGCACTCTTGTCGTCTTCAGTTCTCCCGTTGACTAGTGGGTCCCGCCGTCTCTGGGTCGTACAGACAGGCCGTCGTGGGCACAGGGCTCCGCCCCCAAGGGCTGATGTCAGGGCTGGCATGGCAACAGTGCCATGCCGGATGGGGATCTCCGTTGGTACGGCGCACTGTGGCCATGCCTGCCCTCAATAAACGGAGTGGTTGGAGTTGCGGGCCGACTCCCTATAGCCGGCCTCCTCGGAAGTCGCCGGCCTAGGACTCGGCCTATCTTGGAGTCGCCTCTGGGACTCGGCTTATCTTGGAGTCGCCTCTGGGAGTCGGCTTATCTTGGAGTCTCCTCTGGGACTCGGCTTATCTTGGAGTCGCCTCTGGGACTCGGCTTATCTTGGAGTCGCCTCCGGACTTGAGGGCGCAGCCTGCCCCGATGTCTTGAAAGGTTCTGGGCTCGGGTTAGCCTACCCGTGGCCCATTACTCCGACAATTATACATGAAATAATCTACCACACTTCGCCTTTCGATTTTTGTAAATTTAGTCATGAATTTAGGAGCTCGAATTATGAAGCTCACAACTTAGCGAAGTATGCCCTTACTCTCGGGGGTGGCCGCCATGTTTGGTTAGGTCACCCCGGAAATCTCTCGTTCGTCCCTATAAACGTGATGACGGTTTAATAAAGCTTTGCTAGGATGTCTCAAAAAAAATATAACTATGAAAAGCAAGCCTTTTATTTTGTGGGAATTAGAAAAGTATAAGCCTGCGAATGAATTTTTTATTTCCCTAAAACGAATGTTTGAACGACGTATAGAAAGCAGCTTTGAACTTGTCTTCTCGGAAGCTTAACATATGGTTTACTCCCTCCGTTCCAAATCAATTGACTTAAATTTCTCTTAATACGGATGTATCTATACTTATTTAGTGTCTAGATACATCCGTGTCTAGATAAATATAGGTCAAGTAATTTGGAACGGAGGGTGTACTATTTTCTTCATTTTCTTGGATAGTTTTCTTTTTTGTGTGGGAAATTTATCTTTTTCTCGAAGCAAGGATAGATACAGAGCTATTTATTTTGAGCGGGAGATACAGAGCTGAGTATATAGCAGCAGCTTGCATGCACGTCATCGGCTTCTATCCTGATGTTTTTTAGACCAAATTGTACAAATACACAACCTTTAGGGCTGAGGCAACACGAAACAACAACTTCGGAGGATTTTAACAGAAAACTACAAGCCCAGGAGTAATCGGTAACAAAAACACATATTTATTCTGATTAATAAGTTAACGAAGGTATTTACAGTTCAAATTGAACTTGCTGCATGCATATCGCCACCCATGCTAACCTAGCCTAGATATAACCTGCAATATTGTTGGCAATGAAATGATTATTGTTCCACCTGGCCGGACTGATTATTCCATCACCTGTGTTCCTGCATGCATATATATAGGAGGAGGGAAATCATTAACACGTAAGCCATCTAAATAAGTTGTCTGAACTTAACCAAGTTTGGGCGGGTGCGACAAGTAGCTCACCACTTGGAAACGCAGCAACAGGTATTGCACATATGGTCAATGAGGCTACAAGTACAACACTCCAAGCTATAACCATGTTCTGCACATCCCCCAACTCTTGATGACCAGGTATCGGTGTCGAGGTGGTATTGGAAAATAACTTTGTCACGGATGTGATTCGCATGCACAATGGTATCACCCGTGATGGTAGGCACCGCCGACAAACTAAAACTCGGGTTCCTTTTAGTATCAATCAAAAGAGCATTGCCTCCAATGCTTTTTACCGGGACAAACTTCCCTTGGGCAAGATCCGCTAATCTATAAATAAGCATTTGTGTAGTTTCTGTATAGCCAACCACCAGGATCTCGGAGTCGCATTCTACCAGCTCGGGCAAGTGGAACTTATCAGCCAGACATGTGGCAACCAACTTGGGTGACAACAAGGAAGACGAAGCTAAACCCAATGTCGTTGAGTTATCTTGCCAAGGTGGGTCGAACCGGAGAATATTCACTTCCCAGCTAGATATTTGCTTGTGCAACATGTAAAGTTGTCCTTTGAATGATAATGGGCTCGCACATGGGTAGAAGCCTAAGGCACATAAACTCCACCGCTCGTCCTTTGTGCTAGCAAAGAGTATGAACGGTGTATTCTGAAACGCGACCATGACCCCAAGGACTCCATCCGGACTTGTGCTCACAGCGGCAAACACATTGGTCGGTAACAAGCGTGCTCCCAAGTTTTCTGGGAGAGTTATGTTTGCCGGGAGCTCCACAACGTCGCCCGTGAAGGGGTGGAGGAGGCATAGACGGTTGCCGTGGGTGTATTGCCATGGCCGCAGGAGGAGGAGCAAGCCATCTGCTTGGCAGAGGACGAACTGGTCTCTGAGAAGAGGAAGTCGAGGGCGGACAAAGACTCCAGTGGACAGGTTGAAGAAACGTTTCTTGCCGTCTTCACGGGGATGGAGCCCGTGCCCCTCGGGCAACATCATCCAGCGGCGCGGGTGAAACCGCGGATCAACGATTCCGTGACCGCGCGGGCAGATCGTGCTGGACCGCCAGTACGGGCAGACAGCACGGAAGCGGACATAGTCAAGTAGGTCCCGGGTGAGCACCCGCCATCCAACGAGGCGGACCAGATGCCCGTGCAGGGTTGTCCATGGCGAGACATCACCGGAGCTGGCGGTTGCGGCGGCGGCGGCGGTAATGGCTGGTGGGCCATTGCGAACCGAGGACATCTCGATCCCGGTAGATTCGATTGGTAGTTTTCTGTTTTACCCTAGCCTACACGAACGCTTCGCACGCACGACTCGGGAGGAAAACACAAACTGGTCAAGGATCGTACCGTCAACAAAAAAGAAAACCTGGCTGGGCCTGGCCCGTTTGTTTTTTAACCTAAGGCCTGGCCTCGAGATGGTTGAGTTGGGTTTTGTTATAATGTTTACTTGCTCACGGTTGTCTCAAAAAAAAAAAACTTGCTCACGGATCTAAAAATATTGGATCAGTTACGCTTACAAGTCGTCTAGAAAAAACAGTTACGCTTACAAGTAGTGATACTGGTAATTCTCAACAACAACAAAAAGTACTCAGTAATTTAGCTCATTATCAGCCTGCTATAATTCGAGGCTAGTTGTGCACAAATGCCGGGTTGGCAGGGGACCAAAGGGAGTGCCGAAATTTAATTTGAACGAACACATATGCAAATATAAACCAAATATGTTGCTTTCGCATGTAAAAATGACCGTGATATTTTATAAATTTTAAGCTGGTTTAATATATGTTCACATGTGGCATACTTATTCACCAACCCAGTCGACTAACATAATAGCTGAATGAACGCACGCGCCAAGAAACGCTTATTGGGCCTAGTCCGCGGGGTGGTATAGGAAATGCATGGCCAGTGCATCATGTGCAAGCCTATATTTTGGCTTATTTATTGCACAGATTTTTAAAATATTCTTGATCAGCCAGATATTTAAAGTAAAAGATGTGATTTTTAAAATAAAAAACTTATGTTCGATACTACAAAAGTGTTTGCGAATTTTAAAAAAAATCCAAGTTTTTGGAAACCCTGAATTAGTAAAAATGCACCTGAATTAAAAAGCATTCGTCATTTTATAGTAAGATTATAAATACTCGTGAGTTTTACAAAGACAATGTTTGCAATTTTATTAAAATTGTTCAGAAGTTTTTTAGAAATGTTTCTTAAGGTTCGTGAAACCACAAAATCTATGGGTAGTTCTAAATATACACGGAGAGCTCTTCAGGTATGGTTTCTTTGGTGATGACAAGGTCAGGGTGGCATATCTTGAGCCATCTCCATTCGATAGAAATCACGCTCATCCTCAGGACTTCTTTTAGTGATGACCGTGACAATATGTCGCTCAAAACATCATGTCCAGTAGTACTACATGTGCAATAGCCGCACTACTTCCTAAAACTGCTATTTAACTCGGATGAAAAATAGCCTTCGGTTTCTCAGTGACTCTGTTGAAGCATTCTTGGCTGCCTAGTTTGTCCATGGGGTACACCGATATAGAATTATAGATATGAGTATATATCGGTGTCAGCGAGGAAGCACAAGCTAGATAAAGCATTGTGTCCCTATAGTTTTCATCAAGTATGCCTCCTTTTGATGCAGAGGCCGGGGGCATGTCCTCCTTTTCAAAAAAAAAAGTTTTCATCAAGCAATCGTGAATCACAAGCATTTCAACTTTGCTCCGAGGCAAATACAGAACAGAACAGAATAGAACTCTGTTTTAGGACAAGAACAGAGTAGAATTCAGGTGATGCATCAGGTATAAAGCTACTACAGTATTGTTGAAATGATCATGTCAAACACTGAAATTTTGCAATGGGGGGTCGCTGGATCGGGTTTGCAGTTTCGTTGGGCTGACTTTCTTGATGAGGTTTAAGTTATAGCAAGTAAGGTGATGCCTCCTCCCTGATTGCAGAAATTGTTGACTTTAGAAAAGGTTCAACAAGAACTATAGCAATAAAGGAGGTTCTCCGATTCCACTAGTCAAGGTAAAATGGTAGAACTTGTCTCCTTGAATAGCTACTTTGGAAAGACAGACCTCTCCCTACTTACCGAATGGCTGTCTTCCCCCTCTACGAATGCCCAAAATCGGGTCAATTTTGAAAAACAATCCCTCTGGCTATAGGCCGGAACCATGCTCGGCAAAGGACAAAGCAGAAACAAATCCTCTGTCCATGTTGGCAATGGTATTATGCAGTCGGATCCGGCTCCTCTACCGTGCCTCTTAGCACGGCACGGGTGTCGTGCCTCCTGCGTACGCGTGCAGATGCACTCACATGGGCCAGAATATGAGAATTCCCAAAAGCTAATCTGCCCAGCCCATCCATTAGATGTATCATATGTCTCAACTGATTAACTAATTTTTTGTGGCAATCGATACTCCCCTCTCGTTAGGGTTTCGTCTACTCGTGGCGGCGATTGCCAGCACGTCGAGATCGCTACTCCCCTGTCGGCTCTCCCGTCCTCATCGCCGGTGTGTTGCTCAGGGGTCTCCCTGCGGTAACCACGGTGCTGGATGCGCGAGGCGATCTAGGGACTCCTCAACAGCCCAATCGTGTTCTCCATCGGGTTAGGGTTTTCAAAGATGGCGGACAAAGCTTCGGGGTCGAAGATTGTAGACTCCAAAGATGTGGCAGAATTGATGGAGAGGCCTGGCCTCGAAGAGAACGATCTGGATGATGTGGTCTTCGAGGAACAAGAACCCCCTCCATCAGAGTCGGTCCGTTGGATGGCATTGGCTAGGGTTCATACTGCAAAATCCTACAGCCAATACTGGTTCTTCAAGACACTGAGAGCAGCGTGGGATCTGGCACAAGAGGTAAAGATTAGACCCCTCGAAGATAACCTATACACTATGTGGTTCTCGTGCTTCGGTGATTGGGACAGAGTAATGCAAGATGGACCGTGGAATTTCAAGGGTTTTGCGGTGATCATTGCACCGTATGATGGGTTCACAAAACCGTCCCAAATCAAACTTGACACCCTGGAGATATGGGCACAGATTCATGATCTTCCGGATGGGTTTTGCCCCATGTTGAAGGCCATGGCAGGGAAGATTGGTGAGGTGGTGTTCGTGGAACCCAAGTCTCACGACTTCGAAGGAAACTTTTACAGGGTTTGAGTCAAGATCGATGTCAATAAGCCCCTGAAGAACGCTACATCAATTGTCAAGGAAAACAAGCAACAAATCTTTCTGGTGAAGTATGAACGCCTTCCTGACTGGTGTGCAGTGTGTGGCCATCTCGGTCACCAATTCAAGGAGCATGGGGACGGGATTCATCCTCCAAAGGCCCTGGTTTTCAAGGAGTTGCGAGCAAGCTGGTTCCGTGGTGCTGGAAGGGGTCTGGGAGAAGGTCGGGCTCGCAGAGGCGGCTTAGGTCGTGGTGCAGCAAGGGGCGGAGCTGGATTTGGCCCTGGCAGAGGCATGCCCCAGCAGCCACAGCAGTATGCAGGTGAAGAGGATGAGGATGCTCTCATGGAGGAGGCTGATGCAGCTAGGAAGAGATCGCTGGTGGGCAATACAGGAGACAGAAACTTTGCAAAGGGGGCGTCGGCCGATGCACTTATGCTGCCGGCACCTCCAGTAGTCCCTCCAAGCCCTACATCGCAACAAGAGCAGAAGAGAGCCAAAGTCGCCAATACTGATAAGGGTTTGCCAAAGAAAAACCTCACCGACAAGACCAAGGAAGCGCCCATCGCGGAGACCCAGAGCGGCCTCCGCGGGGCACAATGAGTATGTTGTGTTGGAACTGTCGTGGGGTGGGTAGACCTACGACAGTTCGTGAGCTTTGCGACCTTGCAAAGCAGTTTACCTCGGCAGTACTTTGTATAGTGGAAACTCAACTAGACAGGGTTCGTGTCGAGAATTTGAAATCTTCTTTTGGTTATGATAATAGTTTTGCTGTAAGCAGTGCTGGTAGAAGTGGAGGTTTAGGCATGTTTTGGAATAATGAAATAAAGTTGAAAGTTGATGGTTACTCTCGGTATCACATTGATGCACTAATTGATGAATCAGGTCCAAACCCTTGGAGGCTAACCTGTGTCTATGGAGAAGCACAGGTGGCGTCAAGGAAAAATACGTGGGATACTATCCGAAGTGTAGCAGGAATGTCTCCTTTACCATGGCTCCTGGTAGGCGATTTTAATGAAGTACTGTTGGGGAACGTAGTAATTACAAAAAATTTCCTACGCACACGCAAGGATCATGGTGATGCATAGCAACGAGAGGGGAGAGTGTTGTCCATGTACCCTCGTAGACCGTAAGCGGAAGCGTCATGACAACGCGGTTGATGTAGTCATACGTCTTCACGATCCGACCAATCCAAGTACCGAGCGTACGGCACCTCCGAGTTCAGCACACGTTCAGCTCGATGACGATCCCCGGACTCCGATCCAGCAAAGTGTCGGGGATGAGTTCCGTCAGCACGACGGCATGGTGACGATGATGATGTTTTACCGACGCAGGGCTTCACCTAAGCACCACAACGATATGATCGAGGTGGAATATGGTGGAGGGGGGCACCGCACACGGCTAAGGAACGATCACGAAGATCAACTTGTGTGTCCTAGGGTGCCCCCCTGCCCCCGTATATAAAGGAGCAAGGGGGGAGGCCGGCCGGCCCTTGTGGGCGCGCCAAGGAGGAGGAGTCCTCCTCCTAGTAGGAGTAGGACTCCCTCTTTCCTACTCCTACTAGGAGGGGGAAAGGAAGGGGGAGAGGGAAAGGGAAAGAGGGGGGCGCACCCCCCCCCCCTCCTAGTCCAATTCGGACCAGAGGGGGAGGGGGCGCGCGGCCCATGCTGGCTGCCCCTCTCTCTCTCCACTAAGGGCCATAAGGCCCATTACTTCTCCCGGGAGGGGGGGGGGGTTCCGGTAACCCTCCGGCACTCTGGTTTTCTCCGAAAACGTCCGGAACACTTCCGGTGTCCGAATATAGTCGTCCAATATATCAATCTTTATGTCTCGACCATTTCGAGACTCCTCGTCATGTTCGAGATCACATCCGAGACTCCGAAAAACTTCGGTACATCAAAACTTATAAACTCATAATAAAACTGTCATCGTAACGTTAAGCGTGCGGACCCTACGGGTTCGAGAACTATGTAGACATGACCTAGAACTATTCTCGATCAATAACCAATAGCGGAACCTGGATGCCAATATTGGCTCCTACATATTCTACGAAGATCTTTATCGGTCAAACCGCATAACAACATACGTTGTTCCCTTTGTCATCGGTATGTTACTTGCCCGAGATTCGATCATCGGTATCTAATGCCTAGTTCATTCTCGTTACCGGCAAGTCTCTTTACTCGTTACGTAATGCATCATTCCGTAACTAACTCATTAGCTACATTCACTACTAGTGAAAAGCCTATACACAGAATCTTAGTAGCAGCGAGGGTTAAAAACCCTCGCTACTGCTACTTACCAGCAGCGTAGGTTTTTAAACCTTGCTACTACTAAGTTGATAGCAGCAGCGCGGGTTTATAACCCTCGCTACTACTAAGCGGTCTCTACCGTGCCCCCTGGGACATGCCATAGTAGTAGCGCGGGTTTTTAACCCTCGCTACTACTAAGTTGATAGCAGTAGCGAGGGTTTTTAAACCCTCGCTACTACTAAGTGGCCCCTGGACCATGCCATAGTAGTAGCGATGGTATAAACCCGCGCTACTACTAAGCTGATAGTAGTAGCGCAGGTTTTTACCCCTCGCTACTACTAATCGTCTGCCATAGTAGTAGCGCGGGGTATGGCCTATTTGCAAAATTTTCAAAGTCTACCCCCCCCCCCCCCCCCCCCCGCCTCCCCCGTGGACCGCCTTTTCAGTTTTTAAAAAAATAAAAGAAAATGATAAAAATGTCAAAAAAATAAAAGAAAATAAGTTTCCCATGTGATATGTGGTCTAGTTGTTGGGAAAATTTACAAATATGAATTTCGACTTTATTTGCAAAATCTCTCTGGAAATTTGTAAAATGGCCATAACTTTTGCATACGAACTTGGATGAAAAAGTTTTTTATATGAAAAATCATCTACTCAAAAAGTTACATCCGAATTTAACGTGGGAACCTCGTTAAACATTTTTAAAATCGTCAAAAACCGAACAGAAAAAAGTTACGGGGCTTTTATGATCTGGAGGCAAAAAAATTAAAAAAAAATCAGTTTTTTTAAATTTTTGTTAAATCTGGTCAAACTATGGTCAAACTAATTATTCAAGAATATTAGTGTTACTAAATAATTATTTTAGTTTTTTTGAATTTTGGTCAAATCTGGTCAAACTATGGTCAAACTGTGGTCAAATCTGGTCAAACTGTGGTCAAACTAATTATTCAAGAAATATTAGTGTTACTAATTTTTTAGAACAATGGTTTCAAACTCAAACAGTGAAATGTGTGACTTCATGCTCAAGCTAAATTCCTCAGGTTAATAGGATTGACATCTTACTATTGTCAGGAAAACAACAAGTGCAGACTTGGAAACGAGGGAGAATAGAACCCGGATGTTATGCGTGCTCAGGCTGGAGTAGTGAGAGGATGAGTGACCGTCCGGGAAGTTAGATGATTTGGAATGATGAGGGGTGATTAGAGATTAAATTGAGCAGCGATGAGGGGTGATTAGAGATTTGATGTTAAAATAATTCAGAAATTTGAAAATTAGGGAAAAAAATTCAAAATTTTTTTTGAAAAAATTCAAAAAAAATTCAGATTAGTAGTAGCGCGGGTTTTTACCCACGCTACTGCTATGCGTTAGCTGTAGCGCGGGTGGCACCCGCGCTACTGCTATACATTAGCTGTAGCGCGGGTGGCACCCGCGCTACTGCTATAAGTTAGCTGTAGCGCCTTATTAGTAGCGCCGGCCCCCGCGCTGCTAATAGGCCCAAAACCCGCACTGCTGCTAGGCTTTTCCCTAGTACTGATTGCTTGCAAGGCTTATTGTGATGTGCATTACCGAGAGGGCTCAGAGATACCTCTCCGACAATCGGAGTGACAAAACCTAATCTCGAAATACGCCAACCCAACATGTACCTTCGAAGACACCTGTAGTACTCCTTTATAATCACCCAGTTACGTTGTGACGTTTGGTAGCACCCAAAGTGTTCCTCCGGTAAACGGGAGTTGCATAATCTCATAGTTACAGGAAGATGTATAAGTCACGAAGAAAGCAATAGCAATATACTAAACGATCAAGTGCTATGCTAACAGAATGGGTCATGTCAATCACATCATTCTCCTAATGATGTGATCCCGTTAATCAAATGACAACACTTTGTCTATGGTTAGGAAACATAACCATCTTTGATTAATGAGCTAGTCAAGTAGGGGCATACTAGTGACGTTATGTTGGTCTATGTATTCACACATGTATCATGTTTCCGGTTAATACAATTCTAGCATGAATAATAAACATTTATCATGATATGAGGAAATAAATAATAACTTTATTATTGCCTCTAGGGCATATTTCCTTCAGTCTCCCACTTGCACTAGAGTAAATAATCTAGTTCACATCGCCATGTGATTTAACACCAATATTCATATCTGTATATGATTAACACCCATAGTTCACATCGTCATGTGACCAACACCCAAAGGGTTTACTAGAGTCAATAATCTAGTTCACATCGCTTATGTGATTAATACCCAAAGAGTACTAAGGTGTGATCATGTTTTGCTCGTGAGAGAAGCTTAGTCAACGGGTCTGTCACATTCAGAGCCGTACGTATTTTGCAAATATACTATGTCTACAATGCTCTGTACGGAGCTACTCTAGCTAATTGCTCCCACTTTCAATATGTATCCAGATTGAGACTTAGAGTCATCTGGATCAGTGTAAAAGCTTGCACCGATGTAACTCTTTACGACGGGCTCTTTTATCACCTCCATAATTGAGAAATATTTCCTTAGGCCTCACTAAGGATATTCTTGACCAATGTTCAGTGATCTACTCCTAGATCACTATTGTACTCCCTTGCCAAATTCAGAGCAAGGTATACAATAGGTCTGGTACATAGCATAGCATACTTTATAGAACCTATGACTGAGGCATGGGGAATGACTTTCATTCTCTTTTCTATTTTCTGCCGTGGTCGGGATTTGAGTCTTACTCAATTTCACACCTTTGCAGCACAGGCAAGAACTCTTTCTTTGACTGTTTCATTTTGAACTATTTCAAAATCTTGACAAGGTATGTACTTATTGAAAAACTTATCAAGCGTCTTGATCTATCTCAATAGATCTTGATGCTCAATATGCAAGTAGCTTTACTGAGGTCTTTCTTTTAAAGAACTCCTTTCAAATACTCCTTTATGCTTTACTGAAAAATTCTACATCATTTCTGATCAACAATATGTTACTCACATATATTTATCAGAAAGGCGGTAGTGCTCCCACTCACTTTATTGTAAATACAGGCTTCACCGCAAGTCTGTATAAAACTATATGCTTTGATCAACTTATCAAAGCGTATATTCTAACTCTGAGATGCTTGCACAAGTCCATAGATGGATCGCCGGAGCTTGCACATTTTGTTAGCACCTTTAGGATTGACAAAACCTTCTGGTTGCATCATATACAGCTCTTCTTTAATAAAACCATTAAGAAATGCAGTTTTGACATCCATTTGCCAGATTTCATAAAATATGTCAATTTCTAACATGATTCGGACAGACTTTAAGCATCGCTACAGTTGAGAAAATCTTATTGTAGTCAACACCTTGAACTTGTCGAAAACCTTTTTGCGACAAGTCGAGCTTTGTAGATAGTAACACTACTATCAGCGTCGGTCTTCCTCTTGAAGATCCATTTATTTTCTATGGCTTGCTGATCATCGGGCAAGTCCACCAAAGTCCACACTTTGTTCTCATACATGGATCCTATCTCAGATTTCATGGCCTCAAACCATTTCGCAGAATCTGGGCTCATCATCGCTTCCTCATAGTTCGTAGTTTCGTCATGGTCAAGTAACATGACCTCCAGAATAGGATTAGTGTACCTCTCTGGTGCGGACTGTACTCTGGAAGACCTATGAGGTTCTGTAGTAACTTGATCTGAAGTTTCATGATCATCATCATTAGCTTCCTCACTAATTGGTGTAGAAATCACTAGAACTAATTTCTGTGATGAACTACTTTCCAATTCGGGAGATGGTACAATTACTTTATCAAGCTCTACTTTCCTCCCACTCACTTCTTTCGAGAGAAACTCCTTCTCTAGAAAGGATCCATTCTTAGCAATGAATGTTTTTCCCTTTGGATCTGTGATAGAAGGTGTACCCAACAGTTTCCTTTGGGTATTCTATGAAGACGCACTTCTCCGATTTGGGTTCGAGCTTATCAGGTTGAAAACCTTTTATTTTACATAAGAATTGCAACTCCAAACTTTAAGAAACGACAGCTTAGGTTTACTGCTAAACCATAGTTCATACGGTGTCATCTCAACGGATTTAGATGGTGCTCTATTAAAGTGAATGCATCTATCTCTAATGCATAACCCCAAAACGATAGTGGTAAATTAGTAAGATACATCATAGATTGCACCATATCCAATAAAGTGCGGTTACGATGTTCGGACACACCATTACGCTGTGGTGTTCCATATGGCATGAGCTGTGAAACTATTCCACATTGTTTAAAATGAACGCCAAACTCGTAACTCAAATATTCACCTCCACGATCAGATCGTAGAAACTTTATTTTCTTGTTATGATGATTCTCCACTTCACTCTGAAATTCTTTGAACCTTTCAACCATTTCAGACTTATGTTTCATCAAGTAGATATACCCATATCTGCTCAAATCATCTTGTGAAGGTCAGAAAATAACGATACTTGCCACGAGCATCAACACTCATTGGATCGCATACATCGGTATGTATTAGTTCCAATAAGTCAGTAGCTCGTTCCATTGTTTCGGAGAACGGAGTTTTAGTCATCTTGCCCAAAAGGCACGGTTCGCAGGCATCAAATGATTCATAACCAAGTGATTCCGAAAATCCATCTTTATGGAGTTTCTTCATGCGCTTTACACCGATATGACACAAACGGCAGTGCCACAAATAAGTTGCACTATCATTATTAACTTTGCATCTTTTGGCATCAATATTATGAATATGTGTATCACTACGATCGAGATCCAACAAACTATGTTCATTGGGTGTATGACCATCGAAGTTCTTATTCATGTAAACAGAATAACAATTATTCTCTAACTTTAAATGAATAACCGCATTGCAATAAACACGATCAAATCATATTCATGCTCAACGCAAACGCCAAATAACATTAATTTAGGTTTAACACTAATCCCGAAAGTAGGGAGTGTGGGATGATGATCATATCAATCTTGGAACCACTTCCAACACACATTGTCACTTCACCCTCAACTAGTCTTTGTTTATTCTGTAACTCCTGTTTCGAGTTACTAATTTTTAGCAACCGAACAAGTATCAAATACTCAGGGGCTACTATAAACACTAGTAAGGTACACATCAATAACCTGTATATCAAATATACCCTTGTTCACTTTGCCATCCTTCTTATCCACCAAATATTCAGGGCATTTCCGCTTCGAGTAACTATTTCCTTTGCAGTGTAAGCACTCAGTTTCAGGCTTTGGTCCAGCTTTGGTCTTCTTCATGGGAGTGACACTTGTTTGCCATTCTACTTGAAGTTTCCCTTTCTTTTTCTTTGCCCTTTTCTTGAAACTAGTGGTCTTGTCAATCATCAACACTTGATGCTCTTTCTTGATTTCTACCTTCCTCGATTTCAACATCACGAAGAGCTCGGGAATCGTTTTCGTCATCCCTTGCATACTATAGTTCATCATGAGGTTCTAGTAACTTAGTGATGGTGACTAGAGAATTCTGTCAATCACTATCTTATCTGGAAGATTAACTCCCACTTGATTCAAGTGATTGAAGTACCCAGACAATCTGAGCACATGCTCATTAGTTGAGCGATTCTCCTCCATCTTTTAGCTATAGAACTTGTTGGAGACTTCATATCTCTCAACTCGGGTATTTTCTTGAAATATTAACTTCAATTCCTGGAACATCTCATATGGTCCATGACGTTCAAAACGTCTTTGAAGTCCCGATTCTAAGCCGTTAAGCATGGTGCACTAAACTATCAAGTAGTCATCATGAGCTAGCCAAACGTTCATAACGTCTGCATCTGCTCCTGCAATAGGTCTATCACCTAGCGGTGCATTAAGGACATAATTCTTGTGTGCAGCAATGAGGATAAACCTCAGATCACGGATCCAATCCGCATCATTGCTACTAACATCTTTCAATACAAATTTTCTCTAGGAACATATCAAAATAAACATATGAAAGCAACAACGCGAGCTATTGATCTACAACATAATTTGTAAAATACTACCAGGACTAAGTTCATGATAAATTTAAGTTCAATTAATCATATTACTTAAGAACTCCCACTTAGACAGACATCTCTCTAGTCATCTAAGTGATCACGTGATCCAAATCAACTAAACCATGTCCGATCATCACGTGAGATGGAGTAGTTTCAATGGCTATGTTGATCATATCTACTATATGATTCATGCTCGACCTTTCGGTCTCCGTGTTCCGAGGCCATATCTGTTATATGCTAGGCTCGTCAAGTTTAACCTGAGTATTCCGCGTGTGCAACTGTTTTGCATCCGTTGTATTTGAACGTAGAGCCTATCACACCCGATCATCACGTGGTGTCTCAGCACGAAGAACTTTCGCAACGGTGCATACTCAGGGAGAACACTTCTTGATAATTTAGTGAGAGATCATCTTAAAATGCTACCGTCAATCAAAGCAAGATAAGATGCATAAAGGATAAACATCACATGCAATCAATATAAGTGATATGATATGGCCATCATCATCTTGTGCTTGTGATCTCCATCTTCAAAGCACCGTCTGATCACCATCGTCACCGGCGCGACACCTTGATCTCCATCGTAGCATCGTTGTCGTTACGCCATCTATTGCTTCTACGACTATCGCTACCGCTTAGTGATAAAGTAAAGCAATTACAGGGCGTTTGCATTTCATACAATAAAGCGACAACCATATGGCTCCTGCCAGTTGCCGATAACTTCGGTTACAAAACATGATCATCTCATACAATAAAATATAGCATCACGTCTTGACCATATCACATCACAACATACCCTGCAAAAACAAGTTAGACGTCCTCTACTTTGTTGTTGCAAATTTTACGTGGCTGCTACGGGCTTGAGCAAGAACCGTTCTTACCTACGCATTAAAACCACAACGATAGTTCGTCAAGTTAGTGCTGTTTTAACCTTCGCAAGGACCGGGCGTAGCCACACTCGATTCAGCTAAAGTGAGAGAGACAGACACCCGCCAGCCACCTTTAAGCACGAGTGCTCGTAACGGTGAAACCAGTCTCGCGTAAGCGTATGCGTAATGTCGGTCCGGGCCGCTTCATCTCACAATACCGCCGAACCAAAGTATGACATGCTTGTAAGCAGTATGACTTGTATCACCCACAACTCACTTGTGTTCTACTCGTGCATATGACATCTATGCATAAAACCTGGCTCTGATACCACTGTTGGGGAACGTAGTAATTTCAAAAAAAATCCTACGCACACGCAAGGATCATGGTGATGCATAGCAACGAGAGGGGAGAGTGTTGTCCACGTACCCTCGTAGACCGTAAGCGGAAGCGTTATGACAACGCGGTTGATGTAGTCGTACGTCTTCACGATCCGACCGATCCAAGTACCGAACGTACGGCACATCCGAGTTCAGCACACGTTCAGCTCGATGACGATCCCCGGACTCCGATCCAGCAAAGTGTCGGGGATGAGTTCTGTCAGCACGACAGCATGGTGACGATGATGATGTTTTACCGACGCAGGGCTTCGCCTAAGCACCGCAACGATATGACCGAGGTGGAATATGGTGGAGGGGGGCACCGCACACGGCTAAGGAACGATCACGAAGATCAACTTGTGTGTCCTAGGGTGCCCCCCTGCCCCCGTATATAAAGGAGCAAGGGCGGAGGCTGGCCGGCCCTTGTGGGCGCGCCAAGGAGGAGGAGTCCTCCTCCTAGTAGGAGTAGGACTCCCTCTTTCCTACTCCTACTAGGAAGGGGAAAGGAAGGGGGAGAGAGAGAGGGAAAGAGGGGGGCGCCCCCCCCCCCTCCTAGTCCAATTCGGACCAGAGGGGGAGGGGGCGCGCGGCCCATACTGGTTGCCCCTCTCTCTCTCCACTAAGGCCCATAAGGCCCATTACTTCTCCCGGGGGAGTTCTGGTAACCCTCCAGCACTCCGGTTTTCTCCGAAAACGTCCGGAATACTTCCGGTGTCCGAATATAGTCGTCCAATATATCAATCTTTATGTCTCGACCATTTCGAGACTCCTCGTCATGTCCGAGATCACATCCGGGACTCCGAACAAACTTCGATACATCAAAACTTATAAACTCATAATAAAACTGTCATCGTAACGTTAAGCGTGCGGACCCTATGGGTTCGAGAACTATGTAGAGATGACCTAGAACTATTCTCGGTCAATAACCAATAGCGGAACCTGGATGCCCATATTGGCTCCTACATATTCTACGAAGATCTTTACCGGTCAAACCGCATAACAACATACGTTGTTCCCTTTGTCATCGGTATGTTACTTGCCCGAGATTCGATCGTCGGTATCTAATACCTAGTTCAATCTCATTACCGGCAAGTCTCTTTACTCGTTATGTAATGCATCATTCCGTAACTAACTCATTAGCTACATTGCTTGCAAGGCTTATTGTGATGTGCATTACCGAGAGGGCCCAGAGATACCTCTCCGACAATCGGAGTGACAAAACCTAATCTCGAAATACGCCAACCCAACATGTACCTTCGGAGACACCTGTAGTACTCCTTTATAATCACCCAGTTACGTTGTGACGTTTGGTAGCACCCAAAGTGTTCCTCCGATAAACGGGAGTTGCATAATCTCATAGTTACAGGAAGATGTATAAGTCATGAAGAAAGCAATAGCAATATACTAAACGATCAAGTGCTATGCTAACGGAATGGGTCATGTCTATCAAATCATTCTCCTAATGATGTGATCCCGTTAATCAAATGACAACACTTTGTCTATGGTTAGGAAACATAACCATCTTTGATTAATGAGCTAGTCAAGTAGGGGCATACTAGTGACGTTATGTTGGTCTATGTATTCACACATGTACCATGTTTCCGGTTAATACAATTCTAGCATGAATAATAAACATTTATCATGATATGAGGAAATAAATAATAACTTTATTATTGCCTCTAGGGCATATTTCCTTCAAGTACTGCATGCGGGAGAGCATGATGGAGTGGGACAGAGAAGTCAAAGTCAGATTGCTTCTTTTAGATCAGTTGTTGATGACTGTGCTTTGCTTGATCTAGGGTATACAGGTATTCCATGGACTTTTGAGCATAAGGTTGCAGGAGGCTCATATACTCGTGTCCGGCTGGATTGAGCACTCGCTTGCAGTGCTTGGACTGCGCAGTTTCCAAGGGCTCGAGTAGACCACCTGACGGCAGGATCATCGGATCATGTACCAATTATTTTACACCCGCACGGCGAGGCTTGGGTGAGACAACGTCAGCATGTTTTTCGGTACAAGACGATGTGGGAATCACATGACCAATTGCACTCGAAGGTAGCTAATGATTGGGGGGAGTGCCTGCATGCAGCTCCGTCGCGGAAATCAAAGAAAAGCTGGCGGCGTTGGCCTTGTCACTATCTGCATGGGACAAGTCTACGTTCGGGAGCGTTCGTAAGCAAATCCGAACCCTAAAGCGCGAGCTGGAGATCTTGCAAGGTGTGCCAGGGAGGGTTGGTCCTTCTCATAGAGAGCTCAAGATCAAGGAAAACCTAATTGAGCTATATCACAGAGAAGAATTAATGTGGAGGCAGCGGGCTAGAGTTGACTGGCTATGTGCGGGAGATAAGAATACCCGCTTTTTTCATCTACGGGCAAGTATGCGTAGGAGGAAAAATCTGATTAAATTGCTGGTGCAAGAGGATGGCAATTCGACGGAGGACATACAAACTATGAAAGATATGGTCAACTCTTTCTATGGTAATCTTTACACGTCGGAAGGGGTGCATGATATGGAGGAGGTGCTGAATACAGTACCAGTAAAGGTAACCGTCCAGATGAATGAACAGTTGAATGCACCGTACACTGTTGAAGAGGTTAAAACCGTGCTATTCCAAATGGCACTGACAAAGGCTCCTGGTCCCTACGGATTTCCTGATCACTTTTTTCAACATCATTGGGAGATCTGCGATGAAGAGGTAGCCCGAGTGGTGCTAGGTATTGTCTCGGGCAAGGAGAGTGCTAAGGATATCAACAATACAGTGCTAGTTCTAATCCCGAAGGTAAAATACCCTACCTTGCTTACACAATTCCGGCCAATTAGTTTGTGTAATGTACTGTATAAGGTTGCATCAAAAGTGATAGCTAATCGCTTGAAGCTAATATTGCCGGAGATCATCTCAGAGGAGAAGTTGGCCTTTGTTCCGGGTAGATTGATTACTGACAATATCATTGCAGTTTACGAATGCCTTCATTTTATGAAGAGAAATAAAGCTCAGATCCACAGGTCTTGCGCACTGAAACTGGATATGATGAAGGCATATGACCGTGTTGAATGAGACTACCTAAGAGCTATCATGTTGAAGCTTGGGTTCAGTCGGAACTGGGTTGATATTGCCATGGGGATGGTCTCATCTGTCTCCTTCTCAGTTATGTTTAATGGAGAAAAATTAGAAGAGTTCAACCCTTCGCGTGGTATCCACCAAGGGGATCCTATTTCACCCTATTTGTTTTTGCTGGCAGCAGAGGGCCTTTCGTGCCTCTTAAAATCTCGAGTTCAGTCATCTAATCTAGGAGGAATCAAAGTGGCTTCAACGACACCGCCAATAAACCACTTGTTGTTTGCAGATGACAGCCTGTTGTTTTTTAAAGAAAATTCGGAGGGGGCGGAAGAAGTGTCTCTTTTATTGGAAACCTATGCTAGGGCTTGGGGCCAAAGAGTGAACCGGGAAAAATCATTATGCTTTTTCAGTAAGGGATGCCCAGAACCAGTTCGAGAACAGGTAAAACAAATCTTGCAAGTTCCCAATGAACAACTTAGCGAGAAATAATTGGGGCTTCCAACGGATGTGGGCTCATCCAAAAACGGAGCTTTCAAGTACCTTATTGATCGGTTATGGAACAAAATAAGAGGTTGGATGGAGAAAACCCTATCGGCTGCAGGGAAGGATGTGCTCATCAAGTCCGTAGCACAAGCCATCCCGGTCTTTTCGATGTCATGTTTCAAACTGCCAAGAGGGTTATGTGACAAGTTAACCTCAGCTATACGGGCCTTTTGGTGGGGAACCGAGCAAGGGAAGAGGAAACCCTATTGGGTGTCGTGGGACAGTATGACAATGCCGAGATATATGGGTGGGCTGGGGTTCCGTGACTTCGAGCTCTTTAATTTGGCTCTACTGGCTCGGCAAGCATGGAGGATCTTGGTCTCCCCAGAGTCCCTTAGCGCTCATATTTTAAAAGCGGTGTATTTTCCAAATTGCTCGATACTAGAAGCCACTATTGGGAGTCATCCATCTCAGATTTGGAGATATATTTTGGAAGGAAGGGATATCATGAAACAAGGTCTAATCAGGCGAATCGGTGATGGATCATCGACGGAGATATGGAACACTAACTGGATCCCTCGGCCTGAATTTATGAGGCCTTTAGTTGCTAGAGTCCCTGATTCGCCGCAGTTAGTCGCTGAGCTCATTGATTCAGGTAATGCACGCTGGAATATGGAGTTAGTGAAATAGGTCTTCCTCCCTTTTGATGCACAAGCAATTTTCCAAATCCTGATTTGTCAGAGGAATGTGGAGGACTACTGGTCTTGGATGTTTGAGAAATCTGGCGTATTCAGTGTACGGTCCAGTTATCGTATGATTGTTGAAACTAAGAGGAGGCGAGAAGAATGGCTGGAGTCACGACCAGGTGCGTCTAATCGCCAGGAGGAGAATTCGGCTTGGAAGCGGCTATGGAAAACTACATTCCCTGCTAAAATCAGGGTTTTTTTGTGGAGACTTGCACGTCAATCTATCCCAATGGAAGATGTCAGAATGCATCGGAACATGGCCACAAGCAGCTCGTGTGCCATCTGCAGAACTACGGACTCTTGGAAGCATAGCTTGATTGAGTGTACTGTAGCCCGGTGTGTCTGGTCATTGGTGGATAAGGAGCTTATTGATGTTTTGCGAAGCAACACCGAAAATGATGCAAAGAAATGGTTATTCACTATGATTGAACAACTACCACACGACGAGTTCACCAAGGTAGCAGTTACCCTATGGGAAATATGGTGGGCGAGGCGGAAGCTGATCCATGAAGGGTTGCATCAAAGCCCTTTATCCACTTACATGTTCATCACTCACTTCTTATCAGAGTTGGAGGAGGAAAAGAATCCAATAAAGTCCCGAATGAACATCCCAGTTACCGCTGCACCAAGGAGATGGATTCCGGCCACGGGTGATCATGCTAAAATCAATGTTGACGCTGCTGTCTTCCGTGGAGTTGGTGCCGCTGCTGCAGTTTGCAGGAACATTGACGGACATTACCTGGGGTCCTCGGTGCTTGTGACTAGAGGGCTGGTTGATCCGCCTACTTTGGAAGCTGTGGCATGCAGAGAAGGATTATCGCTAGTGGAAGACCTGGGGCTCCAGAAAATCGTGATTGCGTCTGACTGTCAAGAGGTGGTGAAGCATATCAAAGATAAGTCAGGAGGAAGTTATGGTGCAGTTGTAAAAGAGATTATTTCATGGCAATCTTCTTTTAATTCTTGCTGTTTTAAGTTTGAATTTAGAGCCTCGAATTTCGAGCCTCATAAACTAGCTAGGCATGCTGTAAAGTTAGATCATGGCCGCCACATTTGGTTGGGGCAATCACATGATACTTCTGTAATACCGGTAGCAATACCAATTTCTGAATAAAGCCTAGTTTGTTGCTAAAAAATATTTTTTTTTGCGGGAACTGATTAACTATATTTGTCTAAAAAACTGATTAACTATACCCCCGCTCAAAAAAGAACTGATCAACTATGAACCCCTAAAAAATTAATTAGCTATAAAAATAATTAACTAGTATAATTAATACATGACCAACACTGTCAAATGAAAATGAACTTATATAAGAAAAAAAATTGCTAAATATTATTGGTCATATTTTACGCAGACCGAATTGAAATCAATTTGATTGGTACTTTTTTTTGTCTTTATTCCATAGTACATGTAACTAGCACATTCGTCGACCACACACAACTATAGTTATATGCCAATCGATCGTGCGCAACTGGAGTGGTACATCCGTGTAAGAATGTAAGCGGATGATGTCCGTAAGTCCGTGACGGTCCACGAACAAAAATATAATTAAACTAACACGATTATTAAAGTAATGAACATTGGTGCAGTTTTTGCTTTGTGGACATTCAAATGACGTCCACTTCCATCGCTAGTGCACAGGCATAGGTCGTAGTCCCTCCGTAAAGAAATATAAGAGTGTTTAAATCACTAAATTTTCTTATATTTCTTTACGGAAGGTGTACTTAACTACCGTTAAAGATTGCCACACTGAATCAAAGCATGCACCAAGCCGTCGCTGAGGATGGCCACCCTGGATCCCTTTGATCGGCGCCCGCTTCACCAATGTCGCCGTCGAGCATCGCCGCCCTATCTCTTCGTTCGTCGTCATCATTGCCTGACCCGCTATCGGAGTTGTCGGAGTCGGACTTGGGGCGGCGGAAGGTGGTGGCGACGCGACAGGGCTTCTCGGCGGCCGCCTGACCAGTCGTTGGAGCACGGCTTAAATAACCATGACCATGCCATGCGAAGGGTCGGTCAGCCGCTTCAATGCGGTGCAGCGGCCGGAGTTGGTTCCTTTGGGAACCTGCGTCGGCATTGAAGCGGCGGCTGCTGATCAGAAGCGGGCGTGGGACCGGTTCGGACTCCTGCAAATCTCCCCCACTTTTGTCTTCGATTTAGCAAAACATTTTTTCTTATATAAAGTTCATTTTCATTTAACAGTGTTGGTCATGTATTAATTGCACTAGTTAATTACCTTTTTATAGTTAATTTAGTTTTTTAGGGGTTTATAGTTGATCAATTCTTTTTCGAGCGGGATATAGTTAATCAGGTAAGACGTGTGATACATCTCATCTCATGGATGGGCTGGGCAGATTAGCTTTTGGTAATTATGTTGGCCCATGTGAGTACGTCCGCAGGCGTACGCAGGAGGCACGGCGCCCGTGCCGTGCTAAGAGGCACGGTAGATTTTGGGCGCTCTGATGATTCCAAACCAACACGAACGTTCCGGTATGAAGCCATGTGGGAGAAACATGAAGTGTTTGGAGGAGTTGTGAGTTCAGAATGGGAAGGAGGGGGCCCGACCGAGACTGTTCAGCAGCTTCAAGAGAAACTCGCAAGGGTGGCGAGAGGGATAACTACGTGGAGTAGGAAGTCCTTTGGGAGCGTGAGGAAAGAAATAAAGGAGCTGAAACAAAAACTGGAGGAGTTACGGAGCGATCCTCTTCGGTTGGCACTGACACACATTGAGCTCAAGATTAATGAGAGGTTAGTTGAGCTTTATCATCGGGAGGAGATTATGTGGAGACAGCGGGCACGCATAGAGTGGCTATCTTCGGGGGATCGGAATACAAAATTTTTTCATCTCCGTGCTAGCTTAAGGAGAAAGAAAAACATGATCCGGGCCTTGGAGAATGCGTTGGGAGTGCTAGTAAATGACCCCGCCGAGTTAAGGACTATGGTTAATGAGTTCTCACTAGTAGAAAACGGACCTAATATGAGACACATTAGTGCCGGTTTGGTTTCGAGCCGGCACTAATGCGAACCGGTACTAAAAAGGGTGGTGGTAGGGTGTTGTCAGTCTAGGGCCCGTCCAGCACCTTTAGTACCGGTTCGTGGCACGAACCGGTACTAAAGGTCGACGTACATAAACCCTTCGTCCACCCGAGCCACTCTGTTCTTCCCCTTTCCCCTCACTTCTCCTCTGTTCTTCCCCTTTCCCCTCGAGCTCCTCACAAATTTTGCCCAAAATTTGTCAAGATTTGAAGGCCCCCATCCATTCAAATGATCACAAAGGTTAGCAACTTTGTCCTTTCAACTCTCATTGCTAGATTAGCTCTTGCAATGCTTTGTATAGTGATTAATTTGGGAGGGATTATATTTGCTAGTATTTGATTTATATGCAATTTGAGGTCAAAAATAACACTTAGTTTGCATATGTAGGTGTGGTTTACTTAGTGCCTTCTAAATCTCCGTCGTAACCACCGTCGATCGCCCGCACCGTCCCGTCGCCGGCACCACCTTGTGGTGAGGCTCTTGTTCATGAATGTTTTACATTACCAAATTGATGTTTGTGTGATTTGAATATATAGTTACTCGTATAATTATCTTACCCGTACGTTATTTGTTATAAATAGTGCCATGGTTTTGATATCCATCCCCATCGGCCCTCGTCCTTGTTATGATTCGGATGTGGTATATTCTCTTTTAAAACTAGTTGTTATATTTCGTGTTTATGACAAATTATGCTCATCAAGTTGACATAGATATTTTTATCTAGGAGGTATGTGAACCGGAAATTCCAACCGACCCTATTGTCGAGAGGTTAAATTTAGTTGAAAGAGAAAACGAGTATTTGAAAGAAAAATTGAAAAGAATTGAGGGGGAGAAGATGGAATTGGAGTTGCATGTTGCCGATGTCGTCGATGATCACAAGATCAAGATGGAGGAAATGAGGTTGAAGATTAGAAAGATTAGAAAATATGCCATTGATAGTGTGGCTTGGTATCATTATGCTGTTCGATCAATTGTTACCTTAGTTACGATCTTCATCGCATTTGTTGTTGCATTTAAATTCTTTAGCTAGAGAGTTATTTGTATGTTGCATTTAATTAAGTGTTGTATATGAACTTTATGTATGAACTTGTATTAATTTGGTCTATTTGGTGTTGTGTAATGAAGATGAGCCGACAATGGATGTATGATGACCGATGCTCTCCCGAGTTCATTAATGGCGTGCATACTTTTCTGCGGGCCGCTGAGGCAAATAAGCGGGCGGATGGTTTTATGCCTTGTCCATGTGCTGGCTGTAAGAATGGTCACAGTTACTCTACAGAAAAAACCATTCACATCCACCTATTTAAGTCCGGTTTCATGCCCCACTATAATGTTTGGACCAAGCACAGAGAAATAGGGGTTATGATGGAAGACAATGAAGAAGAAGAGGACGACGACGGCTATCCTGGCCATGGGTTCCCTGAATACGATGATACAACAATGGGGGAAGAAGCTGAGCCGGCAATGCAGGAAGAAGCTGAAGAAGAGGCATCAGATGAGCCCGCTGATGATCTAGGTCGGGCCATTGCCGATGCAAAGAGAAATTGCGCAAGTGATCTGGAGAGGACGAAGTTGCAGCGCATGTTAGAGGATCACAAGAAATTGTTGTACCCGAATTGCGAAGCTGACAAAAAAAAGTTGGGCACCACACTTGAATTGCTGCAATGGAAGGCAGAGAATGGTGTATCTGTCAAGGGATTTGGAAAGTTGCTGGTAATGATAAAGAATATGCTTCCAAAGGACAACGAATTGCCCGAGAGTACGTATGAAGCAAAGAAGGTTGTCTTCCCTCTAGGGTTAGAGGTGCAAAAGATACATGCATGCCCTAATGACTGCATCCTCTACCGCGGTGAGTACGAGGATTTGAACGCTTGCCCGGTATGCGGTGCATTGCGTTATAAGATCAGTCGCGATGATCCTGGTGATGTCGAGGGCGAGCGCCCCAGGAAGAAGATTCCTGCCAAGGTGATGTGGTATGCTCCTATAATACCACGGTTGAAACGTTTGTTCCAAAACAAAGAGCATGCGAAGGCGATGCGGTGGCACGCAGAAGACCGTAAGAAAGACGAAAAGTTGAGAGTATCCGCTGACGGTTCGTAGTGGAGAAAAATCAAGAGAAAGTACTGGGAGGAGTTTGCAGGTGACCCAAGGAACGTATGGTTTGGTCTAAGCGCAGATGGCATTAATCCTTTTGGGGAGCAGAGCAGCAACCATAGCACGTGGCCTGTGACTCTATGTTTGTATAACCTTCCTCCTTGGTTGTGCATGAAGCGGAAGTTCATTATGATGCCAGTGCTCATCCAAGGCCCTAAGCAACCCGGCAACGACATTGATGTGTACCTAAGGCAATTAGTTGAAGAACTATTACAGCTGTGGAATGGAACAGGTGTACGTGCGTGGGATGAGCACGGACAGGAAGAATTTGACCTAAAGGCGTTGCTGTTCGTGACCATCAATGATTAGCCTGCTCTCAGTAACCTTTCAGGACAGACAAACAAGGGATACCGCGGATGCACGCACTATTTGGATGATACCGACAGTATATATTTGGAAAGTTATAGGAAGAATGTGTACCTAGGACATCGTCGATTTCTTCCGACAAGGCATCCCGTAAGAAAGAAAGGCAAGCATTTCAAAGGTGAGGCGGATCACCGGACGAAGCCTCGCCACCGTACTGGTGCTGATGTACATGATATGGTCAAGGATTTGGAGGTAATCTTTGGAAAGGGTCCTGGCGGAAAACCTGTTCCGAAGGACGCTGACGGACGCGCACCCATGTGGAAGAAGAAATCTATATTTTGGGACCTGCCATATTGGAAAGACCTTGAGGTCCGCTCCGCAATCAACGTGATGCACATGACGAAGAATCTTTGCGTGACCCTGCTTGGCTTTTTGGGCGTGTATGGGAAGACAAAAGCTACACCAGAGGCATGGGAGGACCAGCAACGTATGCACGGAAATGACGGCATACATCAGGATCAGGCCAGCTACGCTCTTACTAAAGAAGAGAAGGAAATCTTCTTCGAATGCCTGCTCAGCATGAAGGTACCGTCTGGCTTCTCGTCGAATATAAAGGAAATAATAAATATGGCAGAAAAAAAGTTCCAGAACCTAAAGTCTCATGACTGCCACGTGATTATGACGCAACTCCTTCCGGTTGCATTGAGGGGGCTTCTACTGGAAAACGTTCGATTAGCCATTGTGAAGCTATGTGCATTCCTCAATGCAATCTCTCAGAAGGTAATCGATCCAGAAATCATACCAAGGTTACAGAATGATTTGGTGCAATGTCTTGTCAGTTTCGAGTTGGTGTTCCCACCATCCTTCTTCAACATCATGACGCACGTCCTAGTTCACCTTTGCGAAGAGATTAACGTTTTGGGTCCTGTATTTCTACACAATATGTTCCCCTTTGAAAGGTTCATGGGAGTCTTGAAGAAATATGTTCATAATCGTGCTAGGCCAGAAGGAAGCATCTCGAAGGGCCATGAAAATGAGGAGGTCATTGTGTTTTGTATTGACTTCATTCCTGACCTTAAGTCGATTGGTGTTCCTGAATCGCGGCATAAGGGCAGACTGGAAGGAAAAGGCACGCTAGGAGGGCATCAAATAATATGTATGGACGGGCATTCTCTCACTGAATCACACTACACAGTTCTACAGAATTCTGCCTTGGTGGCTCCGTATATGGAGGAACACAAGAATTTTCTACAGTCCAAACACCCGGAGAAGTCTGACGACCGGATTACATGCGAACAAATGAGGACTTTCGCCGGTTGGTTGCAGAAACGTGCCTTGAATGATGGCGATATTCAAAATGACATGTACTCACTGTCCCAGTTACCATCTTCGAATATAATGACTTTCAAAGGGTACCAGATAAATGGGAATACATTTTACACGATCGCCCAAGATAAGAAGAGCACCAACCAAAACAGTGGTGTCCACTTTGATGCAACAACCAACACGGGAAAGGAAACATATTATGGTTACATAGAGGACATATGGGAACTTAACTTTGGATCAGGTGATTGGAAGGTCTCTTTGTTTCGGTGTAAATGGGTCAATATGACACGAGGCGGGGTAACGGAAGACCCGCAGTACGGAATGACAACAGTGGATCTCAACAATCTTGCGTATGCAGACGAACCATTCGTCCTAGTCAATGATGTGGCGCAGGTTTTTTATGTGAAATACATGTCTTCCAGGCCGAGAAAAAGAAAAGATAAGGAAGTGAACGGATCATACGACGAGCCAAAGCGCCACATAGTTCTTTCAGGAAAAAGAAACATTGTGGGAGTGGATGACAAGACAAACATGTCAGAACATTATGAAAAGTTTGATGAAATTGCTCCATCCACAGTGAATATTGACACGAGCATCCTGTTAAATGATGAAGATTTTCCATGGTTACGGCGCAAAGGGACACACGCGAAGAAAAAGTTTCACACCGAAAGATCTGGGATGTGATCGGCTTCACTATCATCACTTTCTTCTGTGTTTCACACCTAGGAGGGAATGTTTGTAATAGTTAGGGTAGTTATGTGTTTTGGCATTTGAAACGCGAAGAAATTTTATGTGCAAACAAATTCTTTTCATGCATGTACTGCTTTTTTTCCAGCTAAATGACCCTGAAATTGAAAAGCATTTCAAATGAACTCAGAAAAGGTTAAAAGTTGGCATGGTATCATAATTTCATACAAATAGCATGTGCAAGAAAGTAGAGAGGGTTACGGCAAAAACTGGATGCACTTCGTGTACAAAATGGACAATCTCTTTCGAAGTATCAGGGTTTCCGACAAAAACTGAACTGTTACAAAGGCATTTCATTTTTTAAATAACCTAAGCATTACCAAATTGAATATAATGATAAAACACACTAATATTAAACATAAGAAAAAAGAATCACTGAAAAAACTTTTTTCAAAGTTAAGTTATTCACAAACTAGTGATTCACACAAATTTCAAATAATTCAAAATTTAAACTATTCAAATTTGAAAACTATCGGCACTAACAGAAAGTTTGTAATTTTTTGTACCTAAAGCAAAAATATTCACAAAGAAACTCTAAATACAGCAAAAAACAACTCAAAAATAAATAAAACAAAAAAAATAAAGTGAAAAAAATTAAGAAAAAAAAGCCCGCCTACTGCGCCAAAGCGGCCTGCATACGACTAGCAACACAACCTTTTGTTGGGCCAGGATGCAGGCCCACAAAGGCCCAGTAGGCCCACTGGGCGAAGAGGACAGGTAGGCCCAGTAGGCCTGGTTAGGAGAGGAGCTCGAGAGAGCTACCGCACTGGGGCTTGTAAACCAGTGCGGTAGCCCCTCGACTAGCGAGGTGGGACTAAACTTGCCCACCGCCTGGAGCCAGCGCACCCCCTTTAGTACCGGGTCGTGGCTCCAACCGGTACTAAAGACCCCCCCCCCCCTTTAGTACCGGTTGGTGCCACGACCCGGTACTAAAGGGGGTGCGCTTCCCGCCGCTTGGCCTGGCCAAAACAGACCTTTAGTACCAGTTGGTGGCTCCAACCGGTACTAAAGGCCAATCCTATATATACAACACTTGAAAAAAAATTCAGTTTCTCTCTGTTCTTCCCTCTGTTTCCTCCCTCCGTCGCGCCGCCCTGCCCCGATCGTCGCCGCCCCCGCCCCTCGTCGCTGCCCCCGTCGACGTCGCCGCCCCGGCCGTCCCCGTCCCCGTCGTCCCCGTCGCCGCGCCCCGCCCCGCCCCGTCGTCGCCGCCCTGTCCCGTCGCCCCGGCCGCCCCGCCCCGTCATCGCCGCCCCGTCCCGTCGCCCCGTCGTCGCCTCGCCGGTGAGCTCGCCCCGGCCGCCATGTCCACTCACACACACACTACACACACACACACACACACACACACACACACTACACACACACACACATTAGTTTGTTTGTTATAATTTTTTTTGTTTTTTAGTTATAAAAATGTTAGAAATTATTTTGTTTTTTAGTTATATAAATATTAGAAATGTTAGTTTTATAGAAATGTTATAAATGTTTTCTGTTTTTTAGTTATAGAAATATTTATAGAAATGTTAGCAATTTTTCTGTTTTTTAGTTATATAAATATTAGAATTGTTATGGAAATGTTAGTTATATAATCAGGAAATTGTAGAGTTAGTTTTAGTTAGATGAATTAGATTAATGTCAAATTGTTAGAATTTGCATATATATATAGAATTTTAGTTATCACAATCCAATCATTTAAAAATGTTACTTTTTGCGGGCATATAGTATTTGTTCTCGACGATATGCCCGGCCCACATCCTCGCCGTCGACCCGTTCGCGTTGACGTCCTGCTTGAGGGGACCCATGTCCGAGACTGGGCTCCGCCGGGCTGGCACTGGGAGGTGCTACCTGGAGGGGCGCGCCGCTTGGTGAGGAACCCGACCTCGGGTCCCGTCGTTGACCCTGATCTTCTTTGGTGGCATTCGCGTGGGCCACATTCGGTGCAGAGGCAGCCGGCCCCGCCGGAGGTGGTGCGTCGCCGTATCAGGGAGGAAGATGAGCACGTCCATCGCTACATGGCTGCTATGGATGACGTCAGGTTCTCCACTACTTGGCGGGTTCTTTGGGCAGATGACCGGAGATATGATCCTGTGATGGTTCCTTCTCTTTGGGTGTGCACCGCCCGCGCCGGCTAAGAGTTTGCTGTCTGGCGAGTACAGACGGCAAAGGGCGAAATACAGACGGCAAAGAGTTTGCCGTCAACCGGCTGAAGGCAAAGTTAGACGGCAAAGAGGATGGCGGCAAAGGCTGCTTTGCCGTCAGCTTTTAGTAGGACAGACGGCAAAGTCTTTGCCGTCAGCCAAACCATCTTTGCCGTCAAACTGGATAAGAACAGACGGCACAGAAATGTGCCTTTGCCGTCAGCCAAAAATGCATCTTTGCCGTCATCCAGAAACATCACAGATGGCAAAGAACCTTATTTTATTTATAAAAAAACTAAACCAACAGACCAATTGGAGACCTCAAATGGTCAAAGGTGTAGACAAAATCATCGCATTTTTTCTTTCTTCTGATATCCATTCGTTTGTGCCGCGCTTTGGTAGTCTGACAACCATCTTAGTCTGACAATCATCTTATGTATGCATCATACAAGTTTCATTACAGAGGGATTACAAAGGGTGTCAAACAAAAAAATCAGATTACAGAGGGATTACAAAGGGTATCAAACAAAAAAACAGACAACAGACGGTGGCTGGCGCAGTACGGGTGAGCCACGCCATGGCAGTCGTGGCACGACGGTGGCCGGTGCGGAACGACGGTGACCGGCGTGGAACAGAGCGTGCAGGCCGTTGCGGCACGATACACCGCAAGCGGGGCCGACGGGGAACAAGGCCGGGGCCGATGAGGGGGATGTGTCGGGGTCGACGATGGATGGGGCAGGGGCAGCAGAGGCCTGCGGGAGCGAATGCAACGGAGGCGGGGGCGGGGACGGCGGAGGCCTTCCAGGGCGAAGGGGCCGGGGCCGGGCTCGACGGCGCCGTGGGCGAAGGAGCCACGGGCGCAGAGGCCGGCCGCGGGGCGTAGACATCGGGGCGACGGGGCGCAGACGCCGGCGCACGGGGAATCCATGGCGAGGAGGCCGGCGCGCGAGGCGAAGGGGGCGAAGAGAGCCGGCGGCGCCGGGGCGCAGACGACTGCGCGCGGGGGCCCCATGGCGAGGAGGCCTGCAGCGGCGCTAGGGCCAAAGCGGGAGGAGGCAGGGGTGAACTGGCGGCTAGATGGCCGGAGCGAGGTCCAGGCACCGGCGCTGTGGTGGTCCAGATCGGGAGCACGAGCAGCAGTTCGTCAGAGAGAGAGAGAGATCCATACGGGAGGGTTCGTGGGGATAAGGGAGTCGTGGGTGGGGCGGGTAGGTTCATGGGGGCGCGTGCATCGTGGGTCAGTGGGTGGGTGGGGGCGTGCGTCGGCGTCCGATGGCTGGTGGGATGTGCGTCTAGGATGTTGCCATGTCATCGATCCAGGTGATCTATCCGCGTGATGTGCTTTTTCTTTGCTGTCTGCAGATCAAATACAGACGGCAAAGAGTTCACTTTGCCGTCTGCCAAAAAAACACAGACGGCAAACTATGTCTTTGTCGTCATCAGTTTTTTTACAGACGGCAAACTATGTCTTTGCCGTCATCAGTTTTTTTACAGACGGCAAAGTATGCTCTTTGCCGTCTGTATTTTCTTCACACACGGCAAAGTTTGTTTTGCCGTCAGTAAATTTTTTGCAGACGACAAAGTGAGCTGTTTGCCGTCAGTATTTCTTTGCCGTCTGCAGTTGACGGCAAAATTGGTCTTTGCCGTCAGGCCCGACCAAAAACTGACGGCAAAGACAGCCACAGACGGCAAATTAGCTGATTCCTGTAGTGGCCCCAGGAACCGCGAGTGGCGCCCTAGATTCTTCTGTAGTACTCGATCTTTATTAGGTACCTAGCCAGTGATGTATTCGATATATAATATTCGAGACGATGTATTCGAGATTATATATATTAAGACGATCGATGATGTATTCGAGATTATATATTCGAGATGATGTATTCGAGATTCAGTTTTTCCTTATTGATTAATTGCATCCATGCATTGTAATTTGAATACTAAATTGTTTTATATTTCTTCTGTATTAGTAAAGTAAAAGCTAAGGCGGACAATACCGGCAGAGAGAGAGAGAAGAGGAATTGTTCGACATCATACGCAGCCCTCACAGGCTAGATGATCTGAATGAAGCAGATGACGGCTCCCAATATCTGAACAATACCGGAGAGGGTGATGAAATGATATTCGATCTCGACGACCGGGCTGATGAAGTCATGAACTATGATTATGATTATGACACAGACAATGTTTGTGATGACACAGACAATGCTGATCTTCAAATAACAAAGACTACCGGTGAGGTATATTTATATAATTAAGCATGCATCATGGTGATCATCACATGTTTTTTTATTGAAGATATATTAACGAATCGATCTTTCTTCTTTCAGCCCTCCGGATCGAGCAAATCTGCTTCTACAGATAGCAAGACAAAGCGAGGCCCGGGCAGATTGTTGAAGGATGGTGTAAAGTACCACATCGAATCCACCAAACTTAGTGGCGAACCCCTCACGCCTAAGACCATTGCAGACAAGTGGACTCGTCAGTGCGGAGTTCTTGTGAAGGACAAACTCCCGATCTCCATTCAAGAATGGAAAGAGCCAAAGACTAAACATCCAGGTGTTACTTGGGTCGACGACAGAGCCAAAAAAGACCTTGTGAAATCTCTGATGGAACATTTCACCTTACCAGATCATTTCACTGAAGCAGATGTGGAGAAAGTCAAGGCCGCTGCTCTTAAGAAGATGGCAATTGCATTCAACACCCACAAGAAAACTGTATGGGCCAACTACCTCGCTAATGAAAGGAAGACTCCAGATTTCACGGGAACACTGGAGAAGCAAAGAGAGCACTGGGACGATTTCGTGACCTTCAAGGATTCAGAAATATCTAAGGAGCGATCGATGAAAAACAAGGCAAATGCCGCAAGAAAGACGCAGTTCCATAGGCTGGGTCCAGGTGGCTACACGGTGGGATTGCCTAAGTGGGATAAGTCTGAGCAAGAGATGGAGGATGCAGGGGTCACTCCGGTTACCCGACACTGGCCCCCCAGGTGCAGAACTTGGTTCTATGCGCATGGGGGAGCATTGGACCCGAAGACAGGCGAAGTTTCGCGGAAGGCAAGTCTAAAAGGAGCCGAACAAAAGATAATTGACGCAATAGATGAAGCTCAAAGGGGGGTGTTCACGCCCAACAGAGAGAACGACGAGCTTACGCGCGCCCTGGGAAATCCTGAACACCCGGGAAGAACACGAGGCATGGGTGTTATTCCCTGGTATGAGGGATTTTCAGAATGGAACGAGGACTACAGGAGCCGTGCAAGAAGGAAGATGGAGGAGGAGAAGAAAAGGAAGCTGGAGGAGGAGCAGAGGAAGCAGGACACAGAATGCCTTCAAGGCCTAGAAGCAAGGCACGCGGACCTGGCACTCAAATTCCAGCAGCAGCAACAGCAGATCGACTCACTTAGCCAGGAAAGGGGGTCTCAGCAGCGGCAGCAGCAAGCGGATGATCGTCCAGCATTGGATAGCACTGTCCCATCCATGCCGAGAAGCAGCGTTGGTTCTGCCCCGGGCGACACACTGCTGGATACATACCCTGTGGATGAGATCATAGAGAACACTAACTGCAAGCTACACTCCAAAATGAAGAACATATCCATGAAGGTGGCGGACGGCGTTGCTTTTCCAGTTACCCCCGAAGCAACCTAATATTGCATCCTGATTCCAGAGGGCTATGCTCGTGTCATGGTTGATGAAGTGGTGGACCCATATTTGGGGCTAACGCTTGACATTCCTGGAGGTGAAGACGAGCGCACACTGGGAGAGGCCATACATCGTATCATCCTATGGAGAAAGGATTGCATCATCTTTCGAAGTCCACCGACACCGCGTCGTCTGCCGACTCCTCCTCGAAGTCCGCCACCGATTCAGCAGACTCCCGCTCCTCCAAGTCCACGAACGCGTGAGACGACTCCTCCTCGAAGTCCGCCACCTCCTCCAAGTCCCCGAACGCGTGAGCTGACTCCTCCGGTTTCAAGCCCGGCACAGCGTCATGCCGCCTCTCCGGTTTCAAGTCCGGCACCGTGTCAGGCCACACCTCCTGCTTCAAGTCCGGCACATCGTCAGGCCACTTCTCCTGGTCCAACTCCACGTCAGCCGTCTCCGCCGTCTCAGCAATCTCAGCAATCGCAGAAGAGACATCCCACAGCTTTGGTGCGTAGCAGTACGAGTCGAGGTAGTTCAGGAAGTACAGGCGGAGGCAAGTGATATAAATATGGTCGAAGCCTCGCTCCTCTTCCTCAAAGGCCTTACGACATGACTGAGGAGCAAAACACAGCCATAGTGCAAGCCCAATTGGACGCCCATTTTGGACCGAAACCGGCACCGCCGCCAAAGGAGAAAGTGCCTAAGAAAGTAATTGACCACTTCATTCGTATGGCTAGAGAACCAGCTCCCAAGCCTGTTGACTCGGACTATGAGTGCCAAATCAGGAAGGCACATCGAGCACGACTATAGAAGGAAGCGAGCTCAAGCCCGATCCAACAAGCAGCTGGCAAAAAATGCGGGAAAACCATTCCCCAGTTGGGAGAACAGGTGGCGCAAGCGATCCCCCCGCTTGTTGTGCCAACAACACATGAGAGGAGTAGTACGCGCGCCAAATATTATTGTGGGCAAACCGTTAGCGTTCCCCAGCATGGCGATGTGGTAATAACAGAGGATCATATAATGCAGGCTCAAATGCTCAATATCTCTGTTGGACAATTCCTCGAAATCGAGCCCATGCCTACGCTTAAAGAATCGGAAATAGCATGGCAATATGTCCGGGGCAAACCTTTGGTCCATCCAGACAAGGTCAAGGACCTCCCAACGAGAATGTATCAATTGCATCAATGGTACATGAACATTACCAAGATTTCCAATCGAGAGTCCCTCATGGTGAATGTCAAGCATGAGCATTATTATCATGAGAAAGCTCTGACCATTGAGTATCCAGAACTATTTCAGTTATTTAATCAAGACGCACTCAACAAGTCTATCGTCAGTTGCTATTGTCTGTAAGTGATTTCTTTCTGTAATTTAAGTCTCAAGCTACTTATGTAGTGATAATTTTGATCAATCATTACATGTAATTATCCTCACTATATTCTTTTTCTGTAGTATTATATGCAGGATGTAGATGTATGAAATGAAAAAAGCTGGACGCTATGGCGTTGGGTTCATTGACCCAAATACCATTAATCAGGACATATGGGAGATTGAACATTGTCAAGCTGCTGTAGAGGAAAGCATGCTACAGTTCTTGAAGCGTCTCAATACCAATGAAGATATACTACTTTCTTACAACTTCCCGTGAGTCACACTGTCTTGTACTACAAATTCTGTTTTTGCTTAGTAGCTAGCTAGATGTTAATAATTAAGACATGCCCGCTTAATTAAGACATGCAAACGTGTGCGTATGCAGTTGGCACTGGGTCTTGTTAGACATTAAAGTTGAGGAAGGAAAAGTTGAATTACTGGACTCACTAACTAAAGAAGATAAAGACTACACCATCGTGAAGGGGATAGTCAACAGGTAATTTCAATCATTATTAACTATATCTCGGCATATTAATTATTAGTTCGTCATTTCCTGATATGAACTATTTAATAACCCCTTTATTAATTTTCTTTGCCGGCGGGCAGGGCATGGGCAAAGTTCATCAAGGTGACTCCAGGCACGTGGCCAAAAAAGTTGTTTTAGCATCGACCAAAGGTAAGTAATTAAGTAGTACTATCTAGCTACCATCTCTTTAATTCTTGTTTCAATATCATTAATTAATTATCATGCTTGATTAATCATTATCTGATTCAATTCCATTCTCGTAAAGGCCATGAGGCAGGCGGCAGGGAATAATCTGTGTGCATTCTACGTTTGCGAGAACATTCGCATGATGACGTGCGAAAGGAGCAGATCTGATAGACAGGACTGGGTACGTTTTTGTCAGAATACTATTCACACCATTATCGATATTTATTCACACAACTAACACACATGCCTATTGATCTCCTTCTTAACAGTTCAGATCAGTGCGGGATAAGCTCCTACCATCGGACCGCATACAAGCACTTCAAGAGGAAATAGCCGGATTTTTACTTGACCAGGTCATAGATCCCAAAGGAGAATACTATTACCCGCTACCGCCCCCATGAACCACTTGTCATCGTGCTCCGAAGGCACCAAGGCAACATGTAGGAGAAATTGTATATGTATATATATATATGTATGTGTGAATAGTTAATGGTGTTGGCTGTGAGACATTCGATGATATTATATATATATATATATATATATATATATATATATATATATATATATATATATATATGCGGTTCTACGTACGAGAAAATCTATTTAATTATATATATGCATAACGTGTACAATTTGTAGTATCGTGAAATACCAGCAAACAAAAAAGAAATAAATGGAAAATAAAGCCAAATTGAAAACACAAAATTAAAGCAAAAATTAAAAAAACACCCAAACATTTAGTACCGGTTGGTGTTACCAATCGTTACTAATGTCCTACACGCACCCGGGCTTGACTCGTGCCACGTGTTTGCACTTTAGCACCGGTTCGTGACGAACCGATATTAAAGGGGGGACCTTTAGTCCCCACTCTTTAGTGCCGGTTCGCCAACCAGCACTAAAGGCCGTCACGAGCCGGCACTAAAGCCCGGTTCTGCACTAGTGTCTACCAGAACCTTTATACATCGGAAGGGGTGCACGGAGTTGAGGAGGTTCTACAGCATGTTCCACGCAAGGTTACAGCAGCGATGAACAATGACCTTTGTGCTCCTTATACAAGGGAAGAGGTCAAATCAGCACTCTTCCAAATGTTTCCAACAAAGGCTCCCGGACCTGACGGTTTTCCTGCATAGTTTTATCAAAAACACTGGGATGTGTGCAGAGATGAAGTTACAAACATTGTATTGAGGATTGTAAGAGGAGAGGAGAGCCCCGAATGCATTAATGAGACTATCCTAGTACTCATTCCAAAGGTGAACAACCCAACCCTTCTCTCTCAATTTAGACCAATAAGTTTATGCAACGTCCTCTATAAAATATCATCGAAGGTAGTGGCTAACAGATTGAAGCAAGTACTCCCAGAAATTATATCTCATGAGCAGTCAGCTTTTGTGCCAGGAAGGATGATAACAGATAATATAATTTGTGCTTATGAGTGTTTGCATTTTATGAAGCGAAAAAGGTCAAAGAATAACAGTTTTTGTTCCCTCAAATTGGATATGATGAAAGCTTACGACAGGTTGGAGTGGGACTACTTGAGAGCCATCGTGGGCAAATTGGGTTTTGCACAGAGTTGGATTGATACAACCATGTCTATGATCTCCAGTTTATCTTTCTCAGTTTTATTTAATGGGGAGAAGCTTGACAGGTTCAAACCATCCAGAGGGCTTCGGCAGGGAGATCCAATCTCCCCTTACCTTTTCTTGATTGCAGCAGAGGGCCTTTCGTGCCTCCTGAAATCTAGTTCTTAGTCGTCTTTGTTGGTAGGTATTAAGGTGGCACCCACGGCACCAGCCGTTAACCATCTCCTGTTCGCGGATGACATCCTGTTGCTATTCAAGGCTACTGTTTGAGGGTGCAGAGAAGGTATCAAACCTACTGGATACGTATTGTGGGGCATCTGGCCAGAAAGTAAATAATGCAAAGTCATACATATTTTTTAGCAAAGGATGTCCTCAAAATTTGAGAGATGGAGTGAAGAACAAGCTTCAGGTGCATAATGAATCACTTAGTGATCGTTATCTGGGCATGCCCATAGAAGTGGGACACTCAAAGAATGGCACGTTCAAGTATCTGAGAGACAGAGTTTGGGAAAAAGTTAAAGGATGGATGGGAAAATTACTATCTGCAGCGGGCAAAGAGGTTCTCATAAAATCAGTGGCTCAAGCAATACCAGTGTTCTCTATGTCATGCTTCAGGCTCCCAAGAGGACTGTGTGAAAGTGTCACATCCATCATTCGACAGTTTTGGTGGGGGAGCAAGAGAGGATAGCGAAAACCGGCATGGGTGGCATGGGACACGATGACAATGCCAAAATACACGGGAGGTATGGGGTTTAGAGACCTAGAAATGTTTAACTTGAGCCTATTAGCTCGGCAAGCATGGAGGATATTGGAAGATCCCGAATCATTGAGTGCTAAGATTTTGAAAGCTGTCTATTTCCCAGACCGATCGCTTTTTGAAGCTCAGTTGGGTTCACGGCCCTCACAGATTTGGAGAGGAATTTTGGATGGACGTGACATGTTGGCACAAGGGGTCATTCGCCAGATTGGGGATGGAGAAGAAACAGATATATGGGCTGAGAACTGGATCCCTAGAGAGAGTTTTAAGAGGCCAATAACGTCTCTGGTGCCGGATCCACCACGCCGTGTTGCAGAGCTTATAGAGAACACCACAGCTTCGTGGAGATCGCAGCTTGTTTGGTCAGTGTTTACCCCTTTTGATGCGGAGGCAATCCTACAGATACCATTATGCACACGACGAGTGTCAGATTTTTGGGCATGGAGTGAGGAGTCTAGGGGAAATTTTTCTGTCAGTTTATGTTATCGTATGCTAGTACGGACGAAACTTAATAGGGAAGCTTGGCTTGAGGGCCGCGAGGGCACTTCAGATGTACGAGCAGAGGGGAGCGAGTGGAAAACATTATGGAAAATGCAGGTCCCACCTAAGCTTAAGGTATTTCTTTGGAGATTGGCGAAAAGCTCGATCCCCTCGGGAGAAGTTCTACATCGCATAAATATGGCCACATCAGCAGCTTGTACTCTATGTGGGGCTCATGATTCGTGGAAACAAGCGTTGCTGGAATGCGCTATGTCCCGGAGTACATGGGCACTGTCATCGGAATAGATAGTTGATCAAATCAGTTTGAATCAGCATGAAGGAGCCAAAGAGTGGATCTTTGCAATGGGGAAAACTCTATCTTCAGAGGATTTTGTGAGGATGGTGACAACACTTTGGGCCATTTGGGGAGCAAGACGCAAGGTGATTTATGAGGATATTTTCAAAAGCCGTTTGCTATTAATGCTTTTGTGAATACATATCTAGTGGAGATCAAAGCATTATCACATGTCAAAGAGCACTACACGAGTCCGGTCCAAAGGAGGATGGAATGGATAGCACCTCCTGAGAATCATGTCAAAATCAATGTTGATGCTGGATTGACAAGAGGAGGAAATCATGGCTCTGTGGGTACAATATGCAGGAATTTTGAAGGTATTTTTTTGGGCGCTTCAGCTTATGTGTTTCCGAACCATCGTGACCCAGCCACTCTGGAGGCTTTGGCGATCAGGGAAGGACTTGCACTAGCCCAAGATTTGAATCTTCATCATATACATCTAGCATCAGATTGCAAAGGTGTGGTCACAGAAGTCCAAACGGGAAGCGGATCGAGCTGTGGAGCTATTGTTCAAGAGATCAAGATGACAGCTATTTCTTTTTCTTCTTGTAATATAATTCATGAGTCTAGGAGCTCCAATGTGGATGCTCACAATCTAGCGAAGCATGCATTAAAATTAGGGCCTGGCCGCCATGTTTGGTTAGGCCAGACTGAGGGCATTTCTTTCGTCCCTGTAAACATTGTGACGGTTTGAATAAAAAGCTTCGCGAGATTGCCTCAAAAAGAAAAAAGAAGCACGGTAGAGGATCCGCGTCGTATGCAGTCATGGATGCCAAGTTAGTATTCCTGGTTGTATATCTGTCAAGTAGAGACTTTGTTGAAGCATTCTTGGGTGCCTAGTTTGTCCACCATGTCAGCGAGGAAGCACAAGCTAGATAAAGCGTTGTGTCCCTATAGTTTTCATCAAGCAATCTTGAATCACACCCATTTCAACTTTGTTCTGAGGCAAAAACAGAACAAAATAGAATATAACTCTGTTTTAGGACAACAGGAGGGGGGGCTGGATCAGGCATTAATCAACCAGGATCTATCCTCGACCATTCTGCATGGATCCCTTTGCATACAACTATTTCATGATATACTCTGCTTTATTAATACAACCAATCCCAGTTTTTCCTGCTACAATGCAGGTTCATTTAGCTAGCTAGCTTTGCAGACCACTCGATTACCAGGCTAGCTAGATGGCTCTTCATGTATGTACGTATTTGGAGTAGAAATTACTCCTCCGGCTCCAGCCTGCAAAAGGGAAATGCCTACATAGATCAGTGGGGATCGGGATAGACAGAGATCTTCAGGTAGACTGTCATGGACTGGTTAATACTAAGTGAATTAGTTAATTCTTTAGCTCTGCAGTTCCCATTTCATAGGAGCAGATTCATGTGTCATTCATTTCACTAACTGTTTCCAAGGAGCATTATCAAAAAACAGTTTCCAAGGCGATTAATCAAGGAGATGTTATCAGTTTAGAGGCTCATAAACAATGGATTCGTGCGTGTGATGCGTACTTACTCATCAGGTGAGGTGTACTTGGCAATGGCGGCGGTGATCCTGTCCTTGTCCCTGGTGGCGAAGGACTCCACCAAGACTCCGGCCTTGTAGAAATGGAAGAGCGGCACCACCTTGATGCGCAGCCGGTCCGCCACCTCCGACTGCTCGTCGTACTCGTCAATCACCTGCAAGCACAAACATTTGACTACTCAATCAAGATTTGATTGAACGCAGGTAGCCGGTGTAAGGAGGGAAGGAGGGAGGGACGGACGTTGTGCTTGAGGAAGATGACGGGGGAGCCGTGGTCGCCGGAGCCCTTGCAGAGCTTCATGAAGCCCTGCTCGATGTACTTGCAGCTGCCGCAGGAGGGCCGGAAGAAGTCCACCACCACCAGCGCGCCCGTCGCCCTGGACCGCTCCAGAAACCGGGCGAACTCCTCGTCCGTCTTGAACTCCGTCACGCACTCCACTGGGCACGACTCGTCGTCCTCCTCCTCCTCCTCGTCGCCGTTCACGGGGGCAAGCCCCGGCAGCGAGCCGTTGGTGCTCCCCACGCCCTCCTCGTTGCTCTCCGACGACGACACGGAGACGTGGATCCGGCGGCGGCAGAGGCGGAGCGGGGATCTTGGGAAGGGGAGGGTTGTGGTGGTGGTGGTGGCGCGGGGCGGAAGGGGGCGGCCGGAGGAGGTGGTGGTGGTGGTGGGGAGGGGGAGGAAGGAGCCGATCATGGCTGCATTCTCGTGGATTTGTGGTGGCTGGTGTCTTGAGGTGGTGTTGTGGATATTGCGTGGGATTCTTTCTTTTTTTTTTCTCTTTAGAAAAAGGAAAAAGTCTTCGAGAGAAGGTAGAAGAAGGTCTACATTTGTGGCTGGGATTGATTTGGTGTGCGCGCGCCAAGTCTTTGATATTTTGCCTTATTTTTCTGAAGTAAAAAAAATGTCTTTTTAACCGATAGAAAACGATTTTTAAGAGCAAGTCTAAATTCCTGATACTAAGGGCATCTCCAACGCGCGGGCGCTTAAAATCCTGTGTATATAAACATGCACAAGCAGCTGGCGCTAGCAGCTGCGTTTTGTATGCGTTTTTTAAGCGCCCGGTTCCAACTAGTGCGCCGATGCCCGGAAAATAGCCAGGAATGAAGGAATAACTACCCAAACGACGGGGATTTAATCCCTAGCGCCCGGGCCTAAGCGCCCGCATTGTAAATGCCCTAAGGGGTATCGCACTTCACATCCACAATTTAACTGCCATGCACAAACATCACGAAATCACACACAATTAAATGGAGTGCTCACCGGTTTTTCAAAAAAAAATAAAAATGGAGTGCTCATTGTTTATAGCCCATTCGTTTTAAAATAAGTGACTCAATTTTGTACTACTAACTTTGTATTCCCTTTGTTCCTAAATATTTGTCTTTTTAAAAATTTCAAATGGACTACCATATACAGATGTACATAGACATATTTTAGAGTGTGGATTCACTCATTTTGCTTTGTATGTAGCCACTTGTTGAAATATCTAGAAAGACAAAAGTTTAGGAACGGAGAGAGTACTAAACTAGTGTACAAAATTGAGTCACTTATTTTGGGACGGATGGAGTACTTTTGATGAAGTTTTATAATAGAACCAATTCTTTATTGTGTTTGCAGTGCTTTTGTACTTTTGATGAATTTTTTTTATAATAGATCCAGGTCCTTTTCACAATTAAAAGCAACAAGCTTGTCCGCGAGTAGTTGGTTGATATATGTGTCATTGCACACCCTACACTCTATCATTCAAAAAAATTGAAGTACAAATAACAGGGAGTTTGCCCTAACAAATAAAGAAACGTAAAATTCATATACTCCCTCCGTCCGGAATTAGTTGTCACTGAAATGGATGTATCTAGATGTATTTTAGTTCAAGATACATCCATTTCTATGACAAGTAATTCGGGACAGAGGGAGTAGATGTCAAATTTAGTGGCTGGTTTGTTGTAGTATTTCTGGTGTATTTTACTTACATCCTTCAAATGTGAATAAAAATCTCCCGCAAAAAAAAACGAGAATAAAAATCGGGATCTTACAATTTGTAAATATTCATATGAAAAATAAGAGAGAACATCAGAACCAGCAATACAATAATGAAAATGAAGTCATGTGCTACAGTAGTTATAATTACAGAGCTATCCTTGGTCAATGATGAACCTGCAACAACACTGATATAGCTAGAAAAATAATTAAACTTCAGCACAAGTTTTTTTAGGAATAAAAAAATAACTCAGAACATGTTTTTCTAGAAGTAAAAAAGGTCAATATTTTGTTTTGGAGAATAGCCAGAAAATTTGATACTTGTTTTTTTAGAAACAAATATTTGTTTTGAGACAAGTCAGAAAATTTGATGTGGGCACTAAACGGTGGGCAGGTCCAGTTAAAGCCCAAGAAGGAAAGACGGCCTAAACCACACCCTGCCGCACTCGAATCTTCGCAACAGCCTCGCCCTGCCGCCGCCGCCGCGGCCACGACCGGATCTCGTCCTCCTCCCAGGCCAACAGACGGCGATGGCGGCGAGGGCGCTTGGGCTCGCCGGCCGAGCGCTCCTGCGGTCGCCCTCCTCGCCGGGCGCGCAGCGGCTGCTGTCCACTGACAAGGTACGTTCACCAGCTCCCCATCCTTCCCTCGCTTCCATTGCATTTCCCCTCAAGAAACTCGATCCAGATCCATCAAACTCGCAATACGATGGTAGCTAGGCAGACTGAATCGAATCTTGAACTGAAACAGAGAGACGGGATAGATTGATGAGCTAGGCGTGTCTGCGCATGCTTCCTACCAATTCAACTGCGATGTAATTTCATTTCATGGGGAATGAATAGAAGAAAAAAACAGAGGTGTTCTTGTCATCATAAATTCCTTTTTTTTTACTGGAGTACTCCCTCTGTAAAGAAATATAAGAGCATTTAGATCACTACTTTCTTTACGGAGGGAGTACTTTCCTAAGGGTGCCGGCCCCCTTTGCCATTGCCAACTAACCTACCAAATTAATTAAGTCCAGTGCTGCTGATGTTGCTGACCACAAGTGCTTGCTACTATAGCCATGAATCTTATTGTGTGATCTTTATTCTTACAGCCGCATTGATATATACAGTTACACACACACACACACACACACGCACATTGTCTCCTGCTTTTTTACCCAGTTTTACCTGTACATGAACAGAGTGGTCCATCTTGTTATCTGGTGACACGATTTGTATCTCAATTTGTGCTTTTGCAGGGCCCACTGGAGGGCCTCGTGAACGCCGGTGATCCGATGAGTCGCCTCATCATGCAAGCACGGAACCAGACTGGCGGCGGTTTTTCCCCTCAATTTGCTGAGAACGGGTTCACAGCAGGTGGTTTCAGGATGGGTGGTAATGGATTCACAGCAGGTGGTGGCACGATGGGTGTAAACGGACTCACAGCCGGTGGTGGCAGGATGGGTGTAAACGGATTCACAGCCGGTGATAGCAGGATGGGCGGAATTGGATTCACAGCCGGTGCTGGCAGGATGGGTGGAAACGGTTTCACAGCCGGTGGTGGCAGGTCGGGCCGGTTTAACATGGAAATGCTGCGGCCAGCAGGGGCTCCGCGAGTAAAGAGGGACGTTCTCCACGTCACGCTCAAGGGGAAGAAGACCTTTGTGACCGTGACGGACGTCAAGGGGAACAGGAAGGCTGGGGCTTCCGCTGGCTGCTTGGAGGATCGAAAGGGGCGGTCTCGTCTTGCTCGGTATGCCGGTGAAGCAACAGGGGAGCACATGGGGCGAGTCGCCAGCAAGATTGGCCTCAAGTCGGTCGTCGTGAAGGTGAAAGGGTACGCCTTTTTCAGGAAGAAGAAGAAGGTGATCATGGGCTTTGCGGACGGTTTCCGGGGCGAAAGAGTGAGGACCCCGTCTCCTATCATGTACGTCCACGACGTGACCCAGCTCGCGCATAATGGATGCCGGCTGCCCAAAAAGGTAAGGAAGTAAGACTGATAATAGCCTCCAGCAAGAAGTGTGGAGATCAATATCCTGTCCCAAGGAGAAACACATTAAGAACGTTATGTATGTATCGACAGGTTTTGTAATAATGTCATGAGCCTGGAAGTATTTATGAATACTTATTAGACAGTCTTAGATTGGCTCTTGTAAGACAAACATTTTTGTCATTTCCTGTAATGTTGCTGAAGTGATGGATTTGTTTTCATATCCCTCTCCTTTTGTGGAGCTCCTATGTAGTTACAGCACTGCAAGTGTATGTGTCGAGAAGCTGCTAATTTCTTGTTTTTCAAGAAGTGAAAAAATTTGGACGGGTTGCATCCCTCTTGCACATTAAAATAATGTCCTGCTTTAATGGTTGCTTTGTCCCCTTGTTTTCTTTTTTTAACCGACAAGAAAATATTCTGAGATTTTGTGGAATTAAACTTTGTCTGTGATTCTTTCAAGCAAGACAAAATTCAAACTCTTTGTCTGTGAATTAGTGGGTGATCATTTAGAACTTCACTACTAGAATCTCTATGTAGTTAGAAGGAGTGACTTTTCTGATTTTGTTGGTTCAGAGAAGAATGTAGTATTGTGAAGGAACTGGGGCAGGATTAGTTGCAGCAAGGAAAATACTGAATCTTGACAGCATCATACACAGACCATGCATGAGATGAGATGAATGATTCCATGATTTTATTAGTTGTAGCACATTATATCAGTTACTCTAGAATTGCTACCAACTGCTTATGTTCATAATAGCAAAGTCACACACAAAAACATAGACCAAAAGCATAGTTAACCCAGACTACAACCAAAATGCGGACAGCACTAAAGTTTTGTGCACACACTACTGCATCCAATCATTCGGCTTGTACATGAATGCTTCCCTTCTGAGTATTATTATAAATCTTCATAAAGCTCCAGATCGATCCTTTTTTCACCACGCCCATATCCATCAATCGTCAGCATATATAAATAGCATCTCCAGCCCCAGGCATTGTACATCACAAAATGGTGACGATATGACGGAACTCCTCACTGCCAAGGATTTGCTCTGCAAACATCCTATTCTGATCGGCATGGTAATGGTCCCCCTCGATACTACCAGCCTTGCTGACTGAATAGATATCGCCAGTGTGAAGAGTCTCGGCATACGCCACTGGATCTACCACCATACGTTGAAGTACAGTAGCATTCCCAAGGATGTAGAGCGCCAGCTCGGCTAGCCCCAATACATCACAAAATCCAGACATGTGGACACTCTTGAGGTGATGATGCAGAGGCCCTTGCGCAGCCGTCACCATCCCCATAGTAGGAGGGCAAAATCTATCACGACCAACCTGCACACACATATATCCGTTAATTTCACTATAAATATTCTTCAGGGGGGAGGGGTTAAACAGAAGCAACAGACATAACTATCCTAATTAATGTGTTGAAAAAAAAATCATAATCAACAGTTAAATTACTTACATGCAGTTCTAATTCTTCTAAGAGAGGTGATAATTGCAAAAGATGAACAAACCCTATTGCCCAACTATCATCATATGGATCCCACCCGATCTCAAGGTTCATGTTCAGATGCCTCAAATTGATGAAGCTAGTCTGGTTTTCACTGAATCTTAGCACCTGGAAGAGAAACAGTGCACAGATACAAAATTAACAATTAAACTTCGTGATAACAAAATTTTAAATAAAGTAAAACAAATCACTACTTTCTAGAGCAGACCTGATCCAAATTCAAAAGTAGAAATAGTTTTTGCACATGAGGAAGAGCAAGCTCGGTGAAGGTGAAGGCCAAATCATCAAAATCATAATCATTGAATTCTTGAGTCCTCATGTTTGATACAAAGGTTGCCTCTGACAACCTCAAGCAATCACTGAGCACAATTTGTGCGAGATCTTCGTCGAACTCAAATTTGGTAAGATTTGGAGCATGCAACTCTAACATTTCCAGTTCAGAATGGCGCACACGCAGGTACTGCAACCTGCACAGTTCCTGCCCTATGCGTAACTTGACAAGGGGGAGCACCACTCTATGTTTATATGCTCGAGAAGAGCACAACTTAGCAACAGGCACTGGAGATCACCTCCACTGATGGACACCGTTTTTAGTGTAAGTTTCCAAAGGTTTGTGATACCGCAGAAACTGGAGGGCAGCTTTAACCATGCATAGCCCAGAACAAGAGATGTGACACAAGAGCCGCTTGGACCACTGAGCTTGCACAGCGGGAAAACATCCTTGTACTGGTCACATCCAGGGCCAGCGCAATCGACATCAAATGTGAAATCGAAAGCAATGTGCTTGGCCCTTGACGCAATGGAAAAGCTAACCCATCTATCAATGTAATACTTATGCTTTCTGCGGAGACCAAATTCAACAGCAAACTTGTCCAGCGTAGTCGTAGTTGAGGTAGAAGTAGACCACAGTGGGCGCAATACACTGTCCACATTGACGATGAATTCAGCAGTCCAGGATGCTCGTTTAGTATCCGTTTCTCTAATGATGTCATTAATGGTTTTGGTGAAGTCCGGATCTGGGTCAGTACTGATGCCAAAGGTGTCTTTGGTGAAGACCAGATCTGGGTGGCATATCCGCTGCTGTCTCCATTCACCAGAAAGCATGCTCATCCTCACGACATCCTTGATTGACAACCGTGACAGTATGTCGCGCAAAACGTCCTGTAATGAGCATGAGCAGTCAAGTTGTGGCACGAATTCAACAGTCACGCTCCCCTTGCTAAGACTCTGCTTTTTAAAAGAGTCGGTAATACCCGACTTAAATAAGGCGTTGCGATCCTTACATAGGGTAGAAGTTGAAGCTGAATCTCTGCCACCTTAGGTTTCCCCACCCTACTGAAACCAGCGCTCTTGTTTTCGATCGAAAGTTCTTGGCTGCTCTGTTTCTCCATCAGAGTGGATCTGTGTGACAGCAAAGAAGAAGTACAGACCAGATAAATCACACGGCGAATCGTTGCAGCAAGCAATCGTTATCATTGGTTTCAGCAAGCATCGTTATCATTGATTTCAGAGAGAACAAAACAGGTAACATAATTTGGCAACAAACTTGTACTCCCTCCGTCCCAAAATTCTTGTCTTAGATTTGTCTAGATACGGATGTACCTAATACTAAAACGTGACTTGATACACCCGTATTTGGACAAATCTAAGACAAGAATTTTGGGACGGAGGGAGTATCAGGTATCTTGCATCACAAGATTTTCCTCTTCATTTTTGTAACTCCTATCTTCACGTAACATCAGAGGAGTAGGTTACTAGCCTTGGCTGAGAAAAGAATAAATAAACCAGTAACCTGAAGCTACATCATGTTTAAAATCGGCCTGAAGGAACATTACACTACAATGGGGATCCCTCATGCGAAAATTCAAAATTTGGCAATCGGGATCGCGGGGTCGGGATTGGAACTGGATAATTAACCAAGATCCTAGCCTCCATTCAGAAATCATCCTCGGGATTGTTTTTCTCTTAGGAATTGAGGAACGCGCCCATCGATTTTAAACAGGGATTCGAACTGACGTACCTACGGATGGAGTAGCGGCACCGGATGGGGAGGAGCCTCTCCCAACGGGCTCGCCGGAGAAGGGAAAATCCCGCCGGCGAACACGCAGGAGCTCACCGCCGCGCCATTAATCGCCTGGATCGAAGGTCGCCGCCGCGCTAACCCTAGCGGTGCTGGCAGCCGGGAGGAAGAAGGGGATAGATTAATCTAGGCCGCATATCTCACATCCAACGTGCACTATGTTCTCCCAACCTTTATTTTTGGGCAACTCTTGTTTCCAGTTTTTTTTTTTGTTTCAGATTTTTCTTTACCGTTCTTCGAAAATAAAGGCTACTCCATCCGTTCCATAATATAAGACGTTTTTTTGACACTACACTAGTATCAAAAAACGTCTTACATTATGGGACGGAGGGAGTATTTTTTTAGGCGGCTGCTACATGTCATACGACTGGTAATTAAGAGTTATAGTTGTGTCCCTAACCGTCAGATCGATGTGGACGTTCGATTTGCCTCCCTCATAGCAACGCCGGTCGTGTTGGAAACCTATTGCAGCACTAATCATGTTGTGAACCCCACCCGTCATGATGTGAGCCCCATCATTCCCTTTGAAGCATCTGTTGCCGACCATGTGAGTGCCTCTCTTCCCCATGTTCGCTTGGGGGAACGCAGACCACAAAGTTGGGCATCTAGCTTGTGGGAGATAGAGGCATCCATGACATCTTCTACAAAGGTGGGAGAAGCCATCGGCGAGGATTCTAGAGGAGGAATCTAATGAAGAAGAGAGATAGGAGCAGAGACCACTACACCTTGTAGAACTGGTGACAGCAACAACTTGCAACTTAGAGACCACTACACGCTGCCAGCCACATCGAAGGCCATTAGTCCTGGGTCATGGCAAACCGGGACTAATGAAAAGGTGAGGGGGGGGGGGGTGCTGCTTTAGTCACCAGTTATTTGTCCCGGTTGGTGAACCGGGACTAAAGGCACTTACCAACCGGGACTAAACCCCGTATTCCACTAGTGGTCTCTAATAATTCAACTTGTACGTGCCTCCCTTCTAACTGATTCTTATGAAGTTTTATGAAATCTTCTGAAATGAAGCTCCGGGTCAAATGCGCTAAAGGACCATCCATTATTCGCCCACTTGTGCATCTCTAGTCCTAGCATTATTCTTCATAAAATTGTAAGGATGTGACCACACTCCTCTACCAAGGTGGTCTTTCGCAAACTTCCTGGGCTTGTTCATGCCAAACATCTCCTGCTCCTAAGGACTAGGCAGAAGAAACTCACTGCCCTTGCTGCCCTTTTCTTGGATGTAGCCTTCTTGACTCCTTGTACATAATCTACTGCTTGCTTGGTTCATCAGGGTCCCTTTCTCTTCTCATGTTGTCTCTGCAGAGCTACTTATGCCCATAAGGTGTTTGATGGAAGTCCAAGCAGGATTCAGATAGGAATATGTACATAACGACCAGATGATTGGACCCAATAAATTATTTCAATGCACTTATTTTTGGCATAAAAGAGATATAGTTGACTCCATTGATGAAGAGTGCGCGCCCCATATCATTCTGTTCATAGTTCCCAAAGAGCCAAAGAGAATAGAACCAAATTGCATACGAAGTACAGACACAACTGAATTTTGTGCACCTACTCCATGTGTCTCAAACAATTCAGCTTGTACATTCCTCTATTCTAACTGATTCTTATGAAGTTTTTGCAATCTTTTAAACTGAAGCTCCAGGTCAATTGACTGAAAGGAAGATCCATTAGTCATCCACTTGTGCATATAAGATCTCTACTCCTATTATTATTCTTCATAATACGACAAGGATGTGATGACACTCCTCTGCCAAAGTGGTCTTTCGCAAACTTCCTGGGCTTGTTCATGCCAAACATCTCCTGCTCCTAAGGACTAGGCAGAAGAAACTCACTGCCCTTGCTGCCCTTTTCTTGGATGTAGCCTTCTTGACTCCTTGTACATCATCTACTGCTTGCTTGGTCCATCAGGGTCCCTTTCTCTTCTCATGTTGTCTCTGCAGAGCTACTTATGCCCATAAGGTGTTGGATGGAAGTCCAAGCAGGATTCAGATAGGAATATGTACATACGACCAGATGATTGGACCCAATAAATTATTTCAATGCACTTATTTTTGGCATAAAAGAGATATAGTTGACTCCATTGATGAAGAGTGCGCGCCCCATATCATTCTGTTCATAGTCCCCAAAGAGCCAAAGAGAATAGAACCAAATTGCATACGAAGTACAGACACAACTGAGTTTTGTGCACCTACTCCATGTGTCTCAAACAATTCAGCTTGTACATTCCTCTATTCTAACTGATTCTTATGAAGTTTCTGTAATCTTTTAAACTGAAGCTCCAGGTCAATTGACTGAAAGGAAGATCCATTAGTCATCCACTTGTGCATACAAGATCTCTACTCCTATTATTATTCTTCATAAAACGGCAAGGATGTGATGACACTCCTCTGCCAAGGTGGTCTTTCGCAAACTTCCTGGGCTTGTTCATGCCAAACATCTCCTGCTCCTAAGGACTAGGCAGAAGAAACTCACTGCCCTTGCTGCCCTTTTCTTGGATGTAGCCTTCCTGACTCCTTGTACATCATCTACTGCTTGCTTGGTCCATCGGGGTCCCTTTCTCTTCTCATGTTGTCTCTGCAGAGCTACTTATGCCCATAAGGTGTTTGATGGAAGTCCAAGCAGGATTCAGATAGGAATATGTACATAACGACCAGATGATTGGACCCAATAAATTATTTCAATGCACTTATTTTTGGCATAAAAGAGATATAGTTGACTCCATTGATGAAGAGTGCGCGCCCAATATCATTCTGTTCATAGTTCCCAAAGAGTCAAAGAGAATAGAACCAAATTGCATACGAAGTACAGACACAACTAAATTTTGTGCACCTACTCCATGTGTCTCAAACAATTCAGCTTGTACATTCCTCTATTCTAACTGATTCTTATGAAGTTTCTGTAATCTTTTAAACTGAAGCTCCAGGTCAATTGACTGAAAGGAAGATCCATTAGTCATCCACTTGTGCATATAAGATCTCTACTCCTATTATTATTCTTCATAAAACGGCAAGGATGTGATGACACTCCTCTGCCAAGGTGGTCTTTCGCAAACTTCCTGGGCTTGTTCATGCCAAACATATCCTGCTCCTAAGGACTAGGCAGAAGAAACTCACTGCCCTGGCTGCCCTTTTCTTGGATGTAGCCTTCTTGACTCCTTGTACATCATCTACTGCTTGCTTGGTCCATCAGGGTCCCTTTTGAAGGAAATATGCCCTAGAGGCAATAATAAAGTTATTATTTATTTCCTCATATCATGATAAATGTTTATTATTCATGCTAGAATTGTATTAACCGGAAACATGATACATGTGTGAATACATAGACAAACATATAGTCACTAGTATGCCTCTACTTGACTAGCTTATTAATCAAAGATGGTTATGTTTCTTAACCATAGACATGTGTTGTCATTTGATTAATGGGATCACATCATTAGGAGAATGATGTGATTGACATGACCCATCCCGTTAGCTTAGCACATGATCGTTTAGTATTCTGCTATTGCTTTCTTCATGACTTATACATGTTCCTGTAACTATGAGAATTATGCAACTCCCATTTACCGGAGGAACACTTTGGGTGCTACCAAACGTCACAACGTAACTGGGTGATTAAAAAGGAGTACTACAGGTGTCTCCAAAGGTACATGTTGGGTTGGCGTATTTCGAGATTAGGTTTTGTCACTCCGATTGTCGGGGAGGTATCTCTGGGCCCTCTCGGTAATGCACATCACTATAAGCCTTGCAAGCAATGTAGCTAATGAGTTAGTTACGGAATGATGCATTACGTAACGAGTAAAGAGACTTGCCGGTAACGAGATTGAACTAGGTATTGGATACCAACGATCGAATCTCGGGCAAGTAACATACCGATGACAAAGGGAACAACGTATGTTGTTATGCGGTTTGACCGATAAAGATCTTCGTAGAATACGTAGGAGCCAATATGGGCATCCAGGTCCCACTATTGGTTATTGACCGAGAATAGTTCTAGGTCATGTCTACATAGTTCTCGAACCCGTAGGGTCCGCACGCTTACGTTACGATGACAGTTATATTATGAGTTTATGAGTTTTGATGTACTGAAGGAGTTCGGAGTCCCGGATGAGATCGGGGACATGACGAGGAGTCTCGAAATGGTCGAGACGTAAAGATCTATATATTGGACGACTATATTCGGAGTTCGGAAAGGTTCCAAGTGATTCGGGTATTTTTCGGAGTACCGGAGAGTTATGGGAATTCACCGGGGAGTATATTGGCCTTATTGGGCTTTAGGGGAAAGAGAGAGGAGAGGTTGGGCGCCCCCCAAGGCCTAGTCCGAATTGGACTAGGGGGAGGGGCTGCGCCCCCTTCTTCCTTCTCTTCTCTTCCCCCTTTCCTTGACTCCTACTCCTACTACTTGGAAGGGGGGGAATCCTACTCCCGGCGGGAGTAGGACTCCTCCTTGGTGCGCCTCCTCCTAGGCCGGCCACCCCCTTCCTTGCTCCTTTATATACGGAGGCAGGGGGCACCCCATGACACACAAGTTGATCTACGGATTGTTCCTTAGCCGTGTGCGGTGCCCCCTTCCACCATATTCCACCTCGGTCATATCGTCGCGGAGTTTAGGCGAAGCCCTGCGCCGGTAGAACATCATCATCGTCACCACGCCGTCATGCCGACGGAACTCATCTCCGGAGTCTTTGCTGGATCGGAGGGCCGGAGATCGTCATCGAGCTGAACGTGTGCTGAACTCGGAGGCCCCGTACGTTCGGTGCTTGGATCGGTCGGATCGTGAAGACGTACGACTACATCAACCGCGTTGTGCTAACGCTTCCGCTTACGGTCTACGAGGGTACGTGGACGAACACTCTCCCCTCTCGTTGCTATGCCATCACCATGATCTTGCGTGTGCGTAGGAAATTTTTTGAAATTACTACGTTCCCCAACAGTGGTATCAGAGCCTAGGTTTTATGCATTGATGTTATATGCACGAGTAGAACACAAGTGAGTTGTGGGCGATACAAGTCATACTGCTTACCAGCATGTCATACTTTGGTTCGGCGGTATTGTGAGATGAAGTGGCCCAGACCGACATTACGCGTACGCTTACGCGAGACTGGTTTCACCGTTATGAGCACTCGTGCTTAAAGGTGACTGGCGGGTGTCTGTCTCTCTCACTTTAGCTGAATCGAGTGTGGCTACGCCCGGTCCTTGCAAAGGTTAAAACAGCACCAACTTGACGAACTATCGTTGTGATTTTTGATGCGTAGGTAAGAACGGTTCTTGCTAAGCCCGTAGCAGCCACGTAAAATTTGCAACAACAAAGTAGAGGACGTCTAACTTGTTTTTGCAGGGCATGTTGTGATGTGATATGGTCAAGACGTGATGCTATATTTTATTGTATGAGATGATCATGTTTTGTAACCGAAGTTATCGGCAACTGGCAGGAGCCATATGGTTGTCGCTTTATTGTATGAAATGCAAACGCCCTGTAATTGCTTTACTTTATCACTAAGCGGTAGCGATAGTCGTAGAAGCAATAGATGGCGTAACGACAACGATGCTACGATGCAGATCAAGGTGTCACGCCGGTGACGATGGTGATTACGATGGTGCTTTGAAGATGGAGATCACAAGCACAAGATGATGATGGCCATATCATATCACTTATATTGATTGCATGTGATGTTTATCCTTTATGCATCTTATCTTGCTTTGATTGACGGTAGCATTTTAAGATGATCTCTCACTAATTATCAAGAAGTGTTCTCCCTGAGTATGCACCGTTGCGAAAGTTCTTCGTGCTGAGACACCACGTGATGATCGGGTGTGATAGGCTCTACGTTCAAATACAACGGGTGCAAAACAGTTGCACACGCGGAATACTCAGGTTAAACTTGACGAGCCTAGCATATACAGATATGGCCTCGGAACATGGAGACCGAAAGGTCGAGCGTGAATCATATAGTAGATATGATCAACATATTGATGTTCACCGTTGAAACTACTCCATCTCACGTGATGATCGGACATGGTGTAGTTGATATTGATCACGTAATCACTTAGAGGATTAGAGGGATGTCTATCTAAGTGGGAGTTCTTCAGTAATATGATTAATTGAACTTAAATTTATCATGAACTTAGTCCTGGTAGTATGTTGCAAATTATGTTGTAGATCAATAGCTTGCGTTGTTGCTTTCATATGTTTATTTTGATATGTTCCTAGAGAAAATTGTGTTGAAAGATGTTAGTAGCAATGATGCGGATTGGATCCGTGATCTGAGGTTTATCCTCATTGCTGCGCAGAAGAATTATGTCCTCGATGCACCGCTAGGTGACAAACCTATTGCAGGAGCAGATGCAGACGTTATGAACGTTTCGCTAGCTCAATATGATGACTACTTGATAGTTTAGTGCACCATGCTTAACGGCTTAGAATCGGGACTTCAAAGACGTTTTGAATGTCATGGCCCATATGAGATGTTCCAGGAGTTGAAGTTAATATTTCAAGCAAATACCCGAGTTGAGAGATATGAAGTCTCCAACAAGTTCTATAGCTAAAAGATGGAGGAGAATCGCTCAACTAGTGAGCATGTGCTCAGATTGTCAGGGTACTTCAATCGCTTGAATCAAGTGGGAGTTAATCTTCCAGATAAGATAGTGATTGACAGAATTCTCTAGTCACCATCACTAAGTTACTAGAACTTCGTGATGAACTATAGTATGCAAGGGATGACGAAAACGATTCCTGAGCTCTTCGTGATGTTGAAATCGACGAAGGTAGAAATCAAGAAAGAGCATCAAGTGTTGATGATTGACAAGACCACTAGTTTCAAGAAAAGGGCAAAGGGAAAGAAAGGGAAACTTCAAATAGAATGGCAAAGAAGTTGCCACTCCCGTGAAGAAGACCAAAGCTGGACCAAAGCCTGAAACTGAGTGCTTACACTGCAAAGGAAATGGTCACTGGAAGCAGGAATGCCCTGAATATTTGGTGGATAAGAAGGATGGCAAAGTGAACAAGGGTATATTTGATATACAGGTTATTGATGTGTGCCTTACTAGTGTTTATAGTAGCCCCTGAGTATTTGATACTTGTTCGGTTGCTAAGATTAGTAACTCGAAATAGGAGTTACAGAATAAACAGAGACTAGTTGAAGGGGAAGTGATGATGAGTGTTGGAAGTAGTTCCAAGATTGATATGATCATCATCACACACTCCCTATATTTTCGAGATTAGTGATAAACCTAAATAAATGTTATTTAGCGTTTGCGTTGAGCATGAATATGATTTGATCATGTTTATTGCGATACGGTTATTCATTTGAAGTTAAAGAATAATTGTTATTCTGTTTACATGAATAAGACCTTCGATGGTTATACACCCAATGAAAATAGTTTGTTGGATCTCGATCGTAGTGATACACATATTCATAATATTGATGCCAGAAGATGCAAAGTTAATAATGATAGTGCAACTTATTTGTGGCACTGCCGTGTGGGTCATATCGGTGTAAAGCGCATGAAGAAACTCCATAAAGATGGATTTTTGGAATCACTTGGTTATGAATCATTTGATGCTTGCGAACCGTGCCTTTTGGGCAAGATGACTAAAACTCCGTTCTCCGTAACAATGGAACAAGCTACTGACTTATTGGAAATAATACATACCGATGTATGCGATCCAATGAGTGTTGATGCTCGTGGCAAGTATCGTTATTTTCTGACCTTCACAAGATGATTTGAGCAGATATGGGTATATCTACTTGATGAAACATAAGTCTGAAATAGTTGAAAGGTTCAAAGAATTTCAGAGTGAAGTGGAAAAATCATCGTAACAAGAAAATAAAGTTTCTGTGATTTGATCATGAAGACAAATATTTGAGTTACGAGTTTGGTCTTCAATTAAAATAATGTGGAATAGTTTCACAAACTCACGCCACCTGGAACACCACAATGTAATGGTGTGTACGAACGTCGTAATCGTACTTTACTAGATATGGTGCGATCTATGATATCTCTTATCAGTTTACCACTATCGTTTTGGGGTTATGCATTAGAGACAGCTGCATTCACGTTTAATAGGGCACCATCTAAATCCGTTGAGACGACACCGTATGAACTATGGTTTAGCAGTAAACCTAAGCTGTCGTTTCTTAAAGTTTGGAGTTGCGATGCTTATATGAAAAAGGTTTTCATCCTGATAAACTCAAACCCAAATCGGAGAAGTGCGTCTTCATAGAATACCCAAAAGGAAACTGTTGGGTACACCTTCTATCACAGATCCGAAGGCAAGATATTCGTTGCTAAAAATGGATCCTTTCAAGAGAAGGAGTTTCTCTCGAAAGAAGTGAGTGGGAGGAAAGTAGAACTTGATGAGATAACTGTATCTACTCCCTTATTGGAAAGTAGTTCATCACAAGAACCGGTTCCTGTGACAACTACACCAATTAGTGAGGAAGCTAATGATATTGATCATGAAACTTCAGATCAAGTTTCTACAGAACCTCGTAGGTCTACCAGAGTAAGATCCGCACCAGAGTGGTACGGTAATCCTATTCTGGAAGTCATGTTACTTGATCATGATGAACCTACGAACTATGAGGAAGCGATGATGAGCCCAGATTCCGCAAAATGGCTTGAGGCCATGAAATCTGAGATGGGATCCATGTATGAAAACAAAGTATGGACTTTGGTTGACTTGCCCGATGATCGGCAAGCCATTGAGAATAAATGGATTTTTAAGAAGAAGACTAACGCTGATGGTAATCTAACTGTCTATAAAGCTCGACTTGTTGCGAAAGGTTTTCGACAAGTTCAAGGGGTTGACTACGATGAGACTTTCTCACCCGTAGCGATGCTTAAGTCTGTCCGAATCATGTTAGCCATTGCTGCATTTCATGATTATGAAATTTGGCAAATGGATGTCAAGACTGCATTCTTGAATGGATTTCTAGAAGAAGAGTTGTATATGATGCAACCGGAAAGTTTTGTTGATCCAAAAGGTGCTAACAAAGTGTGCAAGCTCCAGCGTTTCATTTATGGACTGGTGCAAGCATCTCGGAGTTGGAATAAACGCTTTGATAGTGTGATCAAAGCATATGGTTTTATACAGACTTTTGGAGAAGCCTGTATTTACAAGAAAGTGAGTGGGAGCTCTGTAGCATTTCTAGTTTTATATGTAGATGACATATTGTTAATTGGAAATGATATAGAATTTCTGGATAGCATAAAGGGATACTTGAATAAAAGTTTTTCAATGAAAGACCTCGGTGAAGCTGCTTATATATTGGGCATCAAAATCTATAGAGATAGATCAAGACGCCTAAAAGGACTTTCACAAAGCACTTACCTTGACAAAATTTTGAAAAAGTTCAAAATGGATCAGACAAAGAAAGGATTCTTGCCTGTGCTACAAGGTGTGAAGTTGAGTCAAACTCAATGCCCGACCACAGCAGAAGATAGAGAGAAAATGAAAGATGTTCCCTATGCTTCAGCCATAGGCTCTATCATGTATGCAATGCTGTGTACCAGATCTGACGTATGCTTAGCTATAAGCTTGGCAGGAAGGTACCAAAGTAATCCAGGAGTGGATCACAGGACAGCGGTCAAGAACATCCTGAAATACCTGAAAAGGACTAAGGATATGTTTCTCGTATATGGAGGTGACAAAGAGCTAGTCGTAAAAGGTTACGTCGATGCAAGCTTTGACACTGATCCGGCCGATTCTAAATCGCAAACCGGATACGTATTTATATTAAACGGTGGAGCTGTAAGTTGGTGCAGTTCTAAACAAAGCGTCGTGGCGGGATCTACATGTGAAGCGGAGTACATAGCTGCTTCTGAAGCAGCAAATGAAGGAGTCTGGATGAAGGAGTTCATTTCCGATCTAGGTGTCATACCTAGTGCATCGGGACCAATGAAGATCTTCTGTGACAATACTGGTGCAATTGCCTTGGCAAAGGAATCCAGATTTCATAAGAGGACCAAGCACATCAAGAGACGCTTCAATTCCATTCGGGACCAAGTCCAAGTGGGAGACATAGAGATTTGCAAGATACATACGGATCTGAATGTTGCAGACCCGTTGACTAAGCCTCTCTCACGAGCAAAACATGATCAGCACCAAGACTCCATGGGTGTTAGAATCATTACTATGTAATCTAGATTATTGACTCTAGTGCAAGTGGGAGACTGAAGGAAATATGCCCTAGAGGCAATAATAAAGTTATTATTTATTTCCTCATATCATGGTAAATGTTTATTATTCATGCTAGAATTGTATTAACCGGAAACATGATACATGTGTGAATACATAGACAAACATATAGTCACTAGTATGCCTCTACTTGACTAGCTTATTAATCAAAGATGGTTATGTTTCTTAACCATAGACATGTGTTGTCATTTGATTAATGGGATCACATCATTAGGAGAATGATGTGATTGACATGACCCATCCCGTTAGCTTAGCACATGATCGTTTAGTATTCTGCTATTGCTTTCTTCATGACTTATACATGTTCCTGTAACTATGAGAATTATGCAACTCCCGTTTACCGGAGGAACACTTTGGGTGCTACCAAACGTCACAACGTAACTGGGTGATTATAAAGGAGTACTACAGGTGTCTCCAAAGGTACATGTTGGGTTGGCGTATTTCGAGATTAGGTTTTGTCACTCCGATTGTCGGAGAGGTATCTCTGGGCCCTCTCGGTAATGCACATCACTATAAGCCTTGCAAGCAATGTAGCTAATGAGTTACTTACGGAATGATGCATTACGTAACGAGTAAAGAGACTTGCCGGTAACGAGATTGAATTAGGTATTGGATACCAACGATCGAATCTCGGGCAAGTAACATACCGATGACAAAGGGAACAACGTATGTTGTTATGCGGTTTGACCGATAAAGATCTTCGTAGAATATGTAGGAGCCAATATGGGCATCCAGGTCCCACTATTGGTTATTGACCGAGAATAGTTCTAGGTCATGTCTACATAGTTCTCGAACCCGTAGGGTCCGCATGCTTAACGTTACGATGACAGTTATATTATGAGTTTATGAGTTTTGATGTACTGAAGGAGTTCGGAGTCCCGGATGAGATCGGGGACATGACGAGGAGTCTCGAAATGGTCGAGACATAAAGATCGATATATTGGACGACTATATTCGGAGTTCGGAAAGGTTCCGAGTGATTCGGGTATTTTTCGGAGTACCGGAGAGTTACGGGAATTCACCGGGGACTATATTGGCCTTATTGGGCTTTAGGGGAAAGAGAGAGGAGAGGTTGGGCGCCCCCCAAGGCCTAGTCCGAATTGGACTAGGGGGAGGGGCTGCGCCCCCTCCTTCCTTCTCTTCTCTTCCCCCTTTCCTTGACTCCTACTCCTACTACTTGGAAGGGGGGGAATCCTACTCCCGGCGGGAGTAGGACTCCTCCTTGGTGCGCCTCCTCCTAGGCCGGCCACCCCCTCCCTTGCTCCTTTATATACGGGGGCAGGGGGACACCCCATGACACACAAGTTGATCTACGGATTGTTCCTTAGCCGTGTGCGGTGCCCCCTTCCACCATATTCCACCTCGGTCATATCGTCGCGGAGTTTAGGCGAAGCCCTGCGCCGGTAGAACATCATCATCGTCACCACGCCGTCGTGCTGACGGAACTCATCTCCGGAGTCTTTGCTGGATCGGAGGGCCGGAGATCGTCATCGAGCTGAACGTGTGCTGAACTCGGAGGCCCCATACGTTCGGTGCTTGGATCGGTCGGATCGTGAAGACGTACGACTACATCAACCGCGTTGTGCTAACGCTTCCGCTTACGGTCTACGAGGGTACGTGGACGAACACTCTCCCCTCTCGTTGCTATGCCATCACCATGATCTTGCGTGTGCGTAGGAAATTTTTTGAAATTACTACGTTCCCCAACACCTTTCTCTTCTCATGTTGTCTCTGCAGAGCTACTTATGCCCATAAGGTGTTTGATGGAAGTCCAAGCAGGATTCAGATAGGAATATGTACATAACGACCAGATGATTGGACCCAATAAATTATTTCAATGCACTTATTTTTGGCATAAAAGAGATATAGTTGACTCCATTGATGAAGAGTGCGCGCCCCATATCATTCTGTTCATAGTTCCCATAGAGCCAAAGAGAATAGAACCAAATTGCATACGAAGTACAGACACAACTGAATTTTGTGCACCTACTCCATGTGTCTCAAACAATTCAGCTTGTACATTCCTCCATTCTAACTGATTCTTATGAAGTTTCTGCAATCTTTTAAACTAAAGCTCCAGGTCAATTGACTGAAAGGAAGATCCATTAGTCATCCACTTGTGCATATAAGATCTCTACTCCTATTATTATTCTTCATAATACGACAAGGATGTGATGACACTCCTCTGCCAAGGTGGTCTTTCGCAAACTTCCTGGGCTTGTTCATGCCAAACATCTCCTGCTCCTAAGGACTAGGCAGAAGAAACTCACTGCCCTTGCTGCCCTTTTCTTGGATGTAGCCTTCTTGACTCCTTGTACATCATCTACTGCTTGCTTGGTCCATCAGGGTCCCTTTCTCTTCTCATGTTGTCTCTGCAGAGCTACTTATGCCCATAAGGTGTTTGATGGAAGTCCAAGCAGGATTCAGATAGGAATATGTACATAACGACCAGATGATTGGACCCAATAAATTATTTCATTGCACTTATTTTTGGCATAAAAGAGATATAGTTGACTCCATTGATGAAGAGTGCGCGCCCCATATTATTCTGTTCATAGTTCCCAAAGAGCCAAAGAGAATAGAACCAAATTGCATACGAAGTACAGACACAACTGGATTTTGTGCACCTACTCCATGTGTCTCAAACAATTCAGCATGTACATTCCTCTATTCTAACTGATTCTTATGAAGTTTCTGCAATCTTTTAAACTGAAGCTCCAGGTCAATTGACTGAAAGGAAGATCCATTAGTCATCCACTTGTGCATGTAAGATCTCTACTCCTATTATTATTCTTCATAATACGACAAGGATGTGATGACACTCCTCTGCCAAGGTGGTCTTTCGCAAACTTCCTGGGCTTGTTCATGCCAAACATCTCCTGCTCCTAAGGACTAGGCAGAAGAAACTCACTGCCCTTGCTGCCCTTTTCTTGGATGTAGCCTTCTTGACTCCTTGTACATCATCTACTGCTTGCTTGGTCCATCAGGGTCCCTTTCTCTTCTCATGTTGTCTCTGCAGAGCTACTTATGCCCTTAAGGTGTTTGATGGAAGTCCAAGCAGGATTCAGATAGGAATATGTACATAACGACCAGATGATTGGACCCAATAAATTATTTCAATGCACTTATTTTTGGCATAAAAGAGATATAGTTGACTCCATTGATGAAGAGTGCGCGCCCCATATCATTCTGTTCATAGTCCCCAAAGAGCCAAAGAGAATAGAACCAAATTGCATACGAAGTACAGACACAACTGAATTTTGTGTACCTACTCCATGTGTCTCAAACAATTCAGCCTGTACATTCCTCTATTCTAACTGATTCTTATGAAGTTTCTGCAATCTTTTAAACTGAAGCTCCAGGTCAATTGACTGAAAGGAAGATCCATTAGTCATCCACTTGTGCATATAAGATCTCTACTCCTATTATTATTCTTCATAAAACGGCAAGGATGTGATGACACTCCTCTGCCAAGGTGGCCTTTCGCAAACTTCCTGGGCTTGTTCGTGCCAAACATCTCCTGCCCCTAAGGACTAGGCAGAAGAAACTCACTGCCCTTGCTGCCCTTTTCTTGGATATAGCCTTCTTGAGTCCTTGTACATCATGTACTGCTTGCTTGGTCCATCAGGGTAGACTGACTGACACATGTATCTGTGTGTCAGGAAAGAGCACAAAATTGTCATGGTGGAGTCACATTCTCTGTTCACATGTTCTTTTTAATTCTTTTGAAATTTCTTCGTTTGCAAATTCTAGCTTGTGATAGAAGACTTCAGCTGTTGCCTAAACGGTTGCAGTAACCAAATTGAAAGAAAAACAAACAATGGGTGTACGAAGCGAACCTGTGAAGATGCAAGAAAGAGCAGAATGACCGTGTAATAGGTTCCGTGTGGCGACTGCCATCTTGCTTGCGTCCTTTTGGCGTACTGCGTCTTTGTCAACATTGATGGATCAGTGCATCGCTAAATACATGTTAATAAAAAGAAGGCAAGTCGTAGGAGTACCAGTTATCACGTTGATTCGGGGCGAAAGCTCAGATCCTCCTCTTAACTTGCAGATTTAATTTTTGGCTTGGCAGTTATTAGAGAGAAACCAGAGTCGGTGTTCTTACAGGAAGTCGGAGTTGTATGCTATAAAATGGTGTGGTAAGACAACACCTAATTACCCTCTCTCAATTAGGACATGGTTGGGCCCTCCTCCTTTTATCCGGGCTTGGGACCGGCTATGCAATACAAATGTTACATTGAAAAAAATCACATAGGCAGAGTTCCCCACCCACCCTCCCAAAATATGACTTTTTTTTGTTTTCCAAATTTTTATTTTTTTACCGTTTCCATTTTTCAAATAAAACATTTTTTTGATTTTTTTCGTTTTATATATTTTTTTTTGCCTATTTGGGTTTTTTTTACCACTCGTGAGCCCTTAGGCCGACTGCAAACCTGAAAATAATCGGTGCAAACAGTATAGGTAAGGCCGTTACAAAGGGCTGATCCACAAATCGAAATGGACTACCAGACGATGTATGGACCTTCAAGACACACGCGGATAATTTCAGCGTTCCTGCCTTCCTCGTGCCTGAGGTTGCGCTGCTTGTGGAGTTGAATATGCATGAGAAGTTAGTGTTGGCATGCGTCATAATCAACCAGCGCGGAGCACGGTGCTGAATACTGTTAGAGAAGATTAAACAGAATAACCAAAATAGCGCTTAAAAAAAAGAATAAGATGGCTTACCTGAGCTCAGCAAGTCTTTCCACTGCTCTCACCAGCAGCATATGCCTTCTCCAAGGCCGCGAGAGATCCACTGAAGCTGGCTATTGTTGAGGAGTTCTCACCATCTTGTCCACTCTGTGCCTGAATAGCAGTGTTGGTTGCTACGACGTCGATCATGCCAGGTTGAGCTTCTATGGCCGAGTCGCTGAATAAACCGATGAACGTGCCGCTGGTATCGGCCGACCCTCCATGGCTGAGAATGGTTTCAACGTCGACCTGAGCGTGCATGGGCGAACAACTAAGATGCGGTCTTAAGTAACAAACCGCGCGGCAATTGATTAATGGCCATCTGATCTGACCCTATGGTAAATGATCTTGATGGCTCACCTGAGCTGAGCTAGGCTCTCCACTGCTCTCACGACGAGCAGCAAGGGCCTGCTCCACAGCCGGCAACATCCTGGAGACGTTCTCACCATCATCTTGGCCACTTTCCAGCGTTGCAGCTGCACCCTGTGCCACAGTAATAGCCAACATGCTGTTGACATCATTATCTTGGCCACTCTCTGGTGTCGCAACCGCTTCTTGTGCCAAACTTCTAGCCAGCATGCTGTTGGCACTGATAGCACCGCTCAATCCCTGTTTAATTGTGTGATTAAAAGAATGGTTAATCAAGCAACATTGCGTCTAATTAACCATGATAAACTGCAAGCCCACAACTTTCCGAATATCATGTTTACAAAAAGAAAAACAAAGGTGTTTCTAGCCGTTGGGCTGGCATATGCATGTATACGGTGAAGGATTGAAGAGTAAGAGCCACAATTAATGGTGATCTCCTAAGTTTTTTTCTTTTTTGAACAAGTCTATGTCCAATGAGATGGCACACCTGAGCTGAACTAGGCTCTCCATTGCTAACCATAGCACAAAAGCGCGGCACCAGGGCGTGCAGTATTTGACTCATTATCGTGGAGAAGTTCTCCCTGCTTTCACTGCCACTCAATCCCTGCTTAATTGTGTGATTAAAAAGATGGTTGACCAAAGCAAACATGTTGATACATACAGCTAGAGATCGAAGAGTAAGTACACGACACATAGTTAATGGAGATCTCTTATGTTAAACACCACGACTCACCTTAGCCGAGTTAGGCCCACCACTGTTCGTACTTGCAGCGAGGGCCTTCTCCATGAGAAATAATACTAGGCTATTCATCTTGCAGAAGTTCTCATCATCTTGGTTACTCTCCAGTGCCGCATCCACACTCACACTACTAGCCAACATGTTGTCGGCACCGCCTAGGCTGCTCAATCCCTTCTTCATTGTGTAAATCAAAGAACAGTTAATTAAACAACACTAGTACAACAAATAAACTTAGTAAATGCAAGCACACAACTATCAAAATATCATCATTGCAAATAACAAAGGTCATTCTCTGGCTGGTGGAGTGGCGTCATAACTCATAATCAGCGCGAGCACGTCAATACATGTGGTTAAAGGTCAAAGAGTAGGTAGATGGAGAACCACAGTTAAAGGTAATCTTTGTTAATATAAGATGGCTCACCTGAGCTGAACTAGGCTTGCCACTATTTGCACCAGCAACAAAGATGGGCTCCATGCTCGATAACATTTGCCTCATTATCATGGAGAAGGTTTCACCATCTTGGCTACTCTCCGGTGCCGGAGCCACACCCACACTGGTACCCAATGTGTTGGCACCAACTATGCCACTCAGTCCCTGCTTAATTGTGTAATTAAAAGAACAGTTAATCAAACAACACTACAACGAATAAACTTACTGAATTGCACGCCCACAACTTTCAAAATATCATCATTGTAACCTTATCCTCTAGGAATTAGAAGATACTTGGGTCTTCTCCTCTCCGTCTGGCAACTAAAGAAGGTGGACTTACAATTCCTAGAGGATAAGGTTGCGAACAAGTTAGTCACCTATGAACGACAAAACATTACCATCATTGGACACAAGAGTCAAGTCTGTCATCACCTTCCAAGGAGTAAATTGCTGAAAGCCACAACATTTTTGGCTAGGGTACTGCAAAACTACCGCTTTTTGCCAAAAATCACGAAAGACCACCCCTTCTGTGGAAAGTGAGTAACAAATCCGACTAATTCAAAACTGAACCGCAACTAAACATAAAACTGACCGACTAGACCCTGATGTCAGGCGGGCGTGGCATATCTACGTAGACAATACGCTGAGGTGGCTGGCAAGAGTCCCACATGTCAGCCCCTCACCTCTTTTCTCTCTCTCTCATTTTTCCTCTAGATCTTCTCTCTCTCAAAGTTCCCTCTGCCCCGTATGCACGGCCCCATGCCATGGAGCTTTGCCGCCGCCGCACCGTCGGACTCCGGATCCGACCGAAATCAGTCTCCCGCCTCCAGATCCGCCCTCCGCCATTGTTTCCCTTACAAAACAGGGTCCAACCACCGCCGCAAAGCCCCCGCATCGCCATCGTCGATTGGACTCGAACCCCACCGCCGCAAGGCCCTGCATCGCCGTCGTCGCCGATTCACTAGAGGCCGGCCACGTTAGGAGTATCTGGCGGCAAGGAGATGCTCCGCCCGAGCCGCTCGCTAGGGTCTCGCAGCTGGCCACGACCGCGTCCGCCACCACCGCAGGGCCGCTGCATCGCCGCCGTCGCCGATTCACCAGTGGCCGGCCACACCGGGAGCATCTAGCGGTGAGGAGACGCTCTGCTTGAGCCACTCACCAGCGTCTCGCGGTTCGGCACGGCCGGGTCAGCCGCTGCCGACTGACCTCGATCCCCTACGTGCTGGGCGCGCTCGCACGGCAGCTCAGCCTTGTTGGAGCAAGACGGGCCCTGGGCGCACGCCAGCTCGGCCTCGCTGGAGTAGGCAAGGTGGCGGGCACACGACGAGGAGTAGGCAGGGGGCGGGTGCGTGCGACGACGAGCAAGCGGGGGGAGGGGGGTCACACTACTAGCCAACGTGTTGTTGGCACCGCCTATGCTGCTCAATCCCTTCTTAGTTGTGTAAATAAAGAACAGTTAATCAAACAACACTAGTACAACAAATAAACTTAGTAAATGCAACCACACAACTTTCAAAATATCATCATTGCAAATAGCAAGGGTCATTCTCTGGCTAGTAGAGTGGCGTCATCAGTCGTAATCAGCGCGAGCATGTCAATAAATGTGGTTAAAGATCAAAGACTAGATAGATGGAGAACCACAGTTAAAGGCAATCTTTGGTAATATAAGATGGCTCACCTGAGCTGAACTAGGCTCGCCACAGTTTGCACCAGCAGCAAAGATAGGCTCCATGCTCGATAACATTTGCATCATTATCATGGAGAAGGTTTCACCATCTAGGCTACTCTCCGGTGCCGGAGCTAGACCCACACTAGTACCCAATGTGCTGGCACCAACTATGCCACTCGGTCCCTGCTTAATTGTGTAATTAAAAGAACGGTTAATCAGACAACACTACAGGGAATAAACTTACTGAATTGCACGCCCACAACTTTCAAAATATCATCATTGTAACCTTATCCTCTAGGAATTAGAAGATACTTGGGTCTGTCTGCCAACTAAAGAAGGTGGACTTACAATTCCTAGAGGATAAGGTTGCGACCAAGTTAGTCACCAACGAAGGACAAAACATTACCATCATTGGACACAAGAGTCAAGTTTGTCATCACCTTCCAAGGAGTAAATTGCTGAAAGCCACCACATTTATTGCTAGGGTACTGCAAAACTACCGCTTTTTGCGAAAAATCACGAAAGACCACCCCTTCTGCGCAAAGTGAGTAACAAATCTCACTAGTTCAAAACTGAACCGCAACTAAACATAAAACTGACCGACTGGACCCAGATGTCAGGCGGCGTGGCATATCTACGTAGACAATACGCTAAGGTGGCTGGCAATAGTCCCACATGACAGCCCATCACCTCTTTTCTCTCTCTCTCTCTCTCTCTCATTTTTTCTCTCGATGTTCTCTCTCTCAAAGTTCCCTCTGTCCCGTATGCACGGCTCCATGCCATGGAGCTTTGCCGCCGCCGCTGCACCGCCGGACTCCGGATCGACCGGAATCAGTCTCCCGCCTCCACATCCGCCCTCCACCGTTTTTTCCCTTACAAAACAAGGTCCAACCACCGCCGCAGGGCCCCCGCATCGCCGCCGTCGATTGGACTCGAACCCCACCGCTGCAGGGCCCCTACATCGCCGTCGTTGCCGCTTCACTAGTGGTAGGCTGCGTCTGGAGCATCTGGTGGCAAGGAGAGGCTCCGCCCGAGCCGCTCACCAGGGTCTCGCGGCTATCCACGGCCGCGTCCACCGCCGCCGACTAACCTCGAACCCACCACCGCAGGGCCCCTGCATCGCCACCGTCGCCGATTTACCAGTGGCCAGCCACACCGGGAGCATCTAGCAGTGAGGAGACGCTCCGCTCGCCAACGTCTCATGATTGGGCATGGCCGCGTCTGCTGCTGCTGACTGACCTCGATCCCCTATGTGTCGTGTGTGCGCACACGGCAGCTCGGCCTTGTCAGAGCAGGCCGGGGCCTGGGTGCACGCCAGCTCGGCATCGCCGGAGCAGGCAGGGTGGCGGGCACGCGACGAGGAGCAGGCAGGAGGGGCTGGCGCGTGCGACGAGGAGCAAGCGGAGGGGGGGGGGGGGGCACAGGAGCTCAGCCTCGTCGGAGCGGACTGGGGTGCAGGCGCATGGCAACTCGACCTAGCCCGAGCGAGCTAGCTAGGAAGGATGGACAGGACACACACACACACACACACACACACACACACACACACACACACACACACACACACACACACACACATATATATATATAGAGAGAGACGAGGTGTGGCGGATAAGTGGGACCCCTGTCCACCGCAGCAGGTCAAACATTGACTAGGACTAATCTTTGCCACATGAGCCCAGACATGTAGGTCCCACTAGTCAAGTTTGCTATTAACGCCACTCAGTTTTGAATTAGTGGAATTTGATACTCACTTGCCATAGAAGTGGTGGTGTTTCGTGATTTTTGGCAAAAGCGGTAGTTTTGTAGTACCCTAGCCACAAATGTAGTGGCTTTCAGCAATTGACAACCCCCCAAGCGGTTATTCATCCAACCACTTTGCACAATGACAACAAGCTTGAAAGGGCTTTCCTCTGGTCCGGCTCGGATACGACGGAGGGTGCAAAATGCAAGGTGAATTGGAAGGTTGTTTCGAATTTCAGTTCTAGAGAATTTATTGGTTTCATTTAGGGTTTGGAAAAAATTTTCACTTGAATTTGATAGAAAACAAATGAAATATTTTTAAAGTTCAAAAATAATTTAATATTTGAAATTGCTGAAATATTTTGACCAAAGGCAGTTATTTCAGTATCTATCATAATCATAATTATACTGAAAGTGAAAAGCAAGCGTTAAACTGTAAGCCCACAACGTTCAGAAATATTATCATTTGTTCATTAACAGAAATAAAGAGAGGTGATTTTCCAGCTGGTTGAGTGGCATATGCATAAGAATTTAGTGTTGATACTTGATGCACGTCCTAACTAGCGCCGAGCACAGCAACGCATAAGGTTAGAGAGGAATTGCTCTATGTATCTTAAACAAGATGGTATACCTTTGAGCTAGCCTTTCCGCTGCTCTCGTCAGCAGCTGAGGTTTGCTCCATTGTCGGGATTAATTCCTTCAGCATCCAGAATAAGTTCGTAGCATCACCTTGGCCACTCTCTGGGCCAGCACCCACACGCTGCTCCACACTAGCAGTGCTTGCTACTGAGCGCGTGAAACCAGGTAGTTGATATCCTAGGTGACCTAGGTTTGGACTGGGAGACAGGCCACCCGCAACGAGAGGAGGCGTCGTGGGTTGGTGGTCCATGTACTGCTCAAAAAAATCTGCCACATCCTGCATTATCCCTTTAATCCCTTTGGAAATATCAGAGGCGGAGGCAGACAGCAGGTACCCATCTTCGTCGCGCTCCATAATCGCAAGAAACTCAGGGTGCCCCGCGCACCTGGTGTCAATGCTCGCATATGCAGCTGAGACAATTCCTGCTCCAGTTAAAGATCGAATGTGGCTGTCCTCAGCTGTCATCCTGTCGGTAGAGACTTGGGTCTTATCTTTAGTAGACTGAAAGAATTATAGTAATTAATAAACTGAATGATCAAAGCAAATATGCAGATACTAAAGAAAAACAAATTCTTAACAATGACTGTTGTGTTACTACTTACTGTTCTCTCCATCCCAAAATAAGTGACACAAGTTTGTACTAACTTTAAAGGGAGTACATAGGATGGCCCTTAATTACCTGAGACGTGCAGGTGGAGCTCATTGTAAATAGGACTTGTCCTTCGCCCTCTGGTCTTCTCGGAATCACTCCACCTGCGCACTGAGGTGCATGGCATGGAGGCAAAGGATTAATCCGTACTACTCCCTCTGTCCCATAATGTAAGACGTTTTTTTTATACTATACTAGAATCAAAAAATGTTTTACATTATGGGACGGAGGGAGTAGCTTTTTGTCTCTTCCCCGTAGAGTAATTTCCGTTTTAGAATCTGCTGACATACGAGATTTATTACCTGAGACGGAGAGCCTGTGCCATTTGTAGCGTCACCTGCTCTGAGGGTCGGTGGTGGTCCGTAAGCTAATATAATCCGAGCCATCCGGCCCGAGATTAGATCAACTAAGGCAGGGTCGTGTTCTAGATGGCTAGATGTCCTGCTCCTGGCACTATCTTCAACTAGATTCAGCATATCTTCGAATAAATGCAGCATCTCCAATCCAACCTGGGCCAAAAATGCACACAAGAAGTTAGGTAGAACCTCATGTTATGGAAGGAGACGAGCGATGCAAGCTGCAAGATCGAACGTACGTTGTTCCATCTCTTTATGGAGAGGGCTGGTCTGTTGGGGTGATCTCGGCTCGCCTGCCTTAGCTTTTCCTCTGCGTCCTGCACCTCCTGGATGCTGCAGCCCTTGCAGTCAAGGTGGTACGTGGCCCTCTCGAGATGAGGCATGTTTCCAATCAGGCCAACATCTGTGCCCTTCCTGACCTTGACACAGCCAACCTCCAGTTCCTGGATCTTTGGTAGTGCATTTTTCCCGCATGTCAGCTCAATGTTTGTGTTGAGATACTCCAACTTCTGGAACTCAACATTGCCGTCCTTGCCCGCGATGTACGAGAGGCTGCTGTCCTCGCTGTAAAGGTAGAGCGAGCGGAGCGACAGCATCTGCCCGAGCATCTCCAGGTGTTCCGCGGCTAGGACCTCCACCTGCAGCAGTACCTTGGAGAGTTTCGGGACACACAAGTGGTGGATCCACGGTGTCTGCTTGGACAGGATAACCCCGAACAACAGCAGCTGTCGGAGCTCCGGATTTGGCACGCTGTCTTCCCAGCCATCAAGGCGAACCTTTCCCTTTGTGTCGAACCATATCTGTAGGACCTGGAGCTCCTTCAGATGGCACAGGGATTCCACCAGTACCTTCTGCATCCCCTTGTCCATCTCGTCAAAGTGGATTACGAGCACCCGCAGCTTGGTCAGCTTTCCGAGCTCGGCGGAAAACCCAGGGGACTTGTCCGCTGAGTACAGCCACAACTCTTCTAGGGACGTGAGCTCCCCTACCTTACCCATCATCCTCGTGCCCTTGCCAGCACGCAGACACCTCAGCTTCCTTAGATTCTCGATGAATGACGGTAGCTCACTGATGCTAGTTGCCCTCACGTCTAGTGTCTGTAGGACTTCGAAGTGTCCTTCTTCCGCTGGAAACTTGGCTATGGGTGTGCCGACAAGCCCAATGTACTTCAGCCCATTCAGTTTCCCGAGTTCGTCCAGTTCACTATCTCCCATGGATAAATCACAAGCTTCCAAACTTACTACACGGAGCCGTTTAAACTTATCGAGTGGGGGAAAACTACTACCGGTACACGCACTGGCATAAAATGACAGCACCTCCCCCACTTCCAGGCTAGTGTTCTGATTTATTGTTTCGTGGATGGCTAATCTATGAATGGGCCCGGTTTGAGATGTGCTCTCTTGCTTCCTGTCTAGCACCGTGAAGAAATTCACAGTCTTGCTGCTTGACACGCCACGGATGAGGGCCCACATCAAACTGTGGATGCCACAACCACCTTGGCCGAGGTCACGAGGGCTCACCGCCCATTGGATCATACTCCTATCTATTAGATTGTTTAAATAGTGCTCCCCGGTCTCAAATGATCCATCAGGAAGAAGGCCTTCTGCTATATCGGAGGCAACATATATACCTGGATTCCCTGGATGACCTCGCCTCTGGGTCCATGTGCTATCCATCCCTCGCGTCGCCTCGCCTGAGGCGACCCGGGGGCAAACCCTAATCCCCTCCGCGCCTCCCCCTCCCTCTCCCCTCCCTCCGCCGCCGCCTGAGGTGCTCGCCGGCCCGGCCGCGCGACACCTATGAAGGTGGCGGCGGGGATCTGGTGGCTTCGCCTTCGCGGAGGGCCACGGCGTCCGGGGCGGCGGCTCCGATGGGAGATGTCCGGCGTGGCCAGTGCGGCGGGCTGCGCCGGCGGGTGCTGGCGGGCTGCCTCCCTGGCCGTGCGGTCGGCGGGGGGGTGGCGGGCGATGGCGAGGCGGCGCCCCCGCGTGGGTCGTCCTACGCTCCTGGAGAAGCTCCGTTCCCGCCCGTGATCTGCTCCGATCTGCGCCCTGCTCCAGCCCCTGGTGGCTTCGGTCGCTGTCTTGGGGGTCTGGACGGACGGATCTGGTGGTTGGGCGTGATTCCGGGGGAAACCCCTGGCCGGCGCGGCGGCCTCACCAAAGGTGACGTCTTCGGCGTTGTGGTCCTTCCTGGAGGCTTTGGTGTGGTTCTCCCCTCCCACTTCTCCCTCGAGCACAGGTGAAAACCTGCCCTCCCCTTGCATGGTCGATGGCGGCATCCGGTGCCGTGATCCTTCTTGAAGGCGTCTTCCGGGGATTGCTCGTGTGGGGTGGAGATGCTGGTGGCGTGGTGACGGTTGGCCTTCTCCATGGATCTTCGCCTTCGTCCGATGACTTGCGGTTGTGAGCCGTTTCGCTTAGCACTAATGTACTTGCCGTGGTGGAGCGGTACTTCATCTCACTCATTGATGGCGGCGAGGATCGGCGGCATGGTGCTGTGGAGGTTCGCCGTTCGATGCGCGGAGATGGACTCGCGCAGGAGGAGGTTGCTGTCTGGCGTCATGGTGACGCCGATGGCTGAGTGGCCAGACAAGGTAGAAACCTCACTATGATCTGAAGATGGACCTGCGGAAGATGGTGGCGACGACACATGAGTGCGTCTGACCGGATTGTGCCCCAGACCCGGTATGTGGCTCGGCTGGGGATTCCGAATATGTTTCGGTTTCCGGCTTTTGATGTTAGGCTTAGGTGAGTGGTTTGGGTAGTGGCCCAGCTAGCACCCCTTCATCATTTTGGGTAGGAGTAGTGGCATGTGTTGCCAAGATGGTGGATTCAGACTTATTGTTGTAATACTTTGTAAGGTCCTCGAGAATAATTAATAATATGGCCGTGTGCATCTCCCGGATGCAGAGGCCGGGGGTCATCCCTCTTTTCTAAAAAAAAAACCCACATCCATATCAGCATATTCTTCTCGATCCACTGGCCTTCTCGGAACAGGCTTAGGTACAAAAAACATTTCTTGAGATGATCGGGTAGATCATTATAGCTATAATACATCACCTTCATCATGTTCTCAAAAGCAATGTCCTCTTTGTGCTCATCAAAATCAATCTTATCGTACACACTAGGCCACTCCTTACTTTCAATTTCAGCAAGCAAGCTACCTATCATTTTGATAGCTATTGGCACACCCCCACATTTAGACAAAATATTATCTGGCAGGTTAGCAAAATCAGTGTTTTTGTTTTTACCTTTAGAGCAAGATATTGTGATGTGAAGCAACTCTTTTGAGTCTTCAGTGGAAAGTGGTTTGATGTTGCAAATGTCATCATCAGCAACTCCTTTGGGAATTTTGCGGTTACGACTCGTGGTGATGATTTTACTTCCAGCTTTACCCACACAAGCATATTTAATCAAGACCCATATTTCATCATCCCATAGATCATCAATGACAATTAAGTACCTATTCACATCAAAAGGCAAGAGCCTTGCATGAATGATCATGAAAATAAATCTGCTTGATTAAACTCAAAAATTCAGGATAAGAATGCAGAGATGTAGATTTACCAATAGCAATACATCATTTCATTCTAAAATGCTTATGTAGTGGCGTTTATAGTGCTGTTTATTTGTATAATGGACGTCACAATGAATTTCAAAAGTTCATTTTGCACTCAGTCTATTCTATCACTTTCATATATACGGCAAGCCTGTGTAATAAACTAATTGATACTAGAGAAGATTCACTCCATACCTAACTATACCTTTAGATCGCATTAAGCTTTCCGAAAAGAAAGACAAGTGGGTGAGCTGCTCAGCAATCCAGCTATTCTACAACTGGTTGTAGATTAGTTATTCTACAACTCTTTTCTCTGGTACTGTTTTTTCACAAAATTTACAAGTTGTTTGTCTAAATTATGCAAGTGAACCAGATTTTTACGCCAGGTAAATGTTATCTTACCTTAGAAGTCAAGAGTAACATAATGAAATATATACTATGTTGGAACTTTCCCTCAGGATCGATCACATCAAACTAGACGAACACAAACATTAAAAAAAACATGTATCCTAGGGCTCTACTCATGCCCTCTTCTTCTCACAGACGAATACAAGCGCTAAAAAAAAAACATGTAGCCAATGGCCCTCGTCGTGCCACCCCGTAAAAAAAGGGCCCTCGTCATGCATTCTTGTTCTCTTTACTTCTTCTCTTGTTTTTCTTCATGTTCTCTTCTCTGATCTTCACTCGTCGAAGCTTCGGAACTAGTCTCAACTATTATATCCGCACACTAAGTATGACTCGTTTGGAAACATGCAGCGCGCTTCCTTTGCCCTAGCTACCATATTGTGCCACTACCATTGCTTGGACGCTGCCTTGCACTCGGTTCGCACCATACTTCTATTTTACTCCCTCCTTCCATCTATATAGGGCCTAATGCGTTTTTCAAGACCGCCTTTGACTATTGACACGATTAATAGTACATGAGATGTATAATGCGAAAATTATATCATAGGAAGCTCCTTTCACTTACGAATTTGACGGTATGCTTTGTGTAACTTGCATGTCATATATTATTGCTCTAACATTTGGTCAAAGTTAGCCTCGAAAAAATAGGCCCTATATAGATGGAAGGAGGGAGTACTTGCTTGTAGTAGATTCTTTCTCTGTGGGTTACACACCTCATCTGTTTGTGATGGCATCTCCTACCACCGTCCGCCTTCGCCATCACACCGAATCCACACTAGCTGCAACCAGAACACTCCACGAGGACATGAACATAACTCACGGAATACCATGCACAGCACTTCAACTCCAACAAATCATCACAGGGACGAGCACATGGAAATGACCAAGACTAACAAACATGACGCCGGTCGAACATGTGAACTTGCACGTCTCCTTGACTCATCATGTCCCCCCCCCCCCCCCCGGACAATGATCTTGATGACCTCCTACAGCGCGCCTCGGCACCACTGCCTCCATCAACGATCACCTTTCACCGCCTTGCCGACAACAACCCGCCATCTTTCTCTTTGTTGCTCTGCCGAACGATGATCGCCTGATCCTCTTCATCACTGCCCCACCCAGTGTTTTGATGGACCGCCGCCGGACGGTAGTAGGGATTGCCTCCTTGAGGAAAGCGTGGCTTCAAATCCTCGACTTTGCTCTAGATACTAGTTGTTAAAACTCGTCCACAGATCGATCACATAAAAATCACACGACCGCGCGCACGCGTAAAACTTGTAGCCAAGGATCCTTATTGTGCCCTATCTTTCTCTTTATTTTCTTTTCGCAAGGGCACGGCCGTCTAAGCAACCAAAACCTACACGGCTGTGTTGATTACAAACGGACTAGTACTAGGACTCAGGACCCTCCGTGCATTAGGACACAACTTATGGCATACAAGCCGACTTGTACTACTCGGACAGGATTTACTCAAATACAACGCTAATTAACTCTGGCTATGGAAACCTCGTGCATCCAGCAAGATTAGATTACGCTAACATACTAGACATTTTTATTTATTTACATGACAAGAAGTCGCATAGAAAAACTTGTGTAAAATATACACACCGATGTTTTTTTTTTTTACATTGTTATGTCTTATGTCTGTCTGGCGCTTTTTATGTCAAATTTTGGGTCGTAGGTCAACATGAATGTAAATATTTGCAACCAAGCGGTCAGCATGGTAAGCTACCAAAAAATATTGCAATCAATGAATGTAACTATTTGCATACCAAATGTAAATTCTGAAATTTAACGACGTAGGAAAATTCTGAGATGCAAATTAACTTATTCTGTAATGAACTCTAGGTGCTGAATATGTATGCGTACCTCTTATTCTCGAGGGAAACACGCAGCTGTTTGGCTAGCTGACGTTGGTCTGGTTTATTGCCATAAATCTCAATGCGAAGTTCATCTAAGAGGTCCCTCAAAACCTGCTCTGGGCCAGCTCTCTGACCGATGGAGACAAAAGCTCCGCAATCAAAATCCCCTTTGATCTTGTCGTAGACTGCTTGAGCAAGGGTGGTCTTGCCCATCCCCGCCATCCCGATAATGGAGACATGATCGCTCTTGGACAGCTTCTTGGTTAGCTCATCAACTTCCCCGCCTAAGCCAACAGGCTTTGATTCCATGGTGTACAGAGCGAGGATACGCGGGTCCACTCTCCGTGTGCAAGTACTTTCCAGGGTACTCTTGCTAGGATACGTGCCATGCCGCTCACGCAGCTCCTTAACCTTGTTTCGTATATCATCGATGTAGATGTCTATATCATGGTAAATAATCTGCTTTCTCGCACCAGGAATGGTGTCGTTCTTGGTTGACTCGATGCGCACCAAGAAGGAGTGGAGGCACGTCTCGATGGCATGGGACATACTGCTGACCTCGTCGGCCTGGAGCTTCATCTGCCGGTCAAGCTGCAGGTCTGGTGCCAGGTTGGAGACTTCCCCAAGAAAAGCATGCATGCTCATCAGCTCGGCCTTGAGGCTCTCCAGCTTGGTCTTCACGGTCTTGTCGAGGAACCACTCGTGCATGAGCAGATTCACAAGAGAGGGCACGCTGATGCCAAAAGCCGCTGCGCCGAACTCGACGGCCATGCTCGCACGGTGGACTCTCAACCTCTCTTGCTAGCTAGCTCTTTCTCTCGACTTCCTTTGAGAAGCTCTTGATTGGTAGCGTGGTTGCTTGGCTTGGGTGCGCATATGTATTGGCTAGCTTGCTGCAAGTGGAGCTATAAATAAGATCCAAGATACAATATGCTGGTGATTTTTTGGAGGCATAAATATTTTGTTGACCACATGCATGCTGGTGTCCTTCGTGCTGCTGCGCAATTTCTAAAGGACTCGCCTTGCCGGTCTAGGCGGAAGAATATAGTGCGTTTCACATGCGTGCAACCTGGTATTACTTCCAAGATAAGCAAAGGGCTGTCTTTCCCCGCAGGTTCATCTCCTTATAAAACAAATGCACGCCATGGCATATGGCCGCCACTAACATGCGTGTGAAGACCGTCCTTATGCACACCTAGGCGACTTTGCAACCCCTCTTATTACCATAAAGTATGATTTTCTCCCACATTATAGATAAAGCAACATCCGATACAACCAGCTCGCTGGGGCCGCAGCATAAACAAACCCAAAGGAAAAAGAAAGAAAAAGAAAGAGAAATAAATGCCAACAACGACAGATCAACAAAACGAAAATGGCCGGCAGCCGCTGCACCCACCAAAGAAGTACCACCACGCACCCAGCACTCCGAAGCGCCGCGTACCAAGCAACACCTTCAAGAAGGAGACAACGACGACGTCGCTGTTGCCCGGACTAGTCCTAGGGTTTCCCTCAGTACGCGAGGGGGGAGTGGGGAAGGGAGTACCCGACGCCCTTTAGGAAGGTTCAGCGGCACCCGCAGGAGTCGCCGCGTCGGAGCTGGACAAGCCGCCGGAGATTTCTCCCGACCCAAACCCCCACCATCACCCCAGACGATCCAAAGTGCACCGCCCAACACGCCGCCTGCCAACATGTGCCATCACGGTCACCGAAACAACTTCGCCATCTCCCTGAGGCCACCGACACGAGACCCGGAGGATGCAAGAAGAGATAGTGGGCACAGGGGCATCCGCAACACAACCGACGTGAGGGAACATCCACCACCGCCGCCGTGGAGCCGACCGGACGCACGGACAAGGGGCCTGCCAGGCGCCGCGGCCCGGCCAGACCCAAAGGGTCCGGACAGCCCCTTTCGTCGCGCTGCAGCTCGCCAGCCGACGAAGCCGCCACCGACACCAGGGAGGAGCGCCACAGCGCACTGAGCCGCCGGCAACCCCTCTTATTTTGACGAGTCTGTGACAAAAAGATGATGTTCCCATGATACTACCATGTACGCGACTGCCCCAAGCCATCTCAGTTCCAACATCTCACTCCTCCTGATGGTCGGGCATCCACACATGTGCCTGTCAGTTCCAGGGCAGCTAGCCCCGAAGCTGGTTGCCTCCTGATCTTCATTTCTTTTGTTTTGCACATTAAATAGCACAGTGGCCCTCCGATGTGTATCGAATTTGTTAGTCATATTTACTTACAAAGATAGTAACAATACTTGGTACTATAAAACCTAATTCATGATGAGACATACCAGATGCTTCACGATGTTGGAACTCGCGCAAGGATCTGTCACATCAAAACATGGTGCGTGCGCGCGCACACACACACAAACTTCTTATAGCCAAGGGCCCATATCATGCCCTTTGTTTCTCCCTAAATTCTTTAGAGTGCTGTAGCCGCTCACCCTCAGGTTCTGCTTCGGATAACGGTGGTGGTGATCATCTCCTCCATCGGAGGTGGTCGGCCTGAGCCTGGGTGATCCGATCTCGAGATCCATCATCTAGTCCCGCTGCAAGTTGGGGAGACATAGTTGCCGGTGAAAACCGAGCGGACGGCGGACGATGGCGCCGCTCTGTGCCATTACCTTGAGGAAGGCATCATCGTGGAACTACTGTCGACCCACTCGTGCTGCTCCGGGGGAAACCCTAGGATCTGATCTTCCAGACCGGAAGATGGCGTCACTGAGGCTTCACTGCGGCGTCGTTTTTCTCTTTCGAGCATCGTTTGTGGAGCAGTGCTGGATGCCAAAGGCAGGAGGTGGAGCGGCTTCGTCTTGCACGGATCTTCGGTGGAGATGTCAAGTCATGCCTAGCCGACAGGTACTACGGTTTTTCATGCCTGTTCGGCAGGTGCTAGGCACGACAGATCTTCAACGGACTTCAAGCTGTGTCGGCTGGTGGTACTTTGCGGCATGGTGTTGTGGTGTACCGACGGTAACCGCAACATGCTCAGTAGTTTGCGTGCAGGGAGGTGGTACCGTTGGGCGTCGTGGTGGCGTGGGCGGAGGGCCGGACTGGCAAGGATGATGCGGATCTCTTTCCTGAAGATGGGCTAGCATGTTGATGATGATGGTGGCCTCTAAAACGTGTGCATGTGGTGCACGCTTTATGTTTGCTGCACCGGTTGTAGGTTCCGATGCGTTATGTGGATGGATCAATGATGACACCAGTTTTAGATGTTGGGAGTGAGAGCACTTTACATTATCGAGTTTGTAGGCGTGAGTGGTGGCTTTGGGGATTCTCTAAAAAAAATGATGGCTTTGGGTGGCTTGATGTATGTTCATGTCAGAGCTTTGTTGAATAATTAATAAAGATGGGTGTATGCATCGATTGATGCCGAGGACGGGGATCTTAACCTTCTTTTCCAAAAAAAAAAACGCATGGTTCACCTAAACCACCTGTCAATGACACATGTGATGATAGGCAGGTCCGCTGAAAGCTGTACATATAAGTATTGCTGATGGTTTTCAAGCGAGAGCTGTCTGCAAAAATTCTGATTATGAGTCTCTGATGTGGTATTGAAGCTGTCTGCGATGATGATATCTTTATTCGTGTGGCTTACATAGAAGACTAACAATGGAGATAACTAAAAATAGTAGTCATATAAATATAGTAAAACCAAGCGAAGTAGTTAATTTTATCGTACTATCATTTAATTTCAGACAATCATCATTAAGATATACTAATTAACTTAAAATCATAAACTTTCTCTTAAGCAATGATTGAATGCGTGATTTGCTATTCCAGACATTTTAATGACCGCTTGATCCTTGATGTTTACGTATACAATATATAATGGTAGGCACTAATCACCTATGTGTCTGTTATGCTCAATAATATTACTTATTCTTGCTCTATAATAATCGAACTGAGCTATGTCCGTATTTTATATAGAATCATTGGTTTCTTGTAAAAGAAAAGGTAAGCATCTTTGGTTAGTGGAGGTGGCACGGATCCGAGATACAATGCTGGTGACTACTTGGAGGCATAAATATTTTGTTGACCACATGCTGGTGTCCCGCGTGCTGCTGCGCAATTTCTAAAGAACTCGCCACACCAGTCAAGGAAGAAGGATGCGTGCAACCTTCCAAGATAAGCAAAGGCTGTCTTTGCCCGCAGGTTCATCTCCTAAAAAACGAATGCACGCGGCATACGATGCTACAAACATACGTGTGAAGACTTTCCTTGTGCACACCTAGGAGACTTTGCAACCCCTCTTATTTCGACGAGTCTCCAACAAAAAGATGTTCACATGATATTACCATTTACGGTTCTGCCCCAAGCCACGTCAATTTATTTTGAAACAGAGACTGTAGAACAGCGTTCTACGATATTTTCATATATATATATATATATATATATATATATATATATATATATATATATATATATATATATATATATAAATATAAATATATATATATGGGTCGCGCTATTCGTCACCCTGGGTGATGAATATTTATTCTTCACCCCCCCTCCCCTCTATTTTAACATCAATGCATCATAATTTTACGTTCCGTAAATTTTGTCTTACTTCAGACATAAAAAGAGAACGTAAGAAAATATATAATCACCGTAAAAAATATTTTATGTTACATAAATTACAAATATGAAAACATAGTGTAAAATGTACATAAAATGTAATTTTTCTGGCCTTCTGACATTTTTTTATGCCAAATTTTACGCAGCGAATCAATATGACTGTAACTATTTGTATTTGAAACATACTTTATTTATGAAAAGTTCGTAAGATTATCTCGGGTTAAGAATAACTATTCTGCACCCTGGGTGATGAATAGTGTTACTAATCTGAACTTAACTAAGGTGGGTTGCTATCCAATCTTTGAACTGGTATGCAAATCTTGGCTTGATCTTGTGTGTGAGAAGCAGAAGGTCTTGTTTCAGAGCATAGCGCCAAGAGCGGACAGTGGAATGATGGTGCTGAAAGACCCGCCATTTCTCTGCATCCAAATGTGCCAGCTTCCCATGGTTATGATTGTTAATGCAAAGCATTTAGGAAGAACATGCGTTATGACAAGCATTTAGGATGCCTCCTGGTCTTCCTTTCTTTTGTTTTGCACATAAAATAGTGGTGGCCCTTGGATGGGCAACATTCTAGTTTCAGTTTTTAGATTCAGGTTTTTATATTGAATCTTTTAGTCATATTTTTTTGTAAAGATAGTAACAATCCTTGGTGTTAGTATTACTGTAAACCCTAATCCATGATGACACATACCAGATGGTTCAGGATTCACCTAAACCACCTGTGTAGGACAGATGTGATGACAGGCAGGTCCGCTGAATGCTGTACATATAAGTATTGCTGATGGTTTCGAGCGAGAGCTGTCTGCAAATTTTTGCGATTACGTGTAGTTTCCGAGCCATCTACGATGATGATACCTATATTCGTGTAGTTTTATGTAGAAGACTAACAATTGAATAACTAAAAATAATAGTCGTATAATATAGTAAAACCAAGGTAAATAGTCTGAATATGGGAGCCAAGTAGTTAACTGTATCATATTATCATTTTATTTAGGACAATTATCATTAAGATTTAATTAACTTATACTCCCTTCGTCCGGAATTACTTGTCGCAAAAATAGATAGAAATAGATGTATCTAGATCTAAAATACGTCTAGATACATCCACTCCTACGACAAGTAATTCCGGATGGAGGGAATACAATCCTAAACTTTCTCTTACGCAATGTTTGTATGTGTAATTTGCTACTCCAGACATTTTTAACGACCAATTGATGTTTACGTATACAATATATGTTACGCACTAATCAACTAAGTCTTCGTTATGCTCATTATTACTCCCTCCGATCCATATTACTCGTCACTCAAATGGATGTACCTAGACCTATTTTAGTGCTAGATACATCCGTTTGAACGACAACTAATATGAATCGGAGGGAGTATTATTCTACTTGCTCTATAATAATCAAACTGAGCTATGTCCATATTTATATTTCATATACAATCATTGGTTCGTTGTAATGGAAAAATTAAGCATCTTTGATTAGGGCGTCTACAATGACAGCCACTTATATAGACACTAATGGAACAAAAAATAAAGATCATAAAATATAAAAGAATCACGCAAGCGGCCTGGCCACAATGGAAGACGCTAATTGCATGACCTAACTAACACAGCCCAGGCGCTTAGAGCGGGCTTGAAAGCCGCCAAGCGCTCGACGATTTGTCTTGCGTCGACGCCTAGTTTAACACTGCCATGACGACTTTCCTTTTGCTGAGAGCCGATTCAACCACGGGGGGACTTGCCATGTGGCTACCCTTTGTCGTGTGGTCTCAGTTTGCTCTAGGAGAATAGATCGTTTGCCGAGTGTGTTTTTTCGCTTTGTATCGGCAAATGCTAGGGTTTGCCGTGCTGTGGCTGTTGCCGAGTATACCTCTCGGCTTACTTCACTTTACCGAGTGCACGTGATTTGGCTCTCGCAAAGAGTCTGGCACTTGGTATATAAGGAAATTCCAGTAGTGATGCATGCATCACCATGCATGTACATATGTTAGGTGGCCACATATAACGACTAGGGTCCCGCGGCAGCGACTTCGTAGTCGCATCCTTTATTAGAAAGCAAGCTGGTCTATATATAGTTGTTAGCACATTACTAAACACTGCCTTTTACGGCATGGGCTAGTGCCGACGTATTTGAACAAGGCAAAGTAATACTGCATTCCCACCGAAAGAGCGCGACACCCACCTAATAAACCATAAAAAATCTGGATTCAAAAGTTCACACAAGTCCAAGAATTGGAATGGCAAAATCATCAACCAATGCACTAACTAAAGCCAACCGCTTTTGCCTGCAGAGAGCAAGATTATTTTCGCATACCGGACGGACACCATTATTTTTCGCCTATGGACGACCACCAACCTGCAGCCCCTGCGCGTCGCGTGCCACGCCAGACCAAGAGCGCATGAGCGCTGCAAATATTCCCAGTTCAAGCTTTATATATATTTGGCGGAGCATCCAGCCCAGTACAAATATACTAGTATCACCGTACTCTTAGAGGCTGTCGAATTCACATGCCAGCGACTTGATAATTGATATATTAGTCCTAATAATATAAGGAAGAAAAGAGTCGGGAAAGAGTCCCGACGCAGGATGATTTGAGCATCTTCTTACTAAATCCGTGCCTAATCACATGCAGATTAGCAATACAAAATGAAACCCGATTCAAGCTAGTCACACTCACATGCATACTAATACAGATGGTTATGTTTGTTGCTACAACAAAGGTGGAGTAGCATATTTTTGCTCTTTTATTACATGACAGGCCACCATCCGAATTTAATTAATTAAGATACATGACTGAACGCCAAACAGAAAGGCCAGCAGATGACAGCAACAAAGAGCCGGGTTGGGGCTACGAGCCCACCATGCAAACCACCCAGGGAAAATCCTCTAAAACCTACAACGTTGACTTTGCTGACGAGAGGGTTGCGGAGCTCTACGGTTGCTTCTCCCCTCATGCTAGGGCCAGTTCACCGCCGTTGCCTGCCCAGCCCTCGGCGCCTGCTACCTCCATGGGTGACGCCACAACCGTGGTAATGGCTCCGGTGATGCAGATTATGCCCGAGCTTCAACAAATGTGTGAGGAACCTGTTTCGCCGCTACTAGGGGAGCATCTTCAAGGTGGTTCGCTCGTGCCCTCGGTTATGGCTTTGACTCCCTCTCCAACCACTCCGGATCCTAGCCAAGCATCTTTGTATGAAGAGAAGAGTTGTCGTGATTCTAGTGTCATGCACTCGCCAAAGCCCATCGGACTCATGGTTCCTGTGGGTGAGGATATTGTTGTGGCCGGTGTGGTGGTACCTAATCCTGGGGCCCTCTTTGCCGCCAAGCTTTGTGATTTTCTCGCAGAATTGGATGCTGATAAATCTGGAAAGACGATTGGATGTTTCTTGAAGGAGAAAGCATTGAGGGACAAATGCAAGAAAGGTGGTATTAATCCTCGACCTCGCATCCTCAAGGAGAAATCTAGCAGGACCAAAAGTAAGAAGGATGGTGCAAAAGGGAATTCACAAGTTGTTCCATGATGAATCAGATTTCTGGTATGCAAGCGAGGGCTTGGTGGTGTACGTTGACTTTATCGATGTGTTTCTTTCAAGTTGCAACGACTCAATGGGGTTTTCTTTGTGATGTTGAGACCCATGTGTTGGGAAGTGACATTAAAATTGTGTTGGGTGTTTTTGTCGGCGTGCCTATGTGGTCGTGTGTCTCCATGATTCGGGAGTAGTTGGCATGATTGTATGTGTGTCTTGTTCAATTGTCTTGAGCAAGTTTGTAACGGTTTTTGCCCAGTTTTCCGTAAATTAACTGGGCAGCTCTCTTCTTCTTAATTAATGGATAAGGCAATAATTTTGCCTCCGTTTCAAAAAAAAAACATATATATAGGGGGCATCCATCAAAGCCAACGAGGTGGTGCAATATTGTGAGCAAATTGAACCATGGTAATTGAGTATCCCCGTGCTATGTAAGAGTTCAATGGTCTAAAAGTTTCAAAATTGATGGAAACATTGAGGATCATCATCATTCATGATAACAATAACACAAGACTATCCACCATACATTGAATATGGCTTCTGTAATTTTATGTACCGCCGTGTACGCCCTGAGTGCCAAGGCACCGCACGAAGACCGCTAGCCGAACTGACATCGGTTGGCCACGACGAACATTGATCAAAGACAGCCTGACAAACCTGTGGCCGTGGACCATTGTCCAGCTCCGGCTCTTGTTCCGGCCCGGCCAGTTAGCCCAGCCACACCATGTGTGCTCTTGAAAAAGAGTTGTTGTCTCACTTGGACGTTTTCCATGATGTGTGTCACGAGCCACTGGTTTTTGCACGGTTCAATAACCCAGCACAACAACACATGTTTGACTGTTAAATCTGAAAAATTATATTCATCACTCGTATTGATGAATAATCGTTGTACTGCTGACGTTGTGGTGTTAGGGGAACACATGGGCTGATCTGCTCAGTGCACTGGTGAAGCGATGACGGGACTGTTGGGGCACGCCCCCAACAAGATAGGCTTCAAGCCAGTCGTTGTGAAGGTGAAAGGATACTCCCTTTTCCGGAAGAAGAAGATGATCATGGGCTTCGCGGACGGTTTCCGGGGTGTAAGAGTGAGGACCCCGTCTCCTATCATGTACGTCCATGATGTGACCCAGCTCGCGCATATTGGATGCCGGCTGCCCAAAAAGGTAAGGAAGTAAGACTGATAATAGCCCCCAGCAAGAAGTGCGGTGACCAATATCCTGTCCTAAGGAGAAACAAATGCAGAACGATATGTATGTATCGACAGGTTTTGTAATAATGTCATGAGCCTGGAAGTATTTATGAATACTTATTAGACAGTCTTAGATCTGCTCTTGTAAGACAAACATTTTTGTCATTTCCTGTAATGTTGCTGAAGTGACGGATTTGTTTTGATATGGCATGGTTGCATTGCATGCAGTTCCCTCTCCTTTTGTGGAGCTCCTATATAGTTACAGCATTGCAAGTGTATGTATGTGTTGAGAAGCTGCTAATTTCTTGTTTTTCAAGAAGTGAAAAAGTTTGAAGTCTTAAGTAATTGGGAAGGGTTGCATCCTTCTTGCACACTAAGATAATGTTCTGCTTTAATGGTTGGCTCTGTCCCCTTATTTTTCTTTTTTTAACCGGCAAGAAAATATTCTGAGATTTTTATAAAATTAAACTTCGTCTGTGATTCTTTCAAGCAAGACAAAATTCAAATTCTATAGGCCAAAATATGCAGAACTCCCTTCATATTCCCTCTTCTCCTCTCACTAAAATTTCTCTGTTGAGATCCCTTGTGCAGTTAATTAGAAGGGTGAACTAGTGGGTGATTATTTAGAACTTAACTACTAGAATCTCTATTTAGTTAGAAGGAGCAACTTCTCTGATTTTGTTGATTCAGAGAAGAATGTAGTATTGTGAAGGAACTGGGGCAAGATTAGTTGCAGCAAAGGAAAACATTGAATCTTGACAGCATCATACGCAAACCATGCATGAGATGAGATGAATGATTCCATGATTTTTTACTGAAAGTGTAGCACATTATGTCAGTTACGCTAGAAATGCTACCAACTGCTTATGTTCATAATAGCAAAGTCACACACAAAAACATAGACCGAAAGCATAGTTAACCCAGACTACAACCAAAATGCGGACATCACTAAAGTTTGGTGCACACACTACTGCATCCAATCATTCGGCTTGTACATGAATGCTTCCCTTCTGAGTATTATTATAAATCTTCATAAAGCTCCAAATCGATCCTTTTTTCACCACGCCCATATCCATCAATCGTCGGCATATATAAATAGCATCTCCAGCCCCAGGCATTGTACATCACAAAATGGTGACGATATGACGGAACTCCTCACTGCCAAGGATTTGCTCTGCAAACATCCTATTCTGATCGGCGTGGTAATGATCCCCCTCGATACTACCAGCCTTGCTGACTGAATAGATATCATCAGTGTGAAGAGTCTCGGCATACGCCACTGGATGTACCACCATACGTTGAAGTACAGTAGCATTCCCAAGGATGTAGAGCGCCAGCTCGGCTAGCCCCAATACATCACAAAATCCAGACATGTGGACACTCTTGAGGTGATGATGCAGAGGCCCTTGCGCAGCCGTCACCATCCTCATAGTAGGAGGGCAAAATCTATCACGACCAACCTGCACACACATATATCCGTTAGTTTAGCTATAAATATTCTTCAGGGGGGCAGGGGTTAAACAGAAGCAACAGACTTAACTATCCTAATTAATGTATTGAAAAAAAAACATAATCAACAGTTAGATTACTTACATGCAGTTCTAATTCTTCTAAGAGAGGTGATAATTGCAAAAGATGAACAAACCCTATTGCCCAACTATCATCGTGTGGATCCCACCCAATCTCAAGGTTCACGTTCAGATGCCTCAAATTGATGAAGCTAGTCTGGTTTTCACTGAATCTTAGCACCTAGAAGAGAAACAGGGCACGAATACAAAATTAATAATTAAAATTTGCGATAGCAAAATTTTAAATAAAGTAAAACAAAGCACTTCTTTCTAGATCAGACCTGATCCAAATTCAAAAGTAGAAATAGTTTTTGCACATGAGGAAGAGCAAGCTCGGTGAAGGTGAAGGCCAAGTCATCGAAATCATAATCATTGAACTCTTGAGTCCTCATGTTTGATACAAAGGTTGCCTCTGACAACCTCAAGCAATAACTGAGCACAATTTGTGCAAGATCTTCGTCGAACTCAAATTTGGTAAGATTTGGACCATGCAACTCTAACATTTCCAGTTCAGAACGGCGCACACGCAGGTACTGCAACCTGCACAGTTCCTGCCCTATGCGTAAACTTGACAAGGGGGAGCACCACTCTATGTTTATATGCTCGAGAAGAGCACAACTTAGCAACAGGCCCTGGAGATCACCTCCACTGATGGACACCGTTTTTAGTGTAAGTTTCCTAAGGTTTGTGATACCGCAGAAACTGGGGGGCAGCTTTAACCATACATAGCCCAGAACAAGAGATGTGACACAAGAGCCGCTTGGGCCGCTGAGCTTGCACAGCGGGAAAACATCCTTGTACTGGTCACATCCAGGGCCAACGCAATCGATATCAAACGTGAAATCGAAAGCAATGTACATGGCCCTTGACGCAATGGAAAAGTTAACCCATCTATCAATGTGATACTTATGCTTTCTACGGAGACCAAATTCGATAGCAAACTTGTCCAACGTAGTCGTAGTTGTAGTGGAAGTAGACCACAGTGGGCGCAATACACTGTCCAAAATGGAGCCACGGAACAACGGCCGCCGGCTGTTGAGGTGGTGGTGGACCAACACGGTAGCCAAGATCTCCTCCTCATCATCGGACGAGGAATCATTGGAGTCAGAAAGGAAATTGTGAAAAAACAACTCGTTGGTGGAGTCCATTTTTGTGCCTTGGCAAACTATCGAACAGCTTGCGGGCGTCGACTAAGGAGCCGGCCAGCGAAGGGAGTCGCGCCGCCCTCGGACCAGCTACCTGCCCTGGCAGCATCCGACGAGTGTGCCGATGTCAGGACCAAGGAACTGGCCAGGGCAGCGAGGCTGCTTCTTGGTCGTGACTATGTCGGGGACTCGGGGTGGGAAGCTTTCGGATCCCCAGCGGCAAGACAACGGTGGCGGCGACGTGGGAGGTGGCGGCGTGTGCGGGTGGATGTTGCGGCACCGGCAGCTGGCAGAGGCACCGGAAAAATGGGCGGCGGCGGCGACGAAGGAGACGGGCGAGGGTTTGCTTTTGGAAGGGGAGAGGATGGCCAATTGCCACTGATCAGCAGGCCAGGGGGGAGGAGTAGGCGGGCGGACGTCCGTCTCGTGTCCGCGCAGATGCAAATCCGTCTAAAAGATGGCCCGGGAACGGGTCGGCAGGCGGACGAAAAGCGGACGTGCGTCCGTTTGGGTCGGCACGTTGAGCCGATTTTTCTGTCCGCGCCGACCCAAACGGACTCAGCGGACGAAATGGGTCGCTGCGTTGGAGTTGCTTTGAGGTAGTCCGACTCGATAACCCAAACCTGAAAGCATGACCGCCGAGCCGGGAGTGGGCTCCAGTTTATTAGTCCTTATTGTTTTTTGTGATAATTTTTGACCACAAATTGAACTAACAAAATGTTCATGCATGTCACCAAAAATTATCAATGAAAACAATGTTCAAATATGAATCTAACCATATAATTTTTTTTACATGCATTAACATTTCTTTAGTTAAATATTTGGTCAAAATTTGGCACAAATTACATAAGGGACCAATAAACCAGGAAGGATGTAGTAGAAGGTAAAAATCCCTAAATATTGTATTTTATATTCTCAAAAAGATTAAACTAGGATTTTAACAAAATGTAGACATAATAGTGTATTTTTATATTCCCCAAAAGAATAAACTAATATGTTTCAATATTCTCTTCTCCCCACCCCTCCATTTTCTTCTCAAATTTCTCCATTCAAAAATTTGAGTGGTTAGAAGGGGTTGAATTAGTAATTGGGAGGACATACCCTAATTAAAATCTCTACTGGTGTTAGAAGGGGTGGCTTCTTCGATTTTGTTGGTTCTGAATTGTGGTAATGCAAAGAATTGATGTTAGATCAATTGTAGGTAGAAAGGACTCATATGATAGCTCGATCTTGGTTAATTACCCGATTTTATTATCAAAGGAGTATACCACATAGGCACATACCATAGTTCATAACACAGTGGATAATAATTGCCTGGTTTGAGGTTTTTGTTCATACAAGCGAATTTCAGAACTCCAAAACCCAGCGTAACCGAGAGCTCGATCAAAATACAAAAAGAACTATTGTATTCTTAGGACATACTAATACTACTTGTCTGTAATCAATCAGCTTGTGCTTGCCTGTCTTCTGAGCATTTCTTAAAGGCTTCAGGAATGAATCTCAAAAGGGAAGGGAAAGAAGCTCCCGATCTATTTTCCAGCACGCCAATTTCCTCATCCACATTTGTAGATAGGATCTCCAGTTCTAGCATAGTAATCATAAAATGGTGAGGACGTGACAAAACTCCTCTTTGTCAAGGTTATTTTTTGCAAACATCCTCTTCTTGCCAACATATTTCTGAGTCCCATCGGTTGGAAAAACAATCTCTTCACTGCTACCGCCATTGCTGACCGAACAGAAACGTTCGATCAATGCATTATCCATCATCCCTGCCACAGGATCTACTACCATACGTTGAAGCACAGTAGCATTCCTAAGGATGTAGAGTGCCAGCTCGGCTAGCCCCAATACATCGCAAAATCCAGAGATGTAGACACTCCTGAGATGACGATGCGGAGGCCCTTGCGCCGCTAACACTGTCCTCGGATTTTCAGAGCAAAATCTATCACGATCCATCTGCACGGGCATATCCATTAATTTCAATATACATCTTTGTTCGAGTGGACAGAACACGCAGGAAAATACCATAATTAAGAGTGACCACTTACATGCAGTTCCAGTTCTTCTAAGAGAGGTGCTAATTCCAAGAGATTAACAAACCCCATAACCCAGCTATCATCATATGGGCCGAGAAAGATATCAAGGTTCATGTTCAGATGCCTCAAAGTCATGAAGCAATCGCGGGTGTTACTGAATCTTTCCACCTGGAACAGAAATAATGCATGGCCACTCAACAAATATTTAATTTTGAATCGACCGATATGGCAGGTCAACAAACAACTGAATGTAAATATCATGAAGGTGAAATTGGAGAACGAAATAAGGAGCTCGTTTCTAGAGCGTACCTGATTAACGGTCAAAAGTAGAAGTAGTGTGTGCACATGAGGAAGAGCAGTTGGAAGCTCAGTAAAGATATAATCCAAAACATCATCATAACCATCGAGCACTCTCAAGTTTGACACGAAAATTGCCTCTGACAACTTTGAAGAATCACTGAGCACGGTTTGCATCACAGTCATCAAACTCAAATTTGGTAAGATTTGGAGCATGTAACTCTATCATTTTCAGTTCACAATGGCGCACACGCAGGTACTGCAACCTGCACAGTTCCTGTCCTATGAGTAAACTTGACAAGGAGTCGCACCACTCTATATTTATACTCTCTAGAAGGGCACAACTTAGCAACAGGCACCGGAGATCATCATCACTAATTGACACCGTATTTAGTGTGAGTTTCCTAAGGTTTATGATGCCACAGAAACTGGGTGGCAGCTTTAACCATACATAGCCCAGAACAAGAGATGTGACAGAAGAGCCGCTTGGGCCACTGAGCCTGCACAGCGGGAAAACATACTTGTACTGGTCACATCCAGGGCCAAAGCAATCGACATCAAACGTGAAATCAAAAGCAATGTGCTTGGCCCTTGACACAGTGGAAAAGCTAACCCATCTATCAATGTGATACTTGTTCTTTCTGCGAAGGCCAAATTCGACAGCAAACTTGTCCAGCGTAGTCGTAGTTGTAGTACAAGTAGACCACAGTGGGTGCAATACACTGTCCACATTGGCGATGAATTCAGCAGCCCGGGATGCTCGTTTAGTATTCATGTCTTTAATGATACAACTGTTAAGGTGATTGGCGATTTTACGAACCGTCCATCCAGCCTAATCTAACGGTGGGAAAATAGGAGTTACGAGGAGTTATAAAACTAAAATTACAGGAAATTACATATAACGTGGGACCAATGCATAATTTTAGTGGGACCAATTAGAATTTTAAAGGGTAGATCCGTCATTTTTTTATTTCCGCTCGCAATATGTCCATTCGTCTCAACCCCGATGCAGTCTCATCCCCGATCCACTCATCTCCTCTCACCACGGCGTCCGCCGCGAAGAGCCCCGCCCCGCGCGAGCCCTCCGCCGCCGGATGTGCGTCGCCAAGTGCTCCGCCCCGCGCCAGCCCTTCGTCGCCGGATCCCCGTCCAGCGCGGCCAGCCCCCCGTCGCTGGATCTGCGCCGTCAAGGGCCCCTCTGCACGGCACCGGAGCCGGATCCCGGCCCCGCGGCAGTCCTCCCCCGCCGGTTGTGGCCCCGCCTGGAATACTCCCACCCAGCAAACCTCCCGTAGCGCCGAGCCGTCTTGCTCATCGGTGCAGCGTCCATCGCCCAAGTGTCGGCTCTTCAGGTCAGCGCATCCCCCCATTGCTAGTTTCCATCGTGGTTTGACACGGGGAGTTCATGACATTTTGTTTATTTACTTATGTGGATTAGGTAAACGCGATTAGGACCAGTGGATGAGTGAGCTGACTTGGAACTCGCCGGATGAAATTCATTTACAGCGATTTTGTTTACTTTTTCTCTGCAAAGTCAGTATGGATTCAGAACCTACGTGCTGTGAAAAACAGTTACAATAGGAGATTCATGCCATGTTCTTCTGATTATGCACTGGACTATAGCCATTTTCCCACAGCGGCTCATCCACTATTGGATAACCACCATGTAGCTTGTTCACTTTAGATGACCCTCTTGCTGATTTCAATAGTTCTCTATGCTGAAGCTCCAAAATGGGACTAATCTGTATTGGTGAATGTAAGATTCAGAGAAAGTGAATATCAAGTTGTTGGTGACTGCAAAAATTTGAAAGAAACGACTCTGATTTCTTCTAGTGAATGACATTGTTGAGGTTGATGTTGGTTTGTAATCTGAGTAGTTCCCTGTGTGATTCATGCTGCAGTTTGGTTTACAAGTCTCATGCTACTGACAAACTTTTACACTTCATACATGCTACTTTACTGCAGCAACAGAACAAACAACTGATGAACTTGTGAACTCAGTGTTTACACAAGGGAATAAACAACTCACAAGATGGCTGAGTTTCTTATACATGCATTTCTCGTAGGTGATAGCTGCTGATCGTAGGTATGAAAAAAGATAGATGTTGTGAAGAACTCAAATGGCATTGACATAGCCAAGCTGATCAATACTCCTTCGCCTTCTCCTCCCTGCTCCTCGATGAGTCATCGACCAGATCGGCGTCCATGTTCAGCAGCGGCGGCGGCATCTTCAGCGGAGGAGGCGGGTGGTCGTGGCGGCGGCATCTTCAGCGGCGTCACCGGAAGGAGGGGGAGCAGCCGTGCCCGGACGAGGTCGTCCCCAACTCCTGCATCTAGTCGTTGACCTTACCAACACTGCAGTCGCCGCTGCTGGTCGAGGTCGCCCAGGTTGACACCGGCCCCGCCGGACTGCAGGTCATCCTGCCCGACATGGTACGAACGAGTCTCTTGCTCCTCCCCCCCCCCCCCCCTTCATCCCCTATGTTGATCCCGACATGGGGAGCTATGCAGTTATCCTGATACATGTAACTGTAGGACATTTATTTGATTGTATGAGTGATGTAGTGTACGGCCAGAGTATTGATTTGATTTGTGCTTTGTCGATTGATGCACATGGGGAGCTATGCAGTTATCCTGATACATGTAACTGTAGTGTTTGTGAACTTTAATTATAGATATACACTTTTATTTTGATTCGATGATTCTTAACTGCAAGCAAGTTCGATGCCCTGTGTCAGTGGTAACGATGTCCTATCTTTGCGGAGGACTCATGTTTTGATTTTCCATCTTTCCTGATGCTCTATCTTCAAACGCTCCTGTTCGGTGACATTTATTTTGCTGATGATTCTGATTGTACTCATTGACTGACAACAGAGAAATGTTCATGTTCGTGGTGCAGATTCTGGCAAAGAAGGGCGTGCTGATCCTACCGGACATCATGGCCAACTCCGGCGGAGTGATGGTGAGCTGCTTCGAGTGGGCCGCTGGGCGTCCAAGAGGCACTTGACCTTGCCGGATCACGCTGCCATCGGCGTAATCCAGGCCGGATCTGTGGAGAGCCCGGCGCAGCACCGTCACAGGTCCATATCTCTTACTCTACCTTATTCCTTGCAAGTTCACGGCTTTGCATTACTCTTCAGTTCTGGTTACTAGTTTGAATCTGTAAAAGTATCTGACGAAGCACATGAGCTTTATACAGTGGACATGTAACTAAATTCTGAATGTTGCTTCCTTATGCTTAATGGAGTAGGTGGGCAACTCCCTTTTGTCTAAGATTTGATAAATATTATTAATTGACTTGATTATTTGCTAGTCTGTGATATCTGTATTCTGTAAAACAGGTCATTACTGATTCTGCAGTTGCTGATTCGATTTTTTTTGCTTCCAATGCTTTGTTAGATTGATAAGGGCCGTAGCTTCAATGACAAATCCAATATATTCAGCACACAGCCCAACTCAGCAGGCACGAGCCATGTCGACAGTAGGGGTGGCACTCGGGTGCATGCTCGCCTTGACAGTCATCAAGGTCGCAATAGAGTCGGTGGAGGCTGTGCTCGGCGACGCTGAGAGAGAGTCTATTAAGCATAAGTCCATGCTGTTGTGGCTGAAGCGACTTATGGATGCCGACATGCTTGAAGATTTTGAAGATGAAACCGACCTCAACCTGGTATGGATTCTGTCGATTTGGTCACTATCAATGTTGATATGAATGATGTTGTTTAATAACATATTAATATTTTTAGATAATGAACTACATCTAAAACTTTTTTTATGTAGTGAAGTAGATCTGAACCTCACTGTTGGAGTTGATCTTTGAGTCGATGTTAAGTAAAAGTTACATCTACTTGTTGATGCCAAGACCGCCATTTCGTTCCTAAATGTCCCTGCCTTCTTATGTTTCACCAATAGTAAGCTATGTCAACAAATATCATGATTTGATTGAGGGGAAAGTGAAGTAAAACTAGTCTGTTATCCCAAGTGTAATATCAGTTTATGCACTGTTTTTGTCAAGCACCTGATTGAAACTAGTTTGTACTGCCATCTCCGCCCCTGTCAAGCCTTCCATGGTACTGACACACTACATTGCACCTCTTGCAGTGGGCAGCCATGATGAAGAAGATTAAGATGCCACATAACATGAGATCGATGCAAAAGCGCATAGAAAAGATAAAAGAGGACCGTGAGGAGCGGCAAGGTCCCGACATCCAGGATACAACAGGATATGTGGAGGAGGCAGAAATCATCCGGAGGACTTATGATTGCATATCTTGGAGCAGCAGTTATTTCCCCCTCCTTTTGACTACAGTGGTTGGAGTCAGTAGGTAGTGATTAGAGTAAGTAGGTAATACTTTTCATTGGAATATAACTTTCAAGTTGATGGATTCAGAACCTTTGTGCTATGAAATACAGTTACAGTAGGAGATTCAGACACTGTTCTTGTGATTATGCCACTGGACTATTGCCATTTCCCATTAAAATTAGTTAGGAATTTTGTATATTTAGGCGGTGTATGCCACCGTATTGAATGGACATCTTGGAAAACCAAAATTGGCTCAATTTGGAAGGATGGTTGCTTTATATGAATTTTTTGCCTGCTTTGCACGCGTTGCCACATGTGCATTCCCATGCCTCAGCCATAATCATTGTCGACAAATATTGCAGTCACCTTTAGCATGGAACAGAATAAGTATGGCCCCTATTTTAGTTCTCTCTGTCATGTTCGCGTGCACAACCTATTTTGCCAATGAGCAAGTTTAGCATCTGTTTGTTCATTGCAGAGCTTATGCTGGTTGCCTGGTTCTTATTGTTGTCCTAGATGTCTAGTTAGTACCAGAACTCTGTTAGAGTAAAGCTAGATGTGACATCTGTTACAGTATTGTTACCCAGCAGACTTAGGCCTAGATTTATTAGTTGTAAATTTGTTAGCTCAATGTATCGCATTAGTTCCGAAGCAAAACACGAGCTGCAATGTACCAACTCTTGTCCAGATGTCTATATCAGTATATGGTACATGGTGTTCCTGATGCTATTCTTTCTTCTTTTCTGTAGGAGAGGCTGGCATTTGACAATACGGTTCTGTGTGTGCATTGATTGCTGGTGCTGCAGCCTGTAATTTTTCTTGTGGAGTGGACCGAAGTAATCCAGCAAGCTAGCTGCATTATTGATTTTGTTCCTTTTGCTGGTGAGGTAATAATGTCCCACTCAACTCGTGATGTGAGAGATAGTAGTGTGACCATGATATTTACATCATTGGTCATGTGTTCTATATGCTATGATTTTTCTTCCTTAATTACCCTGCCTCAGCCATAATCATCATCCACTTAAACCAGAACTGTATACTTAAAAAAAGAGCAAATGAAAAGTTAAGCATTTGGATGGACATAAGCATACAAATAAAATGCAAAAACATCAGAACATAAGTGTAGCCTTTAATTCAAAGAACATGCTATGAAGATCAATCATTTGGAACTGCCCTTGAAGCGCCTCTCCGTGTAGCCCACTCATGGCTTTACGAATGGGCTGCACACGACGTTTGATGGTTTGCGCTTGCATCTTTGCAACTCCACTTGTTTAGCGATAGTCTCGGTGTCAAATCGTTGTTTCACTGGATTACTAGGAGGGGCATTCTTCCTCGGGCGTCCACGTTTACGCTTTGGGGCACCGGATGTGTCTGCTTTCTTTGTGACATCAGGGTCGGTGATAATCGTGACGTCGTCGTCTTCACCTTTTCGTTCCTCTGGAATGCTGGCTTCGTACTCGTCCCTCTATAGAGGAAATAGTGGTGCGTTACGTGCAATCATGAAAGGTAGGAACTACATGACATGAAATGCTAGTTCTGTAGAACTTACCGTTATAGGATTCTTGTATGAATTTTTCCGAAGCTTGTTGCAATCCGAATGCAGCAATTTTGAACATATTTTCCAGCTGAAAATATGTATTTCTGCCTGAATTAGATAGCGACGCATAGGTTAGAATAGGGGTGAAGCATAGGTAGTGCATGATTGCAAATGTAATTTAGTGTTTGGCAGACCTGTGTGAAATCCTCGGTAATTTTATCTCCGTCCCATGTCAACATGTATTTGAGTGTGTACGCCCCACAGGAATAACTATGATGTAAAGTTGAAGTTAAGTATTGTAGTGTAGGTGAGGAATCATGTAGCTGCCTATACGTACCCATCCGTTTGTTGTGGTATGTTAGTATAGCAAGTGGTTTTCCACTGGGTAATATTGATGGGTTTAGGCGGTGTTACCAAGCCATCCTCGACCGCTTCGTTGATACACGCCTGAATGGACTCCACCTGGTGTACGAGGAGTAATTCAAGGGATTGCATTAGTGCTTTTAAAAAAATGTCACATGATGGTAAGAGGCAGCAAGAGAGCAAGCTTACCAGTGCAGTTTCCTTGGCAATGTCACGATATGCTTGGTTGGAGTTTAGGACCTGGATCTCTTCTTTGTCTAAATTAAACACGAGTAATAACCAGTGCACGCTGTGCACATTCATTGGGACACGTACCTGGCAGAAAATTAAAGCGGACTCAATTTAGGAAAAATCAAGATATACAATTAAACAAAGCCAGGAAATATGCATACCATTCTGCGTCCTACAAATTTCGTTGCTACATTAGCAACATCTGGGCTTTTGCATCCCATTGGAATACCCCCAAATTCGCCTAGCAATCTTCTGCTTTCTACGGTGGAAATGAATGATGTAGCATCAGTTGCAACATTGCTAATGTGTGCATATGCATTAATAACCTGCAAAATTTGTAGTCATGTAATATGGCACAATTTAGAGTACTTGATGTAGATTGCAGTATACGGGCCTTACGTCATCGACGAAGAATAGTTTGCTAACATTTGGCTTGAGTTGATGAACTATTAGCACAATGTCTTTGATGTGAACTACCTCAACAAGGTCGTGACTCCCTCGGATGAAAAGTGCAGCCTCATAGTCTTCATCTGTCAATATGTCATCATTGTTGAATACAGGCTTCCGTGGTGGGATGTCTTGGTCCAACTCCTTGTTTTGCATCACAGGTTTTGCACTAGGTGTACCAACAGAAGTCCGTGCTTTCCATGCGTCAAACCCAGGAGTTGATGAAAACTTGTCATTGCTTGGTTGCTCTTGTTCCTAAAATTAGAAGTTGGTTAATGAACAGAAATTAGCTCATGTTAGCAAGGTGATGGGCCATAGTTATCACCTGTACGTATGCATTCTTCGTCGTTGATTGTTTGTTTGTTTCACCTAGGGATCTTAATTCCTGTAACATGAAATGCATAGAATGAAAATATAGGAAGTTATGGGTAAAATTGATGTTGTAGTATCACTTACCTGGAGTTCCCTTTTGAGGTCTCCAACTTCTCTTTTGAGGTCTCCAACTTCGTCCTCCAGCTTGGACAACCTAGGTTGAGTGGCAATTTTACCCCTTATGTTTATCACGTCCTCGGTCACGGTGATTATTCTTTTATCTAATTTGTGCTCTACTTCTACTACTTGTTTGACCAACTTTTTCTCTAATTCTGCAAATAGATCGTTCTGGGTTTGAAGTATCATGTCCATATGCATAAAAGAAATGTCAACTCGTTTTGTTAGAAGAAAAATAAGTATGGTTAGGTGTGACCTTTGTTGTGTTATTGAAAAGGATGTGTCTTGGAGCAACTTACTTGTTGGCTACTCATAGTTTGACCTCGTGGTTGTGGTCGATAGCTAGCATCTTCATGCGCATGTGTATCTTTGTTGGTATGCTGGTCATTTGTAATGTTGGTTGGCTCCAGATCGCCGATGTTCATGATAACCTTTGATAAGATATAAAGAATCAGTACTAAGAAATAAATATGGTAAATAAAGAAGTCAATTCTAGAAAGGTACCAATCCATTATACAGGCCTCCTTTCAAGTAGGCCTCATGTCTTATTTTAGCTGTGGCTTCATCCCACCGTGCCATCAGCGGACGGGGTATACGAGAATACATAAGCGAGCCAGCACGGACGTGTTCCCAATACCAAAACTGTAGGAAACATTAGTTCAACAATGATAGAGATATATGCATCATATGAATAATAGTAGAATGGCAACTAGTGTTGTAGCACTTACTTGGAGCAAAGCTAGATTTCCTTGTAGATTCACTTGGTCCACATAGTTAAAAGTATTGATGGATGTCAACAGATGGTTAACTGTGAAACATCCCCAGTTAAAATAGGGAATTCTTGCGACGTCTTGTACAAGGATGAAATATTTGGCGTCGACATAATCCTGTACCGTGGGTGCTAACATAGTGCCAATAGCATACAAAACAAACCGCCTGATGAAATAATCATCTGGAGTTTTGGAGGCTTTAATTTTCTTCTCAAGGTCACTCAGCTTAAGTCTTCCGTCAGTTTGATAAACGCTTAACAGGTTTACATCTATTGGTTTTCCCATTTCCATATATATATCTTCCCCCTCTATCGGAAGGTCCATTAATTCATACACATCTGTTGGAGTTATAGGAATGTCCTTACCAGCAATGTGAATACTCTGCTTTTTTTCTGATGTAGCTCTTGGCTAGCAGCACCAACGTAATACGTCGGAGAAGCACTGACTTCATTTGTGTTAGCCCTCCAAGACCAGTTTTAGTGCAGATGGCCTTTTGGTGGTCGGGATCTAAACTGTCGATCATGTGCGCAATCCTTGAAGGTGAGCACGATAACCTCATATTTGCATGTTTCACACTGAGTTCCTCCAAAAAAGCCTGAAATATGTGTAATGGGTAAAAGAACTATGTGTTTTCAAAGATTTTAACCTAACTGGGATTAACATACCTGATTGGTTATGTCTGGTAGTGGCAATTCTGTGTCAGCATAACTATTAGAAGAACTAGCCATTCCTGCAAACTATGCACAAAGATAGACTGAATCAATTTTCTCTACTGTCGTTCATGTGAATATATTACGTGGTATGTACTGAATCATTCTGCCATTTGATATTTGTATACAGTTTTGGATTAAGTTGACCTCACTTGTTGACTAAAGGGTGTAAAAATATCAGGCGTTCTCACCGTGATGCTGATGGGTGGATGAAGAGGAAGCAGTACCGTCGTATCACACAAGTCAAGTAGGTGGTTGACACCGGCTCGGATCCCCTAGGTGTGCCTGGCGGCTCCGATCGCGCCGGTGATCCCCTGGGTGATCCTGACGGCGGCAGCGGCGTTCCTGTGGACATACGACAGTTGCTGGGAGATCCAATTTTGATTGTCCACCTAATTCATGTAGCTGCGGGCGGTACCCATGGCGCCAAATAAATGCACGTTCCAACATAATCATGTACGAGCCTGTTTAGATGACAAGAGCCGGCATTCTCACCTTAAATACGAAGTGTCGATGAAGAACAAGCAGCGACGTTGTATTCCGTAGGCCCGATGGGCGGTTGTCGGCGGCTCCGTTCTTTTGGGTGAGGACGTCGGTGTTTGATGGGACTGGCTTTGAAGGAGAAGATCGCGTGTGTGGCGCACGAAATATGAGTGGAGAATGGCGATCAAGCCGGCTAGGCCAGTTGGATAGGAGGTTGTTGCAGATAGTGCAGGAGGTGGGAGGGGAGTTTGGAAGGGCCGATGGATACGCACGTGATAAGTGTTAATCCAATTCTTTTGGCACGTCTGCTTCTTTTTTTATTAGGGCCCATGGATGGGCGGTCCCACTAGTAACAATATAAGTAGCCCTTTTCACAAAATAAAAACAACAAAGTAGCATTGGCGTGAAGCACTGCTACTCACGGGTCATCCACTATGGGTATTCGCCGGCCGCTGCGCTCCAGCCCACGCCCGCCTCCCTCCTTCGCATACCACGTACGCCCCAGGCCCGGTAGGGCTCTTGCTCCTACCAGCGATGGGTTCGTCCGGTTCCTATGACCCATTCCCATGTTTAGTTAGTCGAACGGACCGGAACCCACCAATCCCAAAAAATGGAATATTTGCTCTATATGCGGAACCGAGGGATACCTCCGATTCGGCCGGACGACAGGGAACGAGCCCCTCGCAAGCACCCAGCCCTGTCCCCTCACGCATCGCCCCCCGATCTTGATTTGTGCCCCCTCCCCGCTCCCTCTCTGGTGTCGCAATCCCTCTTGTCCCCATCGTCTCTCCTTCGTCATGGCACGCATCGGGATCTTGGCAGCGACCTAGGAGAGGGTGGGGACTGGCAGCAGGGCAGGGGACTGGCAGGGGCGGCAACTGGCGGCGTGGCGGCGACCTAGCAGGAGTAAGACCGATTATCATGACAACAACTGGCTATCACCACTATGGGTAGTCCGAACCCAAAACTACTTTCACATGGGTGGGCAGCTGGGCGGTCCGACTGGTAGTTGCGGGCCATCAGCTACAGGTAGTACCACGACCATGGCTCTTTACGTCTAGTACCATGGGTCATCCGGATACTCATCGACGTAAACTTTTCACCGCGATCTATCTGAGCGCGAACCTTTAGCTTGTGTTCCATCTCCGTTGCAGCCTTCAGCTTCTTGAATGCTTCAAACGTGACATCTTTAGATCGTAGGTGAATGACCCACATGTATCTCAAGTAGTCATCTACCACAAGGAAGAAGTACTTATTTTCTCTGTGATTTGCTGGGGTGATAGGGCCACATAGATCATCATGGAGCAGCTCGAGCGTGTAACTTGCACGATAGGTAGACCGAGCAGGGAATGGCCTACGGTGTTGTTTTCCAACCAAAAACCCGTCACATACTCGATCAACATGGTCGATAAATGGCATCTCAGATACCATGTCTATTTTCGACATCTTCCTGAAGGCCTAGAAGTTAACGTGTCCAAATCTAGCATGCCATAACCACGAATCAGCATCACTCTTGGCGAGCCAACACCATGACATATTCTGGCTCCCGGATAACTTCGGCATTACTCTTTTCTCATGAAGTAGCACCTATCGGTTTGGTTTGACAACCTATCTTTGGACGAGATCACAAACTTCGACCATTAGAAGACATGGATATTCGTCTTCCTGCTTCGCCAAATTTGCCTTGATCTCCCGCTTGTTAGGCTTCGAACAATCCTTCGCACACTGTAGTTGGCGTCGGTAAGCATCGGGTACTAGATGAGGATGTTGTGATGCACCAGTACGTTGGCACCGCCCGTTCCTCCACCACTGGTTGCTAACTTGCCGCCCTTCTTCACCATGTTGCCATTCTTGTACTGTTGCCGGACTTGACCGACTCCTGACCGCTGTCCCCCATCGTTGATCGTAGATCGTCGAGGCTCTAGATACCAACGTTGGATTTAGAATGCTAGATCAACTCGTCGGCAACTACACGTACACACGGAAGCACACAAGTAGGCTGCTTAATTGATTTCTTATTTTTTTTTTGAGTCCAAACACACTCTCATTTATTGATCAATATCCAAATACATAGGAATACAAGATAAATTCGGGGTATTAAGTAGCCAGAGATGGCGTCCCGGAGAGAGTCCCAAAGTGTGTTTGGCGAGGCTGTGCGCCTCAAAGTTTGTCTCGCGCCCATCGAAGATGAAGGAGCATGCTGGAAACTGCGAACCTTGGGAGATGATCTCTTTAACAATGCTCGTGTAAAGGCCGCCCGTGCCCTTGTGTATGTCCGCGACAACCTCCTTGCAATCTGAGGCTACCAACACATGATATAGTGAGAGGTCGAGGGCAAGGGAAAGAGCTTCTCTGCACGCCAAGGCTTCGAGTGTCGCTGGATCGTTAATACCTGTGTGTCTTACTGCTGATGCACCAAGATACTTGTCCATGTCATCCCTGCTTAATTGATTTCTTCAGAATCAAGAGCACATGCACGTACGATATTTGATCCACGTGAGCACAAAAGCCCATATAGTACTTACGAGCCCAATCCAGATACGTGATATAATTGCCCATATTGTACTTACCAGCCCGACTTACCAGCCACGTTCACACGCACGTAAACCTAGCCATAGAGCCAAATCCCATCGTCATCAGGAGGCGGCGCCCTCTCCTCCACGCCCGGCGACGTCCTCTCCTCCACGTCGGCCGGCGACGTCCTCTCCTCCGCGTCTGGCGACCGGTGCCCCGCAACCAAACTGTATGTACACCTATGCTGTTTCCTTTCCTCTTAGTAGTAATGCGATTCAATTAATACGGTGGACGCGGACGGTGCCGCGGAGGCCGATCTTCGGATCCTTCTAGTGGCACATAGCATGCACTGAACTATAAATCAGAAATCTACTACTTTCTCTAAATTGCATGCTCGTACGTCTAGTGGCACATAGCAGTATGGGAGTTAGTAATTGGATTTAATTAATAGGTATTCCAATTTCCATACATATTGTAACTAGCATTGTTATGTCAGGCTGCTGTAGGGACCATGGATGATGACAAGTACGTGCATCAAATGCGTCAAGAGATGGACAATAATATGCAGCGAGAGCGAGAGGTGATGGACAACAATCTGAAACTGGAGCGTGCAACCGTGGACCGCATGAGGAAGGAGGAGCGTGCAGCCATGGAACAGATGATGACCGCGGAGCGTGCAGCCGTGAATCAGAGGTTGAAGCATTTCCATGATGATATGGACCTAAAGTTGAAGAAGGAGCGGAAGGACCTGGACCGCACTATACAGCTCGAGCGTGGCAAGATGGAATTCAATATCATGCAGGCGCGTGCGAACAGGGATCTTATCTTGCGGCAAGAGCGTAAGGACATGGATCACAAGGCCAAGATGGATTAGATCCGCTTGGAAGAGAATATGATGCAGGGCCGCGCTGTACAACTCGAGCGTGGTAAGATGGACGTCAATACAATGCAAGCTCGTGCGGATATGGAGCGAAAGTTACAACAAGACCGTAGTGATCTAGATTACAAAGCCAAGATGGAGGACATCCTCGTGGATGGGAGTATGATGCAAGACCGTGCTAGTACAGGCACGAAGGTAGGTTTCATTATGTACCTATTATTTATTAAATTATCCGCAGGAGCAATCTGTCTCATCAGCACCTCTACAGGCACAACGAGACATTTATAGACCGAAGCAATCTATCTCATCAACATCTCGACAGGCACAACAAGACATCCGTACACCAGAGAAATCTGTCTCATCACCACCTCCACAGGCACAACGAGATATCCGTACACCGGAGCAATCTGTCTCGTCACCACCTCCGCAGGCAAAACACGACATCCCACCACCGGAACAATCCGTCTCAACACCACGTGGCCCAGTAAGTATGTTTTACCAATGGTAGGCACATCCTATGTATGAACAATTTGATATTGTGCAAAAACTGATGTCAACTAGTCATGTGTAGGTAGTCGTAATGCAATTTATTGTTCATGTGGACTATGAACTTTCTCATGTTCCTCACGCGTACCACAACGGGAGACCTGGTATGACGACAGTAGTTGAACCCGGCAAGGTGGACTGGCAGCTAATGGAGAAACATTTGCATTGCCAAGGGTACAAAGGGAAAGCAGATTTGTACTACATCAAGCCTGGTTGTGTACCACCAGAAGGAATGGTACAGATTTCAGGCCAACATGATGTAGATGAAATGTTGCATGCTTTAGAAGGGCTAAAGAAATGTCATTTGTACATTGTCAAGAATTGTGCAACCTCAGATGATGCACAAGTCTCATATGATAGTGACGATGACATGTTTGAACAGGTTGGTTATATTGCCAAGTTCACTTATTATACAAAAAATGGCCACATCATTTGCATGTTAATCTAAATACCTTTGGTATGCTTTTGGACAGGACATGTCTCAGGAAGACATATATTCGTGTGGGTACAAGGATATCGGCGAGAGGGACATGGGCGAATATGGGTCATCGCCCAAAAGGAAGAAACTTGCAGATAACAATCCGAAGAAAGCATTGGATTTCGGCAGCAGTGACGAGCCTCTTCAGTAGGCTTTTGTTTTTTCTACAATTTCAAGCTATGGAGCTGAATTATTGTCCAAAGTAGTGTTTATATTATTTTCCATCCAACAATCACTTCATTCAAGTGACAATTGTGAGACTATGTTTACAATAATAGGCTTTCAACTTTGAGTTGTTGCTCAATTTTTAGATGCCACATACTAAATTGTGGTTTTTACTATTTTTTTATTGCATATGCTGCACTAGTCCAAACCAGTGTTATTTCACGCAACAGTTTGGCTATTTCTGATGCTTTAGCTTATTGAGAACCAAAGTATCTGTGATACGGCTATTCTGTGTAAAGGAAAGATATTTCCATGGTCTGCACATTTATATGACAGAATTAACAGATGCTTTTGTATGGCAGTGTTAATAATTAGATATCAAGTGTCATATTGTGTGGAGAACTTGCATTAAGGCTTTAAGATGTAGTAACAATGCGTTTGGTTCGCAGAAAAGCCACAGCTTCTGACTCCAATGCATTCCAAAACCGTAAAGTTGTATTTGTTTCGCTTGCAATGTCTTTCATAGCCATGGCTTCCGATACAGGACTTAACGAAACTGAAGACGCCCAGATCGGAGCTGATTGGAAAACGGGAACACATCTGCACCAACCAAACGAAGCGCGGTTTCCAGTTAAATTAGTGTCTAGGCTACAATTGTCTTGCAGAAGTTGTACTAAAGTCGTTAGGCTGATTATCAAATTAGGATATGTACTGTAAAAACTCCAGAAAATTTGATAGGATCATATATAAATTTCTGTTCACCACTGTCACATGCACAGGCTGACTCAAACATTGTGTACATACATCTGATATAATATACTTCCTCTGTCCCATAATGTAAGACGTTTTTTTTACATTATGGGACGGAGGGAGTATTTTATAAGGATAGCTTTGTTCTACACAACTATCTTGAATAGAAGGCCCACCGTGCTCTGTTTTGACGTTCTCCAACTCTTGTATCTCACTTTTGTATGTCCAAACATAAATCAATCGGTTTACTAGAAGAGATGCATTACAACACAGAACTTTCAAATTCCAATATATCCTAGCTTACGCAATATCTTGAGCGCCATCCAGCTCCAATCATCATCTGAAGATACCTTGGGCTGCAGAACAAGGCAAAAGTGGATGCAACTTCAACACTAGCTTGTACAACAATTTATTTTCTCTAGAGATGAGCTTGCAGCTGAACATGCAGACAAGAATACCTGAAAAAATAGGAACATCAACTATTTTCAGGTGCATATCCAAGACAAAAGGTCAACAAAATTATCTAGTTGGATAAAGTTTAATTTATGCTAAAGGCCTTGTGAACGATACTACTTAAGATTTGCATGCTAGATCATGGCTCTTACTCCTAAAATCATTGGCAAGTGCTGATAACAAAATAAAAATGTTCTTACTTGCTACCATTAAAAAAATGATTTGTGTACAAGATTTTGATCTTAATGCCTGTTCTTCATTTCTGCGAGCTTATATGGTACATAAAAAATTCAAAACAAGAGGAGTATAGCTAACCTGAAACTGTTATAGATCAATTCAAGAATCATATTCTTTTCTTAGAGATAAGGGGCACACCCCTTGGTTTCATTTTATTAGAATGCAAGCACAAGTGCACAAGCAGTGTGATTTCTCGGATGCCAGCACAGGTGCAACCATCGGACTCCAAAAACAATTGAAAAAATTGTAGTGACAGCCACAGGTCGGCCAGAGTACAATCAGAATCATCAGCCAAATAAATGTCACCGAACAGGAGCATTTGAAGATAGAGCATCAGCAAAGATGGAAAATCACAACGTGAGTCCTCCACAAAGATAGGACATCGTTACCACTGACGCAGGGCATCGAAATTGCTTGCAGTTAAGAATCATCGAATCAAAATAAAAGTGTATATCTATAATTAAAGTTCACACGCACTACAGTTACATGTATCAGGATTCATTGAATTGGTAAGATCACTCCAGGCATGTACGCTAGATCAGTATTGTTGATTTTGAAGTACTGTTAGAGTGTGGATTTGCAACGAGAAAATAAATCATGAACAAGATAATGACTAGTAATGCTTTCAGAAATTTCAGTTGGGCATCAAAAGTGGAGTTTCATCTTGAGACCAACAAAATGAACCAGCAGAAAAACACAACAAATATAATACTTGAAAAATGGACCACAAGGGCAACATTTTCCTACCACGAAACCCCTTGCAGACATAGCTGTAGCTAACAGTTTGCTGCCATCATTTCCTACACAACACCAAATATAATTAGTGCACTATATTAATGAGTAAAGCAGATGCAAAAATTAAAAATGGACATATTTGACACCTCTTGCAGTTTAGCGCAATTACGCCGATCATGACCTGTCACCCCACAGTAGCCACATTTCCTCTTTGATCTTTGCTTCTTCATCTTTGCATGCAACCTTTTCTTCAGTGCACCTCAGCCTTGCACATGCACTGGGTCCAGAACCTTTTCCAAATCTCCACAACCAATTTCCGTCGTATGTGGCAGCACCAGACCAAACCTAATGCATTCCTCCCGACCACGGCTTGATTCCTTGCTGCCATATTGTCCATTCAGAACCATCTTCAGATGCTGATACTCCTCACTGGATTGACATGCCCAGAAACATGCCGCGTGACTCAAATTCCGCAACTCACGGTACCTCACAAGGCTTTCTGAATAGTCATACATCTCGCTCTTTTTGGTCGGAGGGAATGCAGACTTTGCACTCATCGTCCACCTCATGGGAACACAACACCTAGGCAGCAGTTCCACTTGACGTATTCCCAAGATGTAGAATATGTGAGAGCATGGTGTTCCCAAGCACTCCAGCTTACGACAAGAGCAACTGATCCTGTACAGAGAACCTTCCTTCAGCTCACAGCACACTTCGAACTTCTTCTCTCTTCTATCGATCTTAGCCACAACATATGTAGTTAACTCCCATGCATCTAGTATCCCGCTGATAACACATTTGCTGACGGCATTTATGCTCCATCTGACCAACTCAAACATACAAGGAGTGAAAACTCGGGCAGCATGTTTCTCAAGACTTGAAGCATCCGCGTCTGTAAATGGAATGGACTACAAGGCCACGATGTCTAGGATCGCCTCATTCAAGCGTCGTCCCGAAAGGCAACGCTCATAGTGCTCTAGCATATCAAACAATGTCATCTTACCCTCAAGATGTGTATGTAGCACGAAGTTTAGGCTCTCACTCCGCTGATTGCTGCTCAATCCTAAGAAACAGCGCCCCACCAGGTATGGAGCACACCACAACTTCCTCATCTGATACATCTGATGCAACCACGACTCCTCACTTGTCACTTCATTCCTTCGTAAGAACTCTATCCATTTTCTCTCATGCTCTTCAATACAAGATGAGTCATATATGAAAGATCTGAATTCTTCCCTAACCTCGTCATCATGCAGATGGCGTACGATGTTCTGTTGAATGTGCCATACACACAACCTGTCGTATGAGTCAGGCCACACCACCCTGATCGCTCTCTGCATTGCAAGGTCCCCGTCCGTGATTACAGATATCGGATGCTTCTGCGCCATGGCTTCAAAAAATGTCCGCAACATCCACTCGTACGCCTCGTTAGTTTCATGAGAAATGATCCCGCATCCAAAGATAACTGTGCTGCGGTGGTGATTCAACCCGACAAACGGCACAAACGGCAAATTGTACTTATTGGTCCTGTATGTGCTATCAAAAACCACAACATCGCCGAAAGCCTCGTAGTCAAGGCGAGATTGAGTATCAGACCAGAACAATCCCTTCAGATGCCCATCTTTATCAACCTAGTATTTGAAGAAATAATCTGGGTCTCTCTCTTGCCGTGCCATCATGTGACGGATCACCGTCTGAGCATCACCAGCAGCGACTGTTTCCTGCTTGTAGCGATGGCAGAAGTTATAGATGTCCCTCGTCGTGCATCCAACCTGGTCATATCCACCGTACTGCATGCACAACACATCCATGATTTTGTGTTTCCGGATTCCAACACTTTCCATCTCTATAATGTCCGCTTTCTGCTCGTCGCTGATTCTTCTGTGGGAACGCAAAAAGCAAGCAAGGTCTCGTGGGGCCAGAGGATGGTTGTGTTCATCGATGAAATCCTTCACAAACCACCGCCCTGTTTTGGCGACTCTCGCAATGACAAATTTCGCTTTACACCCCACGCGAGTGATATTCCGTGGCTTCCTCTTCCTATCTTCTCTCTTCCTCTTCATGTGCTTCTCTTCACGGCAACCTTCACGACTATAGACAAGTTTCCTCAGAATTATCTTCTCGTTCGCTTCATCCCACTCAACATATCCTTTCCTCACACTAAAGCCTTTCTCAAGAGCATACTTGTTATAGAACTCAAAACCCTCTTCCTCGCTATCAAACATCCTGCTGACAGTGCCGTCGTACTCAGCCATACACTCTGCACTTACATCGGCCATGACTTCCTGCATATGACATATAAATGATCAACCTGGTCTCAATCATGCACCGGAAGTAAAAGAATTTCCATGCTCACATATTCCCCTCAAGATAAGAGGTTCAGAGTTTCAGATGTTCATCAAGGCTTATTTTGTTCAGCATATCTTCAGAAGTGAATTAATACTATGGTGTACAATGAAGCTAATTATTCTAGTCAACTGGCCACATAGTCTTTTTACCATCAGAATCAATGATAAGAGATATTCAGTGGGTTGGAACATGTTTACAATAAATTACCTTTAAAACAAGCTCAAAGTATCCAATATCAAAATCCAGTTTACTCGGAGTAAAAGGCTTGACTACTTCCTCACCAGTACCATCCTTCCCTCTGCAACCGGTTAACAAAATACAGAAAACGGAATCAGAATATTCGACTTGCTCCATGTACCAAAAAGAATGACCATAACTCAACATCATAATTGTACACCAGGATATGAGCAGTACAAATGGTCAGACCTGCATCTTATATATTGGCCAATTGCAAGGCCCAACACAGAAGTATGTCTAGGGAAACAAATTTGAACTTGGCCACATTATGACTGATCTGTCTCTTCTGCACAAGATCATAGCACATCCATTCATTTTTATATTATACACAAACTTCAAAAGCAGTAACCTTGAATGCGGCAAATAATTTTGTATCCGCCAACTGATTAATTAAGCTGGCATGCTCGCTAGCTCACCTAATTTAGGCTGCTTTTTTCATGGTGGGGCTAGTTAGTACTGATTCTTTAGACTATATATCCCTTGCGATTTTTCACAACAAACTGATTGTGCGTTTTGTACTCTTCATGTACTATTGGTTAATTAAGGTAGGTCATTTGGATCCTATGATGTCATATGAAGTTTGACAGCAAACTGAATAACACTGCAACTGTTATGTGATCACTTCAGTTTGTTTTCTTCTGCCTCTAAACTCTCTAGCTAGCTACTTATTGACATTTTTGCCATGGACAGGAGTTGATGTTGAGGCCATGGTGGATCAAAATGTTTGGAATGTTGATCGTCTTAGAGACCAGAAGCGTTTAGCACCTGGTAAGGGTCCTCTGGATCTCTTCCTTTTTCGTATATGTATGTATATATGCCACACAATATTCTCACACACCTCTGTTTCACAAAACAGGCTCTACTCCTAGCACCGAGGATATTCGAGAGGTGAACGTGGCTGTGAAAGGCTTGCGGAAGGAGTAACTTGTGTTGTGGGCGGTTGCAATAATCCATATACTAGTACCAAGTCCACTGTGATCTTGTAAGCTACCGTCTCGCTAGCTACCTGAGAACTGCAGTTTTATCAGAACAGACGCGTGTACATTTATGCAGATGTCAACTAGATAGATAGAACAACACGGAATACCACTGCTCTCGAGTCTCCAGAATTCTTGCAAGACCTGTGGATAGTGCTTGACCCCATCCCTCTTACCATTTGTTGCCGCTGGACGCAATTTAGACAAACAAATCAAAACATCTGTACCAAACTGTCCCAAGGTTGTTGGCTTTTAATCTGAAATTCCTCTGACAGCCGGCGGACTGTCTGACTAGCAACGCACGGGGCGGGGGGCGGGGGGAGGGGGGAGGGGAGGGAAAGGCACCTATCCACAAAGTGCTCGCTGGCGTTGCTGGGCGTCGCCGGCTGCTTCACAGAGGGAGGCGCTGCAGTCGGCGGTGGGGTAGGGGAGACTTCGTCGGGCTCGGCGCGCCGCAGCGGACGGACAGCAGTTCCTGGCGTTGGGCAAGGGCGGCGGAACGCTGGTGCTTGATTGGATCGGGGCCGCCGCCGGATCTCTTGATCGGAACGGCGGAAAGGGCGGCGGTGGCGGCTATGCGAGCAGAAACGTGCGGGGGCGCGGGAGGCGGGGTGGGGGGCGGACGAGCTAATTTTCTTGCGGAACGGATTTTTTTTTACCATTCTACCCTTTTGACCAAAAATTAAATTTTTAACTGATTTTTCAGATCCGACGGTCAAGAAAAATCAGTGGTGGAGTTACTCGGAAGTACAACTTGTAACCCGCCAATCACTAGTAGTCTTTGGGGACCAGGTCTGGGTCAGTATTCATGTGTGTACTTATGCCAAAGGTGTCTTTGGTGAGGACCAGATCTGGATGGCATATCCGCTGCTGTCTCCATTCACGAGAAAGCACGCTCATCCTGACGACATCCTTGATCGACAACCGTGACTGTATGTCACGCAGAACGTCCTGTAATAATGAGCATGAGCAGTCAAGTGGTTGTGGCACCAGCTCAACAGTCACGCTACTTCCTACGACATATAGTGATTTTTATAAGATTCTCTAATAGCCGATATAAATAAGGCGTCTCGATACTTACATACGGTAGAAGTTGAAGCTGCGTTGCAGCCACGTCCGGTTTCTGCACCCTACTGAAATCAGCTCTCTTGTTTTCGACCGAAAGTTGCCCACGTCCGGTTTCCGGCTGCTCTCTTTGTCCATCAGAGTGGATTTGATAGATAGATGCATCTGCGTGGCGGCAAACAAGAAGTACAAACTAGATAAAGCCAACTGTGAATTTTTTCAGCAAGCATCGTTATGACTGATTTCTGCAAGCATCATTATCATCGGTTTGATGTTTGAACAAGCAATCGTGACCGTGAATCCCGATAACCCAACTATGTTCTATGACAAAAACAGAGAACATAATTTGGCAACAAACTTATATCAGGTATCTTACATTACAGGACTTTTCTTTTTTATTTTTGTAACTTTATCTTGCATTACAGGTTACCAGTCTTGGCTGGGGGAAGAATAAATAAATCAGTAACCTGAAGCCACTTCATGTTTAAAATCAGCCTGAAGGAACATTACATTACAATGGGGACTGCTCATGCGAACATTCAAAATTTTTGCAATGGAGATTGTAGGATCGTAGGATCGCTCATGTGAACATATCTGGATAATTAACAAAGATCCTAGCCTCCATTCAGAAATAACCACGGTACATATGTAATCGAGGAACGCGCCCATCAATCAAATTTTAACAGGATTTGAACTGAGGTACCTATGTATGGTGTAGCGGCGCCGGAGAAGAGGGCACGAATGGGGATGAGCCCTTCCCAACTGGATCGCCGGAGCAAGGGAAAATCCCGCCGGCGAACACGCGGGAGCTCACCGCCGCGCCATTAATCGCCTGGATCGAAGGCCGCCGCCGCGCTAACCCTAGCGGTGCTGGTAGCCGGGACGAAGATGGGGAGAGATTAATCTGGGCCGCACATATACCAATCTAAAGTGGGCTATGTTCTCCCAACCTTATTTTCTAGGCAATTCTTGTTTCCAGTTTTTTTGTTGGGAAATGTTTGTTTTCAACCGGATGATCGACGGGGGCTCAGAAAACTCCGGTGATGTTGTGTTGAAGCTGTTGGGAGCACCGTCGAAGCTGCAATGGACGGTGATTGCGACGTTTTGGCCGGCGGGGGCCGCTGGTGATGTTGCCTTCAAGCTTTTTGGGAGCACCGCCGCTGCTGCAATGGAGCAACACCGGGGCGCCGGAAGCATAGCTGGTGCTGCGATGGAGCTCCGCCGGGGCTGTCCAGTGTTGTATTGGAGCTTCGTCGGAAGGCCATCGTTGCTACGATGGAGCTCCATCGGGGCAGGCCAGTGCTGTATTGAAGCGCGTCTGAGGGCCACCGGTGCTGCGATGGAGCTTCGTCGGGGGGAGTCTAGTGCTGCAGTAGAGCATCGCCGGAGGCCACCGGAGTTGCAATGAAGCGTCGCCGGGTCATTGAAAGCTCCGTCGGAGTTGCAATGAAGCGATGAGTGTTGGTGCTGCAGCGTTGCTGCCATGGGAGGCTAGGAGCTGCCTGATCCTACGACTGCAGAGCATCCAATCGGAGGGCTCTGTTGCGACCTAAAACTAGATCAAATCATCTGACTGATCTGTAGCACTCGCCTTTTTTGTTCAGATTTTTCTTTTACTATTATTATTACTATTCATCCAAAAGAAATGGCATTTTTTATGACGCTGCTATGCGCCATCTGACAGATAATTGAGAATTATCAGTTGCCTCCCTAGTTTCGATTTGCCTCCCTATCTTGGATTTGCCTCCCCGCGTCGCAAAACCGGTCGTGTTGCGAACCCTTTGCAGCACTAGCCATATTATGAAAACCCACCCGCCATGTTGTGAGCCTCAATGTTCGATTCGGTACCCTCATCGCAACACAACCCATGTTCCAAAGCCCAATGCAACACCCGTCATGTTGTGAACCCAACCGTTCGCTTTGAAACATAGGTCGCCGGCCATGTGAGCGCCTCTGTTCCTTATGTTCGCTTGAGAGAGCGCGGGTCACAAAGTTGGGAATCTAGCTTGTGGGAGAGAGGCCCATGCATGGCGGCTTCTATAGAAGGTGGGAGAAGCCCTCATCGGCGAGGATTCTGGAGGTGCGATCTAATGAAAGAGAGAGATAGGAGCAGAGACCACTACAACTTGCAACACTAGTGACGGCGACAACTTGCACCAGCAATGGTCATAGCTCTGCGGGCTGCGGGTGAGCAACCAGGGGGGGGGGGGTTCGATTTTGATTTGGACGGAACAGGCAAGATGCAAGGAGAAGAAGACAAACAAAGAGATAAGGTTGAGGGGTGTTGTGGTGAATGCGTGCCCAATGAATCTCTTATCCTAGTAAGGCACATCTCAGCTGCAGGATCAAGCTCAATTGGACGGTAATGCACGCGGCCGATGGAGCATTCTTTTTCAGCCGACTGTTTTGAATTGCTTCCCTTTTCTTTTTAGAGTTGTTTCACGAAAAGAAACAGATTAAATGGCTCTGTCATCTCCCTTCTCCTTGTACTTCTGTTTACATAGCATCCCCTCTCCTCTCATCAATCCGCCACGGATCGGACACTGCCACCTTCTCCAACATCAAGTTAGGGCGCTACCTCCCCCCTACTAGGAAAAAAAATCAACTCTTTAGCCCAAAATATGCAGAACTCTCTTCATGTTCCCTAACTTCTCCGTTAGAGCATTGGAGTGGTTATAGGGGTGGATCTCCTGTGCAGTTAATTAGAAGGGTGGAATTAGTGGGTGATTATTTAGAACTTAACTAGAATCTTTAGTGTAGTTAGAAGGAGTGGCTTCTCTGATTTTGTCTGCATTAGTTGGTAGAATCTTGCATTGTAAAGGAACTTATAACTAGAATCTTGCTGCAAGATTAGTTGCAGCAAGGGAAATCTTGACAGCATCATACACACACCATGCATGGAATGGGATGAATGAATACATGATTTTATTAATGACAGTGTACCACATATATATCAGTTAAAATTGCTACCAACTGCTTATGTTCGTAATAGCAAAAGCCAAAAAAGAAGAAACCGTAGTTAACCCAGATTACAATTTACAACCAAAATGCAGAAAACACTGAATTTTAGTGCACACACTGCTGCATCCAATCACTCGGCTTGAACTCTTCCCTTGTGAGTATTATTATAAATCTTCATAAAGATCCCGATCAATCTGTTTTCCACCACGCCCATATCCATAAATCGTCGGCATATATGAATAGCATCTCCAGCCCCAGCATTGTACTTCACAAAATGGTGATGATATGACGGAACTCCTCACTGCCAAGGATTTGCTCTGCAAACATCCTATTCTGATCGACGTGGTAATGATCCCCCTCGATACTACCAGCCTTGCTGACTGAATAGATATCATCGGTGCGAAGAGTGTGGGCATACGCCACTGGATCTACCACCATACGTTGAAGTACAGTAGCATTCCCAAGGATGTAGAGCGCCAACTCGGCTAGCCCCAACACATCACAAAATCCAGACATGTGGACACTCTTGAGGTGATGATGCAGAGGCCCTGGCATAGCCGTCACCGTCCTCATAGTAGGAGGGCAACATCTATCACGACCAACCTGCACACATATATCCGTTAGTTTCACTATACATATTCTTCAGAGGGGGGTCAAACAGAGGCAACACACATAACTATCCTAATTAATGTGTTAGAAAAGTTTCATAATCAGCAGTTAAATTACATACATGCATTTCCAATTCTTCTAAGAGAGGTGCTAACTCCAAAATATTAAGAAATCCCATTGCCAAACTATCATCATATGGATCCCACGCTAGCTCAAGGTTCACGTTCAGATGCCTCAAATTGATGAAGCTAGTCTGGTTTTCACTGAATCGTAGCACCTGGAAGAGAAACAGTGCACAGACACAAAATTAATAATTAAACTTAGTGATAACAAAATTTAAATTAAAGTAAAACAAATCACTTCTTTCTAGAGCAAACCTGATCAAAATTCAAAAGTAGAAATAGTTTGTTCACATGAGGAAGAGCAAGCTCGGTGAAGGTGTAGGCCAAGTCGTCGAAATCATAATCGTTGAACTCTTGAGTCCTCATATTCGATACAAAGGTTGCCTTCGACAACCTCAAGCAATCACTGAGCACCATTTGTGCGAGATCTTCGTCGAACTCAAATTCGGTAAGATTTGGAGCATGCACCTCTATAATTTCCAGTTTACAATGGCGCACACGCATGTATTGCAACCGACACAACTCCTGTCGTATGCGTAGGCTTGAGAAGGAGGAGCACCGTTCTATGTTTATACTCTCAAGAACAGCACAGCTTAGCAAAAGGCACTGTAGGTCAACTCCGCTGATAGTCACCTTATTTAGTGTGAGTTTGCTAAGGTTTGTGATACCACAGAAACTAGGGGGCAGTTTTAACCACACGTAGCCCAGATCAAGATACTTGACACAAGAGGCGTTCGGGCCACTGAGATTTTGCAACGGGAAAATGTACTTGTACTTGTCGAATCGGGAGCCAGAACAATTGACATCAAACGTGAAATCAAAAGCAATGTGCTTGGCCCTTGACGCAATGGAAAAGCTAACATATCTATCAATGTGATCCTTGTGCTTTCTGCGAAGGCCAAATTCGACAGCAAACTTGCCCAGCGTAGTCGTAGTTGTAGTAGAAGTAGACCACATTGGGCGCAATACACTGTCCACATTGGTGATGAATTCAGCAGTCCAGGATGCTCGTTTAGTATTCATGTCTTTGATGATGCCATAGAAGTCCAGATCTGGGTCAGTATTCGTGTCTGTACTAATGCCAAAGGTGTCTTTGGTGAAGACCAGTTCTGGGTGGCATATCCTTAGCAGTCTCCATTCAAGAGAAAGTGTGCTCATCCTCACGACATCTTTGATTGACAACCGTGACAGTACGTCGCGCAGAACGTCCTGTAATGAGCATGAGCAGTCAAGTTGTGGCACGAGTTCAACAGTCATGCTCCCCTGGCTAAGATTGTGATTTTTAAAAGAGTCGGTAATACCCGACATAAATAAGGAGTTTTGATCCTTACATAAGGTAGAAGTTGGAGCTGCATTGTTGCCACCTTCGGTTTCTGCACCCTACTGAAACCCACGCCCTTGCTTTCGATCAAAAGCTCTTGTCTGCTTTGTTTGTCCATCTGAGTGGCAGCAAACAAGAAGTACAAACTAGATAAAGCCGACTATGAATTTTTTCAGCAAGCATCGTTATCACTGATTTCTGCAAGCATCATTATCATTGTTTTGATATTTGAGCAGGCAATCGTGACCGTGAATCCCACTAACCCAACTCTGTTCTATGACAAAAACAGATAACATAATTTGGCAACAAACTTGTATCGGGTATCTTACATTACAGGACTTCTCTTTCATTTTTGTAACTCTATCTTGCATTACAGGTTACTAGTCTTCATTTTTAAAATCAGCCTGAAGGGACATTACATTACAATGGGGATCACTCGTGTGAACTTTCGAATTTTTGCAATGGGGATCGTAGGATTGGGATTGAAACTGGATAATTAACCAAGATCCTAGCCTCATTCAGAAATCGCCCTCGGGATTGTTTTTCTCTCAGGAATTGAGGAACGCGCCCATAATTTGTTAACAGGGATTCGAACTGAGGTACCTATGGAAGGAGTAGCGGCGCCGGAGAAGGGAGCAAGAACGGGGAGGAGCCTCTCCCAACGGGATTGCCGGAGCAAAGGAAAATCACGCCGGCGAACACACAGGAGCTCACTGCCGCGCCATTAATCGCCTGGATCGCAGCACCGCTAGGGTTAGCGCGGCGGCGACCTGGGAGCCGGCGAAGAAAGGGAGAGATAGATTAATCTAGGCCGCTGATAGGGAGGGAGAGATAGAGTAACCTGGAAGCCCGACAGGGTGCTCATTGCCCTCTGGGAACCACGTGCAAGCTCAACGCCGATGACTCCGCACATCTTCCTTCCGCCACTTGCACCTTCCTTCCCTCAACCCTCGTTGAACATACGTCACTTGAGCCTATATTCTAAGTTAGTAGAATATGTGTTTGAGTTTCTCCTAAAGGGTGAAAGTAACCAAATTTACGGGAAAAAACATCAAAATAACGACTACCAAGCAAAGATGCGATGATGCAAGAAAGCGAATGTGAATATATCATAGGATGCGGCCGTATAATGGACACCGAGTGAGAACGAAGAAATAATATCCTTGCGCATTATTCTTTTATGCATAGAAGAGACAATAATTCCAGGCTCCATTACCAAAATAGTACCACATAGCACTATATGAGTTCATCATTATTACCTTATTTTGTAATTTTTACTACCTACCTTCTAATTGATCCTTAATAGGTTTATGAAAGCTTCAAAAGGAAGGAAACCGAAGATTTGCAGTGCAGCATCACTCTCAACTGATTCACAGTATATACAGAACAGATTAATACGACTTCCCACATAGTTTTTGGTTGGTAAATATAAACGGATAGTAACAATAATTTCATCAATGAAAGATCAGTTCACTACTACCCAGGTTAAGTTGTTTAGAAATCTTCAAAGAGAGAAAAGTAAATATCGACGGATTGGCACACCGACACCGAGCTGATCCATCAATCATCGACATGTACGTATAGAAGCGCCACCAGCCCTAGCACAGTTATTCATAGAAAAGGTGAGAATACAACAAAACTCATTTCTGTGAAGCTGTTGTTTCACAAACATCCTCTTCGATTGATGTCGTCGTTATTCACCTTGGTACAATCGGGAACGCTGAATGAATGGATAACATTGGTAAATGTATTGGCCTATGACCATGGATTTACTACCATACCCTCAAGCAAAGTAGCATTCCCAAGGATTTACGGATGCATTCTTGGCTCCAGTAGATCCTATACTGCTACGTTGATCCATTTAGGTAGACTGTGATTGATAGATGTATTTGCGTGTCAGGACTCAGGAGTCCGCTTAACCTCTCAATTTGTACTATTGTTTTGCTGCAAAATGTTGCAACTATCAAAAGTTGCACATCCTTTCCAGATAACACATCATGGAGATTTAAAAAATATTTATTAAAAATAGGGGTATACTAATGAAACCAGCATAATTTTGAACAAGAGCATCCAAGAAAAAGGTCAGAGGTGGTATGTTGCCTTTACCTTGATCTCAAAACTCATGGACTACTTTTGTGCACTTAACCTTGATCCATCCGAAGCCATTGTGGAGAGAGAGTTCTTGACCTTGTCATCCATCTCTTGCAGCTGGTCGTCCACACTAACTCTTAATCAATGAGTTGTTGAAGCACGAGTGGCTACGGAACCTAGCAAGGATGCAAAAGATTAAGGCATTGAGAGGGAGCAGGGACATGGGAAATGTAAATCCCGTTGGGTGTAAAGAATTTACTTTAAGACTACTAACAGGCATCAATAAATTCTTATACTATCAAGAAAATAAACAACTAGCATAAATTTTCACACGGTACTCATGTTCACTCTTTTCCTTGAGAACCTTTGCTTCTTTCTACACAACTGAAATATTGCAAGACTATCTGACCCATCCCAGGTTCCCTCATTTCAAACTGGAAAACATATATGTGAAAAGTTAAATTAAGGCATTGTGCAAGCATGGATCAAGTAAATAATATCTATACACAATGAAAAAACCACATACGGAAAGTTCTCGATGCGATCGCCATAGAGCAGTTAACCCAGATTTTCAGCACTATCAACAATCAATAGGAGTTGCGGGAAGCGAGTGAAGGCGCGCTCAAAAACAGAAGGCAAGAGAAGAGGCCGTGAGAAAGCATGGCGTACACGGTAACAAAACCAAGAGTAGTTGTTCCCCTGTTTCCATGCATGGACTCTCCATCCTCCGGCAATATGTTAGGGGGACCATAGCCCCCTCCCCCCCCCCCCCCCCCCCCCCCCCCCAAAAGCCTATGAATAAGTAAAATTTAGGGGGGAGGTTTAGTATGATTTGAAGGGGTGCGTACTATATATTTTCGTAGGAAATGTATAGGTATAGCATTTTGGATAACATTGGGCAGTGAGTGGCGTGTGTGCGCGCTCGAGGCCACGAGGTTTATGATATTTATGTCATTTGAGAAACTTATTTTAGACAAATATTCGTTGGTCCAGTTCTGTCCAGTTTCCTATATTTATCGCCAAAAGCAAAGAACACCAACTGTGGAACGTAAATAATTTATTTTCAAGATACATGCTACGTGTTATTTTGTTTTGTCTAACTTCCTTATGATTTTATTTTCATCCATGGAACTACCCTGTTATATTGCAATGTATTGTAGCAAGCAAATAGCTTCAGACTTCACTTCAACTAAATCGCCACTAGAACTAGCAGGGGCGGCATGCATAGGAGCAGCTACCGTAGGAAGACCAAGGGAAACCGAATTCGGCTCCAAGGGGCACATGCTTTCATATGCTTTTATTTTACTGTTCATAGTGGAGCATATGCTCCCCGGAACTAAAACGGCCCTTCCAAAAACCAGGGGTCTCTCTCACATGCTATAGTTTTCTCCATAGAACTCCAGGCGTGTGCGCCATGGGGATGCCATAGGAGGCCTAGCACTACAGAGCAGGGGGAGAGGAGATCATGAATTGCAACCTTGGTGAAGGCACGGTAGGGTGCAACAGTAGCCTACCTTTGGGCCACCTATCAGCCTTCAGATCTAGTATGAATGGCTCAGATTTCTTGCTACAGAACATAAACAGTGTACATGCTACAGTGCGGAAACAGTACATCTTGCTACAGGGTTCAAACAGTAACTCTGCTATAGTGTAACCTGCCGTGCCTTACGTATTTTTCACTGCACAGGTTACTGTAGCACCCTACCGTGCCTTAACCACGGTAGAGGAGCCGGTTCCGATTAAAAGAGCAAGCATCACCCAACCAGATCAGTACCTTTAGATATCCCAAGCAATGCAGGTAAATAGTTCTCCGAAGATTTCAAATGGAAGGTGAGTTTTAGTTCAAGTTTAATTTTCATTGAGATTATTATTCTTCTAGTTCAGTTTATAAGGGAAACTGAATACATAATAATGGCACATCACAAATAACCTTAACAACCCAAGGGGCTATACATCTTGGCGAAGCAAGAACACACAAAAAAAACATAATAATGACACAACACAAATAGCAACCTGTATAGCTAGAGAGTTGAGTGATTCAGCCCAGGTTATGTCATAAGCAAAATACAAGGCAACAATAGCACAAGAGGGTGGCAAACTCCGAAAGATACCACATGAGAGCTCCGATAACACCACACCGAAACCACCGGAAAGGACCATGAGTAATCATCATCAAGGGGCCGTGTCACTGCCAACCCCGAAGCCTCATACACTGGAGGATGGTCATTGCCCAATCCCGACTGCGAACGGAGATGGGACTCTAGCTCATTGAACATGTATGAAGGATGTGCAGATTCTACACCAGAACGGTGGTAATTGCCCAAGAGAGTGGGGAGAACAAGCGATAAAAATTAACATGATTTTAGAGAGTGTCACTAATGAATAACTCTCCAAAGGGGGGGTGGACATTTGCCACAGGGGAGTGTAAAATGAAGGGCACTACATCCAGAAATATGAGAGGGAGGGATGCAGGAGGCTCCTCAGCGATCAGGCACTTTCGGCCGTCGGATCAAAAGTCCCTCGCGATACTGACCGTCCGATCTCAGGCCCGACCGCCGTGAGCCGTGCGATCTCGAACCCGATCGACCTGGGCCGTTGGATAAAATTTCAATGGCAACAAAACGTAAATACTTTTCCCCCACCAGGGTATTTTGGCCATTCCACATAGAGACCTATAAAAGCCAATAGCTCCGGTGGCAAGCCCTAGCCGCCTCCTCCCCACACTCGCCCCCTGCCCGAGCATCCTAGCCATCGCTCCACCCCCTCCCGACTCGCCGCCTCCCTCATCCTCCCCCTCGCGCCTCGCCCAGAGCGTCTCACCTGGACACGACGACCAGGGCTCGCCGAGCACACCCAGCATCACGCTCCTTCTCGTCCGCCGGCCACCTCTGGGCGTGGGACGACCTGTGCGCGTGCCATCACCATCACCTTGTCGCAGATCCGCCGGCGCTTTCGTCCGACCTTGGCCTCTGAGTGTGCTCACGCCATGGCCTGCTCGGGATGCCGCCCTTCCCCCCCTGCTCCAACCCTAACCCTAGCATTGCTGCTGCTGGTCAAGGTGCTCTTGGCCCCTCCCCTCCCCTCATGCTGCTGTTGTTTTTGGCCCTTCCCCTCCTCTCATGTTGCTGCTGCTTTTGGTACACAGATGATTTTACCCTGGGTTGCCCGTGTTGATCTTTGCTGTCCAATGTTTCTGTGATTGCGCAATTGAAGGTGCCTGTCATCGTGGTGGTGGGGTGTAAGCTGGACCTGAGGGACGACCAGCAGAACAGCCTTGAGCAGACGATGGCGCCCATCATGCAGTCGTTCCGTGAGATCGAGACCTGCATCGAGTGCTCCGCTCTTTGCCAGATCCAGGTGAGAAAGACTCTCCTTGTCTCAATATCTAGGGAATGTTGGTAACACTTTTATTATGTCAAATGGTTGATTGTTCACAATGAATGAAACTAGAATGCTCAAAATGCTGATGCCAGCAGATACTCAGCCTCGCAAAATATTCCAACATTACATTTTCTATAGTTTGATTGTGTACTAATGATAATTTTGATTGTGGCGTTAGACTTCTAGATACTATCCTCGAGTAGGTTTACTAAACAAATGTTTATGAACCACAGGTGCCTGAGGTCTTCTACTATGCCCAGAAGGCAGCGCTTCACCCCACAGCTCCTCTATTTGACCAAGAGGCACAATCTCTAAAGCCACGCTGTGAGGGCTTTGAAGCGGATATTCATTCTATGTGACCACGACAGGGATGGAGCTCTCAGTGATGTGGAGCTCAATGACTTTCAGGTTTGTATTCACTGAGGCCACCGTTGTTCCTTTATCTTAACATGAGGCTGACTAGAGTTTTTTATTGACATTCTTCTATGTATGGTGATACTGAAATTCTCATTCCATTGGTTTGCAGGTCAGATGTTTTAGCGCTCCTCTCCAGCCTACTGAAATATCAGGCGTGAAGAGAGTTATTCAAGAGAAGATGCCCGAAGGTGTAAATGATAGTGGCCTTACATTGACTTGGTTCCTTTCCCTTCATGCTCTTTTTATTGAGAAAGGTCGTTTGGAAATTACATGGACAGTATTGAGGAAATTTGGTTATGATAATTAAATCAAGCTTAGAGATGAATTAATTCCAACGTCAGTCAAGCGAGCTCCTGATCAAGTAATGTTCTGTTGATTACTGTGAGCTATTCAAATTTTGTTGTCAGTTGAAGCTAGACCAATTTTTAAGTGCACATATATTTTAGTAGGAATATCCGTGGAGCTTAATTATGTATATCTCTCGTTGTAAGTTAGTTTTAGCCCATGGACCTTTTGTCACACATCTACTTTCTGTTGACATGAATAATGGAGTTCTGATGTTGATGTGATGATGTCAAGGATTATAGCTATGTTCACATATCTGTAGTGCTTGGAATTGTTGATAAACTGATATGTACCATAAATATTGGATGGCCAATAAAGCAGGGCTCACGATGATTATAAATTTTATAGCTTGTGTATAGAATGGTAATGTTAAACTTTCATTTCTTAGGATATTACAGTTGATTTAGTCTATTTGTGCTTGTCGTTCGTGTTGGTCTGCAGGTTGTAAACGAGTGAATCTGTTTATTGCCTTCTTATTGGTAGTGGCAAAGAGTACTATTCCCTGCTTGGATTTTTGTGGTCTCCTTTTCTTCCTTGCTTGTTTTATATGTTGTTTCTTTTTTGCCTTGTCATACCAATGACCTACTATTTTGTTTGTTTGTCCTGCTTGCAGGTGTGTGTTGTTGAGGCTATCAAACAAGCCAATGGCGTTGCATAAATGGTTTGTGAAGATTGTCATTGGAGTCTAGCTCGGGTAGTAGGCTGTCAAAAAGATGTGGTCGCTTGTAGAACGTGAGCTCAATGTGTGATGCATGTATTTTATGATTATTATATCTATGTGCAATTTAGTAAGTGGGTTTTAGATTAATCTGGTTCATTTGGACGGTTGTGCTTAATCTGGTATATTTGTTCTGTTTGTTTTAGGTTGTCATCTTTAGTTTTATTTACTATGCCAGGTGCCTAATTTAGTGCTTAATCTCCTTTGGTTTGCTTTGGATTAACTGAATTGGCCTATTCATTCAGTTTATATTATATTCTTCTTTAGAATTAGGGTTCGTTAGATGTCTGGAAGCATAATTTAGCTCTGTGAAATGGTAGCGCTCAAATTCAGAATTTCTGCTTCATGCTTCTTTGCGTCTGTGTTTTTATGTAAATTTGTGCTCTCTCCTTTTCGTCTAGCATACCGCTTGATGGTTTCCTAATCCTGGTTCTTGCTGGTTACTACAACTGCACTGGCTTCTCTTATATAGACAATGTTTCTTAGAGTTTGGTGGTAACTTCAGATCTCCATGCACTATTGGATACTGTTCTTTCCAGAGTGTTGTTGTTTTTTACATGTGAAGTTAATTCACTACAATGTGTTGGCCTTGTATCTTTTTGCTCTGTGAGATGTGTGACCGTGTCATCTTCTTGCTGCAGCTTGCATGTGCCGTTAGTGAGTGGTCTTGTGGAGTTGCAGGACTGGGCAGGAGGACCATAGGCTGCACACACAAACGAGGATGTCAAGTTGTCCACGATGATGTCGCTGTTGATTGGGACTCGGAAGGAGTGTCGATCGTGAATACAAAGAGGAGGTCGAGCCATCGCCATTCATCTAGATGCCTGGTAGCAAAGATTTAGATAAAATCAGTGTTCATCTTTTTGTTTTTCATTAATTTATTTATACCCATTAATTTAATCTTTTAGTATATTTATTTCGTGTTGCTATGCTGCTCTAGGTTTGCATCCTGGTCTGTAGATGATAGTAAGATTATACTAAATAAGTCTGTAGTTGGGATCATAATATCTAAAAAAAGTAACGATTTTGGCAGCCATGCACAAGTCGGCACATCTATAGAAATCTGGAGTTCGCCAAAGCTGGCCATGTTGTCGCAGATCGGTTCATGGTCGCGTGGGGCATCCTCTGGAGCTTCCCTGAGGTTAGTGTTGTTCCCCATGGTGTATGCCTCTGTTCTTCCTGATACATGCATACCTGATCCCCTGTTTCCTCTGTTTTCTTGGTTGGCTCTTCAGACCAAGACACACATTCTGGAGAGCTCCTTGGTCATCAGTTGGTCCATCGCCGAGGTATGTAATTAAGTATGCAACTTCATTGATATCATGCATGCCCTCTTAAAATGGGCTCATCCCGATTATCTCATCGCTTGATTGTATGAATGATTGGTAAATTATGTAGCATTTGTGCGGTGCTGCAGTCTACATTTAGGGAGGCTCACAAGGAGACCATAGACCATAGAGCAGCAGATTGTGTGCAATGATGGCATCAAGCCCAAATACAGCATACTCTTTTAGTCAGAAGTAAGCATAATGGCCATATGTTTCTATTGGTTGAGTGGGCTGGACCATTTTTGCTGCCTTTGATCGTACTCATTGGATAGTTTTGTACTTTTGTCAGGTCATATGTACTGTTCTGTACATGGTTCATTTTAAATTCAGTGCCTTACACCATTGTCGTTCCCCAGGACTCGGAAGGAGGATGGCCGTCCAAAGACGAAAGAGGAGGTTGAGACATCTGTTGTGCCTGCTGCAGCGACCACGACTACTGCATCAAAAGAAAGGTACTACTGCATCAACTCAGGCCGCCCTGAACAACCATTAGATAATGATGCATTGTTTCGCCATGTGAATTTAACTGGTAGTAGTGATTGATAAGCTGAGCACAATAAACCATGTAATGATACTTTCCTGCTGGTATGCCATTGGCACAAGAGTGGTGATACGCCTGGGCATGATGTTGTTATTGATCGGATGTATGAACGTGCCTATAACTGCTATGCTTGCTACTATTTGTTTGTGAAAAGAGTGGTAACAATAAGATTACTGCTTGATGTACAGAGTTCAGGTTATCACACCATATGAAGTGAAAGCGCTGTTGGGACTGCTCGCGGTGCATAGAACTTCCATGGCAGCATGGGCGATTCCAAGGCCCACTTGAGCTCCTCCTGCTGATGTCAGACGGTGAGGTTTCTCAACCTCCACTCTATTAGCCATGTAAGATTGCTTTGCTAGAGATCATTTATTTCTTGCCATCCATTCGTTATAAACTTACGAATGGTTCCTTAATTATGTGTATCATGTTGTTTCCCTGAAAACGGACGATCGAGTCACATTTCTTATTTTCTGTTGTGAGTTGAGGAGCTTGCGGTTTTAAAAGTATGTCTCAGATGTAAGAATGTGGAAATGATGGACAGGTAGCAGTTTTTTCATATTTGCTGTTTATATCCAATATTAAGTAGTTATTAACTCCATGGCACAGGACTGTACTTTTTGTGGATGTAGTAGCTTTTGATTTCCATTTAGTTATGGCTTTATCTCCGCTTTTACATACTGATTAGGATTCCCATTTAGTCAGGGTCACAAAGTCTTTATGCCAGGATTCTTCCCTTTGTAAATGTGAAAGCGGCTTGTACAAATGGCATCTGCCAGGATTCTTCCCTTTGTTAATGTGAAAGCGGCTTGTGCCAGGATTCCCATTTACTCACATACTTGCTCTGCTGCTTTGTAGCCCAACTGATTATGTACTCTTGATCGTCCAAATGGCATCTGTCAACTCCATTATGAATCGTCTCACGCTATGCTAGAATGATAGATGATATAGTAAATACATCTTTTCTTTTTACAAGGCTCAGATGGTTTGGAATTTCGTGTACTGTCAACCAAGTTCAGAACGTTGTCTATTAAATATATTCCTGTTTCTTCTTCAAAATGTGATGCTCCAGTTCAGATAATCAGTAGTGCATATTTTGGTTGATATTTCTACTACAAAGCACTTGGGGCTGATGGATAAGTGTCGGACGGGTTGGGTTTCTTGTTTGAAGAGACTTGCATTGTTGACTATTGTAGCCTTTTTCTGCGTAACTTAACAAGTGTTAACATATTTTTAAAATATTACTATAATTTTGAACTAGTATAGCCTTTTTCTGCGTAACTTAACAAGTGTTAACATATTTTTAAAATATTACTATAATTTTGAAATTTGTTCACATATTTCAAAAATGTTTGTTCATAAACTCAAGATGTTCTTCTCACATGAAAGTATAGTCTCTCTTTTGATTTATTTTAATTCCCATTTCTGGCAAAAACTAAATAATGTATTGAATTGTAGTTTTGTATTACTTATATATTATTTCATCAAGCAGTGGTATGCATTGGCATCCAGTGATGTTTATTTCTTTGGAATGTTTGATAGGTAATTGCAGGAGTTGATGATATGTATCGTCCAGCACCGTTACTTGAGGTAACCTATTTAACTTTATAACCGAGTAAATCAACTGAATTTTTCCCATGGTGAGCTAGCTTCAACTGTTCCTGTTTGGGTTATGTTTATCAGTAGTTGTATTAGTTCCTGGTGTGGTCAGTGCCATTTAACATCATATTCTGCCTATGGTATTAAAGATTTTAGATTAATCTCAAATATTGGATTTTGTCTGAATGTTGGCCATCGACTGTCATATTGTGCATATTTGTGATTCAGATTTCTTTTTATGCCATTGTTCAGACATTACTCAAAATCTCCGATTTGTCAAAAACTTGTCTTGATTAGATGATAATGTGATATACATGGTGACTGCAATTAAATGAGTCCATCCACTTACACCCTTATAAGCGAGCAACTAATTGATGGTAAATCTGTAACCCATTGTTTCCGACTTATGCGCGTACTTGGTTCGGCCTGTAAATCTGTAGCCCATTGCATAGCTGCGACCGTGGTTTTGGCCTGCAATTCCTGCTGGCTATGCTGATGGCCCTACCGTTGTGATTGACGCCGATGTCCTTCTGTAGTGACAGATGTTGCACGCCAGATAGGTCTCGACGCGTGCAATACTTAGTTTTAGCTTTATTGTGTGAGTTTTTTTTGTGTTTTTCTGGTTTTCCATTGGTCCTGAATTGTACATCGAAATCAGTGTAGATGTATTAAGAGAGATGAGCTACTATGTAGGCATTAGTTGTTTTTGTTATGTACCTGGTTACTTAATAATCATTCTCAATATTGAAAAGGGACAGAAATAAGCTGAGTATTTGATCTGACTTGGTAGTGTTCGCCGGTTAACGCATCTATGTCATTAGACCAGTTCTTTTTTCTTCTCACAGTTTGTCATTTAGAATGATTTTTTAGGGGAACCAGGAACTGGTTCCTGATTCACTTTGTCCTCTTTGTTGATGATCCTTTTCTTCCTATGGTTATCCAGGCTTGAGTCTCAGTTTGATCTTACAGTTCTACGGCTCATTGACGCTGTGATTGACGCCGATGTCCTTCTGTAGTGACAGATGTTGCACGCCAGATAGGTCTCGACGGCGTGCAGTATTTAGTTTTAGCTTTATTGTGTGAGTTTTTTTTGTGTTTTTCTGGTTTTCCATTGGTCCTAAATTGTACATCGAAATCAGTGTAGATGTATTAAGAGAGATGAGCTACTATGTAGGCATTAGTTGTTTTTGTTATGTACCTGGTTACTTAATAATCGTTTTTAATATTGAAAAGGGACAGAAATAAGCTGAGTATTTGATCTGACTTGGTAGTGTTTGCCGGTTAACGCATCTATGTCATTAGACCAGTTCTTTTCTCTTCTCACAGTTTGTCATTTAGAATGATTTTTTAGAGGAACCAGGAACTGGTTCCTGATTCACTTTGTCCTCTTTGTTGATGATCCTTTTCTTCCTATGGTTATCCAGGCTTGAGTCTCAATTTGATCTTACAGTTCTACGGCTCAAAGGTTGATGGCTGCCATGAGGCACTACCCAGTTAAATCTTCGTAAGTTGTTGACCATGAACTTTTCTTCTTAATTATTTTCATCTTCTTAGCCTTGCCACATCATCTCTTAAAAATAGTTTGAATCCATCAACTGTGTGCTCTGCCTATGCAATTCATTGAACCGTAAGATTAAAACCTTCATAAGGTGTAGCCCTGTCTCCAACTACCTTCTGAATATTAACATTTTTGTTGGAAAAAGAAGAAAGATTAAATCATAGTTTGCACTAAATGAAAATGAGTTTTTTTTACATTTTGTTCACTCACTAGGAGGGTCACTATTTATATGCTTGCTTCAACTTTTTCCGGATCACCATGTAAATCATTTGTACAGGAGCTCTGGAACAAGAAAAACAATAATCACAAGGATGGAGGCTTAACATGTTTTTTTTTGCCATCTGGTGTTTATCTAATTTTTTGATGGGTGACCAAAACCAGATTACCTTTTCTAATGTTAGTATTGGAGTGTTATCTGCAATGGCATCTACTATATGTACTGAAAGTAGTTTTATTTATCTTTAGAACTTGATATATTTTCTAAAACCACTTATTATGCTTCTATTTGTATCTATGACTTCTGAAGCAAGTCAACACACATACGGGCAAATAAACCAAACTGCTGGTAGAGTCATTGTATAGTGTATACAAGGAAATTTACTTTGCTTCCAGTAGTGGGTTTAGGCTTGATAGAAGCTTGGTTGTTTATATTTTCAGAAAACTGGATCTATCATGATTAAGATATGGTCAACATGTATATATTTGGTTCTACTGTGCTCTCCAGTGTTGCTTACCAATGTGATTGCTTAATGATTACTACGACATATCTTGCTAGGTCCAAGCTGACAACAATCCTCTTGGTCTTAAAAATTTTGTCGAGGCGGCAGGGATCAAAGAATAACAGATCTGGGTCTTCGCCTTCCAAGATTAGAAGGGGGAAACCATCGCTCACTCTCCATATGCTTTAAAAGCAAATCTCAAGTGCATTGCCTATACAAAAATAATTTTGTGGTCATCTATCTCACAAACTATTCACATCAAGTTCATATGGAATGGCACTCACGGAGGCAACTGAACCAAGCTATCTATTGTATGCCTAACTATGGCTTTGTAGTTTTATCGCCTCCATTGCCATTGTTAGCTAATTAGTTTTTCTATTTGTATGACTATAGTGGATGCTGCCTTGCTTCTGGCACGGGTTAACTTCGATAGTCTCATGCCCATGTTTAACTTTATGATGTTACTCTTCTGGCACATATTGAATGTTTCTTCTTACTCTTAAACCGGCCAGATAATCGGTTGTTCTGTTACATGTGCTAAAACTTGTCTTCATACTGATACATCATGTCGTTTGATCTTTTATCGGTTGACCATATTGTTGGGACCGGCACCCTCGCACCAAGGCGCGTTGCCGATCTAGTGACAATGAGAATGACAACACCAGAGGCACCAAAAGGCGGCAAGGTGGAGATTTTTGAGGAAGCTCACGAGGCAGATGTGCGTAGGAGTTCACTGGAAGGAGATAAAGAGTCAAGCATGGATATGGATATGACCAGCCCGAGATCCCTCGAAGCACTGCCGCGCGAAATATAGGAGATGACAGAATTGCAGCGCCTTGATGCGCCGCTGTTTATTTGTTTTTCTCTGGCGTCATTGTTTTTGACCGTAAGTTTTGGGCTGCGAGTATAAGTCAGTAGGAGAGCTCAAGTTTGACTCACCCGCCAAAAAAAAAACTAAAATTTGACAATATAATAATAAATCAAATAAAAAAGTGGAAATTGAAAGATAGAGAAGGGAGAAGAAGCAAAAAAGAAATGAAAGAAATTTTAAGAGTCGCCCGTCACACTTTCTCCAAAGCACTCGCCGGCATCTAACAAAAACTCTCGCCGGCGGCCACACCTCCGGCTTCCTCACCGCTCCATATTGCAGCCCCTCACACACAGTATCCACAACAACCAGCCAGTAATGTCTGATGCCTCCGCCCTCCTATCCGCACCTCTCCTATTTTCTTTCCCCCGTTCCAGATCGCAGGCTGCCCTTCTCTGTCCTCTGCCCCCCAGCGTTCCCATCAGAGACCACAACATATACACTCCCTGATTAGGCATGGTTTCTCCCAAGTCCCTATTGCCCGATTCATTTTTATCTTGCTGCTTCCCAAGGTAAGGATTCTTGGATGGATTTCCCACTTTGATCTGGAATATGTGACTGCACATTTGCCTTGGCTTCTTCGCTTTGATTTTTCATCTTGAGCCTGCCGTGCTCTAGAGCTAACCCCCTTTTCCGCCTCTCACGTTGTCTATGCAGAGCTTCTTATGCCCAGAAGGTGTTTGATGGAAGTCCAAGCAGGCTGCACTGCAGAGAGGAATATTATACACAACGACCTGTATACTTTTAGGATACCAGTCAATGGTTCCGGAGTAGATTGTTCTATCAAGCTATTTCATAGTTCGCAATGTCGAACCGAAGGAGTTCGACAAGTTCGGTCTTTCATCTACTCGATGGTGGTTATGACGTGCCTTCTCAGTAAGTATAATTCTACTTGTGTATTAGTGCTATCTCGGCTGACCACTATCAATCTTAACTATCACATCTAGTAGCTAATAACAAACAATTAGCTTGCGTTTCTACATAGTTATGTATGAACAGTTCCTATTTTCATGTGGACCTGCCATTTTGTTCTGTCAGCACGACAAACAAAGAGGATTTTGGAAATTAGGGCACATGTCTCACAACTATAACGCAACATATTCCAGTGTAATTATAGAAGCGGACTGGAGGGCGTAGGACATCTACCTCTTAACTGCCAGTTCTTACTTGCATTCTGTGATATTTCATATGCAATTCAGTAGTATTTTTAAGAAAATTTGAAACCAATTCATAGGTGCCATTCAAACAAATTTGTCCACTAATTTCATGTTTTGTTCACTCGTCAGTTCATCCTTACCAAGTACCAACCTGATAGTTACAATTTAGCCTTATACTAGTAAGGGACACGTGTCAAGTCACGTATTTTGTAGTATTTATCTTGGGTTATTTCTGAAAGACCATAACTGACGGCGCTCTGCTTGTCCTATGCGTACAATATCTCTTAGCTTAGTGGCCGTCAGATATGTACCATCAATGGCCAAGCATACTTAGCTTTTGCGGGAATACCTCAGATGGCTCGCCTTGGATGCCAATGTTGTTATTTTCTGTATGGAGCTCCTTGGATGCCATTTGGCCACCAAATTTTACAAGCACCTACAACATTTGGTCATAATCGAAGCCACACAGTTTCAGATTTTTTTGCTCTTTTTTATTCAATTTTGCTATTCATCAGGGTGTAATGTGTTTCAAGGGCTCTGTAAATAGATCCCTGAATTTAGTATTGAGGGTGGGTTATACCATGTTTGTGCTAAATCTTTTTAATAATGTTGTCTTTGAAAACAACAAATTCTTTCTTTAGCATTTTAGCTGGGAATAGCAACCAAAATTCACCCAGATATTTAAGATCCTCACACTTGTTTTCTTCCACTTGCAGCGTGCATGTTCAAAGTTGCTTATAAATGGCAGGATGTCCCACTGGAATGCGTGGGGCATCTTCTAGTTTCCTAGTGAGGTGCTTATCTTGTAAGTTTCTACCAAACATTGTCTACCTTCCTATACCACGGATACATACTATGTATATAAATTTAAATTGTTTTTTCCGTTTGTAGTGTGTGAATCAAATAAGAAAGAACCAAAAGGACAACTTTGACCCTTAAGTAATATGTGGGAGAACTACGGGAAGAAAGAAGGAAGCGAAACCTGGGGATTGCGATCACGGAACGAGATTTTGGGTATGCACTTGATCACAACAACCATACACCATATGACGCTCTTTAACTAAATGCACATTATATTGTGTGTTTCTCCCATATCTATCTGTGTTGTGTAAAGCTTTTTCAAGTAGACGTTAGAGCGGTATGACAAGTTAGTTGAAATGTTAATATACAACTGTAGATAAAATGTGTTTTCAAATAAAAAATGATTTAACCAACTTGATCAATCGATCAATAACCTTTTTTCTCTACAATAGTGCAGTCGGGGAAAAAGATAGCGCGCTATAGCGTCGCTAATAGCACGCTTTAACATACTGAGCTATGTCTCGCTAAATAACCCAGTGTACAATACCTCACTCATAGCACGCTATAGCGCAATATAGCACCCTAACAACGTATTTTAAAAGCCACGCTATTTTGTCATAGCATGCTATTTCTTCCATTGAGTGCAGTATCGCTCCATCTCTCCCATGTATGTCCTACACGCCGCTCCTCCTAGCTCCTTCTCTCCCCTGTATGTCCTACATGCTGCTCGTCCTCTGCTTCTCCTCCTTCACCCCTCGTCCCTGATGTATGTCTCTACCTATGATTCTCCATCCCTAGGGTTTGTCCTCCCCAAATCTCCTAACTCCCTAGCCCGGTCTCCTCTGTTGTCATGGTCGGGAGGTTACAAAGCTCATTGTGTTTCCATTAACATGGTTCTAGCACGTGGATGGCTACTTTTCATCGCACGACTGTCCATGGCTAGTTTTGTGGTGATATCCCAGTCCTTTAGATCTTGTTTTACGGACTCCTCCCACGTCAAGTTTGGTCAACCCCGACATCTCTTGATATTATCAGCACACTTTAACAGCCTACTATGCACTGAAGCTTATGGAGACCTGTGTTGTATATACCCAAACCATCTCAGACGATGTTTACCAACCCGCTCTTCAATTGGTGCTAGCCCAACACCATTATTTATATCATCAGTTTGGACTCGATCCTTTCTTGTGTATCAACATATCCATCTCCACATGCGCATTTGTGTAACACCTAACTGTTGGACATGTCGCCTTTTAGTTGGCCAACAGTTAGGTGTAGTATAACTAGCCATGAACTACACCAAGGGAATTTTTTTGCAATCATGTTGGCGCTGAGTGTTGGCCGACTAAAAGGTGACATGTTCAACAGTTAGGTGTGGCGGAGATGCGTATGTTGAGATGGATGTGTGGCCACACGAGGAAGAATCGAGTCCGGAATGATGATATACGAGATAGAGTTGGGGTAGCACCAATTGAAGAGAAGCTTGTCCAACATCGTCTGAGATGGTTTGGGCATATCCAGCGCAGGCCTCCAGAAGCTCCAGTGCATAGCGGATGGTTAAAGCGTGCGGAGAATGTCAAGAGAGGGCGGGGTAGACCGAATTTGACATGGGAGGAGTCCGTTAAGAGAGACCTGAAGGATTGGGGTATCACCGAAGAGCTAGCTATGGACAGGGGTGCATGGAAGCTTGCTATCCATGTGCCAGAGCCATGAGTTGGTTGCGAGATCTTATGGGTTTCACCTCTAGCCTACCCCAACTTGCTTGGGACTAAAGGCTTTGTTGTTGTTGTTGTTGTTGTTGTCATGTTGCATACTTACAAAACAATATTGCGTGGGCTTATATGTAATATGTTGCAATGATTGGACGGCCCAGATCTCATGCTTATATGAAGGACAACAGGGCAGGCGAATGTTTGGTTGGAACTTTCAACAAACCGATGAACAACATTGGCCTTTTAAATAAAATTTTACATCTGATTTTTTAATTCACGCAGTTTTTAGTATGCTTCTAGGTTCCTAAAAGTCCTACAAAGATGGTATTCGAAATGGTTTTGACAATACCTTTTCAAATTTTGACCTGGTTTTTTCCTTCAAACAATCCCTTTTGTCTCCAAGTGCCTTCCTAAATGCTAAACTTGTTCAAAGTGTGTGCTCTCTTATTTATAGGCTTGAGAGGCACAAGTAAAATTGCATTTCTGCCTCTAGGCAGTTTACTATATTACTCTTACCCCAATCACACTGTATCTCTTGGCGTAATTTTGCCCGGGGTCACTTGTTGGTGTGTGCTCGCCATCTTACATAGGCTTCATGCGACAACCATGCCTGCTTGCTCCCTTTTTCAGGATGCATGCCTGGTGCCTCTGGGTGCATGGCTGCATGCTTCTGACTTATCCGGAATGCAACACACTGCGGTTATGCGAACTATTGTCCTCAGCGGATCACTTGCCCACCACATCTCTGCATATCCCTGAGACGTTGGGGTGTATTGCCTCCTGTCAAAAAAGAAGGGGTCAACACTTTGCTAATAATAATACTCCTACATGCTAATGAAGAGAGGGTGACCCGTCGAATTGTTGATTTGAGCTCAAGCTGAGACCCTCTTCCCAACACGTGCAGATTCAAAAATGTAAATTAAAAAATCGAGTAATATTTTATTTGGGAATTATGTTGAGAAATCAAGTTGGTAATTTGTTATAGTATATTCTTTCTACATGAAGTTGTTGTGTGCTATAAAATGGTTTCGTCAACACAACACAATATTACCCTGTCAATCAGAATATGGTTGGGCCCTCCTCCTTTTATCCGGGCTTGGGACCGGCTATGCAAATGACATAGGCAGAGTTCCCCACCCACCCTCCCAAAATATGACTTTTTTAATGTTTTCCTTTTTTGATTTTTTTTGTTGTTATATTTTTCTCTTTTTTTTCTTTTTTTGCTTTTTTTTTACCACCCTGAGGCCGACCAAACATTGTCAACCTGAAAATAACCAGTTCAAACAGTATGAGGTCGTCACAAAAGGCTGATCTGGATTCTCTAAATTGAAAGGGAGCTAGCGCAGACAATGCACGAACCTTCGTGGAACGTCCGGATGATTTGAAAGCGGTTTACACGCTGCCGCCTTCTTCATGCCCGACATTGTCCGGCTGGTGGAGTCACATACGTATGAGAAAGTTAGTGTTGGCACAGGTCGTAATCAACCAATTGTTATAGAAGATTAAATAGAAAAGCCAAAATTGATGGCTATGTGATCCTATATAGTATGCCAAAACAAGATGGCTAACCTGAGCTGCGCTAGGTTGTCCAATGCTCGAACCAGCAGCAGCAAGGGCCTGCTCCACGGCTGGCGCCACTTGGCTCAGTATCCTGGAGATGTTCTCAACATCTTGGCCACTACCCTCCGGGGGCGGTGGAGCACCCATACCCTGAGCCACATTAAAACAACTTGCGAAGGCGTCCAGGAAACCAGGTTGGGCTGATAGGTTTTCGATTATGGTATCTTTGTCGAAGGCCGGGTCGTTGAGTAAGCCGGCGATGTCGAGATGGCGTACTGAGGCTCGTCCTCCACCAGTGCCATACCGGGGCGGCGAGGATGCCGAGATGTATCGCTGTATTACAGGAAAGTCCACATTCTGCATCACTCTATTGATGGCACCCATCACCTGGGTGTTCAGCATGCACTTCTCCAACATTTTCGCGAAAGCAGCAGGATCCATTCCCAGCCGAGCGGTTCCCTCCGACAAAAATGAGGCTCCATCCGGGCTGCTGAGCCAGGCGAGCATGCGGTTGACGTGGACCTGCATGAGGGTGCATACATGCACGGACAGCAACTAAGATTCAGGTTGAAGTAACAGATCAAAAGCTACCGATGATGATGTGCGTGCAGGCAATGCATTGGGTGCAAGCAGATTGTTCAGCAGAGCTATCATTTTTTCTTTGGGGTGGAACATAGCTAACATTCTTTCGGCATCGAATTCGAATTCAGAGCTTTTGCCAATTGATCCCTGATGGCCCTCAATTTGTACCCGTTAGGGGTGACCTTTTTTTTTTAGAGTGCCCTTCCATCAGATTTTTTTTTCGAGAGTGCCCTTCCATCAGATTGTCGGTAAGAGGCTAAGGCTGTCCGTATTGGGGAGTATCATATAATATTATCATGCATATAATACTAGTATATAATACTACTTTCGTAACGTATAGTATCATATTAGTATCTTAGATTGCTTTATTAATTGTCATGCATAACACAAGGTATTACAACATTTAATATGATATAGTACCATGGTATGAGATTACATCCTCTATTTTCTCATTCAATTTTATGCCACATCATCCAAAAAGTCTAGTTGGCATGCATGATACCACTTATGATACTCCCATTACGACCAAGCTAAGTCCTAATACATATTTATTTTGATCATCAGTTGTACTAATAATACTGCTCCCGTCCAGGTGCATAAGTCATTTTAGATTGTGCACCGCGACCAAGGCAAAGGAAAAAAAAGAGAACTTAATGTTTATTTGCTAATTAATAGCATTGCATGCAATGAACTAACAATTCCATGTCGTGTTTGGTAGTCTCAAGTCATTGAAAGAATACACGCCCTCATTTCTTATTGGTTGATTCTTTTATTTATGTCAAGAAATAAGAAACAAGGTAGAAGTTAATGTACCATGCCTAAGTGTTCTGGAATTACTCCCTCCGTCTTGGTTAAGACTTTAGAGGGCGTGCACGTAGTTCTAGGTCATCCATTTGACTAAGTAAATATGAGTTATATGTCACTAAAAGTATATCATTAGATTCTTAAGCGAATTTAGTTTCTAAACATGTATTTTTCATCACATATAATACATATATAGCTAGTTAAATTTTCAACCTAGAACGACGTGCATGCCCTGTAAACCGAGACGGATAGAGTATTTGGTTTTCGTAAGATGACTTATACACCTAGACGGAACAAGTATATGAGATGCATGCCAAAAGGTACACCATCAAAATCATACTTGCAATAAGTTTTCAACGGTACATGTTTTTTGACATATACCTAATATATTAGTATTTGTCTAAGTGACAGTAAAAATAAAAAAACCAAATATGTGTTAGGCCTTATAAACATGGAGAGCTGGACTGTGTCAAATAGGATGCGTACCTGAACTGAGGAGGTCACGAGCAGTTCATTAAAGTTGAATGTCGCCGAGGAGCTCTCACCACCTTGTGTACTAAGCGCCATATTAGCAGTGCTGCTTGCCATGGCTTCTACCAGGTCATATAGAGCTGCCAAGGCCAGGTCGCTGGATAAACCGGAGAGCGTGTTGCTGGCATCGGCTGGTTCTCCATGGCTGAGCACACTTTCGGCGTCCACCTGAGCGTGCATACATGCATGGACAACAACTAATTAAGATGCTGTCTGAAGTAACATCGCACGGCTAGTACAGATGATGCAAATGGTTAGAGCATCTTCAACATGCGCGCAACTGCGCGGCGCACTAAATTATTTTTATAGTGCTGAAATAGACTTTTTAGCGCGTAGCAGGCCGCTTGCTCCAGTAGGCATTGCAAAATATGGGCGCTATAGCTCTAGCAGGCGCTACAAAATGAAGCGCGCGCAAGCGGCTGCTACTACGATGCAACACATACAAAAAATATGAAACAACACATAGTTTTTATTCCATAGCATAGTTCAAGCTCAACACCATAAGCTAGTCTATAGCATACAAATAAACCAAGATGAAACGATACTATGACGAAAATATAGTAGATACAACGCGTCGATGATAACTAGATAAAACTACTCCTCGTTGTCCTCCTGTTCGGTGGCGTAGTCTGACGACAAAAACGCATGCTCCCACCGAGGATCATTGTCGTCCCAGGTGGATGCAGGTCCTAGTTCGCATTGGGCTTCCGCCAGTGCCTTCCACTCACGCCTGTCCTCTCAATCCGCGGCTCGCAACGCCCTCCTCTATGCCCAGAACTGGGTCTCAGCGGCGACGTCTTGCGGGAAGCGCTCACGCTACGCCGCCATGGCTTGCTCATCCGTCTCGGCGATGAGGAGACGACACTCCCACCTCCACTGGACGCAGCAATCCTCGTCGATGACGAGTCTCGGGGGAGACGCGACGTCCTGCACCTGCTGGCACGTCCACATGTCCGAGAAGTTCATTTGTGACCTCAGACTCAAGAGGCCCCACGCCGCCGCGTCGTACGCACGAGCGGCCTCGTGGGCGGTCTCGAAGGTGCCGGGCACCAGGCGTGTACCATCGGAGCGGATCTCCGCGTAATACATGCCGGAGGGGTTGAGGCGGACGCCGCGGAAGCCGGAGCTGCTCTGGGGGCGCGGCGGCATGGCGGCGGTGGCGGGGGAGAAGGCGCTGGAGGCGGTGGCAGGGGAGAAGGCGCTGGAGGCGGCATTTGGCGCTGCAAGCGAGGAAGAAAGGTGTGGCGTCGGTGGCGCACCGGCAGAGGCGAGGCAGATGGGAGAGAGAGGCGACGAAGATGGCTGTTGGCGGGCGCGGGTTATATAGTGCGAGCTGGACACCACGTGCCTAAACTTGCCCGCGTGTTTCCGCTTTTTCGCGCACGCCAAGATTTTTTTAGCGCGCTCATGTTTCTCGCACCTACTGAAGCGCGCCAAACTCGCTCACGCGCGCAAATACGCGTTTTGTCCCGCGCGCCATATGTAGCGTGGCTGTTGGAGATGCTCTTAGAGATCAAAGAGTAAGTAGAAGAGCTGCAATTAATTAATGGTGATATCCAAGTTAAAGAAATAAGGCAAATATTTTTCCCCGTTTTCGGAAAATATCTCCTAATGTTAAACAAGATGGCTCACCTGGGAGCTCGGCTCTCCACTGCTCACACCAGCCGCAAGGTCCGGCGACAATTGCTTCAGCGTCCTGGATACGCTCTCACCATCTTGGGCACTACTCTCTGACGGCCGGGCAAACATAGACCCATACTGCTCGCGGAAATAATCCGCGATTTCTGGCACCATCAGCTGCGCCATGATAACTCGGACTCTGTTGTTGCTTAATAAGCTGGTCATGTCAGGAAACTCCCCATTCCGCGCCTCACTGGTCATGGTAGCAATCATCTCAGGGTTCCGCAAGCACTTGTTAAATATTCTCGCATAAGCGACAGGACTCATGTCGAAGATATCGGCTTCCTCCGATACAAAAGCAAATCCTTCAGGGGTGTTGAGCCAGGAGAGCAGGCTGTCGGTGTCGACCTGCATCTGCATCAGTGTGCATAGACGCAGGCTCAAGTAACAACGCGCGGCTAGTACAGATGATGCATGCATGATTATTGTTGGTTAATGGTACCTTAGGCCGCGGCTCACGGCTGACACCTGCACCGGAATTTTCAGCGTCTGTACCTTATATATAATAGTGGAGGATAAGACAAGTGTCAGCTGGAGAAAGTGAGATATGGAAAGGAGGTGCAACGCAAATGCCACATACGTACCATGGCCATTTTCTGGCGCATCCATTTCTTCAACTACATACTGCAACGCCAGCTTCGCCAATCTAGAAAAGTTGGACGAGGAGTCACCTTCGTTTCCCTCAATGCTATTCAGGCAGGCTACAATTTCAGGGTTCTGGAGGCACTTGTCCACAAAGTTCTTATTTTCAGTTGCACGCGTCTGAAAGAACTCATCGTTTGCAAACATGCTGTCATCAGCAGCCAAGAAACTGTTGCCCCATCCCTGCTTAATTATGTGATTAAAAGAACGCTCAATCAAGCAACATTAATTGCGTCCAACCATAGCAAACTCTAAGCCCACAACTTACAGATATCATTGCGAAAAACAAAGATGCATATACTGACTGAACAAATTGACAAAGTTCTTATGGCCTCTACACTACTACACGCAGTTAACTTAAAATTTGCCAATCAATTAATGAATTGGATGCTACCTATAAATTCAATACACTCCGTTACAGTAGGTATTAGAGATTGCGTGGCTACCAAATTTACGGTACCCAGCCAGTAGAACAGGACGAACGAGAATGTTCTTTTATATTAAATATAGTACACGGAGGGCTTAATTACCTGGGTATTGGCTGCAAGTCCACGACGAAATTGCGAGGTAGCTGACGTTAGTTGCCACGTCATCTTTTCTAGGAACTCTACATTTTGCTGCAAATGACTCTTAATATCTGGCATCAGTAGTTGTGCCGCTCTAGAAAGGAGAGAGGCAGGGATCCCATCTGCGTTCTTCATGCCAGCAATAATCTCAGGGTCCTGTATGAACTTCTTGAGCATGCTCATGAAATCAGTTGGATTCACTCCAATGTGGACGGCCATATTGGCTATAAAGTCGGTAGGGAACTGTGTTTCACCTTCAGAATTAGGGCTCGGTCCCTGCGTGCATGTGTGGTTAAAAATATTCAGCGCAAGTAAGCATGCAGATGCTAGATTAATAATTACACTAATTAATTAACTGAATGATGACAGTTGAGTTGCCACATCACTTGCAGCACGAGTGTAGTTAACTCAAAATAATTACTCCAGAATGCGACAGTTACATACCTCAAACTACTCCCTCCGTTTAGGTGTACAAGTCACCTTGCGAAAATCAAATAACTACTCCCTCCGTCTAGATGTGTAAGTAATCTTAGGTTGTGCACCGCGACCAAGACGGAGGAGAAAACGAGAGAACTTAATGCATTTTTGCTAATTAATAGCATCGCATACAATGGATTAGTGTTTGGTAGTCTCAAGTCATTCAAAGCATGCACGGCCCACATCTCTTATTGATTGATGTGTCACGAAACAAGAAACGAGAAGTAAGTTAACTAGACAATTCCCCGCGCGTTGCTGCGGGAATTGGTGGCAATATGTTAAGATGATACTTGGTTGAATGGAACGTAGATATTTCGATTAACATTATTAACATGAAAATACAAATATAAGAGATTTATTGCGCTTGATTAGTTTATTTTTGCAATGTCTTGGAACATAAGTAGCATAATGTTGGTTTATAATTCCTTGAAGTTGTCCACGTGGTTGTCTTCTTCATCGAGGACAATTCAGACATGTTTAAATCCTTTCGTCATGTACTTGAAGATGCATTTGGTGGACCTGAATGGATGTTCTTGGAGTAGGTTTGTTGTGTTGTCTTCACACACGTCATCTTTCAAAGTGATCCATGTTGGGGATTTAGTGGCATTTTTCATGTCTGCATTTGCCTCCATTTACTTCTTGTGAGTTTTTCTTGCTGCATGAGTTGATGAAGAGGGTAGATCATTCTTCGTTGCATAAGGTTGCATCCTGTACAAAAGTAGGAGGGCAAATTGTGAAATATCATAGACATGAAACTGGTGAAAGAACTTTGCATGTAATAGACATACCTTTTGCCTTCTTGCTGGCTGTCCATGTATTTGACAATAGTCAATTTTTAGTGGCAGAAAAGATTTGCTTGTAGTTGTAGGTTTTATTGGGGCAGGGTGGGGGGGGGGGGGGGTACTATTATATAGGTGGCATGCATTTGTAAGAGTGTGTAACTAAAAGATGTTTTATAAATGCTTAATACATGTAGCAATGAGTGAATTTATAGAGTCTAACCGACATACGTTTTAGAAACCTTTAATACATAATTAACTTAGCAATGTATTTTTAGAAACTGGCAAGTGTTACTTACATTGTGATTATAATAACAGCCATTTGAGGTGTTAATGTAGGAATCAATATTTTACATGCATGCATGATTGTACAGTTTATCAAAAAATATGGCCCATTTATAGCAGTGTATCCATTATTGATCAGTACAAATTTGCAAATATTGGAAGAAAATTTGAAGTCGCTTGCATGAAACCAAAAGTACATATGAGTACACATTACAATATAAAGGTACTGGGCATGAGAACATTCCCGATTACAATAGAAGTTGAGCAACAAAAAGAAAATTTTTGTTGGCTGGCGGTGTCAAAGCACTGTGGAAGTTGAACATTCTCGATTATTTGTCGTTTGGAGCACTGCGGAACTTGGCTGTGTGAGCATTGTGGAAGTTGCCTACATGAAATGCATGATACGTAGTATTGTTAAAAATGCAACATATATTAGAAGTTCTGAATGTTTGAATAAAAAACTTGAGGTACATAATATACAGTACCTTTGTATCCACGTTCCTTTTAGTCTGTCTTTTCATAGTTGTTTGTTGCATTTTTATTGTCTGCGCTGATGGGTACGTATAATATTTAGAACTGTAAATATTTGAACAGAAAAACTCATATTGGCGAGGTTTTCAACTATAGGTCATGGGAAGTAATACATAAAGTTATATTATAGATAGAGGATTGTGCAAGAATTAGCAAATAAAAGGTAAAGGTAGAACATTTTGTACACTCGACATGACAAAGACCCTTGTCCCAGTGACCGAAAGTACTATCAGAAATTAGCATATATCTAATTTCTCCATGTAGTTTCAATAAAAACAGTGCTGCTCCTCTTTTTTGTCTGTGTGTGTGTGGAGGTTGCCACCATATGAGAGCTATACCTGTAGGAATAGTATGTACCTGTAAGATGGCATGTCCCCAAACGCAAGGGGGTGGTGTGAAGAGACTAAAGAACGCTCTCACAAAACCTATGTAAAATGCAGGGGATGAATGCAAGGCATATGGATTCTCCTACCATAAACAAACAAAAATTCAGAACAGGGTAAATAAATAGAATGCATCGCTAGAAATAAACAAAATTTCAGAACAGAGGTAAGTATTAAATCTTTTTCTTTTTGAGTATTCTAAGTATTCAATCTAGCCAAACTAAATTGAAGAAGTAGTGATGGATGGAATAGTGTATGTACCTGTAGGATGGGATGTCTGGCTACATAGAGCGTAGAACAACCGAGATCACTACCCAGGTGTTCAAATCGTCCAAGACCTGAGGAATTCTAGATTTTTTTCCGACCACTATATGCCATGTGGCAAAATTAATGAAGCATACCAAAATTCTAAAATAGCAGTTAACTTCATATAGTAATCAAGAACACAAAAATTCAGAATTAGCAATACATGGCAATAGGATTCACCTATAGGTGCCGTAAATTCGGTTCCAAAACAGCAGTTAGCTTCAGATAGTAATCAGGAACACAAAAATTCAGATTTAGCAATACATGGCAACATGATTCACCTATAGGTGCCGTAAATTCAAGGCTTTTGGGTATGCAACTGGGGAAGAACAACCAAGATGGGGGCCCTCGCGTCCAATTCATTCAGTACCTGAGGAAGTCCAAGATTGTGATTCAACTTGCAACATGTCATAGGGAATGTCAAGAAGGACAGGGGAGGGAGTTGCTCACCATGGTACAGGTATGAGCGGTATGGCAGACAGCCCAACCGTATGGAGGGCGATTGGTACAAAGTGAGTTTAGGTGGAGCACCGAATTTAAAGAGGAATCCATCAGTTTCTTGTTCAGGGATCGTGGGGAGAGGAAGTGAAGCGTCAATCACTAATGACCAGCAACTGAAGCGTTTAAGCCATGGCAACGGAGAAGATAAACTGCATGGGCCATTTGGAGCATTGGGCTGCAGAGGCGTCTACGAAGTGGGCTGTGTGGTTTGGTGTCAGCAAACAAAACAATTGAGGACGTACAGCTTCAGAAGCCTAGCGAGCAGCAGTGAAGTAAATGCGGCTGTGCTCACCTCGCCTTTGAATCGGGCTCCTCACCATCGACGTCGCGGAGCAGAGGAACGATGTACAGATGGTCCATTCTGGCTGGACGGTGATCATGGCGGACAACCCGCGTCCCAAATGCGGTCGATACGCGAGCGAAGGGATCGGTGTAGCGCGCAGCGGGAGGAGGTGACCGGAGGAGGGAGGGAAGGAAGCTTGGTGGACAGCCGGGGCGATAAGCGAGCGACGGGAGCGGCTAATGGCGCGATGAGCAGCGGCGGCGGCTTAAGTTGGGACCGGGAGTCAGTCTGGTGGCGGAGGAGTCGAACAGGGGTGGCGGCGCGCATGGGGGGCACAGTGGATGTGTGGGCGCCGTGGGCGCAACGTGCAGCGGGAGGAGGTGACCGGATGAGGGAGAGGGGGAAGCACGACGGACAGCCGGCACTCTGCCTGTGGTGCGGCGGAGGCATCATGGCCGGGCGCAGCGAGGGAGGAGAGGAGGAAGTGCGCCGTATGGGAGGCGCTCCTGTGGTGTCATGGTGGAGGCGAAGTCACCGTGGGCGCAAGCGAGGAGATCGAAGGGGGGAGTGTAGCCCGGCGCTGCAGATTTGTTGGGGCGGCCGGCCGTGCGGGATGGATTGAAATCCCTGGGATGAGCGGTTGCTGTGGTAGAGGGAAAATACAGTTTTTCTTTTCAACGCATGACCGTAGGGGGAATAAGAATGATTGGCTGATTTTGCAAACTGAACGATGATGTGGCATAAAAGCTGATGTGGACAGTGTGCATGGTGAAAGAATAGGTAGAAGTGGGGAGCAACTTCTTAAGAATGTTAGATGTACCGTGTCTAAGTGTTTTGAGATTATTTGGTTTTCGTAAGGTGACTTACACACCTAGACGGAGGAAGTACAAAACACTTAGGCGTGGTGCATTAACTCTCATCTCATTTCTTGTTTATTAACATATCAACCAATAAGACGCGTGCATGCTTTCAATGACTTGAGATTAGCAAACACGACATGCAGTAATTAGTTTATTGTATGCAAAGCTATTAATTAGCAATTAAACATTAAGTTATCTCATTTTTTCCTCCGCATTGGTCGCCGTGCACAACTTAATATGACTTGAGATGACCTATGCCGGTAGGTAGAGTACTACCTCCATCTAGGTGAATAAGTCATTCACATAGTTTTAGGTCGATTTGAGGAATTAAATATGTGTTATATGTCGTGAAAAGTATACCGCTAGAGTTCTACAAGGATGTAGTTTCTAAATATATATTTTTGTCACATATAATATATATATAGATGGTTAAATCATCAACCTAGAACTACGCGAATGACTTATTCACCGAGACAGAGATAGTATTGTTATTTGATGGAGAAAAAGCAACGAAACAAAGGTTAGTAACCTACCAATTTTTATTACCTGAGATGGGATATCTGTAGCGTCAACTACTGCGAGGGTAGGTGGTGCTCCCATAATTGTCAGAGCCTGAGTTGTAGCCTCAAAGATTGCATCGAGAGAAGCAAGGTTGCCTTGAAGCATTGACATACTAAATAAAAGGCTTGTGGCATCGGCTTCCCCTTCGCCCCAGCCTCCACGAAGGCTTGAGATGACCCCCCTCACCAACTCCGAGATGAGAGGCTCGGCGAGTACATGCCGTACTGCCAATCCAACCTAAGCCAAAATAATGCCACGTGATCGGGGAATTAGATAAGTACGGTAATTTTTTATTATAGAAAGGGGAAGACGAGCGATGCAAATTGCAAGAACGTACGTTGTTCCATCTCCTTATGGTGATGGCGGGACGATTGGGGTGGGCTTGGCCTGCCTGCCTTAGCTCTTCCTCTGCCTGGTGCACCTCCACGGGGCCGCAGTTCCAGCAGTCGAGGTAGTAGGTGGCCCTCTCGAGGAGAGGCATGTTCCCGTGCAAACCAACGTCCATGCCTACCCTGATGCCACCAACCTCAAGCTCCTGGATCATTGGCAGCGCCCCGTCCCCGCATATCAGCTCTATGTTCGTGTTGATGTATGCCAGCTCTTTGAACTCATCCTTGCAGGTGGTATAGAACAGCCGGGCCTCGCTGTGGAGGTAGAGGGAGCGGAGGCACGGCATTTGCCCGAGGATCTTGAGGTCCTCCGTCCTCAACATCTCCACCTGCAGCAACAGTTTGGAGAGTTTGGGAACACACGAATTGTGGATCCACGGCATCGGACAGGGTAGGATGATTCCGAACAGCAGCAGCTGGCGGAGCTGCGGGGAGGGCACGCTGCCTTCCCAGCAGTCCAGGCGGTACTTATACTCTGCATCAGACCAGACCTGGAGGACCTGAAGGCTCTTTAGTTCATGGAGAGACACCACTAGCACCTCTTGCATGCCGTTGTCCATCTCGTCGAAATGGATTACCAGCACCCTCATCTTCTTCAGCTTCCGGAGTTCCATAGCGAAGTCCGGGGACTCGTCCGCCGAGTGCAGCCACAGCTCTTCCAGGGACGTCAGCTCCCCTATCCGGCCCATCATCCTCGTGCCCTTGCCAGCACGCAGGCACCTCAGCTTCTTTAGATCCTCGATGAACACCGGCAGCACTTTCATGCCTGTCGCCCTCACGTCGAGGGTCTGTAAGAGCTTGAGGCGTCCAATCTTCTTGGGGAGCTCAGCTACATGCGTGCCCACAAGCCCAATGTACTCCAGCCCATCCAACTTCCCGAGATGCTTCAGTTTGCAATCTCCGGCGGATAAATCACAGCCCTCCAGATCTATTACTCGCACCCGCTTGAACTTCATCAGTGCCGGAAAGCTACTACCGGTACACGTGCTGGCATAAAATGACAGCACCTCCCCGACTTGCAGTTCCAGTTCCTGGCTAGTGTTTTGGTTTTGGCCCTGGTGGATGGCTAATCTATGTATGGTTTGAGATGGGCTCTCCTGCTTCATGCCGAGCACAGTGGAGAAATTCTCTTTCTCACCACTTGAAAGGTCACGGATGAGGTCAAGCATCAAACCGTGAACCCGGCAACCCCCTTGGCCCACGTCACGAGGGCTCACCGCCCATTGGATCATGCACCTATCTAGTAGCTCGATGAAATACTTCTCACCAGTCTCAAATGACCCAACAAGGCCCTCTGCTACCCACCTCCATATCAACATATTCTTCTCGATCCAGTGGTCTTCCGGGAACAGGCTTAGGTAAAGAAAGCATTTCTTGATATCATAGGCGGGTAGAGCATAATAGCTATAGGACAACACCTTCCTTACGTGCTCGAAAGCCCCATCCTCCTTGTGCTCATCAAAACCAATTGACTCATACTCCCTATGCCACTCCTTGCTTTTACTCTTAGAAAGCAAGCTACCTATCATAGCGATGGCTATTGGCACTCCACCACATTTACGCAAAATTTTATCTGACACTATGTCAAATTCGGTATCATGGCTTTCAGCCCCAACTTTAGCACAGAGTAACTTTTTCGAGTCCTCATGGGATAATGGTTCTATCTGGTAAACACCACCAACTTCTTCAGCAACTTTCAGGTTACGAGTTGTGGTGATGATTTTACTTCTAGCACTACTCTCAAAAATACCTTCAACAAGGTTCCATGTTACCTCATCCCATAGATCATCGATGACAATTAAACACCTATTCACACGAGGAGTCAAGAGGCTAGAATATTAATTATCTTGAAAAATACCAACTTCACTAAAACTGGAAATGCAGGTGAGAAGGCATGAAAGATAGGGATACACAGATATGCGGGAGTTACCAAGAGCTCAATCATGGTTTCTTTGTAGAATACTAAAATCTTTTGTTACAATAGCTTGCGAAGAACTCAATCATGGAAATTGCTAATGGAGCTCGAGCTCCATGGAACATGACATTAAAAAAAATCAAAAATAGTTTTTTAGGTTCAAAAAATTGTTAAAAAATACCCACACACCTATGGATGTATACTACTTGTCCGGAACGTTTCATGGTGAAATACTGCTTTGTGCGGGCTACACTAAAATGACAAAGTATGTATTTCTAGCACATGTACTATTGACCATAAAAGTACATGATTTTATTTGTAGAACTCACATGAAAACGTAGTTCATAAGGAATATTATACACATCTAGTATACATTTATAGGTAGTTGTGTGTTTATTTTCAGATTTTCTTGAAACTTAAAAATTGAATTTTAATATTTCAAAATTTTGGGCTCCATGCCATAAGCCTAGTGTTTATCGGTAACATGGTATTATAAGAGGCATCACGATGTATCAATCATGTCATATTTATATATACAGCAAGAAAATATAATCTTAAACTCGTACTAGAAATTAGCACTAGAGAACATTTACGGTCCACATGTAGGGCACTACCACAACAGATTAACACTTGTTAATTTTTTTAATAAATAAATAATTACCCACCTAATTAGCATATGAAGTTTCCCGCAAAAAAAAAGTTAGCATATGAAGTTGATCGATGAGATGTAATCTTTATAGTTAATTTATAATTCATTGTTTACATGTTGAAAATGAACACAGGCTATATATATATATATATATATATATATATATATATATATATATATAGACCTGCTAAAGTCAGCGTGCGCACATTATAACCTAGCCTACGCTCCGGCCAACCATCGACCCACGAGATGTGCGTGCTAATTAGCCGAAGCGCGGGCTCGACCATAAAATCTGCCGTAATGAACTTACGACCAAGACCACGTTCCTGTAAAAAAAATCAATAGTAACAAGTTACGATCCACGCGCAAGTTAACATACACAATCCCTCGCACGCCTACACCCGATCCAGCGTAATTGATGATCGTAAAAGAGCCCATCCGTTAATTACCCAATCCAGTAAATTGGGTCTGCAGTAGTAGTAATGATGTTACCACCTAGTAACTGGGCATGCAGAAGTGGTAATGCATTACTACCCTGGTTTTACTAGGTTCACCATATAGTAGTTGGACCTGCAAAAGTAGTAATGCATTACTACCCTGGTTTACTATGTTTTCCATTGACTCCATCATAGCGTAGTAATCTGTTACTACATTCAAGTGTTTTTTTCCAATGAAGAGAGCTCTTGTAGGAATGCATTACTACCGTGGTTTTTCCAAGTTTACCATCAGACTCCATCATAGCGTGGTAATCCGTTACTACATGCCTCGTAAACAGTCCTCGTCCATTACCATCCCTACTATTCATGTTACTGCTAATAAATAGTCACCGCAGAGACGGGATACAACCGGCGAAGCATGGTAATAAAATTAATTGCGTTACTTTTTTTTACAAAGCTCGTTACCCTCAAGCGGAATAGCGGTGGAGCGTAGCCATCTCCGCGTGCCGCACACGCCTAATCAGGCGCGGCCGGAGCGTAGGCTAAGAAGAATGCGCGCTCGCTTACAATAGCGCAGCCGTATATATATATATATATATATATATATATATATATATATATATATAGTAACGCTAAACTAAGCGTGAGTGTAGAATAGCTTATTCTACACCCCAGTAACGGTACATACAAAATATAGTAACACACTATGTAAAATATAGTAATTTTCATAAAAATGTAGTAAATTACAAACATAGATGATAAAAAAATATTTTCCGAATTACTACATTTTGTACACCGTTTTACTAGATTTTGTACATAGCGTTACTAGGGGGTGTAGAATAAGCTATTCTACACTCACGCTTAGAATAGCGTTACCCTATATATATATATATATATATATATATATATATATATATATATATATATAGGGATGCTAAACTAAGCCTGAGCATATAATTACTTATTCTGCGCTCCGGCCGTCCAACCCAGAACCGAACTCGCTAATTAACCAATGACGTCCCAACGCACTGCTTCCCACCTGACGGTAAAATATTCTTCTACATTACCACATGTCAGCATGGCATTACTACTGTGTCACACAAGTCCCTTCCACTAGTAAAACATACTAGCAAATTACTACATGTAGCATTCTTTTACTATCCCTATAGCGTGCCGTAAAATCTGCCCATAATGACTATATTTTGTATAACTAGATCATGAAATTGGTTTTCACGCTTTTACTTAATGTTATGATCTATTTGAAATCTGACTTACTAGAGATATCATGTACCTATATTTTACCTGTGTCTTTATTAATATTTCATGTGCATGCATCGATAGTAAAGAGGTTAGTAATTTTACTACATTTTCAACTGCCAATTCCATTTCCAGGGCGTGTAGTAAGAGGTTATCATGTTTTACTAGATGTTGCATGGGGTGTTACGATGTACTTTTGACAAGGCATGTGTAATAAAAAACGCATCTACAGTAAAGATGTTACTAAGGCTACTATGGTCACTGTCGATTGTTCTTCCATGAATGCGTAGGAAAGAGCTTAACTTGTATTACTAGATGTTACATGAGGTGTTACCATATACTCTGTGACCAGACATGTATAGTAAAACGCTTAACATGCTTTACTACCAGTTACTTAGGAATTTTACTAGATGAATTAGATGCATGCTGTGGAGAGGTTGCCTTGTGCATGCACCCGGTAACCATTTTAATATTTGTTACTATGCTTAGCACGAATTTTACTAGTAGAGACATATGCGAGGCGGCGCACATGTGCCTGCTGATGGTAACCAGTTTAATCTCATTACTATTTTTACAACTAACTTTACGGGCAAGTGGAGGGAGTACCCGACGAGACGGAGGATAGTTGCATGTTGATGGTAATCAATTTAGTTCTGTTACTATTTCTACGTGGAATTTTACTATCAAGTGGAAGGAAATCAGTGGGTTGGTTGAGTGGCGTGCCTGGTCGGAGCGTAGAATTAGCGTTTTGCGCGCACGCTCACTTTAGCGCCACCGTATATATATATATATATATATATATATATATATATATATATATATATATATATATATATATATATATATATATATATATATATATATATATATATATATATACGGTGGCGCTAAACTAAGCCTGAGCGTAGAATTAGCTATTCTACTCTCCGGCCAGGCCGCGCGCATTGACTCCCTCCACTAGTTCCTCCACCTCCTCGTAATATATGTGGGAAATATGGTAACGACCCAAAATGACACTCTGTTCCCACCTACCCGTAACAACCTTTACTAAATATAGTAAAAGAAGTTATGTCAGTTACCACCAACGCTAATCGTATGCTCCACCCGGTGCGCCACTATCTAATCTTCCGCTCGGCCAACCACATCCACTACTGCATCTAGTAATTGCTACTGGTATATGCGGTAACGTAATTAATTTCGTTACTGGTTGCCCAACGCAGCACATCACTTCCGGCTCACGACCACTATTCACTAATGACCGTAAAGATGGTAGCATACAATGGTAACATGATTAATTCTATTACCGGTTGCATAGCGCTATACTTTTGCCTCGCAATCCCTCATCGCAAATAATAGTAATGGTGTTAGTATACTATGGTAACAGAATTAAGAAATTTACTAGTGATCAACCAGTCAAGTTCAAGAAAGAAATACGTTTTCTATTTTTCCAGTTAAATGGCTAAATCGTTACCGTAAACCAATTACTAGACGTATAACAGGTATTAATACCCGGATTGTATATTAACCTAATTATCATCCACTACACTGCTAATTAAGTTACGAGAAAGAAAATGGCAACATGACTAGTAACATACTTTTCTTAATTATTTAGTGAGAATAATGGGCCAGACAGTTAACCAATTAATCCCGTTACCATCTTCCTCATGTCTCATTACTATGCCCATGAAAGCAGCGATTTTGTATCCAGAAGCCCGCATATGGTGGCATGGCGTGGATCTGCGCGTGAGGCAGTAACCAAAAAAATTCAGTTACTATATGTTTCCTAGAATTTACTAGCAGGTGGTGGAAAAGAGCGATTAGGACAACAGTCTATGCGACTTGGCCAGGCGGTGTGCGCGAGATGGGCGGAGCGCATTATTAGTGTTGTACGCGCAGGCTTAGTTTAGCGCATATATATATATATATATATATAGTGTTACTATTCATCACCCAGGGTGCAGAATAAGTTATTCTTCACCCGAGGTAATCTTACGATCATTTCATAATTAAATTACGTTTGGAATTCAAATATTTACTTTCCTATCGATTCACGACGTAAAATTTGACATAAGAAAATAAAAATATAGGTCATAAGACAAGAAAATTTACAGTTTATGTGTATTTTACACTATGTTTTTAAATTTGTAATTTTACATAACATAAAATATTTTTTCCGACGATTATATATTTTCTTACTGTCTCTTTTTACTTCAGAAATAAGGCAAAATTTACGGAACGTAAAATTACGGTCCATTGATAGTAAAATAGAGGGTGGTGAAGAATAACTATTCCTCACCCAGGGTGACGAATAGTCAATCCCTATATATATATATATATATATATGTGACACTTCATACAGTTGCATGGTAGACAAGAATATGTGTGTGTGTGTGTGTGTGTGTGTGTGTGTGTGAAAACTAACAGAAGGATCGATTAGAATTGCTATGCGTACCTCTTATCCACGAGGAAATCTTGCAGCTGATTGGTTAGCTGGCGCTGGTCTGGTTCGTGACCATAAATCTCTTTGTGAAGTTCATCGAAGATGTTGGTCAGAATCTTCTTCGTGTCAACTCTCTCGCCGATGGGAACAAAAGCTGCACAATCAAAATCCTCTTTCATCTTGTCATGAAGTGCTCGAGCAAGAGTGGTCTTGCCCATGCCCCCCATCCCGACAATGGAGACATGGTCGCCCTTGGACAGCCTCTTGGTTAGGTCGGCGATTGCGCCGTCTAAGCCAACAGGGTTAGACTCCCTGTTGTCCATGGCAAACATACGAGTGCCCCCTTTGCGTGCGGAAGTACTTTCCAGGGCACTCTTAGAAGGATACGTGCCATGCTGGTCACGCAGCTCCTTAACCTTGATGAGTGTTTCTTTGATGTAGTTGTCCATCTGATGGTTAATAACCAGCTTGATCGGTGCAGAAACAAGGGTGGCCTTGGTCTTGGTCGACTCGATGCGTGCCATGAAGGACTGGAGGCGTGTCTCGATGGTATGAGACACCTTCCTGACCTGGCCGGCCCGGATCTTCACCTGGGATTCAAGATGATCCGGCGGGATGCCGGAGACATCCCCAAGGAAAGCGTGCATGCTCAGCAGCTCGTCCTCGAGGTTCCTCAGCCCGTTCTTCACGGCCTTGTCCAGGCCCCACTCGTACATGAGCAGCTTCCCAAGAGAGGGAACGACAGCGCGAAGCACCGATGAGCCCACTGCCTCCAACGCCATGCTCAGGCGGTGGACTCTCAACCTCTCTTGCTAGCTTATATCTCTCTCTTTCTCCACCTTGCTCTCTCTATACGGTGACCAGGAGAAGAGGAGGGGATGTTCACGTTCCCCGCCTCGCCGGATCTGTGGCCGCCGGAACAGGGAGAGAAGGAGCGATGGGGGTGTCGAAGCCAAGCGAGGAGGAGGCAAGGGTGGAGGAAGGGGGGCTCTAAAAAAGACACTCGGTTCTAGATTCGTATGCGGTAGTTATAGCTCCTTCACATAACAGCCCGGCATCTAAATTTCGTTACGATTCACAACAGGACACAAAGTGAAAAGTAAGTTTCCTGTCTATATAATTAGTGGTACTACTTTCTAGGGCATAGGCTAGTGCCGACATACTATATTTCGCTAATTTTCTTTCACTCAATAGCTAGGCATCTCCAACACCAACCCCTAAAACAGACACCGCATGTGTCCGCAGATACTAATGTCAGAGGTGATCATACAAAGCTAGTCACATATGCCCGATTTCATTTGAAACGAAATTGATGAAATTTCATCAATATTTAAACAAACCGGATGATATTTATTCATATACTTCACTAAATTTTAGTTAAACCGGACGACGTTCATTCATACTTGATTAATTTTTAGATAAATCGGATGGTTCTCATCTAGATCGGAGTAACTAATTACATTTCAACATATTTGAACTAAACCGTACTCTAAACCTTGTCTAAATGATTGTTGGCGTCCATTTGCCTATTTCCGGCCGGCATAAGCCCCGGGATCTGAAGCTCCAGCTCCGTTGTCTCCGCCTTGAGAAAAAGGGTTTCCACCCGCTTTATAGATAAAGCATCACCGAACAACCGAATCCTGCCGATACAAACACACACACACCACACACCTCACACACCCAAGGCTGGATACAAGGACGCTGATAACAGCAACACTACCCCGACAAAATCCTAGCCAACATCAGATGAACACAATCAGTACTACTACGATGATGTCGGGGCCCTCACCCGTGGGCGGGCCACCGCGAAGAGGAGAAGCCGAGTAGGACGAACAATGAGCTCCAAAGCAGCGCCTTCAGCAAGGAAACGACACCATCGTGTCGCCACCGCCCAATCCAAGGATTAGAGTTTCCCCCGGAGCACTCCGACGACAAATGAGATGCCGCGACGACGCCTTCAAGAAGGGGACGACGTTGGAACGCCGCCGCCGTCGGCCTGGCAGAGCAGAACAGGTTTTCACCCCGGCCAACACTCATTGTCACCGGATTGGATGAACGACCCACCCCGGTCAACACGCCGCCCACACGACCATGCTGACTGCACAACGCCCGAGCCGCGTGCTCCGCCCAAGAGCACCCCGGCTACCACCAACCGGGCCGCCGCCACGGCATCCGAGCCCCACCCTCAACCAGGACACACCGAATGGACGCGGCTGACCAGAACGAAGCGGAAGCTCGCCTTCCACCCCAAAGTCGACACCTTGGCATGATAGGTGACCTCGGCGGCCGGATCAGGGCCAGGGGAACTCCGGCGGCCACCCGCGGCAGCCGCCAGATGCAACGGAGGGGGCACCCTGCCCCTTCCCGGAGTCCCCTGCCACCACCAGTAGGCCTCGCGCGCACCACCACACCATGGCGCCACCCCCGCCTGACGAGCCCGTCGCTGAGTCCAAAGAAGAGGGAGGGAGCTCACCCGAGTCCGACGCAGACGAACCGCCGCCGGAGAGAGCCGCCGTTGCCGCGTGCAGATCGGACAACCACCAGGCCGCAGCAGCGCCGCTGCAGCCCCCCCCCCCCCCCACTCCGAGGTCAAGACCTACCTCGGCCACCGCCCCGCGCCGCCCGCCGCCATCCAGGAGCCGTATCCGCGCGAGCACGCCACCGCCCAGATCGGGAACCCCCGCGGCCGCCACGCCACAAACGAGCTCGCCGCTCGACGTCGCGTCCCCAACAGGCAACCCCGCCGCCGAACTCCGAGCCCGCCGCCGCGCCGCCGGCCCCGCCAAAGCCCGGCGCCCCCACTCGACCGGCCGTCTCGCGCCAGCCGCGGAGCACGAGGGGGAGGAAGAAGAGGCCCCGCCGCCGCCCCCACCAGTCGGGCTTCGTCCGCCGGCGTCGCTGGGCGGCGGCGAGGGAGGAGAGCAGAGGAGGGGGAGGTGGGTTGCGGCGGCTAGGGTTCCCCCCGGTCGCTCGTGAGAGCGACACGGGAGGGGACGGAGGGAGTAATGTCCAGCAATTCTGCCATCCACTCCTATTTGCAAGTGTTGTCTCCGCCTTTGAAGCTTGCAAGCGGCTCATCAGCCAACGATTTTGAACCGCCAAGCCTAGCTTCGGCGGGAGCAAAAGGAGGGTGGCCTTCGTAGGACCGAGCGTTGCCGAACGCCCATGCTCTACGGTTCCTCCCAAACGGCAGCACCATTGGAAGTGATGACTTCGTGGTCGTGGAGGTGGGGCACGGGCATGGCGGAGCTAGCAACATCATCCTCTTCCTTGCTATTATCGTAGACTTCGTCGACCGCCTTGTCGATCTCCTCGAAAGCGGCTTCTAGCTTCGCCTGACTCTGGTGGATTTCTCAGGCGGTGTGGTAGGAATTGACCAGTGCCTCCTATTCGACCGTGCCGGCAGCAAGTTGCTCCTCCGCGCGCCGGTGCTCGTTGAGGAGGCGGAGGTTGTACTACAGGTCGGCCTGCGCCTGCCGGAACACGGCCTCCCGCTCGGTCGACACCATTTCGGTACAGTGAGAACGGGCCTAGCCCATGGTGATGCCAGCATGGACAAACGAGGAGGGTGGTGCCGGCTTGTCGTCGGTTGTGTCCTCCACTGGGACGTCCACAATGCCGGCCTACGTATGTCTGTCGGACTGCCAGCCCGCAGCAGTGGTGGCGATCTCTGTCTTCTGCTCGGACAAGAGGCACCCAAATGGCTTTGCATGAGGCCATGGCGAGCGTGGTGTGGAGAGGAGAAACAGAGCGGAGGAGGATCGATGTGGCTATGGCCGGGGCTGGAGTTTAAACGAATGGGAGGGCAAGCGGCGGAGTGGTTAATGATGGGTGGCAGACGGATGAACGGGTGGCGCTGTAGTTGGTTTCTTGGCATCCACGCATGTGTAATGTAGGGAGGCGAAACGATGGCCTGTCGTTTGAACGCAGATGAGTCGCATCCATCGGGGAATGACGAGAAGGAGACGTTGGCGGTGCCGCGGCGTCAGCGAGGAGGTGGCAGGGGGAGGGGGGTTGTAAAAAAGACCCTCGGTTCTAGATTTATCTGTCGTATTTATAGCTCCTATACATATCAGCCCAGCATCCAAAGAGAGTGAAAAGTAAGTTCTGGTATATAATTGGCAGTACTACTTAGGCCATAGGCTGGTGCCGACATCCTATATTTGGCTAATTTTCTTTCACGCAATAGCTACATATAAGTTGGATCTCTAATTGGAGAGGAGGAAAATAACAGGTGGAAGAAGAAAGAAGGTCGACCGTTGGATCTCTAATGTAATAACTCAAAAAATCGACTTACTCAAAATAATTTTCTGGACGACTTAAAGACAGCTGGTTAGTTTCTTTCAACATCACCTATTTCCACTTGTGATTAAGAAGCTAGTGACGGTTGGATTTGTGCCCTCCCGCGTCATTCTTTACGTCAGATCTTTCTCTCCTGCACGCATGTCACCCACCAACAGCAGACCCGAACGCCTCACGCAGCTCGCAGCAGGACTAGGGCACTGTCTCATACCATGCCGTCTCCACCTCGTAGGAGCTCGACCGATGTCGTCGTAGCTAGCATATGTCCCCATCGACGTAGCCTCGTCCACCGCGGTTGCTTCCCACGGTGCACACCCCAGCCGCCACGGTTAGCAGCAACTGACGGCCAAGGTTCCATCACACAAATTACCCACGTTGTAGCACCGGGCTGCCGCTTCAAGACGCTTTTGTTTATTCATGAAATAAAAATCGTATGGTTGGTCTAAATTACGTTCAAATGTACAGACTTTTACAATTATCGCTGGATGACTGGTTTCCATATCACTGTAGATGGATGGATACTGTGTCTGTTCAGAGCTACGCGGTGGAGATGCCCTGACTAAGCGCGGCACCATGACATCAACGAACGTCGTTGCAACACCCGGCGGTTCCAATCATCTCCGGTCTCCTCTCGTTGCCGGTTGGCAGCATCTCGTTGCGAAAGGCCAAAGGAAGGAGGAAGGAAAGGACTGAGTGGCTGAGCTCACGCGTGAAGAGATGAGGCACGCATGGGCGGTGTGTGGTGCTCAACGACACGTGAAAACTTACTAGCATGCTATTGGCTGCTTTTTACGTATTTTTCTCTTTTTCGGGAGGAGGGACGGAAGGGGATGATGAAAACAAAATTCTTGGCTGACGAGAAATGTGGCGCTCTACTATTCTGCCCGTGTTGGCGGGACGGGACCGTGATGACTCGAGGTAAAGACATGTCTGCATGACTGCATCCGTTGTGCCATGTGACAAAAAGTGCGCGATGTGGGTCGTTGAGGACCCAGGTAGGGTTTGTCTCTGCCGACTAGGAGTGTTTTGTTGCGATGTGGCAGTATTTATATTTTATCTAAAGGCTTGTTGTTAAACCGATCAACAGAAGGATGAAACCTAGAATCAGACATGTATCGGTCTGTATTAGTGGACAGCAGTCCACGAAGACTGATGTGGAGACCCGCCATCCAACCCTACCCACATACAATTTAAATCAAATTTGAATAAACTTCACATATTATATCAAACCCAACAAAATTTATTAAAATACAGATATAATTCACATAAAATTACCGATGTTTGACTGTTTAACTAAGAACTAGAAGAGCAAAACTTATTATGCTAACTTGTAGCGGACGACCACCTCATACATTTGCCGAAAAAGGGTTTCCCCCGCTTTGTATACAAAGCAACCAACCGATACATCCAACGATAGGTGCTGGAGCGGAAGCAGCACAGTCACGCCCAAAAGAAAAGAAGAGAAAATACAAGAGAAACAAATGCCAGCAACGGCGGATTGACAAAAAAACGAAGAAGCCTCGTGACCGCTGCACCCACCGAAGAACACCGACCAAGCTCCGAGCCTCCGAAGCACCGGTACCAATCAGCACCTCCAAGAAGGGACACGACGATCACAACGTTGCTGCCAAGGGTTTCCCCCGGTACGCTGTGAGGAGAGAGGAAGGGTAGCCCCGACGCCCTCCGGGAAGGTCAGGCGATACCCACAAGCGCCACCGCGTCGGTGTCGGCCAAGCCAACAGGGATTTCTCCCAATCCCAACCTCCACCTTAGGCACTCCAGAGCTCGCCACCAAACAGACCCTCACCCAGCGCCAACCCGGTCACGAAGCTTCCCACGCCGTCTCACCACGGCACCGTGAAGCATGGTCCGCACAAAGAAGAAGAGGAGCCGGACTAGGGCAGTAGCACCGTCGGCACGCGGGAGGGCCCCACCTCCACCGTCGAAGACGATAGCTGACCGGATGCAATAGCAGGAACATACCAGGCCCGTGGCCGCATAGGCCCGGCCGGGATCTCCGAGGCCCGTAAAGTTCCCGCCTTCGCGCTGCAGACGGCATGCCGTCGACGGCGCCGCCCCTGTCTAAGCCGCTCCCCTGCCTCCCCGCACAGAGAGCCGCGAAGTGGAAGCACCACCACCACGCGCACCGCCGGCCACCACCAACAGGTCGCTGGACCGCCATCGACCGAACCGCACCAGCGCCGCACGCCCGCGACAGAGAGGAAACCAGCGCAGCTGCCGGCAGCCCGAAGCCGGATCCCAGCTGCCGCCCATGCCGCCCGCAGCCCGCGCCGTCCGCCGGGCCGATCCGGCCACCGCGGCGAGACGCGCCCCACCGTGCAGCCGGCCACGCAACACCACGCGCCGCCGCGCCGCGGTGCCCCACGCCCGCACCGCGTCCACACACGGAGGGGGAGCCCGCGCCGCCCCATCTCACATGGAGGAGGAAGGAGACGCCCCGCCGCCGCCGGCGCCAGTCGGGCTTTGCCCGGCCGAGCCCCTTGGCGGCAGCGAGGGAGGAGGGAGGAGGAGGGGGAGCCGACGACGGGGGGATCTGGGCGTCCGCCCCGGCCGCCTCGCGGGTGGCGACGCGGGGGGAAGCGTTTCGGGGAGAGATAATGCTCCTGTTTTTGACCGGAGCTTGTTTTGGAGGAGCGGCTCCCCATTTTTTGACCTCATACATTTGGCCATCCTGCCCGGCCGAACCACTATCGTCGTCATTGTGCCTCCAGCGACGGAAGGGCGCGGGGTCACCACAGCAGCCTTGTCTGACTACAACTTGGCGCTCATGAAGGAGCCAGTTCGCTTCCTCCTGTAGGTGCGGAGGGCTGCCGCGGCCAATGCCGACGACGCATGCCATGCCCTAAAGGCGTCCTTGCCCTTGCCCACATTGGCAACGGTGTCACTAAGCGGACATTTTTCGTCGATCTTGGTTAGCTCGCCGTTAAGCCGGCATCGACACTCTACGGCCATCTCTGTTCCTCGGGTTTCCCCCCTTGATGTTTTGGACTTTAATCTAAACTTGAATTTAAACCGGATGGAATCAAAGGGGGATTTAGCAACAGTGAAAACGATGACATGACACCATTATTCCCTTAGAACAATTTGTGTCACATGGTCATCGAACTTAAATGCGGTAAGGTTCGGAGCTTGCAACTGTATCATTCGCACCGCACACTTGCAGACGCTCAGGTATTGCAACCGGCAGATCTCCTGACGTATAGTGAAACTTGATAAGGGGCAGCACTCCAAACTTAAGCTCTCGAGAAGAACACAACTTAGCAATAGACGTTCGAGATCATGTGCATCGATGGACATCATATTCAGGCTGAGTTTATTCAGGTTTGTGATACCACAGAAACTAGCAGGCAGGTTTACACAGACATAAGCAAGATCAAGAGACTTGACGCAAGAACCATTCGGACCACTGAGTTTACGAAGTGGGACATCATACATGCCACCTGCAAAGCCGTCTCCTCTGAGATCAAGACCAATATGTTTGGCCTTCGACGCAGAGGGAAAGTCAATCCATCTGTCAATGTGATGCCTATGATATGTGCCGAGGCCATATTTGACAACAAACTTATTCACCGTACTAGCAGTTATCATAGTGGAAGTAGAGCACGACGCGCGCAACACATTGTCCACTCTGGTGATGAATTCACTGTTCATAGATTCCAGGAATTCAGCAGCCATGGATTCGGGGTCGGTAATCGCGGTTGTATTGCTGCCAAATAGGGCCTCTTCAGTGAGCACCAGGTCAGGATGGCATATCCGTAGCCGCCTCCACTCGCAAGAAAGTAGGCTCATCCTCATGGCTTGTTTGAGTGATAGCCGTGACAATATGTCGCGTAGAATGTCCTGCACGCATGCAAGAGAATTCATTCATTCAGCCGAGTAGTGGCAGGCAGTCGATCAATATATAGTCAAAGTTCTTGTTACAGTTGAGCATAGTAAACAAAAAATTGGTATGAATCTCAAGCATGGTGATCCTTACATGGGGTAGAAGGTGAAGCTCCACTGCCACCTTCGATCTCATCATCCTGTTGGAAGCATCGCTCTTGACCCTTACAGTTACAGAGCGCTCTTGGTTGTTTGCCTTGTCCATCACAAGAGACAGAATCGACAGATGTGTATATATCTGCGTGTCACCAAAGAAGTAGGACCTGATCATGGAGGAGCAATGCAATACATCTGACTTAGTAAAAGAAAGGTGACGCTTCAGAGATAAATGGTGAATCACCTACCGAAGTACAGATCAATCTGTAACATGGATCTCGCCGGAGCCGGAGGTGCTAGCCGCGCCGGAGGGGAGCGCGGAAACACGTCGGGGTAACCGCACAAAAGGGGTTGCGGCCGGACGCGCCGTAAACCTGGCCTGCTGCGGTGGCAACCGTGGCCCGCCGGCGCCCTAACCTCTCGATCGGAGGAGCAATGGTCGTCGGTCTGTTGGGATCTTGGCCATCGGGCCGGGAGAAAGGACGAGATATCAACGTGTATCTTGGCCGATCGGTTGGGATCTCGTTTCACAACCAACGGTACAACTATTATTGTCCCCTTGGTTTTTCTTTCAGCCCCTGAATGTCTCAGTGTATAACGAATAATGGTGATTTTCTTTAGAGAAAACGAGGTATAGTAGCTCCTTTTCTTTTTGAATTGATGAATTGAGGTAGTAGTTCTTTCTCAACGTGACTATAATTGTGGCAAACCCACTTCTGATTTCTTCTTTTGTCTAGGACGTTTGATGGTTATCTTACAAAGAAACACGTTGTGCTAATTTATATTTGTTTGTTACTTTGCTGTTTTGTAATTTTAAAAAATCATGAATATTTTCTAAAAGCATAGATATTTTTAAATAATTCATGGATTTGTTTTTGAATAAATGTGCATTTTATTTGGAACTAAGAATAATTTTTCATTTTTTTAAATTCGTGAATATTATAAATGTAACAAAAAACTTTGTGGGTAATTTTTAAAATAAGCACATTTTTGCGAATTCAAGATTTCTAGAAACTTGGTAACATTTAAAAAAAATCAAAGCAATATTCTCGGGAACATATTTTTTTAAAAGAATTACAACTTTTTCTTCAAAATATCTAGTCAATCAACAATATTTGTAAAATATGTGTAAGAAGGACAAAGGATAGACCCAATACATAGAAGCTCCCATGGAAGGTGTGGTCTGGAAAGTGATGAACACAGTCTTACCGGCTGATACAAGTGGGAAGGACTTCACCACTGCACCAGTCCTGTATAGGCTGTCACAGAATCCACTGGTTGTGCATTTCCTATATCCTGTATAGGCTGTCACAGAATCCACTGGTTGTGCATTTCCTATACCATCACGCGGACTAGGTGCGGAAAAGGTAGATCTTGGCGTGTGCGTTCATCCAACTATTATCTTAGTCCATCGGATTAGTGAGTAAGTATGCCACATGTGAACAAAATATCGCGGTCACTTTTACCTATGAAAACAGCGTATTTGGTTTGTATTTGCATATGTGTTCGTCCAAATTAACTTTCGGCACTCTGCCAGCCCAGCATTTGTGCACAATATCATGCTGGCACAGCTAGCTTCAAGTTATAGCATGCTGATACATACAGATAATGATGATCGCTAAATGATTTTTTGCCTGTTGTCGAATGTGTTTCCACAATTCCACTATCACTACTTTTTTTTTGAGAACGACCACTGTCCACTATCACGACTTGGTTTTTTTTCTTTGAGACAAACACTATCACAACTCGTAAGCATATGATAGGGTCGACTGGGTTTACTTGAAGCAAGTGATGCAAAAGTTGGGTTTCTCTCATCGATGGGTTGACTAGATAATGTCGTGTGTCACATCGGTGGGTATTCTGTCAAAATAAAAGGAACTCTCTTGGATTCATTTGCACCATCCCAAGGTCTTTGGCAAGGATACCCACTTTCACCATATCTATTTTTGTTTGTGGCGGATGGTCTTTCTGCAATTCTGAAAAATAAAGTGCAGGCCGGTGTTATCTCACCAGTTCGAATTTGTAGAAGGGCGCTGGGTATATCCCACTTATTATTCGCTGACGACACCATGTTGTTTTTTGAGGCCTCTAGAGCCCAGGCGAAAAGTTTAAAAGAGGCACTAGATATGTATGGTTCAGCTACAGGCAGTGGCGGAGCCAGCCAACTCAAGGAGTCGGGGCAGAGCCTACATCCAGTGACGTTGTCTAGCATTTGCCCCTGTAATTAGTGATATTAATCATGGTTTATGTGTATGATACGTCTCCAACGTATCTACAATTTTTGATTGTTTCATGCTATTATATTACCTGTTTTGGATGTTTATGGGCTTTACTTTACACTTTTATATCATTTTTGGGACAAACCTAGTAACCGGAGGCCCAGCCCGAATTGCTGTTTTTTTTGCCTATTTCAGTGTTTCGAAGAAAAGGAATATCAAACGGAGTCCAAACGGGTAGAAACCTTTGGGAGCGATCTTTTTGGAACAAATGCAAACCAGGAGACTTAGAGTGGACGTCAAGCAACAAATGAGGCGACCACGAGGGTGCCCGGCGCGCCCCATGGGGGTGGGCGCACCCCCCACCCTCGTGGGCCCCTCGAGACTCCACCGACGTACTTCTTTCGCCTATATATACTCCCGTACCCTGAAAACATCGGTGAGCACCACGAAAACCTAATTCCACCGCCGCAACCTTCTGTATCCACGAGATTCCATCTTGATGCCTTCGCTGGCGCTCCGCCGGAGGGGGAATCGACCATGGAGGGCCTCTACATAATCTCCAAGGCCTCTCCGATGAGTTGTGAGTAGTTTACCACAGACCTTCGGGTCCATAGTTATTAGCTAGATGGTTTCTTCTCTCTCTTTGAATCTCAATACCAAGTTCTCCTCGATCTTCTTGGAGATTTATTCGATGCAACTCTTTTTGCGGTGTGTTTGTCGAGAGCTGATGAATTGTGAGTTTATCATCAAGTTTATTTATGAGAAATAATTGTATCTTGTCTGAATTCTTTTATGTGTGATTGGTTATCTTTGCAAGTCTCTTCGAATTATCAGTTTGGTTTGGACTACTAGATTGATCTTTCTTGCAATGGGAGAAGTGCTTAGCTTTGGGTTCAATCTTGCGATGTCGTTTCCCAGTGACAGCAGGGGCAGCAAGGCACGTATTGTATTGTTGCCATCGAGGATAAAAAGATGGGGTTTATATCATATTGCTTGAGTTTATCCCTCTACATCATGTCATCTTTCTTAATGCGTTACTTTGTTCTTCATGAACTTAATACTCTAGATGCAGGCAGGAGTCGGTCGATGTGTGTAGTAATAGTAGTAGATGCAGGCAGGAGCCGGTCTACTTGTTACGGACGTAATGCCTATATATATGATCATGCCTAGATAATCTCATAACTATGCGCTTTTCTATCAATTGCTCGACAGTAATTTGTTCACCAACCGTAATACTTATGCTATCTTGAGAGAAGCCACTACTGAAACCTATGGCCCCCGGGTCTATCTTTTATCATATAAGTTTTCCATCTACTTTTATTTGCATCTTTTATTTTCCAATCTATATCATAAAAATACCAAAAATATTTATCTTATCTTATCATCTCTATCAGATCTCACTTTCGCAAGTTACCGTGAAGGGATTGACAACCCCTTTATCGCGTTGGTTGCGAGGTTCTTGTTTGTTTGTGTTGGTGCGTGGGACTTTTGAGGAGCCTCCTACTGGATTGATACCTTGGTTCTCAAAAACTGAGGGAAATACTGACGCTACTTTGCTGCATCACCCTTTCCTCTTCAAAGGAAAACCAACACAGTGCTCAAGAGGTAGCAAGAAGGATTTCTGGCGTCGTTGTCGGGGAGGTCTTCGCTCAAGTCAAGACATACCAAGTACCCATCACAAACTCATCTCCCTGGCATTACATTATTTGCCATTTGCCTCTCAATTTCCTCTCCCCCACTTCACCCTTGCCGTTTTATTCGCCCTCTCTTTTCCGTTTGCCTCTCTTTTTCGCTTGCCTTTTGTGTGCTTGTGTGTTAGATTGCTTGTCACGATGGCTCAAGATAATACCAAATTATGTGACTTTTCCAATACCAATAATAATGATTTCCTCAACACTCTGATTTCTCCACTTAATTATGCTGAATCTTGTGAAATCAATGTTGCTTTGTTGAATCTTGTTATGAAAGATCAATTCTCCGGGCTTCCTAGTGAAGATGCCGCTACTCATCTAAACAACTTTGTTGATTTGTGTGACATGCAAAAGAAGAAAGATACGGATAATGATATTGTTAAATTGAAGTTATTTTCGTTTTCACTTAGAGATCGTGCTAAAACTTGGTTTTCGTCTTTGCCTAAAAATAGTGTTGATTCATGGAATTACTGCAAAGATGCTTTTATTTCTAAGTATTTTCCTCCCGCTAAGATCATCTCTCTTAGAAACGATATTATGAATTTTAAATAACTTGATCATGAGCATGTTGCCCAATCTTGGGAAAGAATGAACTAATGATTCGCAATTTCCCTACACATGGTTTGAATTTATGGATATTCATACAAATTTTTTATGCCGGATTGAATTTTGCTTCTAGAAATCTTTTAGATTCGGCCGCAGGAGGCACTTTTATGGAAATCACTTTAGGAGAAGATACTAAACTCCTTGATAATATTATGGTTAATTATTCTCAATGGCACACCGAAAGATCTACTAGTAAAAAAAGTTCAGGCGATAGAAGAAATTAATGTTTTGAGTGGAAAGATGGATGAATTTATGAAATTGTTTGCTACTAAGAGTGCTCCTATTGATCCTAATGACATGCCTTTGTCTACTTTGATTGAGAATAATAATGAATCTATGGATGTGAATTTAGTTGGTAGGAATAATTTTGGTAACAACGCGTATAGAGGAAACTTTAATCCTAGGTCGTTCCCTAGTAATTCCTCTAATAATTATGGAAATTCCTACAACAATTCTTATGGAAATTTTCATAAGATGCCCTCTGATTTTGAGAATAGTGTTAAAGAGTTTATGATCTCTCAAGAGAATTTTAATGCTTTGCTTGAAGAAAAACTGCTTAAAGTTGATGATTTGGCTAGGAACGTTGATAGACTTTCGCTTGATGTTGATTCTTTAAAACATAGATCTATTCCACCTAAGAATTATATCAATGAGTCTCTCAAAGCCATGAGAATTCCATTGATGAGTGCAAAGAAAGAACCAGTAGGTTGCGTGCTAAGAAAGATTTTTTTGTAAAAGCGTGTTCTTCTAGTTTCCATGAAAATAATGATGAAGATCTAAAAGTTATTCATGTGTCCAAATATTAAATCTTTGTTTTGCAATATGAATCTTGATAATGATGGGACTGGAGATGAGTCAACTTTAGTTAAAAGGCGTCCCAATGATTCAGAGTTTTTAGATCTTGATGCTAAATTTGGTAAAAGTGGGATTGGAGAGGTCAAAACTTTACATAGCATTGAACCCACTATTATGGATTTCAAGGAATTTAATTATGATAATTGTTCTTTAATAAATTGTATTTCCTTGTTGCAATCCGTGTTGAATTCTCCTCATGGTTATAGTCAAAATAAAGCTTTTACCAAACATATTGTTGATGCCTTGATGCAATCTTATGAAGAAAAACTTAATTTGGATGTTTCTATACCTAGAAAACTTTATGATGAGTGGGAAACTACAATTAAAATCAAAATTAAAGATCATGAATGCTATGCTTTGTGTGATTTGGGTGCTAGTGTTCCCACGATTCCAAAAACTTTATGTGATGTGCTAGGTTTCCATGATTTTGATGATTGATCTTTAAACTTGCACCTTGCGGATTCCACCATTAAGAAACCTATGGGAAGGATCGATGGTGTTCTTATTGTTGCAAATAGGAATTATGTGCCCGTAGATTTTATCGTTCTTGATATAGATTGCAATCTTTCATGTCCTATTATTCTTCGTAGATCTTTCCTTAGAACGATTGGTGTGATTATTGATATGAAGGAAGGTAATATTAGATTCTAATTTCCATTAAGGAAAGGCATGGAACACTTCCCTAGAAAGAAAGTCAAATTACCTTATGAATCTATCATGCGAGCTCCTTTTGAATTGAATACCAAAGATGGCAATACTTAGATCTATTGTCGCTTTTATGCCTAGCTAGGGGCGTTAAACGATAGCGCTTGTTGGGAGGCAACACAATTTTATTTTTGCTTTTTGCTTTTTGCTTCTGTTTAGTAATAAATATTTTATCTAGCTTCTGTTTAGATGTGGTTTTATGTTTTAATTAGTGTTTGTGCCAATTTGAACCTATATGATAACCTATGGTGATAGTGAATTTGATTCTGCTGAAAAACAGAAACTTTTACGCGCACGATAATAATTTTAGTAAATCACAGAAATGTGATTTTAAGTTGATTATTTTTGCTATAGATCAATAGACAAATTTCCCATGACTTCCTATTTTTGTAGGAGTTTTAGAGTTCCATAAGTATTCGAAAGTTACAGATTGCTACAGACTGTTCTGTTTTTGACAGATTCTGTTTTTCGTGTGTTGTTTGCTTATTTTGATGCATCTACGGCTAGTATCGGGGGGTATGAACCATAGAGAAGTTGGAATATAGTAGGTTTAAAACCAATATAAATAAATAATTGGTTCATTACAGTACCTTATGTGGTGGTTTTTCTTTCTTGGACTAATGGGGCTTATGAGGTTTCCTGTTGAGTTTTGTATTGTGAAGTTTTCAAGTTTTGGGTAAAGATTTGATGGACTATGAAATAAGGAGTGGCAAGAGCCTAATCTTGGGGATTCCCATGGCACCCCAAGATATCCAAGGACAACCAAAAGCCTAAGCTTGGGGATGCCCCGGAAGGCATCCCCTCTTTTGTCTTCGTTTATCGATAACTTTACTTGGAGCTATATTTTTATTTGCCACATGATATGTGTTTTGCTTGGAGCGTCTTGTATGATATGAGTATTTGATTTTTAGATTACCACAATCATCCTTTCTATACACACCTTTTGGGAGAGACCCACTTGATTTGGAATTTATTAGAATACTTCATGTGCTTCACTTATATCTTTTGAGCTAGATAATTTTTGCTCCAGTGCTTCACTTATATCTTTTAGAGCACGGTGGTGGTTTAATTTTGTAGAAATTGTTGATATCTCATGCTTCACTTATATTATTTTGAGAGTCTTATAGAACAGCATGGTATTTGCTATGATTATAAAATTGGTCCTAGAATGATGGGCATCCAAGTTGGGTATAATAAAAACTATCATAGAAAGTGAATTGGATGCTATGATCAATTTGATGCTTGATAATTGTTTTGAGATATGAGGATGGTAATATTAGAGTCATGCTAGTGGGGTAATTAGGAATTTGAGGAATACTTGTGTTGAAGTTTGTGATTCCCGTAGCATGCACGTATGGTGAACCGCTTTGTGATGAAGTTGGAGCATAATTTATTTATTGATTGTCTTCCTTATGAGTGGCAGTCAGGGACGAGCAATGGTCTTTTCCTACCAATATATCCCCCTAGGAGCATGCGCGTAGTACTTTGTTTTCAAAAGACTTGTAGATTTTTGCAATAAGTATATGAGTTCTTTATGACTAATGTTGAGTCCATGGATTATACGCACTCTCACCCTTCCACCATTGCTAGCCTCTCTTGTGCCGTGCAACTTTCGCCGGTACCATATACCCACCATATACATTCCTCAAAAAAGCCACCATACCTACCTATTATGGCATTTCCATAGCCATTCCGAGATATATTCCCATGCAACTTTTCCACCATTCCGTTTATAATGACACGCGTCATGATTGTCATATTGCTCTTGCATGATCATGTAGTTGACATTGTATTTGTGGCAAAGCCACCCTCATAATTTCATACATGTCACTCTTGGTTCATTGCATATCCCGGTACACCACCGGAGGCATTCATATAGAGTCATATTTTAGTATCGAGTTGTAATCTTGAGTTGTAAGTAAATAAAAGTGTGTGAGGATCTTCATTATTAGAGCATTGTCCCAAGTGAGTAAAGGATGATGGAGACTATGATTCCCCCACAAGTCGGGATGAGACTTCAGACTTTAAAAAAAAAGAGAAAGGCCAAATAAAAAAAAAAGAGAAAGGCCAAATAAAAAAATGAGAGAAAAAGAGGGAAGGGACAATGCTACTATCCTTTTACCACACTTGTGCTTCAAAGTAGCACAATGATCTTCATGATAGAGAGTCTCCTATGTTGTCACTTTCATATACTAGTGGGAATTTTTCATTATAGAACTTGGCTTGTATATTCCAATGATGGGCTTCCTCAAAACGCCCTAGGTCTTTGTGAGAAAGCAAGTTGGATGCACACCCACTTAATTTCTTTTGTTGAGCTTTCATACATTTATAGCTCTAGTGCATCTGTTGCATGGCAATCCCTACTCACTCACATTGATATCTATTAATGGGCATCTTCATAGCCCGTTGATACGCCTAGTTGATGTGAGACTATCTTCTCCTTTTTTTGTCTTCTCCACAACCACCATTCTATTCCACATATAGTTGAAAAGGTTTGAGAATACTAAAGTATGAAACAATTGCTTGGCTTGTCATCGGGGTTGTGCATGATTAAATACTTTGTGTGATGAAGATAGAGCATAGCAAGACTATATGATTTTGTAGGGATAACTTTCTTTAGCCATGTTATTTTGAGAAGACATGATTGCTTTGTTAGTATGCTTGAAGTATTATTGTTTTCGTGTCAATATGAACTTGTATTTTGAATCATTTGGATCTGAACATTCATGCCACAATAAATAAAATTACATTGAGAAATATGCTAGGTAGCATTCCACATCAAAAATTCTGTTTTTATCATTTACCTACTCGAGGCGGAGAAGGAATTAAGCTTGGGGATGCTTGATACGTCTCCAACGTATCTATAATTTTTGATTCTTCCATGCTATTATATTACCTGTTTTGGATGTTTATGGGCTTTACTTTACACTTTTATATCATTTTTGGGACTAACCTACTAACCGGAGGCCCAGCCCGAATTGCTGTTTTTTTTGCCTATTTCGGTGTTTCGAAGAAAAGGAATATCAAACGGAGTCCAAACGGGATGAAACCTTCGGGAGCGATCTTTTTGGAACAAATGCAAACCAGGGGACTTGGAGTGGTCGTCAAGCAACAAACGAGGCGGCCACGAGGGTGCCCGGGCGCGCCCCTAGGGGTGGGCGCGCCCCCACCGTTGTGGGCCCCTCGAGGCTCCACCGACGTACTTCTTTCGCCTATATATACTCCCGTACCCTGAAAACATCTGAGAGCACCACGAAAACCTAACTCCACCGCTGCAACCTTCTGTATCCGCGAGATCCCATCTTGGAGCCTTCGCAAGCGCTCCGCTGGATGGGGAATCGACCACGGAGGGCCTCTACATCATCTCCAAAGCCTCTCCGATGAGTTGTGAGTTGTTTACCATAGATCTTCGGGTCCATAGTTATTAGCTAGATGGTTTCTTCTCTCTCTTTGAATCTCAATACCAAGTTCTCCTCGATCTTCATGGAGATTTATTCAATGTAACTCTTTTTGCGGTGTGTTTGTCGAGATCCGATGAATTGTGGGTTTGTGATCAAGTTTATCTATGAGAAATAATTGAATCTTCTATGAATTCTTTTATGTGTGATTGGTTATCTTTGCAAGTCTCTTTGAATTATCAGTTTAGTTTGGCCTACTAGATTGATCTTTCTTGCAACGGGAGAAGTCTTAGCTTTGGGTTCAATCTTGTAGTGTCCTTTCCCAGTGACAGCAGGGGCAGCAAGGCACGCATTGTATTTTTACCATCGATGATAAAAAGACGGGGTTTATATCATATTGCTTGAGTTTATCCCTCTACATCATGTCATCTTTCTTAATGCGTCACTCTGTTCTTCATGAACTTAATACTCTAGATGCAGGCAGGAGTCGGTCGATGTGTGGAGTAATAGTAGTAGATCCAGGCAGGAGTCGGTCTACTTGTCACGGACGTGATGCCTATATATTTGATCATGCCTAGATAATCTCATAACTATGCGCTTTTCTATCAATTGCTCGACAGTAATTTGTTCACCCACCGTAATACTTATGCTATGTTGAGAGAAGCCACTAATGAAACCTATGGCCCCCGGGTCTATCTTTTATCATATATGTTTTCCATCTACTTTTATTTGCATCTTTTATTTTCGAATTTATATCATAAAAATACCAAAAATATTTATCTTATCTTATTATCTCTATCAGATCTCACTTTCGCAAGTTACCATGAAGGGATTGACAACCCCTTTATCGCGTTGGTTGCGAGGTTCTTGTTTGTTTGTGTAGGTGCGTGGGACTTTTGAGGAGCCTCCTACTGGATTGATACCTTGGTTCTCAAAAATTGAGGGAAATAATTACGCTACTTTGCTGCATCACCCTTTCCTCTTCAAGGGAAAAACCAACGCAGTGCTCAAGAGGTAGCAGTGTACTACTTAGTGGAGAATGGACGGAGGAGCTCGGGCAGCTGCCCAGGGTCATCGGGAGGTAGCTCCGCCCCTGGCTACAGGTCAAAGCCTTAATTATAACAGGTGTTCAATTTTCTTTGGTGAGACTTCTCCTGCTGCTGTACAAGATGAAGTCAGAGATGTGTTGAATGTTACCAGCTTGGTCGATCAAGGAAAAATACTTGGGCCTTCCCACACTGGAGGGTCGCATGTCTAAGGGCAAGTTTCAGAATCTTCAAACCAGACTCACAAAACGAATCGTTCAGTGGGGTGATGGTCACTTAGCCCAGCCAGGAAGAGAGGTTTTGATGAAGTCAGTAGCCCAAGCGTTACCAACGTACATTATGGGCGTGTTCAAACTGCCCTACTCGATGTGCGACGACCTCACAAGGATGATAAGGAATTTCTATTGGGGATCGGAAAAAGGCAAAAGGAAAGTTCATTGGAAATGTTGGGATCATTTGTTGCAGCCCAAGGATAAGGGTGGCATGGGTTTTCGGGATTTCCGTCTGTTCAATCAAGCCTTAGTTAATATCCAGACCGGAAAGCCTATGTGCGCAAGTTCTCAAAGCACAGTACTACCGCACGGTAAGCTTGAGGATACTGTTTTCACAGGTAATGCCTCCTCCTCATGGCAAGCAATTAGCCATGGTCTGGATTTGGTAAAGAAAGGATTAATTAATATGGCGTGTTGGGAATGGCAGAAGTATAAGAGTGTGGCGAGACAATTGGATCCCCCGACCTTTTTCGTTTAGGCCCATCTCACAGCAAGGCGTGTGTCATATTCGTTTCGTCTCTGACTTGTTGAATGATAATGGTTCATGGAAGGTTGAGCTGCTCTCTCAATATTTCGTTGCTGCTGATGTTGAGATCCTAAAAATCAGAGCTTCCCGAAGATTGGATGATGACTTCTGTGCATGGGCACCTGAAAAACATGGAATTTTCACAGTTAGGAGCGCCTACCGTCTGGCGTTTGATGAGCTGCACTGCGGATCCGCGTCCTCCTCCAGTACAACGCCGACGGGAGTTAGGAGTTGCTGGAAATTCATTTGGAACTACGGCGCTCCACCAACGATTGCAAATTTTGCATGGCGAGTGGCAACGGATAGTCTGCCAACCTGGAAAAATAAGTGTAGGATCGGTCTCGAGATCACTAGTTGAGACAGAAGACAACTTCCACCCCTTTCTGAAGTGTCAATATGGCCGGGACCTCTACAGATCAATGGCAAAAATATGGAGATTGCCCAATATGGATTCGTTCATACCTACTGGCAAAGAATGGCTGCTACATGTCCTAGCTCAGTTGAGCGATTTCAAACGGTGCATGATGTTGATGATCTTCTGGAGATGTTGGTATGTCGGGAATGAGCTAGTACACTCAAAACCTGCCCCACCAATGGACGTATCCATCAAGTTCTTGCTAAGTTACATGGAGTCTTTGGTGGTAGTACAATCAAACCCGCTTTGTGACCCAACTAAGGGGAAGTCTGCTATCTCCCTGGGCGGTGCTACTAAATTTACAAGAGAAGATGTGGCCGCATCGCCGAGTTGGTCTAGGCCGGTGAATGGATGGGTGAAACTTAACACATATGGGTCTTTTATTTCGAGTGACTCAGCTGGAGCAGGGATGATCGTGAGGGGCTTGGATGGAAAGATTATCTTCTAGGCGTGCAGGGCTCTGTTCTCCTACAGAGATGCTTTGGAAGCTGAACTGTGCGCCTGCATGGAGGGGCTCTCCTATGTTATACAGCGGTCAGATTTGCCTATTACAGTTGAAATGGATTCTCTTGTGGTGATGTCTATGATCACATGTGACGGTTTTGACCGGTCTGCTTATGCTTTTTTAGTTAAGGAGATTAGGTATCTTCTTAGTCTTCGTCAATCTTGTATTATTCTTGTCTCGCGGTCGCAAAATAAGGCCAGCGGCGGTCTAGCTGCTTTTGGTAGAGCTCAAGGTAGAACCATGACTTGGATAGGTTCGGCTCCTCCGGATGTGTTAGAACTGGCAGTGATGGACTGTACTGGTGTTAGTTGAGTAATACAAGTTTTGAACCCGCAAAAATAAAAACTCCTTTTTTTTGAGAAATACTTGTAAGCATAATTGATCCAATATTTTTAGGCACGCGAGCAACTAGACACTAGAACGAGAGCCCAGCTCAACCATCCCAAACAGGGCCAGGCCCAGGCAGGTTAATTTGTTGACGATATGATATTTGACTAGGTTTTGGGTCTCAGCCGTAGGCTAGCGTTAAAAAAAATAAACTATCGATCGATCTATCGGGATCGAGATCGATCCATGTCTTCGCCGTCGGTTCGCAATCGCCCACCGGCCATTACCGCCGCTGCTGCCAGCTCCGGCGACGTCTCGCCGTGGACGACCCTGCACGGGGATCTGGTGCGCCTTGTTGGATGGCGGGTGCTGGCCGGGAACCTGCTCGACTATGTCCGCCTCCGTGCCGTCTGCCGGTACTGGCGATCCAGCACCGTCTCCCCGCGCGGCCGTGGAATCGTCGATCCGCGGTTTCACCCACGGCGGTGGATGATGCTTCCCGAGGGCCACGGGCTCCATCCCCGTGAAGACGACAAGAAACGTTTCTTTAACCTGTCCACTGGAGCCTTCGCCCGGCCTCTGACTTCCACTTCTCAAAGATCACTTGGTCCTCTGCCCAGCGGACGGCCTACTACTCCTCCTGCAGGGGCAGCAATACCACCGATGCAACAGTGTACGTCTTCTCCACCCCTTCACCGGCGATGTTGTGGAGCTCCCGACAAACATAACTCTCCCAGCAGACATGACTCTCCCAGAAGACTTGCGAGCAAGCTCGATACCACCAACCAATGCATTCGCCGCTGTGAGCACGAGTCGATGGAGTCCTTGGGGTCATGGTCGCGTTTAAGAATACATCGTTTGTAGTCTTTGCTAGCTCAAGGGACGAGCGGTGGGGTTTCTTTGCCTTTGGCTTCTATCCACATGCGAGCCCATTATCATTCAAAGGAGAACTTTACATGTTGCGGCATCAAATATCTACAGCTGGCTGGGAACTAAATATTCTCCGGTTTGACCGACCTTGGCAAGAGCATTCAACAGTAGCAGGTTTAGCTTCGTCTTCCTTGTTGTCACCCAAGTTGGTTGCCACATGTTCGGCGCATATAATCTACTCGCCCGAGCTGGTAGAGTGCGACTCTGAGATCCTGATGGTTGGCTATAGAAAAGCGACGGAGATGATCATTTACAGACTAGCTGATCTTGCCCTAGGAAAGTTTGTCCCAGTAAAAAGCATAGGCGGCAATGCTCTCTTGTTTGGTACTAAAGGGAACCTGAGTTTTAGTTTGTCAGCAGTGCCTACCATCACGGGTGATACCATTGTGCTTGCAAATCGCATCCCCGACAAATATATATTGCAATACCACCTCAACAGCGACACCTGGTCAGCAAGAGTTGGGGGATGTGCAAAACATGTCTGTAGCATGGAGTGCTGTATTTGTAGCCTCATTGACCATATGTGCAATTTCTGTCGCTGCATTTCTAAATGGTGAGCTACTTGTTGCACTACCCCTAACTTACTTAGTTAAGACAACTTAGTTGGCATGTTATGATTCCCCTCCTGTATATGCATGTAGAACCTAGGTGGCGGAATAATCAGTCCGTCCAGGTGGAATAATTATTACATTGCCAATAATAATGCCAGGGCATATGTAGGCTAGGTGGAGCATGGGTGGCGATATGTATGGAGTACGTTGAATTTGAACTGTAATACCTACGGTTCTTCTAATATACCCCCATGTTCCTAAATATAAGACGTTTTTGCAGTTCAATTTGAACTGTCGAAATGTCTTATATTTAGGAATGAAGGGAATATACAAACATGTGTATATTCCCTGCTGACCCGACATACACTCGACCTTGGTAGAGGCTAAACAATTTTTTCTCTCGAAATTGTGTTGTTATATATATACTCCCTCCATTCTATTGTATAATATAAGATGTTTCTGCAAGCTGTTTTAGCTTGTAAAAACATCTTATATTCTGGGACGCGGTGAGTACATGCTAATGTGAATCATCCTTCCGCAGATTCTAGAGCCATCAGTTAACTCTAGCAAGCTGGTCTACCTAGATTTATTGGTTAGCTTGTTGTACACATGTTTTTTCTGCTCTCAGATGTTAATTAATTATGAGGGAAGTATATACTGTGGCCTATTTAACACTTGCATTCTTTTTTGACAGGCGTAGATGACTATTGTGACATTATTGAAAAATGGGTGACTCATGTGTAGTGTGTACTACTATATCATATGGAGGAGCATATGCATGCTGAAGAGTTAAGCAGAGGATTTTTTATCATTGACATATTATAATTATGTATGCAGTCCTTTTTTACTTGTGTTTCAGATTTTGACTTTTAGAAAAACGCCCATTTGTCTCGGTTCATAAGGCTCATTAGTCCCGGTTCTGGAACCGGGACTAAAGGCCCTCCACGTGGCCGCTGTCTGGAGGAATTATTTTGAATTTTTTTAAAAAAAAATTGAATTTTTTTCTCAATTTTCAAATTTCTAAATTATTTGTATTTAATCACTAATCACCCATCATCAATGCTCAATTTAATCTCTAATCACCCCTCTTCATTTCAAATCATCTATCTTCCCGGTCAGTCACCCCTCCTCTCACTACTCCAACCTGGGCACGCTTAACTTTCGAGTTCTATTCCCCTTTGTTTTCAAGTCTGCACTTGTTGTTTTCCTGACAATACTAAGTTGTCAATCTCGTTAACCCTTAGGAGTTGAAGTTGAACATGAAGTCACACGTTACACCGTTTGAGTTTGAAACTATTATTCTTAAAACCAATAATTATTTAGTAACACTAATATTTCTTGAATAAGTAGTTTGACCATAGTTTGACTAGATTTGACCAGAATTCAAAAAAATGGAAATAATTATTTAGTAACACTAATATTCTTGAATAATTATTTAGTAACACTAATATTTCTTGAATAAGTAGTTTGACCAAAATTCAAAAAACTAAAATTTGAGCATCTTTTTTTTCCTTTTAGAATTTGAGGATTCTAAAAATTTGCAAACAGGCCTACGGCCGTCAAAATCTGATGCGGATTTTTGTGCTGATTTTTTGATATATTATGCATTTTGTTCGATATCGTATGCAAAAGATATGGTCGTTTTACTTTTTCATAACACTGTTTTGCAAAACATGTCCAAATATAAGTTTTTTAATTGTCCTAACTAATAGATGTAGTAACATAACTACATCTCGAAAGATTTTAATTTTTCAAGTTTTTATCATTTTCTTTTGCTTTTTACAAAACTTAAAAGGCGATACACATGGGGGGGGGGGGGGGTAGAGTTTGAAAATGGGACCTTTAGTCCCGGTTTGAGACACGAACCGGGACAAAAGGGCATCACACCCTTTAGTCCCGGTCGGTGTCTCAAACCGGGACTAAAGGTCCCATTTGAACCGGGACTAATGCCTTCCCGACGCCTTAGCCGCTCCAACCGGGACTAATGCTCACATTAGTCCCGGTTCATGATGCAAGCAGGACTAATGTATACATTGAGCTGTGACCAAAGCTTTGTTTTTTACTAGTGTTTGTATTTTGTGCTAGATACTAAGCTCGCCCTGGAGCACCATTCTTTGCTTCACAGTATATACATTGCAATACGGGACTAGTAGCTTAATTCCATCACCTATTATGGTTGATTTGGTTTGCTGCGTTCTTCTGATTTTGGAGCCAGTTGAGCAATTTATATTTTAAGGCCAGTCAATTATTGAAATTAATCACACGCATGTACTATATAGGAGAAAGAAAATTGAACAGTGGTAATACACTAATTGCTGGATGCATCGATCGTTCTTTCTGGAAACAAAATTCAGTTGCTACTGTAACTTCTCTAGACCGGACTATATAGTACTGCCTCTGTCAAAAAATATCTTATACTCCCTCCGTCCGAAAGAGCGTGTCCCTTAAATGGATGTATCTAGCACAAACTTAGGGCTAGATACATCCATTTGAGGAACAAGTTTGGGACAAGTTTTTTTCGGACAGAGGGAGTACATTTTTTCACAAGATAGACCATACTGAGAGCACCAAACATTCACTAGGAGCAAGAAAAAATGGCATGTAAATGAAACTTCAAAGCCTATTGATTTGAACAAAATTAAGCAAGTGACTCTGCAGCAGCGGCATCTGCATAAACAACTAAGTCTTGTGCACACAGCAGCAGCAGCAGCAGCAGCAGCTTCCCTCCCGGGGAAAAAAAGCTGAGAGTAACATATGATATGCGTCTTGTGCCAATAGTATTCGACACGGCAAATGGCATATGATTCTTAATCATTTGCAGATTATGTCGTGCGTCTTAGTGGCCTGCCGGCATACCTATGACCGTTCTTTTCTTTCTTCCATTAGTTGGAAGTAGAATGATATGCATATCTAGTAGTAGGAAAACGGAAACTGAATTGCCACTTTGTGATGCATGATTTGAGAGTTCGAGTGATAGAAAATTGCAATCCCTTGATGGATCGTGTTGGTCGTCAAGAGCTTACGTTTGAAGTGGCTTTGACAGCTCACTGAATGGATGGATGGAAATATCTGCACTTTTCTTGTATCATGTCCTGTTCTTCTATTGGTTGTTACTTGTTAGTAAGAAAAGAAGCATCGTTTTTCTTAGTGAAATCCTGTTATTGCTATTAATCTATTATCATCGTCTTTATATCATTTCAGTAGTGGCACTTGGTCGCCGGCAGCGGCGGAAGGATGTGTGGCACTTGGTTCCTCGTCTCCCATGCCATTCATCTTGTACATGCATGCCTCCCTTCTTAGTATTATTATAAATATTCATAAAAGCTCGCCTCCGATCAATTCTTTCTCCACCGCACCCGTATCCATCAATCCTCAACATATATAGGTAACATTTTCAGCCCTAGCATTTAAATTCACAAAATTGTGATAATATGTTGGAACTCCTGCTTGCCGAGTTTTTTCTCCGCAAACATCTTATTCTGATCAACATGACACAGACCCCCCCCCCCCCCCCCCCCCCCGATACTACTAACCTTGCTGCCTGAATAGATATCATTGGTGTGAAGAGTGCCTCCATATGCCACTGGATCTACTACCACATGTTTAAGCATGAAAGCATTCCAAAGGATGTAGAGTGCCAACTCAGCTAGCCATGATGCAGAGGGCCTTGTGCAGCCGCCGCCATCCTCACAGCAGGAGGACAAAACCTATCACGACCAACATGTACACATATATAAGTTAATTGCAATATACACCTTCAAGCATGGAGGGGTGAAACGGAAACAAAACACATAATTATCATAATTAATGTGTTTAAAAAAGCACACTAACCGATTGAATTACTTACATGCAGTTCCAATTCTTCTAAGAGAGGTGCTAATTCCAAAAGATTAACAAACCCCATTGCCCAACTATCATCATATGGATCCCATCCGAGCTCAAGATTCATGTTCATATTCCTCAAATTGATGAAGCTATTCTTGTTTCCACTGAATCTTAGAGCCTGGAGCAGAAACAATGCATGTGCGTAATAATAATAATAATTTGAGACCCAATATGGTCATCGTAGAAAATAAAAATAAAATAAAATGAGGCACTTCTAGAGAATAAACCTGGTCGAAATTCAATAGTAGAAATAGTTTATCCAGCTGAGGAAGAGCGGTTGGAAGCTCGGTGAAGGTGAAGGTGAAGTCAACATCATAATCATCAAACTCTTGAGTCCTCCTGTTCAACACAAAGGCCACCTCTGACAATTTCAAACAATCACTTAGTAAGATGTGGAGCATGCAACACTGTCATTTCCAGTTTACAACGGTGTACACATAGGTACTGCAACCTGCACAGCTCCTGTCTCATTTTAACGGTTTTGGCGCAAAGAGTTCAAATATAAAAAAATAGTTTCGAAAACTAATATATAGTTTAAAAGATATGGATGTTTTAAATTAGCCAAGGTGAAAGAAAAGTTGAATTTATTGTGTGGGAGAAGAGAGGTAGTGGGCCTGTCACATCCTGTCATGCCGGCATGTGAAGGACAATGGTGGGTTATTAAGCTGAAATACGATTATTTATATATACTCCCTCCTTTCATAAATATAAGTCTTTTTAGAGATTTCAATATAGACTACATGCGGTGTATGTAGACATAATTTAAAGTGTAGATTCATTCATTTTGTTTTCGTGTATAATATTCTGTTTTCACGTACTGCCTTGATATGCTTGAACGCGACTTCTCCTGTGCAAGAATCCACCGACGCTGGGTGGCGCGTTTCCAAAGCCAAACAACACATGGACATTAGGCCACGATTGGCAGCTCATCCTCGTGCTTGTACCAAAGCGACATAGAGGAGGCACACCTCATCGCCAAGTGAAGGACATCCTCGCGTCCAAAGGCGGAGGAAGGCAATGCGGATGACGTGATCGTCGTCACACATATGGCCTAGGGATCCTCCACTTGTTCAGTATCGTGCGAGGCCAACTAAGTTGGCGCTGACGTTAAAATTCCGGCCAGGAACTTCTTCCCTTGCAGCATATCATATGCCGCCAAAGGCGAAGAATGAGAAGTTGGCACAGTCGTCTCCTCCAGCACCATAGTCTCCTCCGTTTGCCAGAGGTTACTGGACATGCCTGCTCATAACACGCAACATCATCGATGACCACTGGCGAAATCCACACCAATTGCTCGTGAGGATGCAAACTCTCGGGACCTCTTGAGTACTTTTCATTTGACTCGTCGGTGGCTGGGGAGATGAAAATAAAAAGGGGAGGGCCACTTCGGTTACTGGCATGAGTGTGGAAGGAGAAATTACACCCCCTCTCGACCTAGACCGGAGGGAGGGGTAGAAGTGTACTGTTAAATCCGACATTGCATCACAATGCTTCGATCGAACAGCTATGAATACCTAAGGTTATACTCTACACACTAAAGCACGCATCCTTAGCAAAATAGCCATTCAATGACTTGCAGTGCATCCAGTACTCCAGTTTCTTTACATAAGATACATAGATTGGATAGGCCCGAGGAAAAAAAAGTGATAATGTCTCACTGTCCTCTCCTATGTGCAACCAGCTTCGATCTTGTTGAGCTAAACTATAAAGTAGTTCGGGCAATCGTTGAATCTCTAACGCATGTCCAATCAGCCACAACCCTTCCACTGAATCTGACATAAGATTTTGATACATCGATAGTAATGAGACATAATATGCTATAAAAACAATACAACTTTCATGCCCAAATGCCTAATATAAGATGTGAAGCTACCAAGCTACCAAACTGTACGAGAGCTTGCATGCCCATTCAGTAGTACGTGGACAATCTCTTTCTGCTTCTCGAATCAGGACTTGTGACCTAAAAATGATTCAGTAGATCACACCGGCCCAATTCATAGATTTCCACATATGCATGCATGCATGCAGAGACTAGCCATGGTTGAAGCGGCCGCCCGGAATCGGCGGGCTTGGCGCCCAACCGTGGTGGTCGCCAAGCATCCTCCGGCCATCCACACCGCCGGCGCCCATGGCGAGTAGCACCGCGGCTATAAGCACCACAACAAGGACCACCACTCTCCTCGGCAAGGCTACCGCATACATACTGCTCCCCGTCGATCAGGTCGATCTTGTGATTGTCCAACCCATATATTTTTTATAGACACATATTCTGTGGTTTTTTTATTTTGGGTGCAGATCGACGACGAGTCTAGTCTCCCCGACGTGTGCTTCCGGGCATACTTTTGACTGGAAAATAAGATCAACGGACAACAAACTCGCCGGTTCAGTAGTACTGTCCCTAAACACACGCTGAATCTTCCAGTCAGTTAGTATTAAATTATTGCCCCCTGACACACGTCCGATTGACTTGTGTCCTTGCTTACCCACATCAACCTTGCAATTGCTTACCCACATCAATTTTCATTTCATAATGACTCTGACTGGTTTCTTCATTTTCCAATGTTATTAACTTATTATGCGGTTATATTTTAGTAACATACATTCTCATATGCTTTCTAGAATATTTATGGTTATTTAATTTCAAGAGATTTTAGACCATTTAAAACTCAAGGTAGTCTTCCAATAATATGAAAATATTACGATGATTTATCATAGAGAAGACGACTACCTCATTTGTGAAATGGTCTACCCTGCTTTGCATAGTACTTTTACTTATTTATTTCATGATAGTGACGCGCTTGTAGGTTTGAATATTCCTTTGTATAACTAGATGACACCCCGCATGTTGCTATGGGAATAGATTGTGATATTTTTGAAGAGATTTGATTGTATGAAACATAAATATTTGAATTAATAATATATGAACTAAAACAAATTATATATTGTAGTTTATTATTGTATGGTTGAGAATAATTATTGAATATAAGTGTCATAATACAATGTAAAAAAAACATCCATATTGAGTGAATCATTGATGAGATAGCATGTGTGGTGAGATGGAATGTGTGCATGAGATCAACTAATTATGGAAAACTGTTTTTCATGCATGTTGTCGGTTTTCATTGATGAGGTGCCATGTGTGCATGCCAAGATAATAGAAATAGTGGGGATCAACTATTTAGTGGTTGTTCGTTGGTCTCGGAATCTTATTGTAATTTTTGTTATGTTTGAGATGATTTGTACTTTTAGTGAACTTTGATAATATATCTGGATCATTTAAAAAAATATAAGAAATGAAAATTCAGGTGGGCAATCTCACCATTCATAAATAAAAAAAACCGAATATCCAACTAAGCCACTATTGCACCACTGTATCTGACATAAAATTGTGATGCACCAATAATAGTCATACGATACAGAATAACTTAATGAAACACTAAAGTATAACAGTCAGTTCCCAATGCACTAGTGGAAAACAGGGAACTAGTCCCGGTTCAAGAGGGCCTTTAGTCCCGGTTCTGGAGCCGGGACAAAAAGGTCGGGACTAAAGCCCAAAACCTTTAGCCCCGGTTCGCTTACGAACCGAGATAGAAGGGGCTCCACGTGGCCGCTGCGGGGCGCCCAGGCAGGAGGCCCTTTAGTCCCGGTTGGTAACACCAATCGGGACCAAAAGGCATCCATGCGTCAGCAGCTAGTGGTTTTTTAGGGGAGCCGGGGGGGGGGGGGGGTTAGAGGGTTTAGGGGTTTCATATTGTGTTAGCTAGCTAATAGAGAGAAGTGACCTCTCTTTCTCCGTGCTTGATCGACGCTAGCTACTATACATATAGAGAGAACTCGGCATGCTAGCTAGTAAGCAAATGAAGGAACCATTAATAACACAAGATCGTCATGAACATAGACAAAGAGAAGTGACCTCTCTTTCTCCGAGAGATTGGTCCAACAATAAGTTTTCGTATATCTATCTGACGCTACTAGCTACATATATACAATATAACATCTCTCACAATCCCTAACATCTAAAGTCTATATTAATTTCCAGATGGTATTCTCCCTTCTCATTCATGACATGGTGAAGAAAGTATCCCGCCAATTCATCTTGAATTGCTCGTATGCGATCATGTGGTAGGAGTTCATCCCGCATCTGGCAGAAATAATTTAAAGAAGGGGGTCAATTCATATATATGAATGAAACTCAACACAAATGATGGTAATAAAATAAAATTGTGAAAATTATTGTTTACGTACTTCATATTGTCGGTTAGAGTAGCCCCGCTCAGAGGTCGAGTGGCGGATGAAGTCGCAAACGTAGTATCCACAAAAATCATTCCCGACTTCCTGCCACAAGCACTTTATACAGGAAATAGAGTTCAATCAAACTGATAATCAAGCATGGTAAATGGTATTGATGAAACTAGAGGGAGATGTGCGGAACTAGCTAGTACTACTTACTTTTGGGTGTGTAAATTGCAGCTCCCCCGGCAGTCCTGGAGCAATTCCGGTGAACTCTTTCTAAACCCTACGAGACAAAGAAAATAATTACTTGATATCAGTAAATGAATAAAGTTGCCAATATGGTGCGATAATGATCGATTGAACTTACTTCTGGAGCATTGCAGTCATGTCTGCATAGTCCTGGGGATCTTTTCGTCTCGAGTCTAAGAGAGTTAATACTGCCCGGTCAAGCTTAATCTATAGCAGAATAAAGTGAAATCTGTGCACGCATGCATAACTCATCAGTTTTACATTACTATAATCTTGAGTAAGCGCAATCGAATATGCACAAGACAGTAACACTCACTTGAAGTTGTAAGGAAAGAGTATTTTCCCTTTGTTTTGATTTTGAAGTAAGGATTGTACCAGGTTTTTCTCAGTATCTTTGACTCTATTTTAACCGACCATTCATTTATGGTATTTGGGTTACTGAACCCAATGTCATAGATTTGTGCTTTTTGCATTCGACGATCTTCAATCTGCATAATATAATGAGGCTAATTATATGTACATGCAATGAAAGAGCTGAGCTATAGAGACTTAAATACAGAAGTAATACTTACAGACAGTAGCAAGTCATGAGTTGTTTTTCGAGGGCCATTTGATTGTATTACTGGAATAACTCCACAAATTCAACAGGCATCACCTCAGTTCCAACGAGGTTGTGCTCCTCTTTAATTCCCAGCATCAAAGTATCCTTCCCAGACTCCCTGCAGGTTTTTGTTGAGGAATGTTGTTGGTGTAAAAACCGGCAGATCTCGGGTAGGGGGGCCCAAGCTATGCGTATGAGGACCAATGGTAATTAACTATGGAAAAGGGACACAGTGTTTACTCAGGTTCGGGCCCTCTTATTGGAGGTAAAAATCCTACTCCTGCTTGATTATATTCGAGGGTATAACGGTTACAAGTTTAGATCTACCTCGAGATCGATTCGCCTAATCCTAGATAGCTAGCCTAGCAATGTTGTGATCCTGCCTCCGATCTAACCCCCCGGTTTATATAGACACCGGAGGGGCCTAGGGGTGTACAAAGTTGGTTTTACAGAATGGAATAACATATTCGAACACCTATACTTGCCATCAACGCATGTGAGAGTCCCCACCGGAGATGAGAGATAACCTTTTGTCTTGTATCTTGACGGCCCATCAGTCCGGCCCACATCAATAGACCGGACACCCGAGGACCCCTTTATCCAGGACTCCCATAGTAGCCCCTAAACTAGTCTTCAATGATGATATATTCGGCGCTCAGATAATCTTCGACATTGCAAGGCGGGTTCCTTAAAGAATACACATCGGCTTTCCTCTACAACAGAATTGTATTCGACATAATAAACACAACCCTTAGCCACGAAGGCAGGATAAAAAATAAGAATAATGTCTTTTACTGACAACTTTTTTCGATGAAGCGTCAAACTTGACCCTTCGGCATTTTGAACCGTTTTCATGCCCCGCGTTTCGTATTTCAAGGCCATGCCCCATTGGCACGTCCTGTCAAAACAGAGATCATGCCCACTTAATACGGGATTGCATATCAATGATATTTGGGTAATCCAACCGTTTGCGGCGCACGCCTTCATTGGGAATAGGCAAGATTCAAGGCACGAGTGGGGGCGGTTGGTATTTTTACTACCTATAAGAGCGCAAGGGAACCCACTTTCGTCCCCAGCCTTCACATCTCCTCAGCCTTCCAATCTCCCAAGCTCTCTGCACCCGCAAAGTCTATGTCTTTCTCTCCACCACCACCACCTACCCTGACCATGGCCGGAGCTGGCTCCAAGGGCAAGTGGGAAGCCTCCTCCGTGACGGAGAAGGACATACCAGATCTCCGGAGCGTGGGGTCCGCTGATATTAAGCACTGGCTTCCCTCTGAAGGTCAAGTCCTTGCCACTCCAGAGCCCGGCGAATGGGTCGTCTTCCTTCCCCACTTCCTTAGAGGGTTAGGTTTTCCACTCCACCTATTCGTCTGCGGACTACGGGCTAGATTTCCACGATCTAGCCCTGAACTAATTTCTCCACATATCGGTGTTCATAGTCGTGTGTGAGGCTCTCCTCCGCCTCCGCCCACACTTCGGCCTATGGCTCAAGGTCTTCAATGTGAAGCCGAACATGGTCGACGGGCAACACATGGACTGCGGCAGAGCTATTATTAGCAACCTGCCGAACACCACTTGGCCAAAGGGGGCCTTTGTGGAGACCGTGAAAATCTGGCAATAGGAGTGGTTCTACATCACCGAGCCACGCCCCCCTAACTGGGGGACCATTCCGGAGTTCAGATCCGGACCCCCCGTGAGGCTCACCTCCTAGAAGGTGAAGGGCCTTGACTGGGGGTCCCAGACGGAGGTGCTGACGCTGCAGACGCGCATTACCAACGTGTTGGGAAAGAATGTTGGTCTAACCAATGTGGTTCATATCATGCTCTTCCGCCGCATTCTCCCCTGCCAGCGCTGGGCTTCCCCCATGTGAGAATTCAAGCCGGACATTCCGCGGACGGTGCAGCACTTCCTCGGCACCACACACGAGGGAATGCGGAAACCGCTTTCAAGGCGCAGAAGAGCATCTGGCCCATGGAGACCGAAGACATCGGCATCAACGTCGCGTATCCGGCCTCTCCAGTAAGTATCCGATATCTCCGAAGACATATCTAGTTATATATATAGACACACACACACACACACACATCACACACACACACACACACACACACACACATATATATATATATATATATATATATATATATATATATATCGGTTTATACCGAACTCATCAACACGTCTTTCGTTGCAGGGTTTGACCAAGAAGTCGGAGCAGATCAATTGTCCGGCTCACACTGGCCGAAAACCCAGTCACTCCTCGGCTGGAGGAGATGCTGGTTCCGGCGCCTTATCAGCTGCCGGAGAAGAAGGCCAAGAAAAAGAGCAAGGGGACCAAGAATGGGCCCCGACAGAAAGGCCCTCCCGAAGCAGTGTCCGGAGAGGCCGAGCCCGTCTCCTCCCGTGAGGGAGACGAGGACGAAGAAGAGGAGGAGAAGGATGATGAGGAGGCGGAGAACGACTCGCCCTCAAGACGATGAGGGGGAAAAGGACAGCCCCCGAGAACATGGAGGGGGCGACGCTGAAGAAAGGGCGAGTGATCCTCTCGGATAGTTCGGACACGGAGTCTGAAGACAACCCATAGCGGGTCCAAAGGGAGAAGCCCCTAACCGAGACGTAAGTATTAGAAACTCACTCGTTCGATTATCTCATTAACCTGCCTTTTTCATGCTCAATTTACTTTATGCTTTTCAGCCCTCCGCGCGAGGTCCCGATCCCCTCTTCTTCGACGAGGAACTCTTTAGCCCCTGGGGAGGCGGAGAGTGATGGCCCATCTCGTGCCCTCTCTCCCCCTGCCATGGAGGACACCGAGGTGTCATCCCAAAGCCATCTCCTGTCCGGGGAGGGGTGGATGAGACGGTCCGGAAGGCGCCCGAGGACAACACCTCAGACGTTCTAGAGCGAGGCACGGCGACCCCCACAACCATCAAGGGTGGAGGACTTCAGCAGTCCGGGCCCTCGCCGAACACCGTCCCGGAGACAAGTACGGCACCGGGATCAGATCAACATCCTCCTTCGAAGGAGGGTGGAGGAGCAGGAGCTCCGTCGACGGCCTCTGTCAATCCGGAGGCTGCTGACACTATGGGGGAGGCACTGGAATGTGCCTCCATCATAGAGGAACACCGTACCCTTATGGGTGCGGCTATGGAGAAGGTTCAGTCTGTGAAGAGCGGACTGACCAAAGCCTTCCACATCCTACTGATAGGCTTCGAGGTAAGTGGCATAATATTCTTCATAAGTATTCTATGTATATATGTGTGAGGCGAAGCCCATGTGTAGGCAGTAGCCCCGAGACTCTGTCCGGATTAGAACAAACGGAATAGAGGATCATCAACAAGTAGATAATGCACTGTGTTTGTTTTTGACAGGCTTCGAAGCTGGCGGCTACTACCGAGGCCGCAGAAATTGCCGAGCTCAATCGGAAGCTTTGACTATCTGATGAGGAACTCGACCGTACGAACAAGTGGTTCAACGAAACCCAAGGTATGCGGTATTTCAATATATCCGAAAATTATATTCGTGTGTAGTCCGTTTGAAACTAACTAAGGATGTTGTGAATATACTCGCAGTTGGCGCAGCCGAGGATGAGTCCTTGAAGAGAGCCCTTGCCAATTCCAAGAACTAGGCAAAGGTGAGCAAGGTGGCCGCGGACAAGGCGGCCAAGGCTCTAGAGGAAGAGAAAACCACCAACCAAAAACATGAGGCGCGAGTTGGAGAAGTAGAACAGGAGCTCAAGGACGCCATCGCAAGGTGCGAGTCCTTGGAGCAGAAGAGTTCGGAGCAAGCCTCCGAACTCGCCAAAGCTCTTGAGAACCTGAAGGAGGTCCGGTTTGATGCCCAGGGCGCTCGCTAGGAGATACAAGATGCGAAGCACATTGCGGTTGGTAAGGCCTTTATCACGCAGAGTAGATATAGTAGTAAGAGATATATTTTACTGACCCGAGTTTGGAGTTTTCCAGGCGCCTTTGCTGATCTGCCGGGGAGTATTTCAGATGCCGCCGCATTCTTCCGAGCCGAAGAGGGGAGTTCCACAGAGAAGTTATTCTGGTCGCACTACCTTGCGCTAGAACTTCCCGTGCCCCTAAGTGACCAGCTGAAGTAGTTGTCCGAGCTGCACAGCATGGCCAGACTGGCTATGAAGGATGTTATAGTCCGCTTGTGGCCGGATGACTCCATCCCTAATAATCAATTCGGACTCGTGACGAGGCTAGTGGAAGCGCTCCCTCGGATCGATGCCCTCAAGCGGTCGTCCTGCATTGAAGGTGCCCTCAATTGTAGTTAAGTATTATGAATAACATGAAGGGCCATGCTTCCATCCAAGATGGGATGTATGTTATGAATATTGATGGTAATATGATACATCCATAACACTGACGCTAAACGTCGCAAGACTAAAAGAATACCACACAAGTGTGGCACTACATTTGGTCACATTGGAGAAACCCGCATGGAAAATTCCATTATAATGGACTTTGAAGTCGTTTGATTTTTGAATCATCTGACACTTGCAACTTTCCTCCGAAAAGTGAAGTGACTAAAATACCGTTCACAGGCCATAAGGAATGAACAACAAACTTATTGGTGATCATACATTTGATGTGTGTAGTCCGATAAGTGTTGTTAGTAGTGGATTTATCTATCTTCAGAAATGACTCAAGTAGATATATGGATATTTACTTGATGAGACGTAAGTCTGGATCTTTTGAAATCATTCGAAAGGTTTTCAAAAATGAAGTAGAAGTTATTGTAACAAGAAAATTACGTTTCTACAATTTGATTGCAGAAAGGAATATTTGAGTTACAAATTTAGCGAATGCCTGATGAGTTGTGAAAGGGGTTTCATAAACTTGCACCTCCCGGAACACCACTGCAAGTGAAAAGTCCGTGGAGCTGTAGTCGAACCATTTATGACATGGTAAGGTCAAAGATGACATAAATAAATTTGCCATTATCCCTTTTAAAGTGATGCTTTAGAGACTGCGACTTTTACACTGAAAAGAGCTACATCGAGTCTGATGAAATGAAGCCATGGTATGGTACGCCCAACCATGTTATATCTTTTCTTAACATTTGGAATATGGGGCTTGTGTAAAAGGTTACAAACCTATTCCAAATCAGGCAAGTGCTACTTTGTAGGTTATCCCAAGTCATTGGGTATTCCCCCACCACTATACCGAGGCAAATAGTTTTGCCACGAAACGGTATGCTTTTAAAGAGAATGGTTTTTTCAAAAAGGGTGAGTGGGAGGACAGTGCAAACTCGACGAGATAATAGTATCTTCGTCATCAGATCAAAGGAAAGGAACCTTGGACCTACTGCGACTGATACGGAAGTCTCTACAATAAAATGTATGGACTTCGGTCGAACTAGCAGCTGAACCACGTAGGCAAGGCTCGTGCAAACCTCTTAGGTGCGCAGGCGAGATATTGTTGTTGAACAATAGTATACCTATGATACACAAGGAAGCGTTGATGGGCCCTGACTCCAGAATTGGCTAAATGCCAATACAAACCGAGTTAGTTTCCATATAAGTGATTCAAGATTAAAACCTTGATATACCTTTCGGAAGACTTAAGAGTCTAACGAATATTTATGGAACTTAAAACTGATACGGATAAAAATGTTTATCCATAAAGCTCGACTTGTTGCAATAACAAGTTCAAGGAGTTGACTACGATGAGGTTGTTTCATCGTAGCAATGATTAAAGTCGGTTCGGGTTGAACTAGCAATTAATACATATTTCAATCTTGAGATATGAAACATGGATGACAAAAGGATTTCCATCTGATGGAAATGAAACCTAGGACTTCTATGTGATACAGTTCAAAGTAATTTGTCGATCCAGAGGATGCTAGTAAGGATGCAAACTTCAGAGTTCCAGCTATGGACAGAAGAGAGCAAAATGGAGTTGGAATCTTCGTGTTTTGATGAAATGCTCAAAAGGGATTTTGACTTCATCAATAGGTAATGAAGATGCTTGTAATTCAAGAAAGTAAGTGGGAGCGCAATAATATTTCTAAAAACCTTGTGTGCTTGACACATTGGTAATTGGAAATAAATTTCTTGACACGAATTAGGACTTCATTTGAAAATAGTTTTTCGATGAAGTGCTTAGGCTAAATAGCCTTGATATTAGGCATGATGATCTATCGAGATAGATTTACCTAATGGGGCTAAGCTATGAATACATATTGACACGATGCTAAAACCTTTTAGCATATGAAACGCCAAGGAGTGATTCTTGCCGAAGTCACATGGAATGAGTTTTTGCAAGACTCGGTGTCCAAAACACTGATGAGTAAAATACATGATGGAGATTCCACACACCTTCGTGTTTGGATTAATCATGTATTCCATGGTATGTAAAAACAACCAGATATGTCCAATACTCCAAAGGTGTTGCGAGTATGGATACCAAAGTGATCAAAGTACTGATCATAGGACAACAGTGAAAGATGTCATTTAGTACCAGAGTAGTACTGATGACATGTTTTCTCGCAAGCAGAGATTATGAAGAGCTTGTTGTAAGTAATTACATCGATACAGTCTTCATCAATGCTCCAAGCGATTTTTGATTTAAATTAAGGGTTTTGTGTTGCACACAATGTGGTGGCACAGTTTGTTGGAAAATGTTCCAAACAAGTTAGTGTGGCGAATTCTATAACAAAGGCTAAGTATGTTGACGCTTTAGAAGCGACAAAGAAGATGTTGAATCATATAGTTCATTCATGAACTTAGTATGGTTCCAAGATGACTTTTGTCAATGGGACACTACTGCGGGTAGTTGCTCCATAACTCAGTCTGGGGAATCCAGGTTCGACCTGCGATTCACATACATAAAAAACCAAGTCCACACAAAATATGAATTTTGTGAAAGCGTGAAGAAGCGAGGATATGCAAAGATACACACGGAGCTGAAGTCGTCAGATCCTTTGGACATCAGGCTATACCACAAGCGAAGCATATTTACACCAATGTGCCATAGGTGTAAAGTGCATTAGCATTGACTAGATTATTGACTCTAGTGCAAGTGGGAGTCTGTAGGAGATATGCCCTAGAGGCAATAATAAATGATATTATTTATCTCCGAGTTCATAATTATGTTTATGTTCCATGCTATAACTGCAATGATTCTCGAGTCTACAATACCCACGAGGCTCGGAGGAAGACTCATATGCACGTGTGGAATAATAAACGGTAAGAAGTATTCCTAGTTTGGCCTCTAAGACTAGCTCAAGTGTTGCATGATGGTTCCGTTTTCCTGATCATGGGCATGTCTATGCCAGCAACTTTGAGGGCACAATGTTAAGAAAACATTTGTGTTGAATCGACCCGGTTTGATGTTATGCTATGAGATTCATTCGTCACAAGTTAATGTTAAATAACACAGAGATGGTTAACGTTTGCATGATTCCTTAGACCATGAGAGTATCGAGTTTCTTCATGCTTGCTTCATGAACTTTGGGGTTTGTTAAACGTCATCCGTAAATGGGTGGCTATTACGGCGGCTTACGGGTTCATGGAAAAGTGTGTCAAGTAACTTGATAGCTCAAGATTGGGATTTGCTCCTCCAATGATGGAGAGATATTCTCGGGCCCTCTCGGTGTTACGGTATCCATCATCATCTGGCCAGACACAGTGTGATTTGATCATAGGGATGCCGAAACACGGAAACGAGAAAAGAGAACAAAATCAGTAACGAGGTAACTAGCATAGTGGACAAGTTGTTGATCCACGGGGATGCAAGTAAATCTCACCTCGGGTCTTTGTAACATATCGCGAAGCAACAGGAATAGCACACGGCAACTGGAGGTTCACTCGAATATTCATTCGTGTGGGTATAGGGGTCAATATGGGTGTCCACGACTCCGATGTTGATCATTGATCGGAAGGGGTTCTGGGTCATGTCTATACTTCACCGAACCTATAGGGTCACACGCTTAAGGGTCATCTATCTGCTGAATACTAGACAGGGAGTCTGAGAGAAAATCACCAAAGAAAGTTTCGGACACCGGAATGGTTTCGGACAGCGGAATCGTACCGCAGAGAGAGGTCATCGGATAAGTCATTAAGTCAAATTGGTTTCGGCACATGCCTGATAATTCTTGGAGGGTGCCAGAATCATTCTGGAAGCTTTTTGGAATTTTCTGAGATAAAAACCGGAAATGTTCCGGAGCTGCCGGAGCCACTTCAGATGCGTTTCGCAGATGAAAATCACTAAAATGTAATTGTTCCAGAAGGCGTTGAAAATCATTATGGTGGGCATTGGAAATGTTCTAAGCCCAAATAAATATTTTCAGTTCGAACGGACGCTGAAAAATGTCGTCGTGAATAGTGAAAGTGCTTTTTGGGATATTTATGGAAAGCCACCTTTTGGGGCTTTTCCCAAAAGGCTTCTAGAAGGACTTGGGGATCAAGGAACCCCCTTTGGGGGGCCCCCATGAAGGTGGGACGTTGGAGGGTGCAGCTCCTCCATGGGGCTCCACTTGACATCCCTTTATGCCCTTTATGCCCCTTATGTGTGACATAAAGTGCGGGCATTTTGGGGTTTTTCATGTGCCCCTACCCCTTGGGTTTTTCCTATAAATAGAGGCGGAGAGGCACTCTCCACACTCATCCCTTTGCTCTCATACAAGTGCCATGCAATGATCTGGCTTCTTCTCTCCCTCCCAGCGAAATAGTTTCGTAGAGCCGAAAGGCTGTCTGGGTTCCGGCAGGAACTAGTTCTGGACGGCGAAGCCCTGCCGGATAGATGACACCGTATGTGTGCAACTCTGTAGAGAGATCGTAGTTTCGGTCTTAGTTCGTGAGTGCCTCCCAAAGGGTTGTCCGAGTGACCGTTCGAGTTTCGAATATCCTCCCGAAGGGCTGTCCGTGACACCGTCCCGGGGGCTGTTCGACCGCCTCTCGGAGGGGTGTCTGAGGAGCAGATGAGGGTATACATCCTCGCGGTTGGGAGGTTGTAAATCCTAGCTGCGGGGATCTGCACCGCCATTCATCATCGACTCTACTTTCCGCTGCGCTACGAGTCGGTAACAAAAAGATCAAACCATGTATGCAGTCTCCATAGTGGTCCTGGGCTGGTGCGTAGGTCGGGAATTTTTTGTTTTCTGCTGCGTTCCCCTACAGCCACGACTGGGGGGCATCACGCCCCCAGCGCCCGGGTTAGCGCCGGTGCGCCCCCAGGGGGCGATTTTTAGCCCCTCCTGGGGGGCCAACGGCTGGAGATGCTCTTAGACATCTAGTTTTTGGGAGAGAGGTGCATCTATGGTGGCTTCTACAAAGGTGGGAGAAGCCCTCATCTGCGAGGATATTCTGTAGGTGCAATCTAATGAAGGAGAGAGATAGGAGCATAGACCACCTTGCAGCACTGGTCATGGCGACAACTTGCAACAACAATGGTCGTAGCTCTGCAAGCTGTGGGGGAGCAACCAAGGGGGATTCGATGTTCAATTTGGAAGGAGCCAACAACCGAGCTCTGAGGAGGAAGAAGACGAGAAAAGAGATAAGGTTCAGGGTGTTGTGGTTAATGTACCCAATGAATCTCTTATCCCAGTAAAGCACGTCCTAGCCGCAGGATCAAGCTCGATCGAACGACGATGCACACGACCGATGGAACATTCTTTTTCAGCTAACAGTTTTCCCTTTTCTTTTTACCATTAATTGTTTCATGAAAAAAAAATCAGATTTCATGACTCTGTCATCTCCCACTAGTACAAAACAGGCCATTAATCCCGGTTCTAGAGGGACTTTAGTCCTGGTTCTGGAACCGGGACTAAATGGTCGAGACAAATGCCCAAACCTTTAGTCCCAGTTTGTTTACGAACCGGGACTAAAGGAGCTCCACGTGGCCGCTGTCTGGAGCTTCACCTTTAGTCCCGGTTGGTAACACGAACCGGGACTAAAGGATTTAATTTGAAATTTTGTTGTTCTGAATTTTTTGATTTTTTTTCTTATTTTCAAATTTCTGAATTATTTGCAATTTACTCTCTAATCACCCACTCTAATCACCCCTCATTACTACTCATTGCTCAATTATGAACCACCCATTCTGAATCGTCTAACTTCCTGGCAGGTCACCCATCCTGTCACTACTCCTAGTTTTCAAGTCTGCACTTGTTCTTTTCCTGACAATACTGAGCTGTCAACCCTATTAACCCTTAGGAGTTGAACTTGAGCATTAAGGACCATTTGAGTTTGAAACTATTATTCTAAAAAACAATAAATATTTAGTAACACTAACATTCCTTGAATAAGTAGTTTGACCATAGTTTGACCACAGTTTGACCAAAAGTCAAAAAATTAAAAATAATTATTTATTAACACTAATATTTCTTGAATAAGTAGTTTGACCACAGTTTGACTAGATTTAACGAAAAGTCAAAAAAACTAAAATTTGAGCATATCTTTTTCTCTTTTCAGAATTTGAGGATTCTAAAAGTTTGCAAACAGGTCTATGGCAGTCAAAATCGGATGAGGATTTTCCTGCTGATTTTTTGATATATTATGCATTTTTTTCGAGATCGTATGCAAAAGATATGGCCGTTTTACTTTTTCATAACAGTTTTTTGCAAAACATGTCCACATATAAGTTTTTAATTTTCCTAACTAGTAGATGTAGTAACATAACTACATCTCGAAGGATTTTAATTTTTGAAGTTTTTATCATTTTCTTTTGTTTTTTACAAAACTGAAAAGGCGATACATGCGGCGGGGGGGGGGGGGGGGGGGGGTAGAGTTTGAACCTTTAGTCCCGGTTTGAGAAACGAACCAGGACTAACCGAGACTAAAGGTCTAACCCTTTAGTCTCGGTTTGAGATACGAACCGGAACTAAAGGGCATCGCACCCTTTAGTCCCGGTTCGTGTCTCAAACCGCCGGTTCGTGTCTCAAACTGGGACTAGAGGTCCCATTTGAATCGGGACTAATGCCATCCCAATGCCTTAGCCGCTCGAACCGGGACTAATGCTCACATTACTCCCGGTTCGTGATGCAACCGGGACTATTGTGTATATTGAGCTGTGACCAAAGCCCTGTTTTCTACTAGTGTCCCTTCTCCTTGTACTTTTGCTTACCTAGCATCCCCTCTCCTCTCAATCCACCACGGATCAGACACCACCACCTTGTCCAACATCAAGTTAGGGCGCTACCTCACCCTCACTATGCATGACTTTAAGCCCGGCAGGGTGCTCATTGCCCTCTGAGAACCACGTGCAAGATCAACGCTGATGACCCGACACATCTTCCTTCCTCCACTTGCACCTTCCTTCTCTTGCCTCAACCCTCGTTGAACATACGTCACATGAGCCCATATTCTAAGTTAGTAGATTATGTGTTTGAGTTTCTCCTAAAGGGTGAAAGTAACCAAATTTAGGGGAAAAAACATCAAAATAACGACTACCAAGCAAAGATGCGACGATGCAAGAAAGCGAATGTGAATATATCATAGGATGCGGCCGTATAATGGACACGGGGTGAGAACGAAGAACTTATATCCTTGCGCATTATTCTTTTATGCATAGAAGAGAAAATAATTTCAGGCTCCATTACCGAAATAGTACCACATAGCACTATATGAGTTCATCATTATTACCTTATTTTGTAATTTGTACTACCTACCTTCTAATTGATCCTTAATAGGTTTATGAAAGCTTCAAAAGGAAGGAAACCAAAGATTTACAGTGCAGCATCACTCTCAACTGATTCACAGTATATACAGAACAGATTAATACGACTCCCACATAGTTTTTGGTTTGGTAAATAGAAACGGATAGTAACAATAATTTCATCAATGAAAAATCAGTTGTTCAGAAATCTTCAAAGAGAGAAAAGTAAATATCGATGTATTGGCACACCGACACCGAGCTGATCCATCAATCATCGACATGTACGTATAGAAGTGCCACCAGCCCTAGCACAGTTATTCATAGAAAAGGTGAGAATACAACAATACTCATTTCTGTGAAGCTGTTGTTTCACGAACATCCTCTTCGATTGATGTCGTCGTTATTCACCTTGGTACAATCGGGAACGTTGAATGAATGGATAGCATTGGTAAATGTATTGGCATATGACCATGGATTTACTACCATACCCTCAAGCAAAGTAGCATTCCCAAGGATTTACGGATGCATTCTTGGCTTCAGTAGATCCTATACTGCTACGTTGATCCTTCTAGGTAGACTGTGATTGATAGATGTATTTGCGTGTCGGGACTCAGGAGTCCGCTCAACCTCTCAATTTGTACTATTGTTTTGCTGCAAAATGTTGCAACTATCAAAAGTTGCACATCCTTTCCAGATAACACATCATGGAGGTTTAAAAAATATTTGTTAAAAATAGGGGTATACTAATGAAACCAGCATAATTCTGAACAAGAGCATCCAAGAAAAAGGTCAGAGGTGGTATGTTGGCCTTGACCTTGATCTCGAAACTCATGGACTACTTTTGTACACTTGACCTTGATCCATCCGAAGCCATTGTGGAGAGAGAGTTCTTGACCTTGTCATCCATCTCTTGCAGTTGGTCGTCCACACTAACTCGTAATCAATGAGCTGTTGAAGCACGAGTGGCTACGGAACCTAGCAAGGATGCAGAAGATTAAGGCATTGAGAGGGAGCAGGGACATGGGAAATGTAAATCCCGTTGGGTGTAAAGAATTTATTTTAAGACTACTAACAGGCATCAATAAATTCTTATACTATCAAGAAAATAAACAACTAGCATAAATTTTCACACGGTACTCATGTTCACTCTTTTCCTTGAGGACCTTTGCTTCTTTATCCACAACTGAAATATTGCAAGACTATCTGACCCATCCCAGGTTCCCTCATTTCAAACTGGAAAACATAGATGTGAAAAGTTAAATTAAGGCATTGTGCAAGCATGGATCAAGTAAATAATATATATACACAATGAAAATACCACATACGGAAAGTTCTCGATGCGATCGCCATAGAGCAGTTAACCCAGATTTTCAGCACTATCAACAATCAATAGGAGTTGTGGGAAGCGAGTGAAGGCGCGCTCAAAAACAGAAGGCAAGAGAAGAGACCGTGAGAAAGCATGGCGTAGACGGTAACAAAACCAAGAGTAGTTGTTCCCCTGTTTCCATGCATGGACTCTCCATCCTCCGGCAATATGTTAGGGGGACCATAGCCCCCCTCCCCTCCCCCCCCCCCCCCCCCCCCCAAAGCCTATGAATAAGTAAAATTTAGGGGAGAGGTTTAGTATGATTGGAAGGGGTGCGTACTATATATTTTCGTAGGAAATCTATAGGTATAGCATTCTGGATAACATTGGGCAGTGAGTGGCGTGTGTGTGCGCTCGAGGCCACGAGGTTTATGATATTTATGTCATTTGAGAAACTTATTTTAGACAAATTTTCGTTGGTCCAGTTCTGTCCAGTTTGCAATATTTATCGCCAAAAGCAAAGAACACCAACTATGGAATGTAAATAATTTATTTTCAAGATAGATGCTACGTGTTATTTTGTTTTGTCTAACTTCCTTATGATTTTATTTTCAACCATGGAACTACCCTGTTATATTGTGATGTATTGTAGCAGGCAAATAGCTTCAGACTTCACTTCAACGCCACTAGAACTAGCAGGGGCGGCATGCATAGGAGCAGCCACCGTAGGAAGACCAGGGGAAACCGAATTCGGTTCTGAGGAGCACATGCTTTCATATGCTTTTATTTACTGTTCATAGTGGAGCATATGCTCCCAGAGCTAAAACGGCCCTTCCAAAAACCAGGGGCCTCTCTCACATGCTATAGTTTTCTCCATAGAACTCCAGGCGTGTGCACCATGGGGATGCCATAGGAGGCCTAGCACTACAGAGCAGGGGGAGAGGAGATCATGAATTGCAACCGTGGTGAAGGCACGGTAGGGTGCTACAGTAGCCTACCTTTGGGCCACCTACCAGCCTTCAGATCTAGTATGAATGGCTCAGATTTCTTGCTACAGAACATAAACAGTGTACATGCTATAGTGCAGAAACAATTCATCTTGCTACAGGGTTCAAACAGTAAACTCTGCTATAGTGTAACCTGTCGTGCCTTACGTATTTTCCATTGCACAGGTTACTGTAGCACCCTACCGTGCCTTCACCACGGTAGAGGAGCCGGTTCCGATTAAAAGAGCAAGCATCACCCAACCAGATCAGTACCTTTGGATATCCCAAGCAATGCAGGTAAATAGTTCTCGGAAGATTTCAAATGGAAGGCTAGTTTTAGTTCAAGTTTAATTTTCATTGGGATTCCTATTCTTCTGGTTCAGTGTATAAGGGAAACTGAATACATAATAAGGACACATCACGAATAACCTTAACAACCCAAGGGGCTATACATCTTGGCGAAGCAAGAACAAAACAAAAAAACGAATATACATAATAATGACACAACACAATAACAACCTCTATAGCTAGAGAGTTGAGTGATTCAGCCCAGGTTATGTCATAAGCAAAAAACAAGGCAACAATAGCACAAGAGGGTGGCAAACTCTGAAAGATACCACATGAGAGCTCCGATAAGACCACACCAAAACCACCGAAAGGACCATGAGTAATCATCAAGGGTCCGCGTCATTGCCAACGCCGAAGCCTCACACATTGGAGGATGGTCATTGCCCAATCCCGACTGCAAATGGTGACGGTTCTGGCTCATTGAACATGTATGAAGGACATGCAGATTCTCCACTAGAAGGGTGGAAATTGCAGAAGAGAGTGGGGAGAACAAGCGATGAAAAATAACTTGATTTCAGAGAGTGCCACTAATGAAAAACTCTCCATGAGGAGGGTAAACGTTGGCTACGGTGGAGTGTAAATTAAGGGCACTGCACGACAATGAGAATGACAACACCAGAGGCACCAAAAGGCGGTAAGGCCGAGATTTTCGAGGAAGCTCACGAGGCAGATGTGCATAGGAGTTCACTGGAAGGAGATAATGAGTCAAGCATGGATATGGATATGACCAGCCCAAGATCCCTCAAGCATCGCCGCGCGAGATATAGGAGATGACAGAATTGCAGCGCCTTGATGCGCCGCTGTTTATTTGTTTTTCTTTGGCGTCGTTGTTTTCGACTGTAAGTTTTGGTCTGAGAGTATAAGTTAGGGCATCTCCAGCCGTTGAGCCCCCCAGGAGGCATTTTTTCCGCCTCTTGGGGGGCTGCCGGCGAAACATTTAGCGTGGGGGTGGAAATATATCCAGTCGTTGACCCCCCAGGCACGTACCCCCCGCCACCACCACAACGCGAACCGCCCAAGCGCGCGTGCCTTGACCATGACCGCGGCAGCGAGCGGCGCCGCGGCGAGCGCGCGAGACATGGCGGGAAGGGAAGGGAAGGGAAGGAGACGGGGCCGCGCCCACGTCGCCTTCTCCGGCACAAGATCGAAGTGCCGGAACTCGAGGCCGTACAAGGCCGCGCGCGCCTCGTACGTTGGGTACCCCGGCCGCGGCAGCAGCACGTTGGCGCCAGGCGAGGCTAGCATGGCCATCATGATCTCGATGGCGTGGTTACAGCCGGCCGTGAGGACGACGTCGCCTGCGGCAAGCTTGTTCTGAAACTTTGACCGACTGAAACAGAGAAGGCTGACTAAAACTTTGAATGAAACAAAGAAGGCAGCAGCAGCGCACCTGCGCGCGTCGGCCACGCCGGCGGCAGGGGAGTAGTGGCTGTGCTCGCCATGGCCACGAGCAGCAGCTTGGCCTACACACATGCGAACAAGGCTGCATCCTGCAGCAGCTCCTTTGTAGATGCCGTCCCATAGCAGCACGATGCCCCCGGAGAGGATCTTGATGGCAATCGCGCTGCCGATGACCTCCTGTATGTCGGCGCCGACGAGCGCGCGCGTGGCCCATGGCGTGTACTCCTCCCGGCAGAGCTCGTCGAGGTGCTTCCCGGTGACGACCCCGAGGCGCGCGGAGAGCAGCTGCACGAGCGCGCCCATGACCGTGGCCCAGAGCAGCAGCCAGAGGAGCTAGTACCCGGCGGCGGCGCCCGCCTGCAGGTCCCCCTCGAGGTTGCCCGGGTCGAGGAAGCCGGGCCCCGTGAAGCGCCAGAGCTTCCGCCAGGAGAAGGCCGGGCGTGCGCGCGGCGCCGGGATTGGAGCACCGTCTGTGGCGGCCTCGTCGGATGCGTGCGACTGCGACGACGGGTCAAGGTTGAGGAAGGGGTCAAGGCGAGGAGGAGCACCCGTTCCCGTGCCTGGCCGGCTCCGATGCCGCCTCCCGCCGCGGCCCGGCGCTGTTCCAGTGCGACCGCTCGTCGTCCATGTCCTGTGCCATGGACGAGCTCCCCGCCTCCCTGCTCCAGCGCCCCGCCATGGACGAGCTCCCCGCCTCCCTGCTCCAGCGCCCTCCCCGCGAGCTCCGGCGCCCGCCCGCCGTGACGCCCCCCGTGCCCCAGCTCCGGCGCCTTGCTCGCCGCGCCTGTCCCGTCCCGTGCGCGCCTGCTTCGGTGGGTGGGGGATGGGGGAGTGTGAGCACATGGGTGGACCTGCAGAAAAGAGAGAGAGAGAGAGAGAGAGAGAGGAGAGAGGCAGTTGAGACACTGAAAGTGGGCCATTTGCATGCAAAATAAAGTGCCGACGTCCCCAGCTGCCTCCCGGGGGGCTGGGTTTCGCCTGCGTGCGCCGGCCGTATTTTTCGTCTAATCCGGCGAAAAATGAGGTCCTGGGGGCTCGAGTGGGACGTTTTTTGCCCGCCGGCGCTCAAGAAGTTGCCTGGGGAGGCATCTTGGGGGGCGCTAGTGGAGATGCCCTTAGCAGGAGAGCTCAAGTTTGACTCACCCGCCAAAAAAAAACTAAAATTTGACAATATAAAAATAAATCAAATAAAAAAGGGGAAATGCAAAGATAGAGAAGGGAGAAGAAGCAAAAAAGAAATGAAAGAGTCGCTGGTCACTCTTTCTCCAAAACTCTCGCGGCATCTAAACAAACTCTCGCCGGCGCTAGACTCCGGCCGGCGGCCGCACCTCCGGCTTCCTCCCCGCTCCATATTCCACGCGCAGTATCCTCAACAACCAGCCAGCCATGGCTGATGCCTCTGCCCTCCTATCCGCACCCCTCCTGTTCTCCCCTCGGTTCCAGATCTTAGTCTGCCCTTCTCAGTCCTCAACCCCCAGCGTTCCCATCAGAGAGCTCAACATACACACCATTCCCTGATTAGCCATGGTTTCTCCTCATTCCCTAATGCCTGATTCGATTTAATTCTACTGCTTCCGAAGGTAAGGATTCTTGGATTGATTTCCCACTTGATCTGGAATTTGTGACCGCACATTTGCCCTCGCTTTTTTTCTTTGATTCTTCACCCTAGGGCTCCCGTGGTTCGCTAGAGCTAACTCCTTTTCTCTTCTCATGTCGTCTCTGCATATATAGCTACTTATGCCCATAAGGTGTCTGACGGAAGTCCAAGCAGGATGCAGATAGGAGTATGTACATAACGTCCTGTATAATTTTAGTGCTCCAGTCAATGGTACAGGAGTAGATCAGTCCATCAAGCTATTTCACTGTTTGCAATGTCGCAGCCGAATGAGTTCGGCAAGTTCAGTCTTTCATCTACTTGACGGCGGTGCGCCGAAGCTTGAAGGGATCTCTTTTGACGTGCCTTCTCAGTAGGTATAAATCAACTTTGATTTATCATTGTTGTCTCTTCTCAGCACTATCAAATCTTAAATATCACATCTAATAGCATGTCAGAAATTTAGGTAAATTAACAAACAATTAGCTTGCATCTGTACATAGTTATGTATGAGCAGTTCCTATTTTCACATGGACTGTACCCTGCCATTTTATTCTTTCAGCACGACAAATTAAGAGAATTTGCAAATTTGGGTAGAGGTCTCACAACTACAACAGTGTAATTTATGAAGCAGACTGGAGTTATTTTGAGTTTTTACTAGGTGTTTTTTGTTGCCTCATCATCTTAAAACCTTAGTACAGCTACCTCTTAGCTGGCAATTGTTACTACGCTGCAGAATGTTATTATTGCGAAGTTGCATTGTGTGATATGTTATACACAATCCAGTAGTAAATTTGTAACCCATTCATAGGTGCCATTCAAACAAAGTTGTCCACTACTTCATGTTTTGATCACTTGGCAGTTCATTCCTGCCAACCTGATAGTTACTATTTAGCGTTATATACGATCACAAAACTTCTGCTGGTCTTGGCATCAACAAATGAATTTGTGGGAACAACCAGATTGCTGTGCTAGGTTTATGCGTTTGTATGAATAAAGTTTCGATTAGCAGAAGAAGCGATTTTTCCCAGGAAAAATATTTATACAAATATTTCTACCAGTCCAGTCACGGGGATACAACATTTCCATAACCATCCACAAATGTAAATATAATCTGCTTTGAGTTACTTTGAAATGTATTTGTTCTTTCTGGCTGGGTTAGATTTACCAATTTATGTATCTATAGTTTATTTGATCTGCTTTCCATTTTACAAATCTAGGGTGAATACAACACTGCTCTTTCATATCAAATATTAACACTGCCCTTCCTAACTGTGTAACGAAGTTGCTCGTTACATTGACGGATTGCTGTGGCCAAAATGTACTGTTCTCAAGGGCCAAAACTAGATGCATAATAAACTGTACTCCTTTTTCAAACCTAAATCAGCGAAGCTGAGTATCCATCCTCAGTATATATAGAACAATTGTTTCAATGCTTCATAAGGAATTGTTTCAGTGGTACTATAAACAGATCCTTAAATTTAGTATTGAGGGTGGGGTATACCATGTTTGAGCTAAATCTTTTTAAGTATACTTTATATGAAAAAATGGATTATTTCTTCAGTATTTCAGCTGTGAATATCAACCAAAGTTCACTCAAGATCCTTAACATTGTCACGTTTGTTTTCTTCTATTCTTGTAGCGTGCATGTTCAAAGTTGCTAATAAAATGGCAGGATGTCCCACTGGAATGCGCAAGGCATCTTCTAGTTTCCTAGTGAGGTGCTTCATCTTGTAAGTTGCTACCAAACAATGTCAACCTTGCTATACCACCGATACATGCCATATATATAAATTTGACTTGTAATGTGTGGATCAAACAAGCAAGAACCAAAAGGACAGCTTCTTGGACCCTTAAGTGTACGTGGGAGGACTACCAAAAAAAAGAAGGGGTCAACCGATTGGTAAATACACTCGTACATGCTAATAAAGAGAGGGTGAGTTGTACTCCCTCCGTCCGAAAATACTTGTCATCAAAATGAATAAAAGAGGATGTATCTAGATGTATTTTAGTTCTAGATACATCCTTTTTTATCCATTTTGATGACAAGTATTTTCGGACGGAGGGAGTACCACTTATCCCAATTGTCCTGTCGAACTTTCAATCTGACCTCAATCTGAGACCTTCTTCCCAACACACATGCAGATTTAAAAAAATCAAATGATTTTTCATTTGGGAATTATTGGGAGAAATGATAGTCAGTGATTTGTTATATTATACTCTTTCTTCGTGAAGTTGCTGTTGTGTGCTATATAATGGTTTAGTCAACACAACACATTATTACCCTTTCAATTAGCATATGGTTGGGCCCTCCTCCTTTTATCCGGGCTTGGGACCAGCTATGCAAATGGCATAGGCAGAGTTCCCCGCCCACCCTCCCAAAATATGTCTTTTTTATGTTTTCCTTTTTTTGATTTTTTTGTTGTTTTCATTATTTGAAATAAAAACATATTTTAATCTTTTGTTATATATATTTTCTTTTCTTAGTTTACACAATTTTTTTGCTTTTCTTTACCGCTCGTGAGCCCTAGCTAAGGCTGACCAAGCATCGTCAACCTGAAAATAATCAATGCAAAGAATATGATGCCGTCAGAAAAGGGTGATCCGGCCAGATTCTATCAGGCTGGCCATAGTGAGAAGTATCATATACTAGTATCATGCATATGATACTAGTGTATGATACTACCTTCATAGTGCATAGTATCATAGATTAATATCATAGGTGATCTCATTTATTGTCATGCATGACACATAGTAGCATAATATTTATTATGTTACGGTATCTATCTATGTTACTATGACCATCTTTTTTTTTAATTGTCTGCCACATAAGCATGTTTGTGAGTCCCAAGTGCATGATACTACTTATGTTACCCCACTATGGCTAGCCTCAATCGAAATGGACAGTGCAGACGATGTACGGACCTTTAATGGCACCCGCGGATGATTTCAAAGGCCGTTTACGTGCTGTCGCCTTCTTCATTGCCGACATCGTCCAGCTGTTGGAGTGGCATATGCATGAGAAGTTAGTGTTGGCACGCGTTGAAATCAATCAGTGCCAAGCACGGCGATGCATACCGTTAGAGAAGATTAAATAGAATAACCGGCGCCTCGCCTTCCGCCGTCCGTTTGGGCCGGCGGAATCCGCCGCCTGGCGTGAGTTGCTTGATTGCGTCGCGTTGCACGAACCTCTTGTGGATGATAGGCCGGACTGTACCAGGTGGAGGCTCGAGCCGTCGGGCTTGTTCACCACCCGGTCGCTATATCCGGCCATCGCCCCTTCCTCCGCACCCCTCCCCCTATCGTTGGTCTGGACCGTTCGGGTACCTCTGAAGATTCGCATCTTCATGTGGCAATGGATCCGCGGTAGGCTTCCGTCTGGTGTGGAGGTTCGGAAGCGCAATGGCCCCGGCACCGGTGTCTGCCCTCTATGTGGCGTCCCGGAGGACTCAAACCACATCTTCTTCTCCTGCATCTCCGCTCAATTCCTTTGGAGCTGCCTTCGCGAGGTGGTCGGTGGGAATTGGTGCCACACTAACTTCCCGGACCTTTTTGCTGAACTCCAACTGTCCCCCGTATCCATTCGCCACATTAGGTGGCTGGAAGTTGGGGTGCTTGCTTGGACGTTGTGGACTGTTCGCAATAAGCTTGTGATCCAGCGCGCTCCCCTTCGTCGCCCTACTGACGCCCTCTATAAATTCTCGGGTTTCTTGCAGCTTTGGCGGCCGCTTAGTCGCCCCGCGGACCGGGACGCCATCTCCGCTTTCATCGCCGACATTCGATCGATGGCCGTCCGCCTATCTCCGCCGCCGCCGCCGCCACCGCCAGAGCCAGATTAGCCACCCCGTGTTGGGTGCACTGTGTTGTTGTTGTCCTCTTCTTTTTAGGGCTTGTTGAGCTGTGCCCTCAGCAGAACCTTTGTTCCTTTCTGTGAGACTCGTGTGTGTGAGTGTGGACCTATGTGGGATGTATGCTTTGTGGCGGTTGCTTTATTTATAAAGCGGGGCGAAAGCCTTTTTCGGTAAATAGAATAACCGGCGATGCATATTGTTAGAGAAGATTAAATTGAATAACCAGAATTAATGACGATGTGATCCTATAGATGTCAAATGACTAACCTGAGCTGAGCTAGGCTGTCCACTGCTCGCACCATCAGTTGAGTCGGTGGCGAGCAGTTCATTCAAGTTGGATATCGTCAAGAAGTTCTCACCATCTTGACTACTCTGCGCCACACTAGCAGTGCTGTTTGCTAAGGCGTCCATCATATCTGATTGAGCTGCCAAGGCCGGGTTGATGGGCAAACCGGAGAGCGTGTCGCTGGCATCGGCCGGTTCTCCATGGCTGAGCATGCTGTCGGCGTTGACCTGAGCATGCATACATGCATGAACAACAACTAAGATGAAGTCTAAAGTAACAATGCGCGGCTGGTACAGATCAAGCGATGCAGATGATGCATATGGTTGGAGATTAAAGAGCAAGTAGAAGAGCCACTGTTAATGGAGATCTCCTCTATATGTTATACATGTGAGATGGCTCACCTGAGGTGAGTTAGGCTGTCCACTGCTCGCACCAGCAGCAGCAAGGGCTTTCTCACCATCTTGGCCACTACTCTCAGCTGGCGGCGGCGCACTAGTACTGCTAGCATCGGTCCGTCCACCACCAGCATATCCAGGCGTGGAGGATGGCTCGTCTATGTCCTGCCCTTCGAAATAATTTGTGAATTCTTCATCCATCGGCTGCCGCAGGAGCTGGTAAAATTCATAAGCGTCACCCATTCTGCCCACGGCTGAAATGAACTTGGGTTCCAGCATGCTCTTGCACATTCTCTCATAAGCAACGTCATTTATTCCAGACTTAGCGGCTCCATCCGACATAAAAGTGGCTCCATCCGGGCTGTCGAGCCAGTAGAGCAAATAGCCAGCAATGTCGCGCTGAGTGTGCATACATGCATGGACAACAAAAGATTAATATGCAGGCTGTTGAAGTAACGCCGCATAGCTAGCACATGGATCAAACGCTACAGATGCAGGGTCGGTGATGGTACCTTAGGTGGCCCGTCCATGTCCTCCTCGTCCGTGTCCTGCTCGGAGAAATAATTCATGATTTCTGGCCCAATCAGCTGATCCATGAGCTGGTTGAATTCACAATCATCATCATTCTGCACCGCGCTGTGTATGGCCGCAATCAACTCGGGGTTCAGCACACACTTCTTGAACACTCTCTCATAGGGAATGTCATTTGTTCCAAACTTGGCGGCTCCTTCGGACACACAAGCGGCTCCATCAGGGGTGTTGAGCCAGTAGGGCAAAGGGCGGCCGAGCTGAGTGTGCATACATGCATGGACAAGAAAAGATTAAGATGCAGGCTGTTGAAGTAACGACGCAACGCTAGCACAGATCAAACGCTACAGATGCAGGGTTATTTATGGTATTGGTACCTTGTTTGGTAGCGGCGCACCCATGCCCTGCGCCTCGCTGCTGATAGCAATGTTGGCCTGTCGTTCACCATCAGCATACTGAGGCAACAATGATTGCCTGTCCATGTGTTGCTTGGCGAAATAATCAAGGATATCTGGATACATCAGGTCCATCATGACAGTGTTGTTCTCCAACCAGCTGGCCATGTCAGAAAAATCTCCATTCCGCACTGCGCTGCTCATGGTGGCGAGCATCTTAGGGTTCCGCAGGCACGTCTGAAGTATCATCAGATAAGCATCATGATGCACTCCGCGCCTCGCTGCCATGCTCGACGAAAGAGCGACTCCATCCGGGCTGTTGAGCCAGCAGAGAACGCTGTCGACGTCGACCTGATCGTGCATATACATGCATGGACAACAACTGAGATGCAGGCTGAAATAACAACGCGCCTGCGGCTACCGGCTAGTACATATCTTAATTAGCGCTAGTGATGGTGATGCATGCAGGTTAATTTGTTACTGGTACGGTGGTACCTCAGGCGGCGGCTCACGACTGGGACCTGCACCATCGTCGTTTCCTTCTAAACTGTCGCCTGAGTCCTCACCTTATATAGCGGAGGATAAGACGAGTGTCAACCGGAGAAATTAAGACATGAAAAGGACACAACACAAATGGAGAACCAACGCACTCTCTTCGTTTCTTTTTTACTTTGCGTATAATATTTGTTTGAAGTCAAACAATGCTAAGTTTGACCAAGTTTACATTAAAAAATATCAACATCTACAATACAAATTAAAGCTATATGGTATGAAAATTAATTTCATGATACATCTAGTACTACTGATTTCATTACTTTATGAAATTTGATTCTGACCAAATGTTATATGCAGACTAAAAAGAACGAAGGGAATAATAGAAGAGGCGGAGCTAGGACTGGACAAACCATGGATTTGTGTAGCAAAAGCAATAAACTCCGAGGCCTGCATGCGCTTCCTAAAATAGTTCTCGAAAGAAGCTGGTCCCTGCGTTGGTTAAAACCAATCAGCGCACGTACGTATGCATATGCTAGAGAAAGAATTAGACAGTTTATGAACTGAACGATGATAGTGGATCGAGTTGCCACATCACTTGATGCATTGTACAGTACTGCCTCCGTCTGAAAATACTTGTCATCAAAATGGATAAAAAGGGATGTATCTAGAACTAAAATACATCTAGATACATCCCTTTTATTCATTTTGATGACAAGTATTTTCGGACGGAGGGAGTACTTAATAATTGAATATCGTATTACCTGAGATGGAGAGGCTGTGGCATGTGTAGCGTCACCCACTCTGAGGGCCGGTGCTGCTCCAATAGCTGGCTCAAGCCGAGCCAAACCTTCCGAGAACATCTTTAAATGGGCAGGGTTCCCCACATATCTCAAGACAGCGCGCTCTCTCGAGGGTGAGAGCAGTGCTCTTGGCCTGTCAAGCCTCGGGGTCCCTGCCATTAGTTCCATTACGTGGCGTACCTCCGTTCCAATCTGCGTCCAAAATGCACATGAGGAATTTCGTCAGTTTATGGGAAAGGGGAGATGAGCAGGGGAGGGCGATGCAAGTTGCAAGAACGTACGTTGTTCCATCTCCTTATGGTGACTTTTGGACGGTTGGGGTGGGCTTTCCCTGCCTGCCTTAGCTCTTCCTCTGCATTCTCCACCCGGAGGGGGTAGCAGCCCTGGCAGTCGAGGTGGTAGGTGGCCCTCTCGAGTAGAGGCATGTTCCCCCGAAGGCCAACGCCGCCCCTCCCTGCCCAGATGCCACCAACCTCCAGCTCTTTGATCTTCGGCAATCCACCTTGTCCGCATATCAGCTCTATGTTCGTGTTGAGGTATTCCAACTCCTTGAACTCGTCCTTGCCAGCGATGTATAACAGGCTGTTGTCCTCGCTGTGCAGGTAGAGCGAGCGGAGCGACGGCATCTGCCCGAGGATCTTCATGTCCTGTGCCCCCAGGGTCTCCACCTGCAGCAGCAATTTGGAGAGTTCCGGGACATACAAGCAGTCGATCCACGGCATCCGCCTGGGTACGATGACTCCGAAGAGCAGCATCTGGCGGAGCTTCCTGGAAGGCACACTGCCTTCCCAGCACCCGAGGCGGACCTTCTCCCCTGCGTCCGACCACACCTGCAGGACTCGGAGCTTCTTCAGTTCATGCAGGGACTCCACCAAGGCCTCTTGCATACCGTCATCGATCTCGTCAAAATGGATTACCAGCACCCTCATCTTGCTCAGCTTTCGGAGACCAACGGCGAAGTCCGGAGACTTGTCTGCCGAGTGCAGCCATAGCTCTTCCAGGGATGTTAGCTTCTCTACCTGGCCCATCATACTTGTGCCATTGCCAGCACGGAGGCACCTCAGTGTCACTAGCTCTTGGACAAACGGCGGCAGCTTGCTGATGCCAGTAGCTGTCACATCGAGCGCCTGTAGGAGCTTGAGGCGTCCTATCTTTTCCGGGAGCTCAGCTACAGGCGTGCCCACAAGCCCAATGTACCCCAGCCCATCCAAATTCCCGAGGTGCTCCAATTTGCAATCTCCAGCGGATAAATCACACCTCTCCAGATCTATTACACGCAGCCCTTTGAACTTTTGGAGTGCGGGAAAACTACCGGTACACGTGCTAGCATAAAAAGACAACATCTCCCCCACTTCTAGGCTAGTGTTTTGGTTTTGGTCCTGGTGGATGGCTAATCTATGGATGGTTTGAGATGTGCTCTCTTGCTTCATGCCTGGCACAGTGCAGAAATTCTCTATCTCACTGTTTGACAGGTCACGGATGAGGTCAAGCATCAAACCGTGGAGGCGGCAACCGCCTTGGCCGATGTCACGTGGGCTCACCGCCCAATGGATCATGCACCTATCTAGTAGCTCATTGAAGTAGGACTCCCCGAACTCAAATGATCCATCATCAATGAGGCCTTCTGCTACCCACCTCCAGATCAGCATATTCTTCTCGATCAAGTGGCCTTCTGGGAACAGGCTTAGGTACAAAAAAACATCTCTGGACATTGTAGGATAGATCATAATAGCTAGAAGATAGTACCTTTTTAATGTGCTCGAAAGCCCCGTCCTTCCTATGCTCATCAAAACCAATAGAGTCATACGCCACATGCCACCCCTTGCTTTTATTTTTAGCAAGAAAGCGACCTATCAAAGTGATAGCTATCGGCACACCGCCGCATTTACGGAAAATTTTATCTGCCACTATATCAAATTCAGTATCATCGCTTTTAGCTTCAGCTTTCGTAAGGAGTAACTCTTTAGAGTAGTCAGAGGAAAGTTCTTCCATTGGGTAAATGCCACCAACTTCTTCGGCGACTTTGGGGTTACGGGTCGTGGTGATGATTTTACTTCCAGCACTGTCCTTAAAAGCACCTTCAACCAAGTTCCATGTTCCCTCATCCAATATATTATCAATGACAATTAAGCACCTATTCACATAAGAATGCAATAGGCTTGTATGAATGGTCATGAAAAGAAAAATCTGCCTGATTAAAGTGACAGTGCAGGTGAGAAGTTAAGGCAGGAAACATATTTATTTATTGATTGATAAATGATGCTCTGTATCGACTCATAAATATTGCATTAAGTGGATACAAACACATGAAATACACTTCCGGCCTCCGCACAACTAGGATGCACACAGTCTATGATTCACAATTTATAAGTGGCAAAACATATGCGCAGTTATGAATTTGTAATCTTTGTATTCTTTTTTTTTCCTTTTAGAGATAGTGGATGATCATGACTATTAAATATCAATGGGAATAACTGTGCGTGCGTACCTCTTATCCTTGATGAACTTTCGCAGATGCAGGTGGCTGATCGGCTGGTGTATGTTTGGTGACTGGTACTTGTCTGCAGGTTCCTTGTCATAAAAGTCAAAGTGAAGTGCACAGAAGATTTCCGTCAGTACCTTCTCCGGGTCAGCGCTCTGACCGAAGCGAAGGAAAGCCTTGCAGTCGAAATCCCCTTTGATCTTGTCGTAGACTGCTTGAGCAAGGGTGGTCTTGCCCATCCCCGCCATCCCAACAATGGAGACACGGTCACCCTTGGACAGCTTCTTGGTTAGCTCGGCAATCGCCCCATCTAAGCCAACAGGGTTTGATTCCCTGTTGTCCATAGCAAACATACGAGTTCCCCATTCCCGTGCGGAAGTACTACTTTCCAGCAGGGAACTCTTGGAAGGATACATGCCATGCTGTTCACGCAGGTCCTTAACCTTGCTGAGTGTTTCTTTGATGTAGGTGTTCATCTCATGCTTAATAATAAGCTTGCTCGGTGCAGAATGAAGGATGCCCATGGCCTCGGTCGACTTGATGGGTATCATGAAAGAGTGGAGGCTTATCTTGATGGCGTGGGACAGCTCGCTTACCTGGCGGGCCCGAATCTTCACCTGGGATTCAAGATGGTCCAGCGGCATGCCGGAGACATCCCCATGGAAAGCGTTAACGCTGCAGGTGGGATCGGGATTAAGTGGGATTAGCTAATCCATCCCACTTAAATTTCATAGTTGGGCTCCCACTTGACAGAGAAAAAAAATAGGTGGGCTAGCCCTATTAGCCCTAGACCCACCAAGCTCCCCGTCTCGTGCGTTGAGGGAAGAAGGCGCCGCCGATGAAATCTCACCGCCGCCGCTCGATGCGTGACGCCGGCGCATCTCTCCCGACCCTCCCGACCTCCCCTACCTCGCAGCCTCTACCCCGACCGGACGGGATGGCGAGGTCGCCGGCAGCTCCAGCCCCGATCCGCGGGTCGCCGTCAGCCCCAGCCCTGACCCGCGGGTCGCCGCCTGCCCCAACCCCCACCACCGGGTCGCCGGCTGCCCCAGCCCCCACCACCGGGTCGCCGGCTCCGTCAATCCCGGCGCCCAAGGTGCCGGATGCGTCGTCAGCAGCAGGTGATGCATCAGATTGAAGATAGCCCCTCATATTCAAGATGCTTGCTTTCCTTTCCACCATATAGAGCTAGTTCAATCTTACACTCATATGTGCTCTGCTATGGACTTGTGAGAAAGCAGATTAGCCCTCATAGACTTTTTTATTGTGTTAAACCGGAGGAAGATTTGGTAAAAATTGTCTTTTGCTTGAAATAAAATGGAGGAAACATTTTATAATGTAGTTCTTATACTATGTGCAGTTAGATCAGATGTATAATGATTATATGTCAAGCTCTAACTTAGAGAGGTTCATAGGTGAGCAAAATTCAGAAATCCTCAGAGATTTACCCTAATTCAGAGCGGGTTTGTATTAAGCGAAGAGGAAACTAGAGCCCTATTAAGTTGATACTAAGATTGTCTTGTATAATGGTTGAACATGCAATGCATCCAAGGGAAGTTGGGGTGTGTAGACATGTCCTTTTCTGTCTAATAATATATATCTAATCCTGAAGCACTGAATCGAGTTGATCTCTGTTTTACCCTCACTTGCCCACTAAGTAATATATGTCTAATAATATATGTCTGTTTTCTGTCTTATGTCTAATAATATATATGCAGTTGATCTCTGTTTCTGTCTAATAATATATGTCTTCTGTTTTATTGGGGTACTATACTAGTTAGTACAAGACTTTTAGCTGAACAATTGAGTTTTTGTGTGTGACTATCTAGTTCCTGTATATGACCTTGTAACTAGTATAGTACCATAAAAATTAACTTGGTTGTGAAAATTTTCAGATCTTGAGGAGCACAAGGGTGAGCTCTTGCGTGCCATAAAAATTGAGAAGGCTAATGGCCTGGATCTTGAGGAGCACAAGGCTGCTAGTGAGCTCCATGTGGAACCACCAAAGTGCAAGAAAAGGAAGAGAAGTAGGCAGAGTAGCGGTGAGCTTCATGCGGAACACCAAGAAACGAACAAAGTCGTCATGAAGCCATCGACGTTGAAGAAAAAGAGGAAGGTACAATTATGACACTACTTTATCATGAAGCCGTCGAAGTTCAAGAAATAGACATAAAGTCTATGTTTATTTTACTGTTTAGTAATACTTATTAGACAACAACAATTTTTTTCTCTCAGGCAAGTGAAGGAATGTGCACTAATCCACCAGCACCGTTTGTTGGACCTTTGGCCGTTGACATGGATAAGAAGGCACCACCATTAAAGAAGAAAAGGCTTAATAAGGTGAATTTCAATTGTGAATGATTATATCTGAATCAAATTGCCCTTCTCAAGCTTATTGCGTATTGCGTATGCTTTTCTTGTTTCCTAGATTGACTCTTTGTCAAACTTATTGCGTATGCTTTTCTTGTTTCCCAGAGAGATGTTGCAACGACACCATCACTTGGAGCTTTGCTCATTGACAAGGATAAGAGGCCATCACCTGGATCTTCTCCCGTTGACAAGGATAAGAGGCCATCACCTGGATCTTCTCCCGTTGACAAGGATAAGCAGCCATCACTATGCAAAAAGGTGGTAAGATCTCCAGTTCTTAACAACGTGGTAGTGTCATTTTTAGCCAGAAGGGAAAAAAATACAAGTCACTATCCCCGTCACAGCCTTCACTGCTAGCTTTGTCACCCAAAGTAGCAAACCTTGGTTCACGCAGACCACGAAAATTAAAATCAAAAATTTGGAAAGAGGCAGAACCAATCTATATTGATGGAATGCTTGCACAAGGACGTTGCACTTACTGCAACCAACTATTTCCTGCCTCAAAAAAGTCAGGGACAAGTCATATCAATAAACATTTGTTGGTATGTGAGGAGAGATCTAAAATGGATGGTATGGTTGCCAAGATACGAACTGATAGTGCAATTGATCCAGAGTGGAAATTTGACCAAGGGCGTGCACGTAGAGCACTGGCAAAGTTGATTGTGCTACATGAATTACCTTTCACTTTTGTTGAATATCCTGGCTTTAGGTCCTTTGTTAAGACGTTGAATCCATGGTTCAACGTGGTATGTAGAGAAACAATTAAGGAAGATTGCATTGATGCATATGATAGACACAAAAAAGAAATTCAAGCACTTTTTAGCAATCTAAGTTCTCGAGTATCATTAACGGGTGACATGTGGACGTCCAATCAGAAGCTGGGTTATTTATGCATAACTGCACACTTTATTGATGGCTCATGGACTCTACAAAACAGAATAATCAGATTTTGCCTCCTGGAAACTCCGCACAACGCTCATAACATGTTTGACATGGTGCAAAATAGCTTGAGAGATTGGAAAATTGAAGACAAAATCTTTAGCTTTACCCTAGACAATGCACCAGTTAATACCTCGATGGTTGGCTACTTGAGAAAAAATCTGGCAGATAGGTATCTTCTGCATCATAGTGGAAAATTATTGCATGTTAGATGTGCTGCACATGTATTGAATCTAGTGGTGCAAGATGGGCTCGACGCAATGGCATCAGTTGTTGATAGAATTAGAGAATCAGTGCAGTATGTCAAGAGTTCGCAAGGTAGAATGGAGAAATTCGATGCGATGATTGCGCAGGTGGGACTTGCTTGTACAAACCATCCTACGCTAGATGTGCCTACCCGTTGGAATTCAACGTACCTAATGCTTGAATCATCATTGCCGTTCAGAGCAGCGTTCGAAGCCATGAAAGAAGCTGACAAAGATTATAAATTTGCTCCTTCGGCTAGTGAATGGGAGATGGCCGAAGCTATTTGCCATCTTTTGGGCGCTTTTTACACAGCCACAAAGAAAATCTCGGGTAGGACATATCCCACCTCTCACCTATATTTCTATGAGGTCTGGAATGTGAAGCAAATAATGGAGAGAGAAGTCGTAAGTGAAAATCCCACCGTTGTTGCCATGGTGAAAGAGATGGAGAAGAAATGGATCAAATATTTTGAGGAGTCGTTCTTAACAAGTTGTCTGCCGGTGATATTTGATCTAAGGTACAAATATGAATATGTTGACTTCCGACTGACCGCAACTTTTGGTGGTGGCGCAGAGAAATATCTTTGGCAAGTGAATAGTGCGATGAAGATCCTATTTGCTGAATATGCATCTGAATTTGGAAACACTTCTGATGAAGGTGATGAGGTTGTAGAGGAGGATGGTGAGGGCACTCTTGATGACTGGGATAAGCATTTGAGATTGAAAAGATCCCACAATTCAAATGAGCTACAGCGATATCTTGAAGAAGATCTGTTTCCTCGCCGACAGAAATTGGATATCTTAAAGTGGTGGGAGATTCACTCCCCAAAGTATCCGGTGCTTGTAGCTATAGCACGGGACATATTGGCAGTGTCCGCGTCTACGGTGCCTGCAGAGGCTGCATTCAGCAATGCAGGAAGGATCATCACTGAACAAAGAATCAGTTTGACCCCGAGTACTGTTGAGACGTTGATGTGCCTCGAGGATTGGTTTCGAGCAACTGGTAATATGTTTTTTATTATTTTTCCGTACTTTATGTAATACCTTCCATGTTGAATGTTTCATTTCGAATGCTTCAATATTGCAGATCGCCAAAGGGCGGAACCAACAGTTGGAGACCATGGTGGTGATCAAGAGGATGCTGGAACCACCTAAGGTAATTCTGCTAGACTGCTAGTTGTACTTTGCACTTTTGGTACATTATGCTCTTGGTACTTCGGACAATTCATTGTACGATATATATAGGTGGCGATTAACCTGTACAGGCATCCGAATTTCTTGATTCTTGCTGTCAAAGTTGGGGTCACCTTGATAGTTGCTGCCTTTGTAAGCATTAGTCAGTTTCTGTCCATGTAGATTTATTTTCAGTTTTGCTGGAGATTATCTTTTGCAAGATTTCGTCATGTGTTCAGAAATTTATTCTTGGAATCCTGCCTTTTTTGCCGTCAAATGCTTGTGATCTCTTGAGCTTGCTGTACTACTTGTTACAGTAACCCACATTTCGTGCTCTGATGCTATGTGTTGTAGTAGTAATCTTGTTTTAAATGATGAAGATCCGTTCAGACTTCAGTCATTCGTTGTTGGATTCTGTTCTTATAGCGGCTGCTGCTGCATATGATTTGCTCTGCTTACTACTGATGCCATCCATTGTAGTTTCTTGCTGTATTTCTGTATTTGCTCTGTTAATTCAGAATTCGGATAGGCTTCAGTTATGGATTATGTTCTAAATTTCCCGATTTCGATAGCCTATCTGCTGCTATGTTCTGATGCATCTGAATAGTAGTATTATGATGGAATCTGAATTCTGATAGCCAATCTGCTACTGTTCACTGATGCGTTTGGTTGAATCTGATGGCTAACCCGTGGCTGCTTTGTGATGCGAGGCAGGCGTTTGGCAGGCAGAAGGTGGAGCCTGAGGACAAGGAGGAGACCCGGGGGGCGAAGCCAGAAGCGGCACCGGCGGCAGCTGAGACTCAGTGAAGGCTTGTCCTGAGCTCGTGATCGTCTTCCATGAACCAACCTGAAGCTTCATTCACTGAGAGTTGCGAGGTCTTATCAGCCTAGAGTTTTTCTTTTCGCTTTGTCCTTGTGAGTTCACTGAGAGTTTTGATGGGACTACCACTGGGAGTTGTGAGCTTCATTCATTGAGAGTTGCTATAAGTTTGAAATAAGCTTGTATCTGTGGCGGCCGCTTCCACAAAGTTCTATTAATATGTTGATGCACTATTACCTTATTCAAATTCCAATCAAGATTTGCTTGTCCAGTTTATATGTTAAGTGGGATCCCACTTATTCCCACCTAATATGTGATAGTTTTGATGGGACTACCACTTCTTTTCCACCAAGCCATGTTGGGACTAGGTGGATCAAGGTGGGATTCCCAGGAAACGTCCCACTTGCAGCGTGAGAAAGCGTGCATGCTCATCAGCTCCTCCTCGAGGTTCCTCAGCCCGTTCTTCACGGCATTGTTCAGGCCCCACTCGTACTTGAGCAGCTCCACAAGCGAGGGACCAACGGCGCGAAGCACCGCTGAGCCCATGCTCAGGCGGTGGACTCTCTTGCTAGCCTATTTCTTCTCTTCTCTCTATCTCTCTATACTTGATTTGAGATGCCCTTGCTTGGTGGCAGGTTTCCTTGGCTTGGGACACTATATATGTTGCCTAGCTCGCTAGCTACTGGCGGAGCTACAAAGAGATGGAGGTACAGTGCTGGTTAGTGCATCGACGCATAGATATTTTCTTTAGTCACATGCGCGTGAAGACCTTGTTGTACCCACGTGAGAGCTTACGGGCTATAAGGGCATTTCCAGCACAGGCCCTTAAACTGCCCGCAGCCGTCCAGACCACGCGGCCCAACCGCGTTTTGTCGCCCAATCCCGCGTGTTTTGTCCCGTACTTTTTTTCCCCCTCAAACCATGCCTGCGTGAAGAGCAAGTTGTCATATTCTTTCATGTTGTAGATAAACTTTCCCATATTTAGCTATATGACTGCTAATTTGTTAGGGACTGTCATTTGTTTACTAGCTAGGAGTGAAAAGATGTTTATTTCATACTGCATATGTAACCTAATGTGTGGTAAGGTCACTGCTAGTGAGAAGGGATGACCACAACGTAGGTCGTGCACAATCTACATCATGTTTTGACCCGGAAATGCTACCAACCAATTCGCCACAGATGCAAATAGTAAGAAAGGATGCAACCTGCCAAGCACGTCCTTGGTTTTGTATGCATGCATGTATGAGAGATGTTAGGTGACCACATATAATGACTACGGTGCCGTGGATGAGACTTTGTAGTCATGTCCTTTATTAGTAGTAGAAGGCAAGATGGTGTGTATATAGTTGTTGGCACATTTCTAAACACTGCCTTTCGAGGTAACCAAATGGAATTACCTTTATTTTTGTTGCTGGTTGGTCTTTCTCAACGTGGACTATAGCATGAAAAAACATTCTTTACAAGATAGGGCCATTCACATGAAAGAAAATACAAAATCCATTCTTCATGGTCGATCGGGCGCATTTCTCCAAATTCTCCACGACCACCTGCTAGAACCGTCTACACACCCTTTTAAACAACGGTTGGCACTCTAAATGATGTAGCGTAGACCACGTACGAAGCGAGTGCTTACAGCGAATAATAACTTGAAAAGGAAGACATTTTTTGATATTAAAAAGCCAATCATTTCAACATAGAGAAAGCAATCATAACAAGGCATACACCCACCCTTATTGGCGTTTCGAACCTATTTGAAATATCATCTAAGCAATGACAAAAAATATTAACAGTTGATGTTAGGTATGAATCTCTTGGTTTTCTATGCATGCATCACCATGCATGTACAGGATATGTTAGGTGGCCATATATATAATGACTAGGTTGCCACGGCTGCGGCTTCGTAGTCGCATCCTTTATTAGAAAGCAAGCTGGTCTATATATAGTTGTTGGCACATTACTAAACACAGCCTTTTACGGCATGGGCTGGTGCCGACGTATTTGAACAAGGCAAAGCAATACTGCATTCCCACCAAAAGAGAGCTCCACCCACCTAATAAACCATAAGAAAAAAGAATCTGGATTCAAACGTTCGCGCAAGTCCAAGAGTTGGAATTGCAAAATCATCAACCAATGCACTAATTAATTAACTAAAGCCAACCGCTTAATATTCCCAGTTCATGCTTTATATCTGGCGGAGCATCCAGCGCAGTACCGATATATATACTAGTATCACCGTACTCTTACAGAGTGTCGAATTCACATGCCAGCGACTTGATAATAGATAGTCCCAAGGAAAGAGCCCTTCGACGCAGGATGATTTGAGCATCTTCTTACTAAATCCGTATCTAATCACATGCAGGTTAGCAATAAAAAACGAATCCCCGGTTCAAGCTAGTCACACTCACATGCACACCAGTACAAATGGTTATGTTTATTGCTACTTGCTATAACAAAGGTGGAGTGGCATATTAATTTTGCTCTTTTACATGACAGGGCACCATCAGAATTTAATTAATTATAAGATACTCCCTCCGTTCCGAATTACTTGTCTTAGATTTGTCTAGATACGGATGTATCTAGGTGCTAGATACATCCGTATCTAGACAAATCTAAGACAAGTAATTCGGAACGGAGGGAGTACATGACTGAACGCCAAACAGAATGGCCGGCACATGACAGCAACAAAGAGCCGAGTTGGGGCTACGAGCCCACCGTGCAAGCCACCCAGGGAAATGGTCCCCCCTCGATACTACCAGTCTTGCTGACTGAATAGATATCATCGGGTGTGAAGAGTGTGGGCATACGCCACTGGATCTACCACCATACGTTCAAGTACAGTAGCATTCCCAAGGATTTAGAGCGTGAGCCCGGCTAGCCCCAATACATCACAAAATCCAGACATGTGGATGTGGACACTCTTCAGGTGATGATCATGCAGAGGCCCTTGCACATACTCTTAACTGTTTATCAACACATGTACACTGCCATCGTCTCTTGGATTGTATATAGACCTGCTTAGCGAAAAAGGGTTTCCCCCGCTTTGTATACAAAGCAACGAACCGAACATCCAACGATAGATGCTGAAGCGGAAGTAGCACAGTCACGCGCAAAAGAAAAGAAAGAGAAAATACAAGAGAAACTAATGCCAACAACGGTGGATCAACAAAAACGAAGAAGCCTCGTGGCCGCAGCCCACCGGAGATCGCCCACCAAGCGCCGAGCCTCCGAAGCACCGGTACCCATCAGCACCTCCAAGAAGGGACGCGACGACGACGACGTTGCTGCCAAGGGTTTCCCTCGGTACACTGTGAGGAGAGAGGAGGGGTAGCCCCGATGCCCTTCAGGAAGGTCATGCGGTACCCACAAGCGCCGCCGCGTCGGTGTCGGCCAAGCCAACAGGGATTTCTTCCGATCCCAACCTCCACCTCAGGCACTCCAGAGCTCGCCACCAAACAGACCCACACCCAGCGCCAACCCGGTCACGAAGCTTCCCACGCCGTCTCACCACGGCACCCTGAAGCATGGTCCGCACAAAGAGGGAGAGGAGCCGGGACTAGGGCAGCAGCACCGCCGGCACGCGGGAGGGCCCCACCTCCACCGTCGGAGACGGTAGCTGACCGGACGCAATAGCAGGAACATACCAGGCCCGTGGCCGCACAGGCCCGGCCGGGATCGCTGAGGCCCGTAAAGTTCCCGCCTTCGCGCTGCAGCCGGCACGCCGTCGACACCGCCGCCCCTGACCAAGCCGCTCTCCTGCCTCCCTGCACAGAAAGCCGCCAAGTGGAAGCACCACCACCACGCGCACCGCCGGCCACCACCACCAGGTCGCCGGACCACCGCCGGCCGAGCCGCACCACCACCGCACGCCCGCGACGGAGGGGAACACGCAGCCGCCGGGGGCCGGAAGCCGGACCCCAGCCGCCGCCCGCAGCCCGCGCCGCCTGCCGGACGAAACCGGCCGCCACGGCGAGGCGCGCACCACCGCGCAGCCGGCCATGCCGTGCCACGCCCGCCAGGGGCCGCGCGCCGCCACGCCGCGGTGCTCCGCGTCCGCACCGCGCCCGCACCCGAAGAAGCAGCCCGCGCCGCCCCGTCGCGCCTGGGGAAGAACAGGCCCCGCCGCCGCCGGCGACGGTCGGGCTTCGCCCGGCCGTGCCCCCTGGCGGCGGCGAGGGAGGAGGGAGGAGAAGGGGAGGGTCGCGGCTCGCGGATCTGGGGCCCTCGCCGGCCGCCTCACGGGTGGCGGCGCGGGGAGGGAAGGGTTCCGCGAAAGCCAGGCCGAAGATCTATAGACCTGCTTCAGTTTGACTCGTATCCGTGAGGCATGTTACATCATGGTTACAACCTCATTACTGCTCTGTTAACCTTGATACAACCAGCGCAAGAAAATGGCAGGAAGGAAATGCACTGTTCTTTATTGCAGCATAAACAAATGAGGTAAGATGAAAGAGATAATAATTCTCTGATTTCATTTACAGCAGAGTACTGCATATAAGTTCAGTAGTACCGGCTTCTATTAGTACAGCCAAGGGAAAACATGAAGAGTGATAATAGAATGAAAGCATAAACCAGATTGCACAGACCCTGGACATGTCTGAATTTCCGCACGCGCACGCACTACTTGTCCCTAATACTTCAGCTTGTAGATGGCGTCCTTCAAACTGATCCGTAAAACGCTTCACAGAGCTTCCTAATGGAATGAAAAGGGAACTCCCGGTCGATTTTCACCACGCTGATCCATCAACATCTGCTCACATAGGTAAGGTATCAATCCCTAGCATTGTTATTCATAAAATGGTGAGGATGTGACGAAACTCCTCTCTGTCAAGGTGTTCCCTCGCAAACTCCCTGTCATCTAGCTCCTGCTCAGTAAAACTAGGTTGAGCGAGCTCCTGGCTGCTATCGGCCTTGCTGACCGAATAAAATTGACCAGTATATGGGTACCCATAGTCCATCCGTACCACTGGATCAACTACCATACGCTCGAGCACAGTAGCATTCCCAAGGATGTAGAGCGCCAGCTCGGCTATCCCCATTAGATTACAAAATCCAGTAATGTGGGCACTCCTGAGGTGACGATGCAGAGGCCCTGGAGCTGCCTTCACTATTCTTGCAGGAACAACATCACTAGATCTATCACATTCAATCTACAAATGTATATTCAACCATTCAATAATTTAATTATATATACTGTTTCAACTGGGTTTGCTCTCCCGTCTCTCCCGTCTCTCCCGCTCCCGCGGCGCGCTCCGCGCGTGCGCCTCGGGAGATCGATCGGCCGCCGCCGCCGTCGCCTCCCTAGCGTCACCTTCCCCTCGCCGCCGCCGGAGTGCGCCCGCCGGGCGAAGCCCGCGCGGCACGGGCGGCGGCGGGGCATTCCCTCCAGCCTCTGGCCCTAGTGGCGGCGGCGTGGGCCGTCAGATCGGGGACAAGGGGCGCCTCGTCCGGCTGGTCTCCCGGAGGCGGGGACGGCTGGATCCGGCAGCGACTGGGCTAGGAGGAGGTGGCGCGGTGTGGCGGTGCTGGTGGCAGGGTTTCGGTCGAGGTCATCTTCGATCTAGATCGGGTTCTCCATCGGGGCGTCGCACGGCGGTGGGATCGGATTGGCGGCAACGTCACCGGTTCGGCGGAGGGATCCGTTCCAGCCAACCGCGAGATCGGGACGCCGTGGCCTCCGGTGAAAATCGCGTCTGACTGCGGTCATGGCGGACGATGGCGGTGTCTCGGACATCGTTCCCTTCTCGAGGCATCGTCGTTGCAGGTCACGTCAACCTGATCGAAAGGCTCCGGGGGAAACCCTTGATCTGGATCTACCGGATCGGATGATGGCGACGTTTCGATGTCGTTCTCCCTCCTGAGGGCATCGTTTTGGAGCAAGTGTTGGCTGGAGGGGACAAGAGGAGGAGCGGCGTGGCATCTGGCACGTTGACAACGGCGGGTCTCAGCGGCATGGAGCAGCGGGGGTCTCGCCGGTGGGCGTGTGATGATGGACGAGTGCAGGATGGCGGCGCTGTCTGGCGTCGTGGTGGCGTCGATTGCAGTGAGGCCTGGCACGGTTCATGCAACAGTTCAGCTCTGAAGATGGATTGATGGTACGTGGCTACGGCGGCCTCATACCCGGCAGGGGGCCTAGTTGACGAGCACGCCGGACTGGTGGGTGCCCATACCCGGAAGGAGTCCTGGTTGGGACCTCAGGTCTAAGATGTTAGGTTTGGCTGCGAGGTATGTTTGGTATTAGGCCCAGACCATCAGCGCCCCTTCATCAGTTAGATAGGAGTAGCGACAGAGGTTGCGAAGATGGTGGCTTTGGTCTTACTGTTGTACGACTTTGTAAGGTCTTGTGTTAATAATCAATAAAGTGGCCGTATGCATCGTCCAGATGCAGAGGCCGGGGTATTCCCCCTTTTCGAAAAAAAAACTGGGAATGTCAAGAAGAAAAAGAAAAACAGACCATGATGAATGATTGGGTCACTTTTTTTTTGAATAGGGAGTTTGCCCCGGCGTCTGCATCAGAAAGATGCATACGGCCATATTATTAATAAGTAAAAGGTTCAACAAAAGTCTCGTAGTCTCAAACAAAAGAAACAGGTGCTCAACAAAGAGCACGAAAGCAAAAGCAGGACAGCCACAACCGGCAGGCAAGAGACAGATAGAAAACTAAACACCTATCCTATTACATGACCGCAATCCAAACCGGTGAAGATAGCCCGCGCTACCGCCTCCCATCGGATAGATCCAGTAACCAAATGCTCCCTGGCCTCCGTCAGAGTGAGTAGCGACCACATACGGATGAGTGTAATGGCCCTGAAGATAACCTGCAAGAAGTGAATATTTGTTGTTCTGTTAAAAACCAAATCATTTCTGCAGTTCCAACTTGCCCATAGTAAAGCACATACTCCTACACGGATATATATGTCTCGCTGTTACTACGTCAATCTCATCTAGCCACGTCCCAAATAACGTGTTGATGAAATTCAGATGAGTTATATTAAACGCTATGTGGACCGACCTCCACAAAATCTTTGCCAAAGGGCAATCAAGAAAGAGGTGTCTGATTGATTCATCACTATCACAAAAACTACATCTTTTATAATCCTCTACATCTTTTAGTTATGATTGAGTCACTTACATGCAGCTCCAGTTCTTCTAAGAGAGGTGCTAATTCCAAGAGATAAACCGAACCTGTAACCCAGTCAGCATCCACTTGATCCCATGTGATATCGATGTTCAGGTTTAGATGCCACAGATTGACGAAAGTGGTGTTGCTTTTACTGAACTTTTGCACCCGGAACAGAAACAATGCATGAACGCAACAAATAAATCAATATGAGATGGATCGAGGTGGCAAGTCAACAACTCAGTGTACAATTGAATGTAGATATTGTGATGGCAAAAAAAAGAGAGAATGAAATAAGGCAGTAAGTAAACCTCATATCCAACAACCAAATGTAGAAGAAGTTTATGCGCATTTTTGAAAAAGGGCACTTTATTACTTAAAAAATTTAAGCATTACACCCGGCCTCTACATAACTAAGATGCACACAGCCAAAAATTTATGCACATAAGGAAGAGCAGTTGGGAGCTCAGTCAAGATATAGTCGAAGGCATCAACACACCAGTTGTACGAACTGCTTTTGAACAGAAAGGTTGCTTCTAACAACTTTGAAGATTCATTGAGCATAATTTGTGTCAGACAATCATCAAACTCAAACTACTGAAGATTCGGAGCTCGCAACTGTATAATTCCCAACTCACACTCACGCACACTCAAGTGCTGCAACCGACAGAGCTCCTGGCGTATACAAAAACTTGACAAGCGGCAGAAATCCAAGCTTAAACTCTCAAGACGAGCACAACTTAGCAACAAACATTGGAGGTCGCCTACATCCATGGACACCCTATGTAGGCTCAGTTTCTTTATGTTTGTTATACCACAGAATCTATGGGGCGGCTTTAAACATACATCAGCCATATGAAGAGACTTGACACAAGAGCTATTCGGGCCACCGAGTTTGCACAGCGGGACAATGTATTCGGGATGTTCAAAGCCGTTCCGTCCCCTGAGATCAAGGCCAATGTGCTTGGCCATAGACGCGGTGCAAAAGATAATCCATCTATCAATGTGATGCATTTGGTGCCTGCCAAGACCAAATTTGACAACAAACCTATCGACCGTAGCAGTTGTCGTGGTAGAAGTAGACCACAGCGGGCGCAACACATTGTCCACTATGTTAGAATAAATCCGAGGCATACCGTTGATCATCCAAGGACCAAGCAATCACACGAGCACGACACCGAGATTTGTTAACAAGGTTCACCGATATGGCTACATCCCCGGGGCCTGATTGTGGCGCTCCTCCTCACGACACAACTATAATACCGCACCCGGTCGCCCTGGACACCGGCACATGCCGCCGGCTTCCCCTGCGTTCCTGTGCTATTATGTTGGCATAGGTTACATCGTGTGTCTACCCTCGCTATATAAGAGAGGCCTAGGATACAAGTGCCCTATTAGGACACGACTCCATATCCTATCTAAACACAATACAACTCAGAGTCTAACTGTAACCAACTTGTACACAATATTCGACACAACTCCAACAAACTCCAACAAACTACAATATTCGACACGACTCGATATCCTATCTAAACACAATACAAATCAGCACCAAGTGAAGTCTTCCAGACTCCAGCTTCACCTTCAACATGACTCCATGGTAGATGATCAGTCCACCCCTGCGCGTCATTGACTTCAAGCTCCGTGTATACAACACCTTGAATCAATCCCGCGCCATAGTCTTGTCGAAGCCACACAAGCCCTCGGAGCCTGCGCCGTCGCCGATCCCGCACCTTCTTCTATACCAACCGACTTGCGTCGATCCCATCAGACTATCCAGTCCAACCCAGCCGAACTTGTCCGACTGCACGACACGCTCCAGACTCAAGCCGTCACCGTGACCTTTGCCATCCATACACAAAATATGCACTGACAAAGAAAACCAAGGCAAACTCCCCCGTAGCCTTCCCGTGTGAACCAAAAGAGATCAACAAATTCTTCATTCACCACAAGTTTCCTTTCTTGATAGCAAACAAATCACGACCAGACTCTGTCCTTGTGCCGTTTCCTTTTATTTAACAAACAAATCTCTCCTCTAATCAGCACATCAGCAGCAAACAACAAGCAAACCAGGCATATGTCTGCCCGCTCATCAGCTCCACCGCGACCGACGCCACGTACCAGCTCCTGGAAGTTTGCACGCTAGCTTCTTGCCTCCAGCCGCCTTGCGCATGACTTGGGCCTTGGCCTGCTAGGCCAGCTGCCACCCGGGCCTCTGCGCCTCAGCCCACCACCACCGCGCTGCCCTGGCTATCGGGCGGCTGTGGCTGCACGCTCCGTCCGCCTCCGTTGCACACCAGATCACCACCCGGAATCGATCCGAGTCGCCGCTGCTTGTTCTACTGCATCCCGCTGAGACGCGCTAGATCGATCTGGTACCGACCCGATCTGCAATACTCCCTACCTATGCGTCTGACGCCATCGCCTGCTTCTGATCGCTATCTCCAGCAGATATATTCGTGACATTGTCGAATTATTGTCCAACCAACTCGATCTGATGAATTCTTCCGCTCCTTCCTCAAGATCAACAGAACCGCAGCCTCCTCGTAACCTTGCTCATGATACCACTTGTTAGAATAAATCCGAGGCATACCGTTGATCATCCGAGGACCAAGCAATCACACGAGCACGACACCGAGATTTGTTAACGAGGTTCACCAATATGGCTACATCCCCGGGGCCTGACTATGGGCGCTCCTCCCCATGACACCGCTATAATACCGCACCCGGTCGCCCTGGACACCGCCATATGCCGCTGGTTTCCCCTGCGTTCCTGTGTTATTATGTTGGCATAGGTTACATCGTGTGTCTACCCCTCGCTATATAAGAGAGGCCTAGGATACAAATGTCCTATTAGGACACGACTCCATATCCTATCTAAACACAATACAACTCAGAGTCCAACTGTAACCTACCTTATACACAATATTCGACACAACTCCAACACACTAAGGCGACGAATTCAGCAGTCATGGATTCCGGGTCAGTACTTGTGGCTGTATTGCTTCCAAATAAGGTGTCTTTGGTGAACACCAGGTCTGGGTGGCATGTCCCTAGCCACCTCCACTCACGAGATAGTACGCTCGTCCTCACGGCTTGTTTGAGTGATAGCCGTGAGAATATGTCGCGCAGAACGTCCTGTAAGTATGAGCAGCGAGTTAAGTCAAGGTAGTTTGGTGGCAGTAATTGAATTCAATGCTTGCTTCCTGTTATGGTTATCATAGCAGAGTAGGTAATAGGTATAAATGGGGTATGGTGATCCTTACAGTCGATAGAAGGTGAAGCTCCATGGCCACCTTCGATCCCACACCATCCTCTTGAAACTGGAAACATCGTTTCTGTTTCTTACAGAGCGTTCTCGACTGTTTGGCTTGTCCATCAGAGCAGAGCAGGGGAGCAGAATCCTCTCCCATAGGAATCGGCAAGTCCATCAATTTGCAACAGGGATAAAAAAATGGATTGATGAATAAATCGCTTACTGGAAGTAGAAATTAAAGGATACCGGTCGGAAAGGATGGAGTCAGAGGTACTAGCCAAATATTATGTTGTTTTCCCGCAGACTAATGCAAGTCTTTTGTACTGAATTACTACCAGGGTGGAGAGGGAAAGCATAAGCTAAGAATGCATATAATCTGACAAAAGGAGGAATTTTGCAGATTGTATCCCTAGATTGGGTTTGGAGTCAGATCACAAGTTTCATCAAGGCAATCTAAAGCAAAACAGCTCCCGACCCCTGGAGCAGAAACAGCAAATATAGGACACGGGGGAAAATGCGTATTGTAAGCAGTGCAAGAAATGTAAGTAGGCTTAACTGCATGAAGGAAAGGCGATGTCTTATTGCATCACACATAAAATGAGATAAGATGAATGAATCAGTCAACACTTTACGCACACAACTAAAGGGATAATAATAATGCCCTGGTATCGTTTGCCAATGAACATGGCATGTCAGTTCATCAGCATCAGTATTTGTTCATACTACCAAAAAATGAAATACCAGGACACGCAATGTAGAGTACTTAATCCAGATTGCATACAAAGTGCATAAACAACTAAATTTTGTGTCGTACAAATACTACTTGTCTTCAATAATTTAGCTTGTACATGCCACCTTTCAGGACGATTTTTACAACACTGATCCAGCAAGCATCCGCTTATATAAATACGACCTCAAGCCCTAGGATTGCTGCTCATAAAATGGTGAGCATGTGTTGAAACTCCTTTCTGTTAAGGTGTTGTTTTGCAAATTCCCTATCCCGCAGCTCCTGCTCAGTAAAACGAGGTCGAGCAAACTCCTGGTAGTTACCGACCTTGCTGACTGAGTAGAGCTGCCTGCTATATGGATATCCATTGTCCATCCATACCACTGGATCTACCACCATACGCTCGAGCACAATAGCATTCCCAAGGATGTAGAGCGACAGCTCGGCTATCCCCACTAGATCACAAAATCCAGTAATGTGGACACTCCTGAGGTGACGATGCAGAGGCCCTGGAACAGCCTTCACTATCCTAGTCAGATCACGATCAACAAATCTATCATAATTTATCTGCAGATGTATATCCAACCAATCATTAATTTAAATATACATATTGGTACGACCGAAGAGATCAAACAGATGTTTTTACCGTGATCAATGATTGAATCACTCACATGCAGTTCCAGTTCTTCTAAGCGAGGCGCTGATTCCAAGAGGTAAACAAACCCCGTAACCCAGCTAGCATCCTCTGGATCGTCTATGACATCAATGTTCAGGTTCAGATGGCACAAATTGATGAAAGTTGCGTGTGTTTTACTGAACTTTTTCACCTGAAACAGAAACAATGCACATCGACAACAATAAGTCAATATGAGATGGATCGAGGTGCCCATTCAACAAAAAAAATGAACTAAGGCACAGAGCACACCTGGTAGTCAGTAACCAAATGTAGAAAGAGTTTCTGCACATAAGGAAGTGAAGTTGGAAGCTCACGCAAGACATAGTTGAAAGCGTCAGAACAGCAGTTGTACCGCACGTTCTTGAACACAACGGTTGCTTCTGACAACTTTGAAGATTCCCTTAGAACAATTTGTGTCACATGGTCATCGAACTTAAATGCGGTAAGGTTCGGAGCTTGCAACTGTATCATTCGCACCGCACACTTGCGGACGCTCAGGTATTGCAACCGGCAGATCTCCTGACGTATAGTGAAACTTGATAAGGGGCAGCACTCCAAACTTAAGCTCTCGAGAAGAACACAACTTAGCAATAGACGTTCGAGATCATGTGCATCGATGGACACCATATTCAGGCTGAGTTTATTCAGGTTTGTGATACCACAGAAACTAGCAGGCAGGTTTACACAGACATAAGCAAGATCAAGAGACTTGACGCAAGAGCCATTCGGACCACTGAGTTTACGAAGTGGGACATCATACATGCCACCTGCAAAGCCGTCTCCTCTGAGATCAAGACCAACATGTTTGGCCTTCGACGCAGTGGAAAAGTCAATCCATCTGTCAATGTGATGCCTATGATATGTGCCGAGGCCATATTTGACAACAAACTTATTCACCGTACTAGCAGTTATCATAGTGGAAGTAGAGCACGACGCGCGCAACACATTGTCCACTCTGGTGATGAATTCACTGTTCATTGGTTCCAGGAATTCAGCGGCCATGGATTCCGGGTCGGTAATCATGGTTTTATTGCTGCCAAATAGGGTCTCTTCAGTGAACACCAGGTTAGGATGGCATATCCGTAGCCGCCTCCACTCGCGAGAAAGTAGGCCCATCCTCACGGCTTGTTTGAGTGATAGCCGTGACAATATGTCGCCTAGAATGTCCTGCACGCATGCAAGAGAATTCATTCATTCAGCCGAGTAGTGGCAGGCAGTCGATCAATATATAGTCAAAGTTCTTGTTACAGTTGAGCATAGTAAACAAAAAATTTGTATGAATCTCAAGCATGGTGATCCTTACATGGGGTAGAAGGTGAAGCTCCACTGCCACCTTCGATCTCATCATCTTATTGGAAGCGTCGCTCTTGATCCTTACAGTTACAGAGCGTTCTTGGTTGGTTGCCTTGTCCATCAGAATAGACTGAATCGACAGATGTGTATATATCTGCGTGCCACCAAAGAAGTAGCACCTGATCATGGAGGAACGACATATATATTGTTTCAGAAATCAATGGTGAATCACCAACCGAAGTACAGATCAATCTGTAACATGGATCTCGCCGGAGCCGGAGGTGCTAGCCGCACCGGAGGGGAGCGCGGAAACACGTCGGGGTACAAAAGGGGTTCCGGCCGGACGCGCCGTAAACCTGGCCTGCTGCGGTGGCAACCGTGGCCCGCCGGCGCCCTAACCTCTCGATCGGAAGAGCAATGGTCGTCGGTCTGTTGGGATCTTGGCCGATCGGGCCGGGAGAAAGGACGAGATATCAACGTGTATCTTGTCCAATCGGTTGGGATCTCGTTTCACATCCAACGGTACAACTATTGTTGTCCCGTTTGTTTTTTCTTTCAGATCTGAATGTCTCAGTGTATAACGAATAATGGTGATTTTCTTTAGAGAAAACGAGGTATAGTAGCTCCTTTTCTTTTTGAATTGATGAATTGAGGTAGTAGTTCTTTCTCAAAGTGACTATAATTGTGGCAAACCCACTTCTGATTTCTTCTTTTGTCTAGGACGTTTGATGGTTATCTTACAAAGAAACACGTTGTGCTAATTTATATTCGTTTGTTACTTTGCTGTTTTGTAATTTTAAAAAATCATAAATATTTTCTAAAAGCATAGATATTTTTAAATAATTCATGGATTTGTTTTTGAATAAATGTGCATTTTTGGAACTAAGAATAATTTTTCAATTTTTTTTAAATTCGTGAATATTATAAATGTAACAAAAAACTTTGTGGGTAATTTTTAAAATAAGTACATTTTTGCGAATTCAAGATTTCTAGAAACTTGGTAACATTTAAAAAAAATCAAAGCAATATTCTCGGGAACATATTTTTTTTAAAAGAATTACAACTTTTTCTTCAAAATATCTAATCAATCAACAATATTTGTAAAATATGTGTAAGAAGGACAAAGGATAGAGCCAATACATAGAAGCTCCCATGGAAGGTGTGGTCTGAAAAGTGATGAACACAGTCTTAGGGCATCTCCAGCCGCGCCCCCAAGAAGGCCTCCCCAGGCGATTTTTTCGCGCCGGCGCCAAAAAAACGGCCCAGTCGCGCCCCCAGGAGCCCGATTTTCGCCGGCTTGGGCCGAAAACAGCGCCGGCGGACCCAGCCCGAACCCGGCGCGCTGGGGGGCGCTCGGGGGCGCCGGGCAAACTTTTTTGGCGTGAAGAAACCGCGGGCCCGACGCGTCAGCGACCGGGTTACTTCTCGGCCCTTCGTCGTCCTCATCGCCTCGTTTCCCGCGGCGAATCAATGCCAAAGCTGCCGCGCTGCCGCGCCGGTCAGCCTGCGCCATTGATGCTTCATGAGCGGCGCAGTGAAGGGCGGACGACGCACGTCCCTCGCCCTCGCCTCACCCGCCACGCGTACGCACGGTGCCACGCGTGTGGGCGGCGCGTCGGCCTATATATGCCGCGCCCCGGCGCACTCCGTCGTCTCACACTTCCCCTCCACCGTCGCTCCTCCCTCCCTCTCCTCTCCTTCTTTCGCCGTCTCCAGTTCAAAAACAATGGCCGAACGTTTCCCAGGCGACGGCGCGGCGGCGAACGGTTTCGGCCGCCGCCATCTCCATGAAGACGAGGCTCGCCTCCTTTACGAGGCCGAGTACCCGGTCCCGCCGGACATGCGGGTATCCGGGGCGTGGAGGATCAGCGCGGGCGGCGTGCCGGTGCCCCCGGTACCCTCCGGCGCGGTGCGGCGTGCGGAGATCGCCCGCATCCGCTCGAACCTACCGCGTGCGGCGAGGGAGGCGCCACGGTACGCCCCCGACAGCCCGCTGTGGGAGCCGTACTTCCGCCGCCGTCACGCCCAGCAGCTCGAGGCCACCAACGGCGTCGTGCCCTCTGGCAGGCAAAACTCCGCCGGCCGGCGTCGATGGTGGGGCGTGCCAGGTCGCACGCTGGACGCCGTCCTTGAGTACATCGAGGGCGGCAACACGCCGCGCCTCGACTACCCCGCTCCCCCTTCCTTTTCACGCCGCCGGGGAAGCTCCTGGACCCCGAGGCGCATGGAGACCGGGGGGTCCTCCTCTTCGTCCGGCGGCTCGCCCTGCCTCCGCCCCGTCAAGCCGGAGCCCCAGGACACGCCTGTGGCCGCGCGCACCCGCAGCTCCGACGTCCGTATCGGCGCCCCTCCTCGCCACCCACCGGCCGGTTTGTCCTCGTCGAGCCCAAGCCGGAGCCCGGCCTCGTCGAGCCCAAGAAGGAGCCCGGCCTCCCCGCGGAGTGCGAGGAGATAGCCCGGCGCGGCTTCTCCGACGAGGACGCCATGCGATGGGTGCAGGACGACTACCTCCGCGAGGAGACGGTCCGGCAGTGCCGGGCCCTTGAGGAGATCGCCGCCCGCAAGCGCGGGCGCGAGGACGACCACGACGTCATGATCCTCGACAGCAGCGACGACGACGCCCCCGGACCTTCCAACCCGCCGCGCCAACCGGGGGAGGGGTGCAGCAGGTACGGCGGAGGTTTAGGCGGGGGCGGCAGCGGCGGCGACGACGACGACGACGACGGCGGCAACTACACGCGGTTCTACAGCCTCCTCGGCATGTAGCCGCGTGGGCGGGCGGCGAGGCGGGCGGCGAGGGAGACGGCGGGAGTAGCCCGCCGGTTTTTTTTTTGTGTAAAATATGTTTAAGTTTGAACGAACTCGCCGAAGTTTGCAATGAATTTGCGCCGTGTTTGTGCCGTGTTTAAATTTTTTATAATACCGTGGGCGCCGCGACTGAGGGGCACCCCCAGTGCGCGGTTTAGCGCCGGTGCGCCCCCAGGGGGCGATTTTTTGCCCCTCCTGGGGGGCCAACGGCTGGAGATGCCCTTACCGGCTGATACAAGTGGGAAGGACTTCACCACTGCACCAGTCCTGTATAGGCTGTCACAGAATCCACTGGTTGTGCATTTCCTATATCCTGTATAGGCTGTCACAGAATCCACTGGTTGTGCATTTCCTATACCATCACGCGGACTAGGTGCGGAATAGGTAGATCTTGGCGTGTGCGTTCATCCAACTATTATCTTAGTCCATCGGATTAGTGAGTAAGTATGCCACATGTGAACAAAATATCGCGGTCACTTTTACCTATGAAAACAGCGTATTTGGTTTGTATTTGCATATGTGTTCGTCCAAATTAACTTTCGGCACTCTCTTTCCCTCCTCTGCCAGCCCAGCATTTGTGCACAATATCATGCTGGCACAGCTAGCTTCAAATTATAGCATGCTGATACATACAGATAATGATGATCGCTAAATGATTTTTTGCCTGTTGTCGAATGTGTTTCCACAATTCCACTATCACTACTTTTTTTTTAGAACGACCACTGTCCACTATCACGACTTGGTTTTTTTCTTTGAGACAAACACTATCACAACTCGTAAGCATATGATAGGGTCGATTGGGTTTACTTGAAGCAAGTGATGCAAAAGTTGGGTTTCTCTCATCGATGGGTTGACTAGATAATGTCGTGTTTCACATCGGTGGGTATTCTGTCAAACTAAATGAAACTCTCGGATTCATTTGCACCATCCCAAGGTCTTTGGCAAGGGGACCCACTTTCACCATATCTATTTTCATTTGTGGCGGATGGTCTTTCTGCAATTCTGAAAAATAAAGTGCAGGCCGGTGTTATCTCACCAGTTCGAATTTGTAGAAGGGCGCCAGGTATATCCCACTTATTATTCGCTGACGACACCATGTTGTTTTTTGAGGCCTCTAGAGCCCAGGCGAAAAGTTTAAAAGAGGCACTAGATATGTATGGTTCAGCTACAGGCAGTGGCGGAGCCAGCCAACTCAAGGAGTCGGGGCACCAGTTCGAATATGTATGGTTCAGCTACGTTGTCTAGCATTTACCCCTTTAATTAGTGATATTAATCATGGTTTATGTGTATGATACGTCTCCAACGTATCTACAATTTTTGATTATTCCATGCTATTATATTACCTGTTTTAGAAGTTTATGGGCTTTACTTTACACTTTTATATCATTTTTGAGACTAACCTACTAACTGGAGGCCCAGCCCGAATTGCTGTTTTTTTCGCCTATTTCAGTGTTTCGAAGAAAAGGAATATCAAACGGAGTCCAAACGGGTTGAAACCTTTGGAGCGATCTTTTTGGAACAAATGCAAACCAGGAGACTTAGAGTGGACGTCAAGCAACAAACGAGGCGACCACGAGGGTGCCCGGCGCGCCCCCTGGGGGTGGGCGCGCCCCCCACCCTCGTGGGCCCCTCGAGACTCCACCGACGTACTTCTTTCGCCTATATATACTCCCGTACCCTGAAAACATCGGTGAGCACCACGAAAACCTAATTCCACCGCCGCAACCTTCTGTATCCACGAGATTCCATCTTGAAGCCTTCGCTGTCGCTCCGCCGGAGGGGGAATCGACCATGGAGGGCCTCTACATAATCTCCAAGGCCTCTCCGATGAGTTGTGAGTAGTTTACCACAGACCTTCGGGTCCATAGTTATTAGCTAGATGGTTTCTTCTCTCTCTTTGAATCTCAATACCAAGTTCTCCTCGATCTTCTTGGAGATTTATTAGATGCAACTCTTTTTGCAGTGTGTTTGTCGAGACCCGATGAATTGTGAGTTTATCATCAAGTTTATTTATGAGAAATAATTGTATCTTGTCTGAATTCTTTTATGTGTGATTGGTTATCTTTGCAAGTCTCTTCGAATTATCAGTTTGGTTTGGACTACTAGATTGATCTTTATTGCAATGGGAGAAGTGCTTAGCTTTGGGTTCAATCTTGCGGTGTCGTTTCCCAGTGACAGCAGGGGCAGCAAGGCACGTATTGTATTGTTGCCATCGAGGATAAAAAGATGGGGTTTATATCATATTGCTTGAGTTTATTCCTCTACATCATGTCATCTTTCTTAATGCGTTACTTTGTTCTTCATGAACTTAATACTCTAGATGCAGGCAGAAGTCGGTCGATGTGTGTAGTAATAGTAGTAGATGCAGGCAGGAGCCGGTCTACTTGTTATGGAACGTAATGCCTATATATATGATCATGCCTAGATAATCTCATAACTATGCGCTTTTCTATCAATTTCTCGACAGTAATTTGTTCACCAACCGACTTATGCTATCTTGAGAGAAGCCACTAGTGAAACCTATGGTCCCCGGGTCTATCTTTTATCATATAAGTTTTCCATCTACTTTTATTTGCATCTTTTATTTTCCAATCTATATCATAAAAATACCAAAAATATTTATCTTATCTTATTATCTTTATCAGATCTCACTTTCGCAAGTTACCGTAAAGGGATTGACAACCCCTTTATCACGTTGGTTGCGAGGTTCTTGTTTGTTTGTGTAGGTGCGTGGGACTTTTGAGGAGCCTCCTACTGGATTGATACCTTGGTTCTCAAAAACGGAGGGAAATACTGACGCTACTTTGCTGCATCACCCTTTCCTCTTCAAAGGAAAACCAACGCAGTGCTCAAGAGGTAACAAGAAGGATTTCTGGCTCCGTTGTCGGGGAGGTCTTCGCTCAAGTCAAGACATACCAAGTACCCATCACAAACTCATCTCCCTGGCATTACATTATTTGCCATTTGCCTCTCGATTTCCTCTCCCCCACTTCACCCTTGCCGTTTTATTCGCCCTCTCTTTTCCGTTCGCCTCTCTTTTTCGCTTGCCGTTTGTGTGCTTGTGTGTTGGATTGCTTGTCACGATGGCTCAAGATAATACCAAATTGTGTGACTTTTCCAATACCAATAATAATGATTTCCTCAGCACTCCGATTTCTCCACTTAATTATGCTGAATCTTGTGAAATCAATGTTGCTTTGTTGAATCTTGTTATGAAAGATCAATTCTCCGGCCATCCTAGTGAAGATGCCGCTACTCATCTAAACAACTTTGTTGATTTGTGTGACATGCAAAAGAAGAAAGATACGGATAATGATATTGTTAAATTGAAGTTATTTTCGTTTTCACTTAGAGATCGTGCTAAAACTTGGTTTTCGTCTTTGCCTAAAAATAGTATTGATTCATGGAATAAGTGCAAAGATGCTTTTATCTCTAAGTATTTTCCTCCCGCTAAGATATCATCTCTCTTAGAAACGATATTATGAATTTTAAATAACTTGATCATGAGCATGTTGCCCAATCTTGGGAAAGAATGAACTAATGATTCACAATTTCCCTACACATGGTTTGAATTTATGGATAATCATACAAAAATTTTATGCCGGATTGAATTTTGCTTCTAGAAATCTTTTAGATTCGGCCGCAGGAGGCACTTTTAAGTAAATAACTTTAGGAGAAGCTACTAAACTCATTGATAATATTATGGTTAATTATTCTCAATGGCACACCGAAAGATCTACTAGTAAAAAAAGTTCAGGCGATAGAAGAAATTAATGTTTTGAGTGGAAAGATGGATGAACTTATGAAATTGTTTGCTACTAAGAGTGCTCCTATTGATCCTAATGACATGCCTTTGTCTACTTTGATTGAGAATAATAATGAATCTATGGATGTGAATTTAGTTGGTAGGAATAATTTTGGTAACAACGCGTATAGAGGAAACTTTAATCCTAGGTCGTTCCCTAGTAATTCCTCTAATAATTATGGAAATTCCTACAATGATTCTTATGGAAATTTTCATAAGATGCCCTCTGATTTTGAGAATAGTGTTAAAGAGTTTATGATCTCTCAAGAGAATTTTAATGCTTTGCTTGAAGAAAAACTACTTAAAGTTGATGACTTGGCTAGGAACGTTGATAGACTTTCGCTTGATGTTGATTCTTTGAAACATAGATCTATTCCACCTAAGAATTTTATCAATGAGTCTCTCAAAGCCATGAGAATTTCCATTGATGAGTGCAAAGAAAGAACCAGTAGGTTGCGTGCTAAGAAAGATTTTTTTGTAAAAGCGTGTTCTTCTAGTTTCCATGAAAATAATGATGAAGATCTAAAAGTTATTCATGTGTCCCATATTAAATCTTTGTTTTGCAATATGAATCTTGATAATGATGGGACTGGAGATGAGTCAACTTTAGTTAAAAGGCGTCCCAATGATTCAGAGTTTTTAGATCTTGATGCTAAATTTGGTAAAAGTGGGATTGGAGAGGTCAAAACTTTACATAGCATTGAACCCACTATTATGGATTTCAAGGAATTTAATTATGATAATTGTTCTTTAATAAATTGTATTTCCTTGTTGCAATCCGTGTTGAATTCTCCTCATGGTTATAGTCAAAATAAAGCTTTTACCAAACATATTGTTGATGCCTTGATGCAATCTTATGAAGAAAAACTTAATTTGGAAGTTTCTATACCTAGAAAACTTTATGATGAGTGGGAAACTACAATTAAAATCAAAATTAAAGATCATGAATGCTATGCTTTGTGTGATTTGGGTGCTAGTGTTCCCACGATTCCAAAAACTTTATGTGATGTGCTAGGTTTCCATGATTTTGATGATTGATCTTTAAACTTGCACCTTGCGGATTCCACCATTAAGAAACCTATGGGAAGGATCGATGGTGTTCTTATTGTTGCAAATAGGAATTATGTGCCCGTAGATTTTATCGTTCTTGATATAGATTGCAATCTTTCATGTCCTATTATTCTTCGTAGATCTTTCCTTAGAACGATTGGTGTAATTATTGATATGAAGGAAGGGAATATTAGATTCTAATTTCCATTAAGGAAAGGCATGAAACACTTCCCTAGAAAGAAAGTCAAATTACCTTATGAATCTATCATGCGAGCTACTTTTGAATTGAATACCTAGCTAGGGGCGTTAAACAATAGCGCTTGTTGGGAGGCAACACAATTTTATTTTTGCTTTTTGCTTTTTGCTTCTGTTCAGTAATAAATATTTTATCTAGCTTCTGTTTAGATGTGTTTTTATGTTTTAATTAGTGTTTGTGCCAATTTGAACCTATAGGATAACCTATGGTGATAGTTAATTTGATTCTGCTGAAAAACAGAAACTTTTGCACACACGATAATAATTTTAGTAAATCACAGAAATGTGATTTTAAGTTGATTATTTTTGCTATAGATCAATAGACAAATTTCCCATTACTCCCTATTTTTGTAGGAGTTTTAGAGTTCCAGAAGTATTCGAAAGTTACAGATTGCTACAGACTGTTCTATTTTTGACAGATTCTGTTTTTCGTCTGTTGTTTGCTTATTTTGATGCATCTATGGCTAGTATCGGGGGGTATGAACCATAGAGAAATTGGAATATAATAGGTTTAACACCAATATAAATAAAGAATTGGTTCATTATAGTACCTTATGTGGTGGTTTTTCTTTCTTGGACTAATGGGGCTTATGAGATTTCCAGTTGAGTTTTGTATTGTGAAGTTTTCAAGTTTTGGGTAAAGATTTGATGGACTATGAAATAAGGAGTGGCAAGAGCCTAAGCTTTGGGATTCCCATGGCACCCCAAGATATCCAAGGACAACCAAAAGCCTAAGCTTGGGGATGCCCCAGAAGGCATCCCCTCTTTTGTCTTCGTTTATCGGTAACTTTACTTGGAGCTATATTTTTATTTGCCACATGATATGTGTTTTGCTTGGAGCGTCATGTATGATATGAGTCTTTGCTTTTTAGATTACCACAATAATACTTGCTATACACACCTTTTGGGAGAGACCCACTTGATTTGGAATTTATTAGAATACTTCATGTGCTTCACTTATATCTTTTGAGCTAGATAATTTTTGCTCCAGTGCTTCACTTATATCTTTTAGAGCACGACGGTGGTTTAATTTTGTAGAAATTGTTGATATCTCATTATTCACTTATATTATTTTGAGAGTCTTATAGAACAGCATGGTATTTGCTATGATTATAAAATTGGTCCTAGAATGATGGGCATCCAAGTTGGGTATAATAAAAACTATCATAGAAAGTGAATTGGATGCTATAATCAATTTGATGCTTGATAATTGTTTTGAGATATGAGGATGGTGATATTAGATTCATGCTAGTGGGGTAATTAGGAATTTGAGGAATACTTGTGTTGAAGTTTGTGATTCCCGTAGCATGCACGTATGGTGAACCGCTTTGTGATGAAGTTGGAGCATAATTTATTTATTGATTGTCTTCCTTATGAGTGGCAGTCAGGGACGAGAGATGGTATTTTCCTACCAATATATCCCCCTAGGAGCATGCGGGTAGTACTTTGTTTTCAAAAGACTTGTAGATTTTTGCAATAAGTATATGAGTTCTTTATGACTAATGTTGAGTCCATGGATTATATGCACTCTCACCCTTCCACCATTGCTAGCCTCTCTTGTGCCGCGCAACTTTCGCCGGTACCATATACCCACCATATACATTCCTCAAAACAGCCACCATACCTACCTATTATGGCATTTCCATAGCCATTCTGAGATATATTGCCATGCAACTTTTCCACCATTCCGTTTATAATGACATGCATCATCATTGTCATATTGCTCTTGCATGATCATATAGTTGACATTGTATTTGTGGCAAAGCCACCCTCATAATTCCATACATGTCACTCTTGGTTCATTGAATATCGCGGTACACCACCGAAGGCATTCATATAGAGTCATATTTTAGTATCGAGTTGTAATCTTGAGTTGTAAGTAAATAAAAGTGTGTGATGATCTTCATTATTAGAGCATTGTGCCAAGTGAGTGAAGGATGATGGAGACTATGATTCCCCCACAAGTCGGGATGAGACTTCGGACTTTAAAAAAAAGAGAGAAAGGCCAAATAAAAAAATGAGAGAAAAAGAGGGAAGGGACAATGCTACTATCCTTTTACCACACTTGTGCTTCAAAGTAGCACAATGATCTTCATGATAGAGAGTCTCCTATGTTGTCACTTTCATATACTAGTGGGAATTTTTCATTATAGAACTTGGCTTGTATATTCCAATGATGGGCTTCCTGAAAACGCCCTAGGTCTTTGTGACCAAGCAAGTTGGATGCACACCCACTTAATTTTTTTTGTTGAGCTTTCATACATTTATAGCTCTAGTGCATCTGTTGCATGGCAATCCTTACTCACTCACATTGATATCTATTAATGGGCATCTTCATAGCCCGTTGATACGCCTAGTTGATGTGAGACTATCTTCTCCTTTTTTGTCTTCTCCACAACCACCATTCTTTTCCACATATAGTGCTATGTCCATGGCTCACGCTCATGTATTGCGTGAAAGTTGAAAAGGTTTGAGAATACTAAAGTATGAAACAATTGCTTGGCTTGTCATCGGGGTTGTGCATGATTAAATACTTTGTGTGATGAAGATAGAGCATAGCAAGACTATATGATTTTGTAGGGATAACTTTCTTTAGCCATGTTATTTTGAGAAGACATGATTGCTTTGTTAGTATGCTTGAAGTATTATTGTTTTCGTGTCAATATGAACTTGTATTTTGATCATTTGGATCTGAACATTCATGCCACAATAAATAAAATTACATTGAGAAATATGCTAGGTAGCATTCCACATCAAAAATTCTGTTTTTATCATTTACCTACTCGAGGCCGAGAAGGAATTAAGCTTGGGGATGCTTGATATGTCTCCAACGTATCTATAATTTTTGATTGTTCCATGCTATTATATTACCTGTTTTGGATGTTTATGGGCTTTACTTTACACTTTTATATCATTTTTGGGACTAACCTACTAACCGGAGGCCCAGCCCGAATTGCTGTTTTTTTGCCTATTTCAGTGTTTCGAAGAAAAGGAATATCAAACGGAGTCCAAACGGGATGAAAACTTCGGGAGTGATCTTTTTGGAAGAAATGCAAACCAGGGGACTTGGAGTGGACGTCAAGCAACAAACGAGGCGGCCACGAGGGTGCCCGGCGCGCCCCTGGGGGTGGGCGCGCCCCCACCGTTGTGGGCCCCTCGAGGCTCCACCGACGTACTTCTTTCGCCTATATATATACTCCCGTACCCTGAAAACATCGGAGAGCACCACGAAAACCTAATTCCACAACTGCAACCTTCTGTATCCGCGAGATCCCATCTTGGAGCCTTCGCAGGCGCTCCGCTGGATGGGGAATCGACCACGGAGGGCCTCTACATCATCTCCAAAGCCTCTCCGATGAGTTGTGAGTTGTTTACCATAGACCTTTGGGTCCATAGTTATTAGCTAGATGGTTTCTTCTCTCTCTTTGAATCTCAATACCAAGTTCTCCTCGATCTTCATGGAGATTTATTCAATGTAACTCTTTTTGCGGTGTGTTTGTCGAGATCCGATGAATTATGGGTTTGTGATCAAGTTTATCTATGAGAAATAATTGAATCTTCTATGAATTCTTTTATGTGTGATTGGTTATCTTTGCAAGTCTCTTTGAATTATCAGTTTAGTTTGGCCTACTAGCTTGATCTTTCTTGCAATGGGAGATGTGCTTAGTTTTGGGTTCAATCTTGCAGTGTCCTTTCCCAGTGACAGCAGAGGCAGCAAGGCACACATTGTATTTTTGACATCGATGATAAAAAGATGGGGTTTATATCATATTGCTTGATTTTATGCCTCTACATCATGTCATCTTTCTTAATGCGTTACTCTGTTCTTCATGAACTTAATACTCTAGATGCAGGCAGGAGTCGGTCGATGTGTGGAGTAATAGTAGTAGATCCAGGCAGGAGTCGGTCTACTTGTCACGGACGTGATGCCTATATATTTGATCATGCCTAGATAATCTCATAACTATGCGCTTTTCTATCAATTGCTCGACAGTAATTTGTTCACCCACCGTAATACTTATGCTATCTTGAGAGAAGCCACTAATGAAACCTATGGCCCCCGGGTCTATCTTTTATCATATAAGTTTTCCATCTACTTTTATTTGCATCTTTTATTTTCCAATCTATATCATAAAAATACCAAAAATATTTATCTTATCTTATTATCTCTATCAGATCTCACTTTTGCAAGTTACAATGAAGGGATTGACAACCCCTTTATCGCGTTGGTTGTGAGGTTCTTGTTTGTTTGTGTAGGTGCGTGGGACTTTTGAGGAGCCTCCTACTGGATTGATACCTTGGTTCTCAAAAACTGAGGGAAATAATTACGCTACTTTGCTGCATCACCCTTTCCTCTTCAAGGGAAAACCAACGCAGTGCTCAAGAGGTAGCAGTGTACTACTTAGTGGAGAATGGACGGAGGAGCTCGGGCAGCTGCCCAGGGTCACCGGGAGGTAGCTCCGCCCCTGGCTACAGGTCAAAGCCTTAATTATTACAGGTGTTCAATTTTCTTTGGTGAGACTTGTCCTACTGCTGTACAAGAGGAAGTCAGAGATGTGTTGAATGTTACCAGCTTGGTCTTCAAGGAAAAATACTTGGGCCTGTTCGAAATATGCCCCAGAGGCGATAATAAAAGTATTATTATATTTCCTTGTTCATGATAATTGTCTTTTATTCATGCTATAACTGTATTATCCGGAAATCGTAATACACGTGTGAATACATAGACCACAATATGTCCCTAGTGAGCCTCTAGTTGACTAGCTCGTTGAGATCAACAGATAGTCATGGTTTCCTGGCTATGGACATTGGATGTCGTTGATAACGGGATCACATCATTAGGAGAATGATGTGATGGACAAGACCCAATCCTAAGCATAGCACAAAGATCGTGTAGTTCGTTTGCTAGAGCTTTTCCAATGTCAAGTATCTCTTCCTTAGACCATGAGATCGTGTAACTCCCGGATACCGTAGGAGTGCTTTGGGTGTATCAAACGTCACAACGTAACTGGGTGACTATAAAGGTGCACTACAGGTATCTCCGAAAGTGTTTGTTGGGTTGACACGGATCGAGACTGGGATTTGTCACTCCGTGTAAACGGAGAGGTATCTCTGGGCCCACTCGGTAGGACATCATCATAATGTGCACAATGTGACCAAGGGGTTGATCACGGGATGATGTGTTACGGAACGAGTAAAGAGACTTGCCGGTAACGAGATTGAACAAGGTATCGGTATACCGACGATCGAATCTCGGGCAATTACAATACCGTTAGACAAAGGGTATTGTATACGGGATTGATTGAGTCCTTGACATCGTGGTTCATCCGATGAGATCATCGTGGAACATGTGGGAGCCAACATGGGTATCCAGATCCCATTGTTGGTTATTGACCGGAGAACGTCTCGGTCATGTCTACATGTCTCCCGAACCCGTAGGGTCTACACACTTAAGGTTCGATGATGCTAGGGTTATAAAGGATGTTTGTATGTGGTTACCGAATGTTGTTCGGAGTCCCGGATGAGATCCCGGATGTCACGAGGAGTTCCGGAATGGTCCGGAGGTAAAGATTTATATATGGGAAGTCCTATTTTGGCCACCGGAAAATGTTCGGGATTTTTCGGTATTGTACCGAGAAGGTTCTAGAAGGTTCCGGAGTGGGGCCCACCTGCATGGGGGACCCACATGAACGTGGGTAGTGGGGTCAAGGCCCCACACCCCTGGTCAAGGCGCACCAAGACCCCCCCTTAGAGGAATAAGATCATATCCCGAAGGGATAAGATCGAGATCCCTAAAAAGGGGGGATAACAATCGGTGGGGAAGGAAATGATGGGATTTCTTTCCTCCCACCTTTGCCAACGCCCCAATGGACTTGGAGGGCAAGAAACCAGCCCCCTCCACCCCTATATATAGTGGGGAGGTACATGGGAGCTACACGAAGTTCTGGCGCAGCCCTCCCCTCTCCCAAGTACTCCTCCTCTCCCGCGGTGCTTGGCGAAGCCCTGCAGGATTGCCACGCTCCTCCATCACCACCACGCCGGCGTGCTTCTGCTGGACGGAGTCTTCCCCAACCTCTCCCTCTCACCTTGCTAGATCAAGTCATGGGAGACGTCACCGGGCTGTACGTGTGTTGAACGCGGAGGTGCCGTCCGTTCGGCACTAGGATCTCTGGTGATTTGGATCACAACGAGTACGACTCCTTCAACCCCGTTCTCTTGAACGCTTCCGCTTAGCGATTTACAAGGGTATGTAGATGCACTCTCCTTCCCCTCGTTGCTAGTCTCTCCATAGATAGATCTTGGTGACTTGCGTAGAAAATTTTGAATTTCTACTACGTTCCCCAACAGTGGTATCAGAGCTAGGTCTATTGAGTAGATTCTTTGCACGAGTAGAACACAAAGTAGTTGTGGGCGTTGATGTTGTTCAATATGCTTACCGTTACTAGTCCAATCTTGATTCGGCGGCATCGTGGGATGAAGCGGCCCGGACCGACCTTACACGTACTCTTACGTGAGACAGGTTCCACCGATTGACATGCACTCGTTGCATAAGGTGGCTAGCGGGTGCCAGTCTCTCCCACTTTAGTCGGATCAGATTCGATGAAAAGGGTCATTATGAAGGGTAAATAGCAATTGACATATCATGTTGTGGTTTTTGCGTAGGTAAGAAACATTCTTGCTAGAAACCCATAGCAGCCACATAAAACATGCAACAACAATTAGAGGACGTCTAACTTGTTTTTGCAGGGTATGCTATGTGATGTGATATGGCCAAGAAGAATGTGATGAATGATATGTGATGTATGAGATTGATCATGTTCTTGTAATAGAAATCACGACTTGCATGTCGATGAGTCTGACAACCGGCAGGAGCCATAGGAGTTGTCTTTATTTATTGTATGGCCTGCGTGTCATTGAACAACGCCATGTAATAACTTTACTTTATTGCTAACCGGTAGCCATAGTAGTAAAAGTAATAAGTTGGCGAGACAACTTCATGGAGACACGATGATGGAGATCATGATGATGGAGATCATGGTGTCATGCCGGTGATGATGATGATCATGGAGCCCCGAAGATGGAGATCGAAAGGAGCAAAATGATACTGGCCATATCATGTCACTATTTGATTGCATGTGATGTTTATCATGCTTATGCATCTTGTTTACTTAGAACGACGGTAGTAAATAAGATGATCCCTTACAAAAATTTCAAGAAGTGTTCTCCCCTAACTGTGCACCGTTGCTAAAGTTCGTCGTTTCGAAGCACCACGTGATGATCGGGTGTGATAGATCCTTACGTTCACATACAACGGGTGTAAGACAGTTTTACACATGCAAAACACTTAGGGTTAACTTGACGAGCCTAGCATGTACAGACATGGCCTCGGAACACAGAGACCGAAAGGTCGAGCATGAGTCGTATGGAGGATACGATCAACATGAAGGTGTTCACCGATGATGACTAGTCCGTCTCACGTGATGATCGGACACGGCCTAGTTGACTCGGATCATGTAATCACTTAGATGACTAGAGGGATGTCTATCTGAGTGGGAGTTCATAAGATGAACTTAATTATCCTGAACATAGTCACAAGATCTTTGCAAATTATGTCGTAAGCTCGCGCTTTAGTTCCACTGTTTAGATATGTTCCTAGAGAAAATATGGTTGAAAGTTGACAGTAGCGATTATGCGGACAGTAGAAAGCTTATGTCCTTAATGCACCGCTCAGTGTGCTGAACCCCAAACGTTGTTTGTGGATGTTGCGAACATCAGACATACACATTTTGATAACTACGTGATAGTTCAGTTAAACGGTTTAGAGTTGAGGCACCAAAGACGTTTTCGAAACGTCGCGGAACATGTGAGATGTTTCGAGGGCTGAAATTGGGATTTCAGGCTCGTGCCCACGTCAAGAGGTATGAGACCTCCGATGATTTTCTTAGCCTGCAAACTAAGGGAGAAAAGCTCAATCGTTAAGCTTGTGCTCAGATTGTCTGAGTGCGACAATCACTTGAATCGAGTGGGAGTTGATCTTCCAGAGATAGTGATATTTCTCCAAAGTCATTGCCACCAAGCTGCTAGAGCTTCGTGTTGAACTATAACATATCAGGGATAGATATGATGATCCTTGAGGTATTCGCGATGTTTGACACCACGAAAGTAGAAATCAAGAAGGAGCATCAATTGTTGATGGTTGGTGAAACCACTAGTTTTGCAAGAAGGGCAAGGGCAAGAAGGGATACTTCATGAAACGGCAAATCAGCTGCTGCTCTAGTGAAGGAACCCAAGGTTGAACCCAAACCCGAGACTAAGTGCTTCTGTGATAAGGGGAATAGTCACTAGAGCGGAATTACCCTAGATACTTGGTACATGAGAAGGTTGGCAAGGTCGATAGAAGTATATTGGATATACATTATGTTAATGTGTACTTTACTAGTACTCCTAGTAGCACCAGGGTATTGGATACCAGTTCGGTTGCTAAGTGTTAGTAACTCGAAATAAAAGCTACGGAATAAACGGAGACTAGCTGAAGGTGAGCTGACGGTAAGTGTTGGAAGTGTTTCCAAGGTTGATGTGATCAAACATCGCACGCTCCCTCTACCATCAAGATTAGTATTAAACCTGAATAGTTATTTGGTGTTTGCGTTGAGCATAGACATGATTGGATTATGTCTATCGCAATGCGGTTATTCATTTAAGGAGAATAATAGTTACTCTATTTATTTGAATAATACCTTCAATGGTCTTGCACCTAAAGGAATGGTTTATTGAATCTCGATCGTAGTGATACACATTTTCATGCCAAAAGATATAAGATAGTAATGATAGTACCACTTACTTGTGGCACTGCCATGTAAGTCATTTTGGTATAAAACGCATGAATAAGCTCCATGATGATGGATCTTTGGACTCACTCGTTTTTGAAAAGTTTGAGATATGCGAACCATGTCTATTGGTATGTACGCATGAAGAAACTCCATGCAGATGGATCGTTTGGACTCACTTGATTTTGAATCACTTGAGATATGCAAATCATACCACATGGGCAAGATGACTGAAAAGCCTCGGTTTCAGTAAGATGGAACAAGATAGCAACTTGTTGGAAGTAACACATTATGATGTGTGCAGTCCAATGAGTGCTGAGGCAAGCAGTGAACATCGTTATGTTCTTACTTCACAGATGATTCGAGTAGATGTTGAGTATATTTACTTGATGAAACACAAGTCTGAATTATTGAATGGTTCAAGTAATTTCAGAGTGAAGTTGAAGATCATCGTGACAAGAGGATGAAATGTCTATGATATGATCATAGAGATGAGTATCTGAGTTACGAGCTTTGGCACGCAATTAAGACATTGTGGAAATTGTTTCACAATTAATACCGCCTGGAACACCATAGTTTGATGGTGTGTCCGAACATCATAGTTGCACCCTATTGGATATGGTGCATACCATGATGTCTCTTATCGAATTACCACTATCGTTTATGGTTTAGGCATTAGAGACAACCACATTCACTTTAAATAGGGCACCACGTAATTCCTTGAGATGACACCGTATGAACTATGGTTTAGAGAAACCTAAGCTGTCATTTCTTAATGGTTTGGGGCTGCGACGCTTATGTGAAAAAGTTTCAGGTTGATAAGCTCGAACCCAAAGCGGATAAAATGCATCTTCATAGGACACCCAAAACAGTTGGGTATACCTCCTAATTCAGATCCGAAAGCAATAGGGATTGTTTCTTGAATCGGGTCCTTTCTCGAGGAAAAGTTTGTCTCGAAAAGTTGAGTGGGAGGATGGTGGAGACTTGATATGGTTATTGAACCGTCACTACAACTAGTGTGTAGCAGGGCACAGGAAGTTGTTCCTATGGCACCTACACCAATTGAAGTAGAAGCTTATGATAGTGATCATGAAACTTCGGATCAAGTCACTATTGTACCTCGTAGGGTGACAAGGATGCGTACTGCTTCAGAGTGGTACAGTAATCTTGTCTTGAAGGTCATGTTGCTAGACAACAATGAACCTACGAGCTATGGAGAAGCGACGGTGGGCCCAAATTCTGACAAATGGTTAGAAGCCATGAAATCCGAGATAGGATCCATGTATCAGAACAAAGCATGGACTTTGGTGGACTTGCCCAATGATCGGCAAGCCATTGAGATAAATGGATCTTTAAGAAGAAGACGGACGTGGGCGGTAATGTCACCGTCTATGAAGCTCGACTTGTGGCGAAGAGTTTTTCACAAGTTCAAGGAGTTGACTACGATGAGATTTTCTCATCCGTAGCGATGCTTAAGTCCGTCGGAATCATGTTAGCATTAGCTGCATTTATGAAATCTGGCAGACGGATGTCAAAACGAGTTTCCTTACCAGTCTTCGTAAGGAAAGGTTGTATGTGATACAATCAGAAAGGTTTTGTCGATCCTAAGGATGCTAAAAGGTATGCTGGCTCCAGCGATCCTTCTAAGGACTAGAGTAAGCATCTCGGAGTTGGAATGTACACTTTGGTGAGATGATCAAAGATTTTGGGTTTATACAAAGTTTATGAGAAACTTGTATTTCCAAAGAAGTGAGTGGGAGCACTATAGAATTTCTGATGAGTATATGTTATTGGCATATTGTTGATCAGAAATGATGTAGAATTTCTGGAAAGCATATAGGGTTATTTGAAAAGTGTTTTTCAATGGAAAACCTGGATTAGGCTACTTGAACAATAAGCATCAAGATCTATAAGATAGATCAAAATGCTTAATAGTACTTTCAAATGAGCACGTACCTTGACATGATCTTGAAGGAGTTCAGATGGATCAGTCAAAGAAGGAGTTCTTGCCTGAGATATAAGGTATGAAGTTAAGACTTAAAAGCTCGACCACGGCAAAATAGAGAGAAAGGACGAAGGTCGTCCCCTATACTTCAGACGTAGGCTCTATAGTATGCTATGCTGTGTACCGCACCGGATGTGTGCCTTGCCATGAGTCAGTCAAGGGGTACAAGAATGATCCAGGAATGGATCATTGGACAGCGGTCAAAATTGTCCTTGGAGTAAACAAGGACATGTTTCTCGATTATGGAGGTGATAAAGAGTTCGGCGTAAAGGGTTACGTCGATGCAAGCTTTAACACCTATCCGAGTGACTCTGAGTAGCAAACGGGATACGTATAATGGAGCGACCATTTGGAATAGCTCCAAGTGGAGCGTGGAAGCAGCATTTACAATATGACCTAGAGATTTGCGAAGTACATACGGATCTGAATGTTGCAGACCCATTGACTAAAACCTCTCTCACAAGCAAAACATGATCAAACCCCAGAACTCATTGAGTCTTAATCACATGATGATGTCAACTAGTTTAATGACACTAGTAAACTCTTTGGATGTTGGTCACATGGTGATGTGACCTGTGAATGTTAATCACATGGCGATGTGAACTAGATTATTGACTCTAGTGCAAGTGGGAGACTGTTGGAAATATGCCCTAGAGGCAATAATAAAAGTATTATTATATTTCCTTGTTCATGATAATTGTCTTTTATTCATGCTATAACTGTATTATCCGGAAATCGTAATACACGTGTGAATACATAGACCACAATATGTCCCTAGTGAGCCTATAGTTGACTAGCTCGTTGAGATCAACAGATAGTCATGGTTTCCTGGCTATGGACATTGGATGTCGTTGATAACGGGATCACATCATTAGGAGAATGATGTGATGGACAAGACCCAATCCTAAGCATAGCACAAAGATCGTGTAGTTCGTTTGCTAGAGCTTTTCCAATGTCAAGTATCTCTTCCTTAGACCATGAGATCGTGTAACTCCCGGATACCGTAGGAGTGCTTTGGGTGTATCAAATGTCACAACGTAACTGGGTGACTATAAAGGTGCACTACAGGTATCTCCGAAAGTGTTTGTTGGGTTGACACGGATCGAGACTGGGATTTGTCACTCCGTGTAAACGGTGAGGTATCTCTGGGCCCACTCGGTAGGACATCATCATAATGTGCACAATGTGACCAAGGGGTTGATCACGGGATGATGTGTTACGGAACGAGTAAAGAGACTTGCTGGTAACGAGATTGAACAAGGTATCGGTATACCGACGATCGAATCTCGGGCAAGTACAATACCGTTAGACAAAGGGAATTGTATACGGGATTGATTGAGTCCTTGACATCGTGGTTCATCCGATGAGATCATCGTGGAACTTGTGGGAGCCAACATGGGTATCCAGATCCCGCTGTTGGTTATTGGCCGGAGAACGTCTCGGTCATGTCTACATGTCTCCCGAACCCGTAGGGTCTACACACTTAAGGTTCGATGACGCTAGGGTTATAAAGGATGTTTGTATGTGGTTACCGAATGTTGTTCGGAGTCCCGGATGAGATCCCGGACGTCACGAGGAGTTCCGGAATGGTCCGGAGGTAAAGATTTATATATGGGAAGTCCTATTTTGGCCACCGGAAAATGTTCGGGATTTTTCGGTATTGTACCGAGAAGGTTCTAGAAGGTTCCGGAGTGGGGCCCACCTGCATGGGGGACCCACATGAACGTGGGTAGTGGGGTCAAGGCCCCACACCCCTGGTCAAGGCTCACCAAGATCCCCCCTTAGAGGAATAAGATCATATCCCGAAGGGATAAGATCGAGATCCCTAAAAAGGGGGGGATAACAATCGGTGGGGAAGGAAATGATGGGATTTCTTTCCTCCCACCTTTGCCAACGCCCCAATGGACTTGGAGGGCAAGAAACCAGCCTCCTCCACCCCTATATATAGTGGGGAGGCACATGGGAGCTACACGAAGTTCTGGCGCAGCCCTCCCCTCTCCCAAGTACTCCTCCTCTCCCGCGGTGCTTGGCGAAGCCCTGCAGGATTGCCACGCTCCTCCATCACCACCACGCCAGCGTGCTGCTGCTGGACGGAGTCTTCCCCAACCTCTCCCTCTCACCTTGCTGGATCAAGGCATGGGAGATGTCACCGGGCTGTACGTGTGTTGAACGCGGTGGTGCCGTCCGTTCGGCACTAGGATCTCCGGTGATTTGGATCACGACGAGTACGACTCCTTCAACCCCGTTCTCTTGAACGCTTCCGGTTAGCGATCTACAAGGGTATGTAGATGCACTCTCCTTCCCCTCGTTGCTAGTCTCTCCATAGATAGATCTTGGTGACTTGCGCAGAAAATTTTGAATTTCTGCTACGTTCCCCAACAGGGCCTTCCCACACTGGAGGGTCGCATGTGTAAGGGCAAGTTTCAGAATCTTCAAATCAGACTCACTGAACGACTCATTCAGTGGGGTGATGGTCACTTAGCCCAGCCAGGAAGAGAGGTTTTGATGAAGTCAGTAGCCCAAGCGTTACCAACGTACATTATGGGCGTGTTCAAACTGCCCTACTCGATGTGCGACGACCTCACAAGGATGGTAAGGAATTTCTATTGGGGATCGGAAAAAGGCAAAAGGAAAGTTCATTGGAAATGTTGGGATCATTTGTTGCAGCCCAAGGATAAGGGTGGCATGGGTTTTCGGGATTTCCGTCTGTTCAATCAAGCCTTACTGGCTCGCCAAGCATGGCGATTAATATCCAGACCGGAAAGCCTATGTGCGCAAGTTCTCAAAGCACAGTACTACCGCACGGTAAGCTTGAGGATACTGTTTTCACAGGTAATGCCTCCTCCTCATGGCAAGCAATTAGCCATGGTCTGGATTTGGTAAATAAAGGATTAATATGGCGTGTTGGGAATGGCAGAAGTATAAGAGTGTGGCGAGACAATTGGATCCCCCGACCTTTTTCGTTTAGGCCCATCTCACAGCAAGGCGTGTGTCGTATTCGTTTCGTCTCTGACTTGTTGAATGATAATGGTTCATGGAAGGTTGAGCTGCTCTCTCAATATTTCGTTGCTGCTGATGTTGAGATCCTAAAGATCAGAGCTTCCCTAAGATTGGATGATGACTTCCGTGCATGGGCACCTGAAAAACATGGAATTTTCACAGTTAGGAGGGCCTACCGTCTGGCGTTTGATGAGCTGCACTGCGGGTCCGCGTCCTCCTCCAGTACAGCGCCGATGGGAGTTAGGAGTTGCTGGAAATTCATTTGGAACTACGGCGCTCCACCAACGATTGCATAAAATTTTGCATGGCGAGTGGCAACGGATAGTCTGCCAACCTGGAAAAATAAGTGTAGGATCGGTCTCGAGATCACTAGTTGAGACAGAAGACAACTTCCACCCCTTTGTGAAGTGTCAATATTGCCGGGACCTCTACAGATCAATGGCAAAAATATGGAGATTGCCCAATATGGATTCGTTCATACCTACTGGCAAAGAATGGCTGCTACATGTCCTAGCTCACTTGAGCGATTTCAAACGGTGCATGATGTTGATGATCTTCTGGAGATGTTGGTATGTCGGGAATGAGCTAGTACACTCAAAACCTGCCCCACCAATGGACGTATCCATCAAGTTCTTGCTAAGTTACATGGAGTCTTTGGTGGTAGTAAAATCAAACCCGCTTTGTGACCCAACTAAGGGGAAGTCTGCTATCTCCCTGGGCGGTGCTACTAAATTTACAAGAGAAGATGTGGCCGCATCGCCGAGTTGGTCTAGGCCGGTGAATGGATCGGTGAAACTTAACACAGATGGGTCTTTTATTTCGAGTGACTCAGCTGGAGCAGGGATGATCGTGAGGGGCTTGGATGGAAAGATTATCTTCTAGGCGTGCAGGGCTCTGTTCTCCTACAGTGATGCTTTGGAAGCTGAACTGTGCGCCTGCATGGAGGGGCTCTCCTATGTTATACAGTGGTCAGATTTGCCTATTACGGTTGAAATGGATTCTCTTGTGGTGATGTCTATGATCACATGTGACGGTTTTGACCGGTCTGCTTATGCTTTTTTAGTAAAGGAGATTAGGTATCTTCTTAGTCTTCGTCAATCTTGTATTATTCTTGTCTCGCGGTCGCAAAATAAGGCAGCGGCGGTCTAGCTGCTTTTGGTAGAGCTGAAGGTAGAACCATGACTTGGATATGTTCGGCTCCTCCGGATGTGTTAGAACTGGCAGCGATGGATTGTACTGGTGTTAGTTGAGTAATACTCCCTCCGTCCGGAAATATTTGTCATCAAAATGGACAAAAAGGGATGAATCTAGAACTAAAATACATCTAGATACACCCCCTTTTGTTCATTTTGATGACAAGTATTTCCGGACGGAGGGAGTACAAGTTTTGAACCCGCAAAAATAAAAACTCCTAAGCGTCATTTTTTTTTGAGAAATACTTGTAAGCATAATTGATCCAATATTTTTAGGCACGCGAGCAAGTAGACACTAGAACGAGAGCCCAGCTCAACATCCCAAACAGGGCCAGGCCCAGGCAGGTTAATTTGATTCTTCCATGCTATTATATTACCTGTTTTGGATGTTTATGGGCTTTACTTTACACTTTTATATCATTTTTGGGACTAACCTACTAACCAGAGGCCCAGCCCGAATTGCTGTTTTTTTTGCCTATTTCGGTGTTTCGAAGAAAAGGAATATCAAACGGAGTCCAAACGGGATGAAACCTTCGGGAGCGATCTTTTTGGAACAAATGCAAACCAGGGGACTTGGAGTGGTCGTCAAGCAACAAACGAGGCGGCCACGAGGGTGCCCGGGCGCGCCCCTAGGGGTGGGCGCGCCCCCATCGTTGTGGGCCCCTCGAGGCTCCACCGACGTACTTCTTTCGCCTATATATACTCCCGTACCCTGAAAACATCTGAGAGCACCACGAAAACCTAACTCCACCGCTGCAACCTTCTGTATCCGCGAGATCCCATCTTGGAGCCTTCGCAAGCGCTCCGCTGGATGGGGAATCGACCACGGAGGGCCTCTACATCATCTCCAAAGCCTCTCCGATGAGTTGTGAGTTGTTTACCATAGATCTTCGGGTCCATAGTTATTAGCTAGATGGTTTCTTCTCTCTCTTTGAATCTCAATACCAAGTTCTCCTCGATCTTCATGGAGATTTATTCAATGTAACTCTTTTTGCGGTGTGTTTGTCGAGATCCGATGAATTGTGGGTTTGTGATCAAGTTTATCTATGAGAAATAATTGAATCTTCTATGAATTCTTTTATGTGTGATTGGTTATCTTTGCAAGTCTCTTTGAATTATCAGTTTAGTTTGGCCTACTAGATTGATCTTTCTTGCAACGGAAGAAGTCTTAGCTTTGGGTTCAATCTTGTAGTGTCCTTTCCCAGTGACAGCAGGGGCAGCAAGGCACGCATTGTATTTTTACCATCGATGATAAAAAGACGGGGTTTATATCATATTGCTTGAGTTTATCCCTCTACATCATGTCATCTTTCTTAATGCGTCACTCTGTTCTTCATGAACTTAATACTCTAGATGCAGGCAGGAGTCGGTCGATGTGTGGAGTAATAGTAGTAGATCCAGGCAGGAGTCGGTCTACTTGTCACGGACGTGATGCCTATATATTTGATCATGCCTAGATAATCTCATAACTATGCGCTTTTCTATCAATTGCTCGACAGTAATTTGTTCACCCACCGTAATACTTATGCTATGTTGAGAGAAGCCACTAATGAAACCTATGGCCCCCGGGTCTATCTTTTATCATATATGTTTTCCATCTACTTTTATTTGCATCTTTTATTTTCGAATCTATATCATAAAAATACCAAAAATATTTATCTTATCTTATTATCTCTATCAGATCTCACTTTCGCAAGTTACCATGAAGGGATTGACAACCCCTTTATCGCGTTGGTTGCGAGGTTCTTGTTTGTTTGTGTAGGTGCGTGGGACTTTTGAGGAGCCTCCTACTGGATTGATACCTTGGTTCTCAAAAATTGAGGGAAATAATTACGCTACTTTGCTGCATCACCCTTTCCTCTTCAAGGGAAAAACCAACGCAGTGCTCAAGAGGTAGCAGTGTACTACTTAGTGGAGAATGGACGGAGGAGCTCGGGTAGCTGCCCAGGGTCACCGGGAGGTAGCTCCGCCCCTGGCTACAGGTCAAAGCCTTAATTATAACAGGTGTTCAATTTTCTTTGGTGAGACTTGTCCTGCTGCTGTACAAGATGAAGTCAGAGATGTGTTGAATGTTACTAGCTTGGTCGATCAAGGAAAAATACTTGGGCCTTCCCACACTGGAGGGTCGCATGTCTAAGGGCAAGTTTCAGAATCTTCAAACCAGACTCACAAAACGAATCGTTCAGTGGGGTGATGGTCACTTAGCCCAGCCAGGAAGAGAGGTTTTGATGAAGTCAGTAGCCCAAGCGTTACCAACGTACATTATGGGCGTGTTCAAACTGCCCTACTCGATGTGCGACGACCTCACAAGGATGATAAGGAATTTCTATTGGGGATCGGAAAAAGGCAAAAGGAAAGTTCATTGGAAATGTTGGGATCATTTGTTGCAGCCCAAGGATAAGGGTGGCATGGGTTTTCGGGATTTCCGTCTGTTCAATGAAGCCTTAGTTAATATCCAGACCGGAAAGCCTATGTGCGCAAGTTCTCAAAGCACAGTACTACCGCACGGTAAGCTTGAGGATACTGTTTTCACAGGTAATGCCTCCTTCTCATGGCAAGCAATTAGCCATGGTCTGGATTTGGTAAAGAAAGGATTAATTAATATGGCGTGTTGGGAATGGCAGAAGTATAAGAGTGTGGCGAGACAATTGGATCCCCCGACCTTTTTCGTTTAGGCCCATCTCACAGCAAGGCGTGTGTCATATTCGTTTCGTCTCTGACTTGTTGAATGATAATGGTTCATGGAAGGTTGAGCTGCTCTCTCAATATTTCGTTGCTGCTGATGTTGAGATCCTAAAGATCAGAGCTTCCCGAAGATTGGATGATGACTTCTGTGCATGGGCACATGAAAAACATGGAATTTTCACAGTTAGGAGCGCCTACCGTCTGGCGTTTGATGAGCTGCACTGCGGGTCCGCGTCCTCCTCCAGTACAACGCCGACGGGAGTTAGGAGTTGCTGGAAATTCATTTGGAACTACGGCGCTCCACCAACGATTGCAAATTTTGCATGGCGAGTGGCAACGGATAGTCTGCCAACCTAGAAAAATAAGTGTAGGATCGGTCTCGAGATCACTAGTTGAGACAGAAGACAACTTCCACCCCTTCCTGAAGTGTCAATATGGCCGGGACCTCTACAGATCAATGGCAAAAATATGGAGATTGCCCAATATGGATTCGTTCATACCTACTGGCAAAGAATGGCTGCTACATGTCCTAGCTCAGTTGAGCGATTTCAAACGGTGCATGATGTTGATGATCTTCTGGAGATGTTGGTATGTCCGGAATGAGCTAGTACACTCAAAACCTGCCCCACCAATGGACGTATCCATCAAGTTCTTGCTAAGTTACATGGAGTCTTTGGTGGTAGTACAATCAAACCCGCTTTGTGACCCAACTAAGGGGAAGTCTGCTATCTCCCTGGACGGTGCTACTAAATTTACAAGAGAAGATGTGGCCGCATCGCCGAGTTGGTCTAGGCCGGTGAATGGATGGGTGAAACTTAACACAGATGGGTCTTTTATTTCGAGTGACTCAGCTGGAGCAGGGATGATCGTGAGGGGCTTGGATGGAAAGATTATCTTCTAGGCGTGCAGGGCTCTGTTCTCCTACAGAGATGCTTTGGAAGCTGAACTGTGCGCCTGCATGGAGGGGCTCTCCTATGTTATACAGCGGTCAGATTTGCCTATTACAGTTGAAATGGATTCTCTTGTGGTGATGTCTATGATCACATGTGACGGTTTTGACCGGTCTGCTTATGCTTTTTTAGTTAAGGAGATTAGGTATCTTCTTAGTCTTCGTCAATCTTGTATTATTCTTGTCTCGCGGTCGCAAAATAAGGCCAGCGGCGGTCTAGCTGCTTTTGGTAGAGCTCAAGGTAGAACCATGACTTGGATAGGTTCGGCTCCTCCGGATGTGTTAGAACTGGCAGTGATGGACTGTACTGGTGTTAGTTGAGTAATACAAGTTTTGAACCCGCAAAAATAAAAACTCGTTTTTTTTGAGAAATACTTGTAAGCATAATTGATCCAATATTTTTAGGCACGCGAGCAACTAGACACTAGAACGAGAGCCCAGCTCAACCATCCCAAACAGGGCCAGGCCCAGGCAGGTTAATTTGTTGACGATATGATATTTGACTAGGTTTTGGGTCTCAGCCGTAGGCTAGCGTTAAAAAAAAAAATAAACTATCGATCGATCTATCGGGATCGAGATCGATCCATGTCTTCGCCGTCGGTTCGCAATCGCCCACCGGCCATTACCGCCGCTGCTGCCAGCTCCGGCGACGTCTCGCCGTGGACGACCCTGCACGGGGATCTGGTGCGCCTTGTTGGATGGCGGGTGCTGGCCGGGAACCTGCTCGACTACGTCCGCCTCCGTGCCGTCTGCCGGTACTGGCGATCCAGCACCGTCTCCCCGCGCGGCCGTGGAATCGTCGATCCGCGGTTTCACCCACGGCGGTGGATGATGCTTCCCGAGGGCCACGGGCTCCATCCCCGTGAAGACGACAAGAAACGTTTCTTTAACCTGTCCACTGGAGCCTTCGCCCGGCCTCGACTTCCACTTCTCAAAGATCACTTGGTCCTCTGCCCAGCGGACGGCCTACTCCTCCTCCTGCAGGGGCAGCAATACCACCGATGCAACAGTGTACGTCTTCTCCACCCCTTCACCGGCGATGTTGTGGAGCTCCCGACAAACATAACTCTCCCAGCAGACATGACTCTCCCAGAAGACTTGCGAGCAAGCTCGATACCACCAACCAATGCATTCGCCGCTGTGAGCACGAGTCCGGATGGAGTCCTTGGGGTCATGGTCGCGTTTAAGAATACATCGTTTGTAGTCTTTGCAAGCTCAAGGGACGAGCGGTGGGGTTTCTTTGCCTTTGGCTTCTATCCACATGCGAGCCCATTATCATTCAAAGGAGAACTTTACATGTTGCGGCATCAAATATCTACAGCTGGCTGGGAACTAAATATTCTCCGGTTTGACCCACCTTGGCAAGAGCATTCAACAGTAGCAGGTTTAGCTTCGTCTTCCTTGTTGTCACCCAAGTTGGTTGCCACATGTTCGGCGCATATAATCTACTCGCCCGAGCTGGTAGAGTGCGGCTCTGAGATCCTGATGGTTGGCTATAGAAAAGCGACGGAGATGATCATTTACAGACTAGCTGATCTTGCCCTAGGAAAGTTTGTCCCAGTAAAAAGCATAGGCGGCAATGCTCTCTTGTTTGGTACTAAAGGGAACCTGAGTTTTAGTTTGTCAGCAGTGCCTACCATCACGGGTGATACCATTGTTCTTGCAAATCGCATCCCCGACAAATATATATTGCAATACCACCTCAACAGCGACACCTGGTCAGCAAGAGTTGGGGGATGTGCAAAACATGTCTGTAGCATGGAGTGCTGTATTTGTAGCCTCATGACCATATGTGCAATTTCTGTCGCTGCGTTTCTAAATGGTGAGCTACTTGTTGCACTACCCCTAACTTACTTAGTTAAGACAACTTAGTTGGCATGTTATGATTCCCCTCCTGTATATGCATGTAGAACCTAGGTGGCGGAATAATCATTCCGTCCAGGTGGAATAATTATTACATTGCCAATAATAATGCCAGGGCATATGTAGGCTAGGTGGAGCATGGGTGGCGATATGTATGGAGTACGTTGAATTTGAACTGTAATACCTTCGGTTCTTCTAATATACCCCCATGTTCCTAAATATAAGACGTTTTTGCAGTTCAATTTGAACTGTCAAAATGTCTTATATTTAGGAATGAAGGGAATATATAAACATGTGTATATTCCCTGCTGACCCGACATACACTCGACCTTGGTAGAGGCTAAACAGTTTTTTTCTTCTCGAAATTGTGTTGTTATATATATACTCCCTCCATTCTATTGTATAATATAAGATGTTTCTGCAAGCTGTTTTAGCTTGTAAAAACATCTTATATTCTGAGACGCAGCGAGTACATGCTAATGTGAATCATCCTTCCGCAGATTCTAGAGCCATCAGTTAACTCTAGCAAGCTGGTCTACCTAGATTTATTGGTTAGCTTGTTGTACACATATGTTTTTTCTGCTCTCAGATGTTAATTAATTATGAGGGAAGTATATACTGTGGCCTATTTAACACTTGCATTCTTTTTTGACAGGCGTAGATGACTATTGTGACATTATTGAAAAATGGGTGACTCATGTGTAGTGTGTACTACTATATCATATGGAGGAGCATATGCATGCTGAAGAGTTAAGCAGAGGATTTTTTATCATTGACATATTATAATTATGTATGCAGTCCTTTTTACTTGTGTTTCAGATTTTGACTTTTAGAAACACTGTGCCAAGCTGTGACGTAAATGGTTTCACTAGTAGAAAAACGCCCATTTGTCTCGGTTCATAAGGCTCATTAGTCCCGGTCCCCTCCACGTGGCCACTGTCTGGAGGAATTATTTTGATTTTTTTTTAAAAAAATTGAATTTTTTCTCGATTTTCAAAATTTTGAATTATATGTATTTAATCACTAATCACCCATCATCAATGCTCAATTTAATCTCTAATCACCCCTCTTCATTTCAAATCGTCTAACTTTCCGGTCAGTCACCCATCCTCTCACTACTCCAACTTGGGCACGCTTAACTTTCGAGTTCTATTCCCCTTTGTTTCCAAGTCTGCACTTGTTGTTTTCCTGACAATACTAAGTTGTCAATCTCGTTAACCCTTAGGAGTTGAAGTTGAGCATGAAGTCACACGTTACACCGTTTGAGTTTGAAACTATTATTCTTAAAACCAATAATTATTTAGTAACACTAATATTTCTTGAATAAGTAGTTTGACCATAGTTTGACTAGATTTGACCAGAATTCAAAAAAATGGAAATAATTATTTAGTAACACTAATATTCTTGAATAATTATTTAGTAACACTAATATTTCGTGAATAAGTAGTTTGACCAAAATTCAAAAAAACTGAAATTTGAGCATCTTTTTTTTCCTTTTAGAATTTGAGGATTCTAAAAATTTGCAAACAGGCCTACGGCCGTCAAAATCTGATGCAGATTTTTGTGCTGATTTTTTGATATATTATGCATTTTGTTCGATATCGTATGCAAAAGATATGGTCGTTTTACTTTTTCATAACACTGTTTTGCAAAACATGTCCAAATATAAGTTTTTTAATTGTCCTAACTAATAGATGTAGTAACATAACTACATCTCGAAAGATTTTAATTTTTCAAGTTTTTATCATTTTATTTTGCTTTTTACAAAACTGAAAAGGCGATACACGTGGGGGGGGGGGGGGGGGGGGGTAGAGTTTGAAAATGGGACCTTTAGTCCCGGTTTGAGACACGAACCGGGACAAAAGGGCATCACACCCTTTAGTCCCGGTTGGTGTCTCAAACCGGGACTAATGCCTTCCCGACGCCTTAGCCGCTCCAACATGATGCAAGCGGGACTAATGTATACACTGAGCTGTGACCAAAGCTTTGTTTTTTACTAGTGTTTGTATTTTGTGCTAGATACTAAGCTCGCCCTGGAGCACCATTCTTTGCTTCACAGTATATACATTGCAATACGGGACTAGTAGCTTAATTCCATCACCTATTATGGTTGATTTGGTTTGCTGCGTTCTTCTGATTTTGGAGCCAGATGAGCAATTTATATTTTAAGGCCAGTCAATTATTGAAATTAATCACACTCATGTACTATATAGGAGAAAGAAAATTGAACAGTGGTAATACACTAATTGCTGCATGCATCGATCGTTCTTTCTGGAAACAAAATTCAGTTGCTACTGTAACTTCTCTAGACCGGACTATATAGTACTGCCTCTGTCAAAAAATATCTTATACTCCCTCCGCCCGAAAGAGCGTGTCCCTTAAATGGATGTATCTAGAACTTAGGGCTAGATACATCCATTTGAGGAACAAGTTTGGGACAAGTTTTTTTCGGACAGAGGGAGTACATTTTTTCACAAGATAGACCATACTGAGAGCACCAAACATTCACTAGGAGCAAGAAAAAATGGCATGTAAATGGAACTTCAAAGCCTATTGATTTGAACAAAATTAAGCAAGTGACTCTGCAGCAGCGGCATCTGCATAAACAACTAAGTCTTGTGCACGCAGCAGCAGCAGCAGCAGCTTCCCTCCCGGGGAAAAAAGCTGAGAGTAACATATGATATGCGTCTTGTGCCATATAGTATTCGACACGGCAAATGGCATATGATTCTTAATCATTTGCAGATTATGTCGTGCGTCTTAGTGGCCTGCCGGCATACCTATGACCGTTCTTTTCTTTCTTCCATTAGTTGGAAGTAGAATGATATGCATATCTAGTAGTAGGAAAACGGAAACTGAATTGCCACTTTGTGATGCATGATTTGAGAGTTCGAGTGATAGAAAATTGCAATCCCTTGATGGATCGTGTTGGTCGTCAAGAGCTTAGGTTTGAAGTGGCTTTGACAGCTCACTGAATGGATGGATGGAAATATCTGCACTTTTCTTGTATCATGTCCTGTTCTTCTATTGGTTGTTACTTGTTAGTAAGAAAAGAAGCATCGTTTTTCTTAGTGAAATCCTGTTATTGCTATTAATCTAGTATCATCGTCTTTATATCATTTCAGTAGTGGCACTTGGTCGCCGGCAGCGGCGGAAGGATGTGTGGCACTTGGTTCCTCGTCTCCCATGCCATTCATCTTGTAGATGCATGCCTCCCTTCTTAGTATTATTATAAATATTCATAAAAGCTCGCCTCCGATCAATTCTTTCTCCACCGCACCCGTATCCATCAATCCTCAACATATATAGGTAACATCTTCAGCCCTAGCATTTAAATTCACAAAATTGTGACAATATGTTGGAACTCCTGCTTGCCGAGTTTTTTCTCTGCAAACATCTTATTCTGATCAACATGACACAGACCCCCCCCCCCCCCCCCCCCCCCCCCCCTCGATACTACTAACCTTGCTGCCTGAATAGATATCATTGGTGTGAAGAGTGCCTCCATATGCCACTGGATCTACTACCATATGTTTAAGCATGAAAGCATTCCAAAGGATGTAGAGTGCCAACTCAGCTAGCCCCAATACATCGCAAAATCTACACAAGGGGACATTCTTGAGACCATGATGCAGAGGGCCTTGTGCAGCCGCCGCCATCCTCACAGCAGGAGGACAAAACCTATCACGACCAACATGTACACATATATAAGTTAATTGCAATATACACCTTCAAGCATGGAGGGGTGAAACGGAAACAAAACACATAATTATCATAATTAATGTGTTTAAAAAAGCACACTAACCGATTGAATTACTTACATGCAGTTCCAATTCTTCTAAGAGAGGTGCTAATTCCAAAAGATTAACAAACCCCATTGCCCAACTATCATCATATGGATCCCATCCGAGCTCAAGATTCATGTTCATATTCCTCAAATTGATGAAGCTATTCTTGTTTCCACTGACTCTTAGAGCCTGGAGCAGAAACAATGCATGTGCATAATAATAATAATAATTTGAGACCCAATATGGTCATCGTAAAAAATAAAAATAAAATAAAATGAGGCACTTCTAGAGAATAAACCTGGTCGAAATTCAATAGTAGAAATAGTTTATCCAGCTGAGGAAGAGCGGTTGGAAGCTCGGTGAAGGTGAAGGTGAAGTCAACATCATAATCATCAAACTCTTGAGTCCTCCTGTTCAACACAAAGGCCACCTCTGACAATTTCAAACAACCACTTAGTAAGATGTGGAGCATGCAACGCTGTCATTTCCAGTTTACAACGGTGTACACATAGGTACTGCAACCGGCACAGCTCCTGTCTCATTTTAACGGTTTTGGCTCAAAGAGTTCAAATATAAAAAAATAGTTTCGAAAACTAATATATAGTTTAAAAGATATGGATGTTTTAAATTAGCCAAGGTGAAAGAAAAGTTGAATTTATTGTGTGGGAGAAGAGAGGTAGTGGGCCTGTCACATCCTGTCATGCCAGCATGTGAAGGACAATGGTGGGTTATTAAGCTGAAATACGATTATTTATATATACTCCCTCCTTTCATAAATATAAGTCTTTTAGAGATTTCAATATAGACTACATGTGGTGTATGTAGACATAATTTAAAGTGTAGATTCATTCATTTTGTTTTCGTGTATAATATTCTGTTTTCACGTACTGCCTTGATATGCTTGAACGCGACTTCTCCTGTGCAAGAATCCACCGACGCCGGGTGGCGCGTTTCCAAAGCCAAACAACACATGGACATTAGGCCACGATTGGCAGCTCATCCTCGTGCTTGTACCAAAGCGACATAGAGGAGGCACACCTCATCGCCAAGTGAAGGACATCCTCGCGTCCAAAGGCGGAGGAAGGCAATGCGGATGACGTGATCGTCGTCACACATATGGCCTAGGGATCCTCCACTTGTTTAGTATCGTGCGAGGCCAACTAAGTTGGCGCTGACGTTAAAATTCCGGCCAGGAACTTCTTCCCTTGCAGCATATCATATGCCGCCAAAGGCGAAGAATGAGAAGTTGGCACGGTCGTCTCCTCCAGCACCATAGTCTCCTCTGTTTGCCAGAGGTTACTGGACATGCCTGCTCATAACACGCAACATCATCGATGACCACTGGCGAAATCCACACCAATTGCTCGTGTGGATGCAAACTCTCGGGACCTCTTGAGTACTTTTCATTTGACTCGTCGGTGGCTGGGGAGATGAAAATAAAAAGGGGAGGGCCACTTCGGTTACTGGCATGAGTGTGGAAGGAGAAATTACACCCCCTCTCGACCTAGACCGGAGGGAGGGGTAGAAGTGTACTGTTAAATCCGACATTGCATCACAATGCTTCGATCGAACAGCTATGAATACCTAAGGTTATACTCTACACACTAAAGCACGCATCCTTAGCAAAATAGCCATTCAATGACTTGTAGTGCATCCAGTACTCCAGTTTCTTTACTCAAGATACATAGATTGGATACACCCGAGGAAAAAAAAGTGATAATGTCTCACTGTCCTCTCCTATGTGCAACCAGCTTCGATCTTGTTGAGCTAAACTATAAAGTAGTTCGGGCAATCGTTGAATCTCTAACGCATGTCCAATCAGCCACAACCCTTCCACTGAATCTGACATAAGATTTTGATACATCGATAGTAATGAGACATAATATGCTATAAAAACAATACAACTTTCATGCCCAAATGCCTAATATAAGATGTGAAGCTACCAAGCTACCAAACTGTACGAGAGCTTGCATGCCCATTCAGTAGTACGTGGACAATCTCTTTCTGCTTCTCGAACCAGGACTTGTGACCTAAAATTGATTCAGTAGATCACACCGGCCCAATTCATCGATTTCCACATATGCATGCATGCATGCAGAGACTAGCCATGGTTGAAGCGGCCGCCCGGAATCGGCGGGCTTGGCGCCCAACCGTGGTGGTCGCCAAGCATCCTCCGGCCATCCACACCGCCGGCGCCCGTGGCGAGTAGCACCGCGGCTATAAGCACCACAACAAGGACCACCACTCTCCTCGGCAAGGCTACCGCATACATACTGCTCCCCGTCGATCAGGTCGATCTTGTGATTGCCCAACCCATGTATTTTTTATAGACACATATTCCGTGGTTTTTTTATTTTGGGTGCAGATCGACGACGAGTCTAGTCTCCCCGACGTGTGCTTCCGGGCATACTTTTGACTGGAAAATAAGATCAACGGACAACAAACTCGCCGGTTCAGTAGTACTGTCCCTAAACACACGCTGAATCTTCCAGTCAGTTAGTATTAAATTATTGCCCCCTGACACACGTCCGATTGACTTGTGTCCTTGCTTACCCACATCAACCTTGCAATTGCTTACCCACATCACTTTTCATTTCATAATGATTCTGACTGGTTTCTTCATTTTCCAATGTTATTAACTTATTATGCGGTTATATTTTAGTAACATGCATTCTCATATGCTTTCTAGAATATTTATGGTTATTTAATTTCAAGAGATTTTAGACCATTTAAAACTCAAGGTAGTCTTCCAATAATATGAAAATATTACGATGATTTATCATAGAGAAGACGACTACCTCATTTGTGAAATGGTCTACCCTGCTTCGCATAGTACTTTTACTTATTTATTTCATGATAGTGACGCGCTTGTAGGTTTGAATGTTCCTTTGTATAACTAGATGACACACCGCATGTTGCTATGGGAATAGATTGTGATATTTTTGAAGAGATTTGATTGTATGAAACATAAATATTTGAATTAATAATATATGAACTAAAACAAATTATATATTGTAGTTTATTATTGTATGGTTGAGAATAATTATTGAATATAAGTGTCATAATACAATGTAAAAAAACATCCATATTGAGTGAATCATTGATGAGATAGCATATGTGGTGAGATGGAATGTGTGCATGAGATCAACTAATTATGGAAAACTGTTTTTCATGCATGTTGTCGGTTTTCATTGATGACGTGCCATGTGTGCATGCCAAGATAATAGAAATAGTGGGGATCAACTATTTAGTGGTTGTTCGTTGGTCTCGGAATCTTATTGTAATTTTTGTTATGTTTGAGATGATTTGTACTTTTAGTGAACTTTGATAATATATCTGAATCATTTAAAAAAATATAAGAAATGAAAATTCAGGTGGGCAATCTCACCATTCATAAATGAAAAAAAAACGAATGTCCAACTAAGCCACTATTGCACCACTGTATCTGACATAAAATTGTGATGCACCAATAATAGTCATACGATACAGAATAACTTAATGAAACACTAAAGTATAACAGTCAGTTCCCAATGCACTAGTGGAAAACAGGGAACTAGTCCCGGTTCAAGACGGCCTTTAGTCCCGGTTCTAGAACCGGGACAAAAAGGTCGGGACTAAAGCCCAAAACCTTTAGTCCTGGTTCGCTTACGAAGCGAGACAGAAGGGGCTCCACGTGGCCGCTGCGGGGCGCCCAGGCAGGAGGCCCTTTAGTCCCGGTTGGTGTTACCAACCGGGACCAAAAGGCATCCATGCGTCAGCAGCTAGTGGTTTTTTTTAGGGGAGAGGGGGGGGGGGGGGGGGGGGGGGGGGTTAGAGGGTTTTGGAGGGTTAATTTAGGGGTTTCATATTGTGTTAGCTAGCTAATAGAGAGAAGTGACCTCTCTTTCTCTGTGCTTGATCGACGCTAGCTACTATACATATAGAGAGAACTCAGCATGTAGCTAGTAAGCAAATGAAGGAACCATTAATAACACAAGATCGTCATGAACATAGACAAAGAGAAGTGACCTCTCTTTCTCCGAGAGATTGGTCCAACAATAAGTTTTCATATATCTATCTGACGCTACTAGCTACATATATACAATATAACATCTCTCACAATCCCTAACATCTAAAGTCTATATCAATTTCCAGATGGTATTCTCCCTTCTCATTCATGACATGGTGAAGAAAGTATCCCGCCAATTCATTTTGAATTGCTCGTATGCGATCATGTGGTAGGAGTTCATCCCGCATCTGGCAGAAATAATTTAAAGAACGGGGTCAATTCATATATATGAATGAAACTCAACACAAATGATGGTAATAAAATAAAATTGTGAAAATTATTGTTTACGTACTTCATATTGTCGGTTAGAGTAGCCCCGCTCAGAGGTCGAGTGGCGGATGAAGTCGCAAACATAGTATCCACAAAAATCATTCCCGACTTCCTGCCACAAGCACTTTATATAGGAAATAGAGTTCAATCAAACTGATAATCAAGCATGGTAAATGGTATTGATGAAACTAGAGGGAGATGTGCGGAACTAGCTAGTACTACTTACTTTTGGGTGTGTAAATTGCAGCTCCCCCGGCAGTCCTGGAGCAATTCTGGTGAACTCTTTCTAAACCCTACGAGACAAAGAAAATAATTACTTGATATCAGTAAATGAATAAAGTTGCCAATATGGTGCGATAATGATCGATTGAACTTACTTCTGGAGCATTGCAGTCATGTCTGCATAGTCCTGGGGATCTTTTCGTCTCGAGTCTAAGAGAGTTAATACTGCCCAGTCAAGCTTAATCTATAGCAGAATATAGTGAAATCTGTGCACGCATGCATAACTCATCAATTTTATAATCTTGAGTAAGCGCAATCGAATATGCACAAGACAGTAACACTCACTTGAACTTGTAAGGAAAGAGTATTTGGGTTACTGAAACCAATGTCATAGATTTGTGCTTTTTTGCATTAGACGATCTTCAATCTGCATAATATAATGAGGCTAATTATATATACATGCAATGAAAGAGCTGAGCTATAGAGACTTAAATACAAAAGTAATACTTCAGACAGTAGCAAGTCATGAGTTGTTTGTCGAGGGCCATTTGATTGTATTACTGGAATAACTCCACAAATTCAACAGGCATCACCTCAGTTCCAACGAGGATGTGCTCCTCTTTAATTCCCAGCATCAGAGTATCCTTCCCAGACTCCCTGCAGGTTTTTGTTGAGGAATGTTGTCGGTGTAAAAACTGGCAGATCTCGGGTAGGGGGGCCCAAGCTATGCGTATGAGGACCAATGGTAACTATGGAAAAGGGCACAGTGTTTACTCAGGTTCGGGCCCTCTTAATGGAGGTAAAAATCCTACTCCTGCTTGATTAAATTCGAGGGTATAACAGTTACAAGTGTAGATCTACCTCGAGATCGATTCGCCTAACCCTAGATAGCTAGCCTAGCAATGTTGTGATACTGCCTCCGATCTAACCCCCCGGTTTATATAGACACCGGAGGGGCCTAGGGGTGTACAAAGTTGGTTTTACAGAATGGAATAACATATTCGAACACCTATACTTGCCATCAACGCATGTGAGAGTCCCCACCGGAGACGAAAGATAACCTTTTGTCTTGTATCTTGACGGACACCCGAGGACCCCTTTATCCAGGACTCCCATAGTAGCCCCTAAACCAGTCTTCAACGATAATATATTCGGCACTCAGATAGTCTTCGACATTGCAAGGCGGGTTCCTTAAAGAATACACATCGGCTTTCCTCTATAAAAGAATTGTATTCGACATAATAAACACAACCCTTAGCCACGAAGGCAGGATCAAAAATAAGAATAATGTCTTTTACTGACAACTTTTTTCGATGAAGCGTCAAACTTGACCCTTCGGCATTTTGAACCGTTTTCATGCCCCGTGTTTCGTATTTCAAGGCCACGCCCCATTGGCACGTCCTGTCAAAACAGAGATCGTGCCCACTTAATACGGGATTGCATATCAATGATATTTGGTAATCCAACCGTTTGCGGCGCACGCCTTCATTGGGAATAGGCAAGATTCAAGGCACGAGTGTGGGGCGGTTGGTATTTTTACTGCCTATAGGAGCGCAAGGGAACCCACTTTCCTCCCCACGCCTTCACATCTCCTCAGCCTTCCAATATCCCAAGCTCTCTGCACCCGCAAAGTCTATGTATTTCTCTCCACCACCACCTCCTACCCCGACCATGGCCGGAGCTGGCTCCAAGGGCAAGTGGGAGGCCTCCTCCGTGACGGAGAAGGACATACCAGATCTCCGGAGTGTGGGGTACCTCGCCGCTGATATTAAGCACTGGCTTCCCTCTGAAGGTCAAGTCCTTGCCACTCCAGAGCCCGGCGAATGGGTCGTCTTCCTTCCCCACTTCCTTAGAGGGTTAGGTTTTCCACTCCACCCGTTCATCTGCGGACTACGGGCTAGATTTCCACGATCTAACCCTGAACTAATTTCTCCACATATCGGTGTTCATAGTCGTGTGTGAGGCTCTCCTCCACGTCCGCCCACACTTCGGCCTATGGCTCAAGGTCTTCAATGTGAAGCCGAACGTGGTCGACAGGCAACACATGGACTGCGGCGGAGCTATTATGAGCAACCTGCTGAACACCACTTGGCCAAAGGGGTCCTTTGTGGAGACCATGAAAATCTGGCAATAGGAGTGGTTCTACATCACCGAGCCACGCCGCCCTAACTGGGGGACCATTCCGGAGTTCAGATCCGGTCCCCCCGTGAGGCTCACCTCCTAGAAGGTGAAGGGCCTTGACTGGGGGTCCCAGACGGAGGTGCTGACGCTGCAGACGCGCATTACCAACGTGTTGGGAAAGAATGTTGGTCTAACCAATGTGGTTCATATCATGCTCTTCCGCCGCATTCTCCCCTGCCAGCGCTGGGCTTCCCCCATGTGAGAATTCAAGCCGGACGTTCCGCGGACGGTGCAGCACTTCCTCGGCACCACACACGAGGGAATGTGGAAACCTCTTTCAAGGCGCAGAAGAGCATCTGGCCCATGGAGACCGAAGACATCGGCATCAACGTCGCATATCCGGCCTCTCCAGTAAGTATCCGATATCTCCGAAGACATATCTAGTTATATATATAGACACACACACACACACAGACACACACACACACACACACACACACACACACACACACACACACACACACACACACACACACACACATATATATATATCGGTTTATACCGAACTCATCAACACGTCTTTCGTTGCAGGGTTTGACCAATTAGTCGGAGCAGATCAAGTGTCCGGCTCCACTGGCCGAAACCCAGTCACTCATCGGCTGGAGGAGATGCTGGTTCCGGCGCCTTATCAGCTGCCGGAGAAGAAGGCCAAGAAAAAGAGCAAGGGGCCCAAGAACGGGCCCCGACGCAAAGGCCCTCCCGAAGCAGTGTCCGGAGAGGCCGAGCCCGTCTCCTCCCGCGAGGGAGACGAGGATGAAGAAGAGGAGGAGAAGGATGATGAGGAGGCGGAGAACGACTCGCCCTCAAGACGAGGAGGGGAAAAGGACAGCCCCCGAGAACATGGAGGGGGCGACGCCGAAGAAAGGGTGAGTGATCCTCTCGGATAGTTCGGACACGGAGTCCAAAGACAACCCATAGCGGGTCCAAAGGGAGAAGCCCCTAACCGAGACGTAAGTATTAGAAACTCACTCATTCAATTATCTCATTAACCTACATTTTTCATGCTCAATTTACTTTATGCTTTTCAGCCCTCCGCGCGAGGTCCCGATCCCCTCTTCTTCGACGGGGAACTCTTTAGCCCCTGGGGAGGCGGAGAGTGATGGCCCATCTCGTGCCCTCTCTCCCCCTGCCATGGAGGACACCGAGGTGTCATCCCAAAGCCATCTCCTGTCCGGGGAGGGGTGGATGAGATGGTCCGGAAGGCGCCCGAGGACAACACCTCAGACGTTCTAGAGCGAGGCACGGCGACCCCCACAACCATCAAGGGTGGAGGACTTCAGCAGTCCGGGCCCTCACCGAACACCATCCCGGAGACAAGTACGACACCGGGATCAGATCAACATCCTCCTTCGAAGGAGGGTGGAGGAGCAGGAGCTCCGTCGACGGCCTCTGTCAATCCGGAGGCTGCTGACACTATGCGGGAGGCACTGGAACGTGCCTCCATAGTAGAGGAACACCGTACCCTTATGGGTGCGGCTATGGAGAAGGTTCACTCTGTGAAGAGCGGACTGACCGAAGCCTTCCACATCCTACTGATAGGCTTCGGGGCAAGTGGCGTAATATTCTTCATAAGTATTCTATGTATATATGTGTGAGGAAAAGCCCATGTGTAGACAGTAGCCCCGAGACTCTGTCCGGATTAGAACAAACGGAACAGAGGATCATCAACAAGTAGATAATGCACTGTGTTTGTTTTTGACAGGCTTCGAAGCTGGCGGCTACTACCCAGGCCGCAGAAATTGCCGAGCTCAATCGGAAGCTTTGACTATCTGATGAGGAACTCGACCGTACGAACAAGCGGTTCGACGAAACCCAAGGTATGCGGTATTTCAATATATCCAAAAATTATATTCATGTGTAGTCCGTTTGAAACTAACTAAGGATGTTGTGAATATACTCGCAGTTGGCGTAGCCGAGGTTGAGTCCCTCAAGAGCGCCCTTGCCAATTCCAAGAACTAGGCAAAGGTGAGCAAGGTGGCCGCGGACAAGGCGGCCAAGGTTCTAGAGGAAGAGAAAACCACCCACCAAAAACATGAGGCGCGAGTTGGAGAAGTAGAATAGGAGCTCAAGGACGCCATCGCAAGGTGCGAGTCCTTGGAGCAGAAGAGTTCGGAGCAAGCCTCCGAACTCGCCAAAGCTCTTGAGAACCTGAAGGAGGTCTGGGTTGATGCCCAGGGCGCTCGCTAGGAGATACAAGATGCGAAGCACATTGCGGCTGGTAAGGCCTTTATCACGCAGAGTAGATATAGTAGTAAGAGATATATTTTACTGACCCGAGTTTGGAGTTTTCCAGGCGCATTTGCTGATCTGCCGAGGAGTATTTCGGATGCCGCCGCATTCTTCCGAGCCGAAGAGGGAGTTCCACAGAGAAGTTATTCTGGTCGCACTACCTTGCGCTAGAACTTCCCGTGCCCCTAAGTGACCAGCTGAAGTAGTTGTCCAAGCTGCACAACATGGCCAGACTGGCTATAAAGGATGTTATAGTCCGCTTGTGGCTGGACGACTCCATCCCTAATAGTCACTTCGGACTCGTGACGAGGCTAGTGGAAGCGCTCCCTCGGATCGATGCCCTCAAGCGGTCGTCCTGCATTGAAGGTGCCCGGATGGCCTTTGCCTGTGTCAAGGTGCAATGGGCAAAGATGAAGGCCACCGAGATTGCTAACACAGGGCCGCCTAAAGGGAAAGAGCACTGGCGGCCGAATAAGTACTTTGATGAGGTCCTTGAGGTTGCCCGCATCGTGGAAGGGCAGTGTTCGAAGGATGTCAACTTTGAGTAGTTGAGTCCAATTTGTAAGAGTCATGTAACGAACTCATGGTGTATCATATTTATGATTTAATTTATCCTCCTATTTTGTTGTTTATATGACTGAAAGTTTACCAGTCGTCGACTTCAGCCCCCACGTAGATATTACAGGGGTGTCCGGGAACGCATGACATCACTTAATCCAACGTCTTGGTCCGATATAGGAGGTGTCTTGCGGAGTGAACTAGGCAACCAGACTATGCGGCTTTAGTACTTTCACTCCTGTGTGATTGAGCCCGTACAACGGGCCTCCACTCATGATATCACACCTTTAATGGTAGTGTTACTAGGCTTGACTCGTGATGGTGAAGGAAATATGCCCTAGAGGCAATAATAAAGTTATTATTTATTTCCTTATTTCATGATAAATGTTTATTATTCATGCTAGAATTGTATTAACCGGAAACATAATACATGTGTGAATAAATAGACAAACATAGTGTCACTAGTATGCCTCTACTTGACTAGCTCGTTGATCAAAGATGGTTAAGTTTCCTAACCATAGACATGAGTTGTCATTTGATTAACGGGATCACATCATTAGGAGAATGATGTGATTGACTTGACCCATTCCGTTAGCTTAGCACTTGATCGTTTAGTATGTTGCTATTGCTTTCTTCATGACTTATAGATGTTCCTATAACTATGAGATTATGCAACTCACGTTTACCGGAGGAACACTTTGTGTGCTACCAAACATCACAACGTAACTGGGTGATTATAAAGGAGCTCTACAGGTGTCTCCGAAGGTACATGTTGGGTTGGCGTATTTCGAGATTATGATTTGTCACTCCGATTGTCGGAGAGGTATCTCTGGGCCCTCTCTGTAATGCACATCACTATAAGCCTTGCAAGCAATGTAGCTAATGAGATAGTTACGGAATGATGCATTACGTAACGAGTAAAGAGACTTGCCGGTAACGAGATTGAACTAGGTATTGGATACCGACGATCAAATCTCGGGCAAGTAACATAACGATGACAAAGGGAACAACGTATGTTGTTATACGGTTTGACCGATAAAGATATTGGTAGAATATGTAGGAGCCAATATGAGCATCCAGGTTCCGCTATTGGTTATTGACCAGAAATGTGTCTCGGTCATGTCTACATAGTGCTCAAACCCGTAGGGTCCGCACGCTTAAGGTTTTGCTGACAGTTATATTATGAGTTTATGAGTTTTGATGTACCGAAGGTTGTTCGGAGTCCCGGATGTGATCACGAACATGACAAGGAGTCTCGAAATGGTCGAGACATGAAGATTGATATATTGGAAGCCTATATTTGGATATTAGAAGTGTTCCGGGTGAAATCGAGATTTTACCGGAGTACCGGGGGGTTACCGGAACCCCCCGGGGGCTTAATGGGCCATAGTGGGCTTTAGTGGAGAAGAGGAGAGGCAGCCAGGGCTGGGCCGCGTGCCCCTCCCCCTAGTCTGAATAGGACAAGGAGAGGGGGCGGCGTCCCCCCTTCCTTCCTCTCTCTCCCTCCTCTTTCCCCCCTTCTCCAAGTCCAACAAGGAAAGGAGGGAGTCCTACTACCGTTGGGAGTAGGACTCCCCATGGCGCTCCTCCTCCCTGGCTGGCCGCCCCCTCCCCCCTTGCTCCTTTATATACGGGGGCAGGTTGGCACCTCTAGATATAACAATTGATCCTTGATCGGTCTGAACGTGTGCTGAATTTGGAGGTGCTGTGCGTTCGGTACTTGATCGGTCGGATTGTGAAGACGTACGACTACATCAACCGCATTGTGCTAATGCTTCCGCTTTCGGTCTACGAGGGTACGTGGACAACACTCTCCTCTCTCGTTGCTATGCATCACCATGATCTTGCGTGTGCATAGGATTTTTTTGAAATTACTACGTTCCCCAACAGTGGCATCAGAGCCTAGGTTTTATGCGTTGATGTTATATGCACGAGTAGGACACAAGTGAGTTGTGGGCGATACAAGTCATACTGCTTAACAGCATGTCATACTTTGGTTCGGTAGTATTGTTGGATGAAGCGGCCCAGACCGACATTACGCGTACGCTTACGTGAGACTGGTTCTATCGACGTGCTTTGCACATAGGTGGCTGGCGGGTGTCAGTTTCTGCAACTTTAGTTGAACTGAGTGTGGCTGCGCCCAGTCCTTGCGAAGGTTAAAACAACACTAACTTGACGAACTATGGGTGTGGTTTTGATGCGTAGGTAAGAATGGTTATTGCTCAGCCCGTAGCAGCCACGTAAAATTTGCAACTACAAAGTAGAGGACGTCTAACCTGTTTTTGCAGGGCATGTTATGATGTGATATGGTCAAGACGTGATGCTATATTTTATTGTATGAGATGATCATGTTTTGTAACCGAGTTATCGGCAACTGGCAGGAGCCATATGGTTGTCGCTTTATTGTATGAAATGCAAGCGCCCTGTAATTGCTTTACTTTATCACTAAGCGGTAGCGATAGTCATAGAAGCAATAGATGGCAAAACAGCAACGATGCTACGATGGAGATCAAGGTGTCGCGCTGGTAACGATGGTGATCACGACGGTGCTTCGACGATGGAGATCACAAGCACAAGATGATGATGGCCATATCATATCACTTATATTGATTGCATGTGATGTTTATCCTTTATGTATCTTATCTTGCTTTAATTGGCGGTAGCATTATAAGATGATCGCTCACTAAATTTCAAGGTATAAGTGTTCTCCCTGAGTATGCACCGTTGTGAAAGTTCTTCGTGCTGAGACACCATGTGCTGATCGGGTGTGATAGGCTCTACGTTCAAATACAACGGGTGCAAAATAGTTGCACACGTGGAATACTCAGGTTAAACTTGACGAGCCTAGCATATACAGATATGGCCTCAGAACACGGAGACCGAAAGGTCGAACGTGAATCATATAGTAGATATGATCAACATAGTGATGTTCACCATTGAAAACTATTCCATCTCACGTGATGATCGGACATGGTTTAGTTGATTTGGATCACGTGATCACTTAGATGATTAGAGAGATGTCTATCTAAGTGGGAGTTCTTAAGTAATATGATTAATTGAACTTTAATTTATCATGAACTTAGTCCTGGTAGTATTTTGCAAATTATGTTGTAGATCAATAGCTCGCGTTATAGCTTCCCTATGTTTTTTATATGTTCCTATAGAAAAACTATGTTGAAAGATGTTAGTAGCAATGATGCGGACTTGGTCCGTGATTTGAGGTTTATCCTCATTGCTGCACAGAAGAATTATGTCCTTGATGCACCACTAGGTGACGGACCTATTGCAGGAGCAGATGCAGACGTTATGAATGTTTGCCTAGCTTAATATGATGACTACTTGATAGTTTTGTGCACCATGCTTTATGGCTTAGAACCGGGACTACAAAAACGTTTTTGAAACGTCACGGAACATATGAAATGTTCCATGAGATGAAATTGGTATTTCAGACTCATGCCCGTGTCAAGAGGTATGAGACCTCCGACAAATACTTCGCCTAAAAGATGGAGGAGAATTTCTCAACTAGTGAGCAAGTTCTTAGATTGTCTGAGTACTACAATTGCTTGAATCAAGTGGGAGTTAATCTTCCTGATAAGATAATGATTGGCAGAGTTCTCTAGTCACCATCACCAAGTTACTGGAACTTCATGATGAACTATAGTATGCAAGGGATGACGAAAATGATTCCCGAGCTCTTCGTGATGTTGAAATGGACGAAGGTAGAAATCAAGAAAGAGCATCAAGTGTTGATGATTAACAAGACCACTACTTTCAAGAAAAGGGCAAAGGGAAAGAAAGGGAACTTCAAGCAGAATGGCAAGCAAGTTGTCACTCCTGCGAAGAAGCCCAAAGCTGGACCAAAGCCTGAAACTGAGTGATTATACTTCAAAGGAAATGGTCACTGGAAGTGGAAATTCCCTGAATATTTGGTGGATAAGTAGGATGGCGAAGTCAACAAGGGTATATTTGATATACAGGTTATTGATGTGTACCTTACTAGTGTTTATAGTAGCCCTTTGGTATTTGATACTTGTTCGGTTGCTAAAAATTAGTAACTCAAAACAGGAGTTACAGAATAACCAGAGACAAGTTGAGGGTGAAGTGACAATGTATGTTGGAAGTGGTTCCAAGATTGATATGATCATTGATGACCCACAAGTATAGGGGATCTATCGTAGTCCTTTCGATAAGTAAGAGTGTCGAACCCAACGAGGAGCAGAAGGAAAAGATAAGCGGTTTCCAGCAAGGTATTCTCTGCAAGTACTGAAATAGGTGGTAACAGATAGTTTTGTGATAAGATAAATGGTAACGAGCAACAAGTAACAAAAGTAAATAAAGTGCAGCAAGGTGGCCCAATCATTTTTGTAGCAAAGGACAAGCCTGGACAAACTCTTATAATAGGAAAAGCGCTCCCGAGGACACATGGGAATATCTTCAAGCTAGTTTTCATCACGCTCATATGATTCGCGTTCGGTACTTTGATAATTTGATATGTGGGTGGACCGGTGCTTGGGTACTGCCCTTACTTGGACATGCATCCCACTTATGATTAACCTCTATTGCAAGCATCTGCAACTACAACAAAAGTATTAAGGTAAACCTAACCATAGCATGAAACATATGGATCCAAATCAGCCCCTTACGAAGCAACACATAAACTAGGGTTTAAGCTTCTGTCACTCTAGCAACCCATCATCTACTTATTACTTCCCAATGCCTTCCTCTAGGCCCAAATAATGGTGAAGTGTTATGTAGTCGACGTTCACATAACACCACTAGAGGTTAGACAACATACATCTTATCAAAATATCGAACGAATAGCAAATTCACATGACTACTAATAGAAAGACTTCTTCCTTGTCCTCAGGAACAAACGTAACTACTCACAAAGCATATTCATGTTCATAATCAGAGGGGTAATAATGTGCATATAGGATCTGAACATATGATCGTCCTGTTGGGGAACGTAGCAGAAATTCAAAATTTTCTACGCATCACCAAGATCAATCTATGGAGTAATCTAGCAACAAGGGGAGGGAGAGTGCATCTACATACCCTTGTAGATCACTAAGCGGAAGCGTTCAAGTGAACGGGGTTGATGGAGTCGTACTCGTCGTGATCCAAATCACCGATGATCCTAGTCCCGAACGGACGGCACCTCCGCGTTCAACACACATGCAGCCCGGTGACGTCTCCCATGCCTTGATCCAGCTAGGAGAGAGGGAGAGGTTGGGTAAGACTCCGTCCAGCAGCAGCACGACGGCGTGGTGGTGGTGGAGGAGCGTGGCAATTCTGCAGGGCTTCGCCAAGCACCGCGGGAGAGGAGGAGGACTTGGGAGAGGGGGAGGGTTGTGCCAGAACTTGGGGTGCGGCTGCCCTCCCACCCCGCACATATATATAGGGGAAAGGTAGAGGGGGGCCGGACCCCTCATATCCAATCTGAGGAGGGGGCGGCGGCCAATGGGGGAGGAGTGCCTCCCAAGTCAAGTGGAGGCCCTCCCCCTTAGGGTTTCCCCTCTCCCATGCGCATGGGCTTCGGGGGGCTGGTGCCCCTGGCCCATTAAGGCTAGGGCGCCCCCTTACAGCCCATGCTGCTGTATTGGACGTGGTGGAACATTTTCCGGACCTCCGGACCCCTCCGGAATCCTCCGGAACCTTCTGGAAGCTTCCCGGTACAATACCGGAAAAACCCGAACTTTTCCCGGAACCCGAACAACAACTTTCCATATATAAATCTTTACCTCTGGACCATTCTGGAATTCCTCGTGACGTCCGGGATCTCATCCGGGACTCCGAACAACATTCGGTGACCACGTACATTTATTCCCTATAACCCTAGCGTCATCGAACCTTAAGTGTGTAGACCCTACGGGTTCAGGAGACACGTAGACATGACCGAGACATCTCTCCGGCCAATAACCAACAGCGGGATATGGATACCCATGTTGGCTCCCACATGTTCCACGATGATCTCATCGGATGAACCACGATGTCGAGGATTCAATCAATCCCGTATTCAATTCCCTTTGTCTAGCGGTATAGTACTTGCCCGAGATTCGATCGTCGGTATCCCGATACCTTGTTCAATCTCGTTACCGGCAAGTCTCTTTACTCGTTCCGTAACACATCATCCCGTGATAAACCCCTTGGTCACATTGTGCACATTATGATGATGTCCTACCGAGTGGGCCCAGAGATACCTCTCCGTCACACGGAGTGACAAATCCCAGTCTCGATTCGCGCCAACCCAACAGACACTTTCGGAGATACCCATAGTGTACCTTTATAGCCACCCAGTTACGTTGTGACGTTTGGTACACCCAAAGCATTCCTATGGTATCCGGGAGTTGCACAATCTCATGGTCTAAGGAAATAATACTTGACATTAGAAAAGCTTTAGCATACAAACTACACGATCTTTGTGCTAGGCTTAGGATTGGGTCTTGTCCATCACATCATTCTCGTAATGATGTGATCCCATTATCAACGACATCCAATGTCCATGGTCAGGAAACCGTAACCATCTATTGATCAACGAGCTAGTCAACTAGAGGCTTACTAGGGACATCGTGTTGTCTATGTATCCACACATGTATCTGAGTTTCCTATCTATACAATTATAGCATGGATAATAAACGATTATCATGAACAAGGAAATATAATAATAATAACTAATTTATTATTGCCTTTAGGGCATATTTCCAATAGTCTCCCACTTGCACTAGAGTCAATAATCTAGTTCACATCGCCATGTGATTAACACTCATAGGTCACATCGCCATGTGACCAACATCCAAAGAGTCTACTAGTGTCACTAAACTAGTTCACATCATCATGTGATTAAGACTCAATGAGTTCTGGGGTTTGATCATGTTTTGCTTGTGAGAGAGGTTTTAGTCAACGGGTCTGCAACATTCAGATCCGTATGTACTTCGCAAATCTCTAGGTCATATTGTAAATTCTGCTTCCACACTCCACTTGGAGCTATTCCAAATGATTTCTCCACTATACGTATACGGTTTGCTACTCAGAGTCATTCGGATAGGTGTTAAAGCTTGCATCGACGTAACCCTCTACGCCGAACTCTTTATCACCTCCATAATCAAGAAACACGTCCTTATTACTCCAAGGACAATTTTGACCGCTGTCTAGTGACCCATTCCTTGATCACCTTTGTACCCTCTTGCCAGACATGTGGCAAGGCACACATCAGGTGCGGTACTCAGCATGGCATACCGTATAGAGCCTATGACAAAAGCATAGGGGACGACCTTCGTCCTTCCTCTTTCTTCTGCCGTGGTCGAGCTTTAAGTCTTAACTTCACACCTTACAACTCAGGCAAGAAATCCTTCTTTGACTGATCCATCTTGAACACCTTCAAGATCATGTCAAGGTATGTGCTGATTTGAAAGTACCATTAAGCGGTTTTTGATCTATCCTTATAGATCTTGATGCTCAATGTTCAAGTAGCTTAATCCAGGTTTTCCCTTGAAAAATACTTTTCAAATAACCCTATATGCTTTTCAGAAATTCTACATCATTTCTAATCAACAATATGTTTACAACATATACTTATCATAAATTCTATAGTGCTCCCACTCACTTCTTTGGAAATACAAGTTTCTCATAAACTTTGTATAAACCCAAAATCTTTGATCATCTTACCAAAGTGTATATTCCAACTCCGAGATGCTTACTCCAGTCCATGGAAGGATCGCTGGAGCTAGCATACCTTTTAGCATCCTTAGGATCAACAAAACCTTTCTGATTGTATCACATACAACCTTTCCTTACGAAAACTGGTAAGGAAACTTGTTTTGACATCCATCTGCCAGATTTCATAAATGCAGCTATTGCTAACATGATTCCGACGGACTTAAGCATCGCTACGGATGAGAAAATCTCATCCTAGTCAACTCCTTGAACTTGTGAAGAACTCTTCGCCACAAGTCGAGCTTCATAGACGGTGACATTACCGTCCACATCCGTCTTCTTCTTAAAAATCCATTTATCTGAATGGCTTGCCGATCATCGGGCAAGTCCACGAAAGTCCATGCTTTGTTCTGATACATGGATCCTATCTCGGATTTCATGGCTTCTAACCATTTGTCGGAATATGGGCCCACCATAGCTCCCCATAGCTCGTAAGTTCATTGTTGTCTAGCAACATGACCTTCAAGACAGGATTACTGTACCACTCTGAAGTAGTATGGATCCTTGTCACCCTACGAGGTACGGTAGTGACTTGATCCGAAACTTCATGATCACTATCATAAGCTTCTACTTCAATTGGTGTGGGCGCCACAGGAACAACTTCCTGTGCCCTGCTACACACTAGTTGAAGTGACGGTTCAATAACCTCATCAAGTCTCCACCATGCTCCCACTCAACTTTCCGAGACAAACTTTTCCTCGAGAAAGGACCCTATTGAAGAAACAATCCCTATTGCTTTCGGATCTGAATTAGGAGGTATACCCAACTGTTTTGGGTGTCTTATGAAGATGCATTTTATCCGCTTTGGGTTCGAGCTTATCAACCTGAAACTTTTTCACATAAGCGTCGTAGCCCCAAACTTTTAAGGAACGACAACTTAGGTTTCTCCAAACCATAGTTCATACGGGGCCGTCTCAACGGAATTACGTGGTGCCCCTTTTAAAGTGAGTGCGGTTGTCTCTAATGCCTAACCCATGAACGATAGTGGTAATTCGATAAGAGACATCATGGTACGCACCATATCCAATAGGGTGCAACTATGATGTTCGGACACACCATCACACTATGGTGTTCCAGGTGGTATTAATTGTGAAACAATTTCCACAATGTCTTAAAAATTGCGTGCCAAAGCTCGTAACTCAGAAACTCATCTCTATGATCATATCATAGACATTTTATCCTCTTGTCACGATGATCTTCAACTTCACTCTGAAATTACTTGAACCATTCAATAATTCAGACTTGCGTTTCATCAAGTAAACATACTCAGTATATACTCAAATCATCCGTGAAGTAAGAACATAACGATATCCACTACGTGCCTCAGCACTCATTGGACTGCACACATCAAAATGTATTACTTCCAACAAGTTGTTTTCTTGTTCCATTTTCCTGAAAAACGAGGCTTTCAGTCATCTTGCCCATGTGGTATGTTTTGCATGTCTTAAGTGATTCAAAATCAAGTGAGTCCAAACGGTCCATTTGCATGGAGTTTCTTCATGCATATACACCAATAGACATGGTTCGCATGTCTCAAACTTTCAAAAATGAGTGAATCCAAAGATCCATCAACATGGAGCTTCTTCATGCGCTTTATACCAATATGACTTACATGGCAGTGCCACAAGTAGGTGGTACTATCATTACTATTTTATATCTTTTGGCATGAACATGTGTATCACTACGATCGAGATTCAATAAACCATTCATTTTAGGTGCAATACCATTGAAGGTATTATTCAAATAAACAGAGTAACCATTATTCTCCTTAAATGAACCGCATTGCGATAGACATAATCGAATCATGTCTATGCTCAATGCAAACACCAAATAACAATTATTTAGGTTTAACACCAATCTCAATGGTAGAGGGAGCGTGCGATGCTTGATCACATCAAGCTTGGAAAACTTCCAACACATATCGCTAGCTCACCTTTAGCTAGTCTCCGTCCACTCCGCAGCCTTTTATTTCGAGTTACTAACACTTAGCAACCAAACCGGTATCTAATACCCTGGTCCTACTAGGAGTACTAGTAAAGTACACATTAACATAATGTATATCCAATATACTTCTATCGACCTTGCCAGCCTTCTCATCTACCAAGTATCTAGGGTAATTCTGCTTAAGTGACTGTTCCCCTTATTACAGAAGCACTTAGTCTTGGGTTTGGGTTCAACCTTGGGTTTCTTCACTAGAGTAGCAGCTGATTTGCCGTTTCATGAAGTATCCCTTCTCGCCCTTGCCCTGGTTGAAACTAGTGGTTTCACCAACCATCAACAATTGATGCTCCTTCTTGATTTCTACTTTCGTTGTGTCATACATCGCGAATATCCAAGGATCATCATATCTATCCCTAATATGTTATAGTTCATCACGAAGCTCTAGCAGCTTGGTGGCAATGACTTTGGAGAAACATCACTATCTCATCTGGAAGATCAACTCCCACTTGATTCAAGTGATTGTTGTACTCAGACAATCTGAGCACAAGCTCAACGATTGAGCTTTTCTCCCTTAGTTTGCAGGCTAAGAAAATCGTCGAAGGTCTTATACCTCTTGACGTGGGCATGAGCCTGAAATCCAATTTCAGCCCTCGAAACATCTCATATGTTCCGTGACGTTTCGAAATCGTCTTTGATGCCTCAACTCTAAACCGTTTAACTGAACTATCACGTAGTTATTAAAACGTGTATGTCAGATGTTCACAACATCCACAGACGACGTTCGAGGTTCAGCACACTGAGCGGTGCATTAAGGACATAAGCCTTCTACGAAGCAACGAGGACAATCCTCAGTTTACGGACCCAGTCCGCATAATTTCTACGATCAACTTTCAACTAAATTTTCTCTAGGAACATATCTAAAACAGTAGAACTAAGCGCGAGCTACGACATAATTTGCAAAAACCTTTTGACTATGTTCAGGATGATTAAGTTCATCTTATGAACTCCCACTCAGATAGACATCCCTCTAGTCATCTAAGTGATTAAATGATCTGAGTCAACTAGGCCGTGCCCGATCATCACGTGAGACGGACTAGTCATCATCGGTGAACATCTTCATGTTGATCGTATCTACCATACGACTCATGGTCGACCTTTCGGTCTCTTGTGTTCCGAGGGCATGTCTGTACATGCTAGGCTCGTCAAGTCAACCTAAGTGTTTCGCGTGTGTAAATCTGGCTTACACCCGTTGTATGTGAATGTTAGAATCTATCACACCTGATCATCACGTGGTGCTTCGAAACAACGAACTTTCGCAACGGTGCACAGTTAGGGGGAACACTTTCTTGAAATTTTAATGAGGGATCATCTTATTTACTACCGTCATTCTAAGCAAATAAGATGTATAAACATGATAAACATCACATGCAATCAAATAGTGACATGATATGGCCAATATCATATTGCTCCTTTTGATCTCCATCTTCGGGGCTCCATGATCATCATCGTCACCGGCATGACACCATGATCTCCATCATCATGATCTCCATCATTGTGTCTCCATGAAGTTGTCTCGCCAACTTATTACTTCTACCGGTTAGCAATAAAGTAAAGTAATTACATGGCGTTGTTCAATGACACGCAGGTCATACAATAAATAAAGACAACTCCTCCTATGGCTCCTGCCGGTTGTCATACTCATCGACATGCAAGTCGTGGTTCCTATTACAAGAACATGATCAATCTCATACATCACATATCATTCATCACATTCTTCTTGGCCATATCACATCACAAAACACTTGCTGCAAAAACAAGTTAGACGTCCTCTAATTGTTGTTGCAAGTTTTTACGTGGCTTCTATAGGTGTTCTAGCAAGAACGTTTCTTACCTACGTAAAACCACAACGTGATATACCAATTTCTATTTACCCTTCATAAGGACCCTTTTCATCGAATCTGCTCCAACTAAAGTGGGAGAGACAGACACCCGCTAGCCACCTTATGCAACTAGTGCATGTCAGTCGGTGGAACCTGTCTCACGTAAGCGTACGTGTAAGGTCGGTCCGGGCCGCTTCATCCCACGATGCCGCCGAAGTAAGATAATACTAGTAGTGGCAAGAAAATTAACAACATCTACGCCCACAACTGCTTTGTGTTCTACTCGTGCATAGTAACTACGCATAGACCTAGCTACTGATGCCACTGTTGGGGAACGTAGCAGAAATTCAAAATTTTCTACGCATCACCAAGATCAATCTATGGAGTAATCTAGCAACGAGGGGAAGAAGAGTGCATCTACATACCCTTGTAGATCGCTAAGCGGAAGCGTTCAAGTGAGCGGGGTTGATGGAGTCGTACTCGTCGTGATCCAAATCACTGATGATCCTAGTGCCGAACGGACGGCACCTCCGCGTTCAACACACATGCAGCCCGGTGACGTCTCCCATGCCTTGATCCAGCAAGGTGAGAGGGAGAGGTTGGGGAAGACTCTGTCCAGCAGCAGCACGACGGCGTGGTGGTGGTGGAGGAGGGTGGCAATCCTGCAGGGCTTCACCAAGCACCGTGGGAGAGGAGGAGGACTTGGGAGAGGGGGAGGGCTGCGCTAGAACTTGGGGTGCGGCTGCCCTCCCACCCCCACATATATATAGGATCAAGGGAGAGGGGGCCGGCCCCCTCAGATCCAATCTAAGGAGGGGGCAGCGGCCAAGGGGGGAGGAGTGCCTCCCAAGTCAAGTGGAGGCCCTCCCCCTTAGGGTTTCCCCTCTCCCATGCGCATGGGCCTTTGGGGGGCTGGTTCCCCTGGCCCATTAAGGCTAGGGCGCCCCCTTACAGCCCATGCTGCTGTATTGGACGTGGTGGAACATTTTCTGGACCTCCGGACCCCTCCGGAATCCTCCGGAACCTTCTGGAAGCTTCCTGGTACAATACCGGAAGAACCCGAACTTTTCCCGGAACCCGAACAACAACTTTCCATATATAAATATTTACCTCTGGACCATTCTGGAACTCCTCGTGACGTCCGAGATCTCATCCGGGACTCCGAACAACATTCGGTGACCACGTACATTTATTCCCTATAACCCTAGCGTCATCGAACCTTAAGTGTGTAGACCCTACGGGTTCGGGAGACACGTAGACATGACCGAGACATCTCTCCGGCCAATAACCAACAGTGGGATCTGGATACCCTTGTTGGCTCCCACATGTTCTACGATGATCTCATCGGATGAACCACGATGTCGAGGATTCAATCAATCCCGTATTCAATTCCCTTTGTCTAGTGGTATAGTACTTGCCCGAGATTCGATCGTTGGTATCCCGATACCTTGTTCAATCTCGTTACCAGCAAGTCCCTTTACTCGTTCCGTAACACATCATCCCGTGATCAACCCCTTGGTCACATTGTGCACATTATGATAATGTCCTACCGAGTGGGCCCAGAGATACCTCTCCGTCACACGGAGTGACAAATCCCAGTCTCGATTCGTGCCAACCCAACAGACACTTTCGGAGATACCCATAGTGTACCTTTATAGCCACCCAGTTACATTGTGACGTTTGGTACACCCAAAGCATTCCTATGGTATCCGGGAGTTGCACAATCTCATGGTCTAAGGAAATGATACTTGACATTAGAAAAGCTTTAGCATACGAACTACACGATCTTTGTGCTAGGCTTAGGATTGGGTCTTGTCCATCACATCATTCTCCTAATGATGTGATCCCGTTATCAACGACATCCAATGTCTATGGTCAGGAAACCGTAACCATCTATTGATCAACGAGCTAGTCAACTAGAGGCTTACTAGGGACATGGTGTTGTCTATGCATCCACACATGTATCTGAGTTTCCTATAAATACAATTATAGCATGGATAATAAACGATTATCATGAACAAGGAAATATAATAATAATAACTAATTTATTATTGCCTCTAGGGCATATTTCCAACACTTCCACCAAATAAACCAACTAGCATCAACTACAAGGAGTAATCAACACTACTAGCAACCTAGTAGCACCAATCCCGCACTTGGAGACAAGAATTGGATACAAGAGATGAACTAGTGTTTGGAGATGAGATGGCGCTGGTGAAGATGTTGATGGAGATTGCCCTCTCCCGATGAGAGGAGCGTTGGTGATGACGATGGTGATGATTTCCCCCTCCCGGAGGGAAATGTCCCCGGCAGAACAGCTCTGCTGGAGCCCTAGATTGGTTCCGCCAAGGTTCCGCCTCGTGGCGGCAAAGTCTCGTCCCGAAAGGTCCTCCTCTATTTTTTTCTCATCGAAAGACTTCATATGGGAGAAAATGGACATCGGAGAGCCACCAGGGGGCCCATGAGGTAGGGGGGCGAGCCAGGGGGCGCCCCCACCCTCGTGAGCAGGGTGTGGGCCCCCTGGCCTTCATCTTTGGCGACGATTTTTCTTTATTTATTCTAAGATATTCCGTGGAGTTTCAGGACTTTTGGAGTTGCGCAGAATAGTCCTTCAATATTTTCTCCTTTTCCAGCCCAGAATTCCAGCTACCGGCATTCTCCCTCTTCATATAAACCTTGTAAAATAAGAGAGAATAGCCATAAGTATTGTGACATAACGTGAAATAACAGCCCATAATGCAATAAATATTGACATAAAAGCATGATGCAAAATGGATGTATCAACTCCCCCAAGCTTAGACCTCACTTGTCCTCAAGCGAAAAGCCGAAAACAATAAATATGTCCTCATGTTTAGAGGTAGAGGCGTCGATAAAAATAAAATACGGACATGAAGGCATCATGATTACTTCATAACAGCAACATATATAAATTTGGTCATAAGATTAGTTATGTTCTAGTGATGATCTTTTCACAAAGCCAAAATATGAATCAGAAACTTTATTGGGCTCCAACAATTATAATCTCAGTCATTGAAGCAATTGCAATTTATCATAACATCGGAAAGAGTCTATGTCAGAGCTTAAAAGCAAGTCCACATACTCAACTATCACTTAGTCCTTCATAATTGCTAGCACTCACGCGATACTTTGTGGTTACGGAGTTTTAATCAGACACAGAGAAAGATAGGGGCTTATAGTTTTTGCCCCACAACCTTTTACCTCAAGGGTAATGTCAACAATAATAATTCAGGCTCCCCCACATCCAATTAGATACATATATCATGTTCTTTCCAACATGCTGAGCTTGCCAAAGGATAAAATAAAAAAGAAGGTGAAGATCACCGTGACTCTTGCCTAAAGTAGAGGATAATAATAAAAGATAGGCCCTTCGCAGAGGGAAGCAGAGGTTGTCATGCGCATTTAGGGTTGATGCACAAAATCTTAATGCAAAAGAACGTCACTTTATATTACCCCTTGCATGTGAACCTTTATTATGCAGTCCGTCGCTTTTATTGTGTCCACAACAAGTTCGTACAAAGCTTATTTCTCTACACTAATAAGTCATGCATATTTAGAGAGCAATTTTTATTGCTTGCACCGATGACAACTTACTTGAAGGATCTTACTCAATCCATAGGTAGATATGGTGGACTCTCGTGACAAAACTGGTTTAAGGGTATTTGGAAACACAAGTAGTATTTCTACTTAGTGCTGAGAATTTGGCTAGCATGAGGGGGAAAGGCAAGCTCAACACGGTAGAGGAATCATGACAACATACTTTATCTCAGATGTAAGAAAACATAACTCATTATGTTGTCTTCCTTGTCCAACATCAACTCTTTAGCATGTCATATTTTAATGAGTGCTCCCAATCATAAAAGATGTCAATGATAATATATCCATATGTGATACCTCTCTTTCCTTATTACTTCCTATTAATTGCAACGATGACCAAAGCTATATTTGCCAACTCCCAACAACTTTAAATCATCATACTCTTTCTATGTGAAATTATTACTTTCAATAAGATCAATATGAACTCTTGACACTTTTTATTCTTTTTCTTCTAATCACCCAAGATCATGGCAAAATACTCAAGCCCTTGACTCAACACTAATCTTTATTATATAGCTCACGAACTCAATTACAAAGAAGTATCATAAAGCAAAACTCAAAACTAGATCATGCCATGACTTTATTCTACTAAATTAAAATACTACTAATAGGATCGAACTAAGAAAAACGGTAAAGATAGGAGTTGTGATGGTGATACGATGCCAGGGCACCTCCCCCAAGCTTGGTTGTTGCCAAGGGGAGTGCCCATACCCATGTGATTATGTCTCCTTCTTTGTTGTTGGCGGTGGAGGTGTTGTTGATGATGAAGTTGTCGCATTTTTCTTCTCTAGCTTGCGTCTGAGGCTAAAATTTTCATACCTCAGATCCTCATTCTCGAGCTCAAGTTTCATTATCTTTTTGCATAGTGCTGCCTTGCTGTCGTGCAAAAAACAAGGTGGGATAGATTGGACCTTATGGAGGCTTGACTTCTTGAACTCCACATGCATGTCACCAGGTTGAGGTAGGGGATAGTCCTCTTCGTCGGAACTCATTTCCTCCTTCCTCTTTGGATCATAGTCTTCTTCTTCCTCTGTGGTCCAGCTATAATGCTCCACGTCCCCACATACCTTGGGATATGCAATATAATCAGCCATGTAGCTCTCTCCCTCTGAATCTTGGGAAGACATCTTGCTCTAGTCTGCAGCAGCAATGGCTCGGAACAAAAACAGGGGAGATTTGCGTGATACGAGAGTCAAAACCTCCGAGAGCATATATAATGAATTTTTACCGACCAAAATACGTATCGTGCAAGGAAACGGAGTCCGGAGGGCACACGAGGTGCTCACGAGGTAGGAGGGCACGCCTAGGGGTGTAGGGCGCGCCCTCCACCCTCGTGGAGGCCTCGTGTCCTCCCCGGACTGCTACTTATTTTTCTATTTTTCTAAATATTCCAAAACGGAGAAATATTGCCTTAAAAATTGTTTTGGAGTCGGTTTACTTACCGTACCACATACCTATTCCTTTTCGGAGTCTGGAACGTTCTGGAAAGTGTCCTTTACGTATTCCTCCGGGGTTACGGTTTCAATAATATTAGTTTCAACATTTATGGGATTACCTGAAATATAATGTTTGATCCTTTGACCGTTTACCACCTTCGGATTTGTGCCTGCGAAGTTGTTGATTTTTATGGCACCGGAACGATAGACCTCCTCGATAACGTAAGCACCTTCCCATTTGGAGAGAAGTTTCCCTGCAAAAAATCTTAAACGGGAGTTGTATAGCAATACGTAATCACCTACATTAAACTCACGCTTTTGTATCCTTTTGTCATGCCACCTTTTAACTTTTTCCTTAAACAACTTGGCATTTTCATAAGCTTGGGTTCGCCATTCATCAAGTGAGCTAATATCAAATAACCTCTTCTCACCGGCAAGTTTGAAATCGTAGTTGAGCTCTTTAATATCCCAATATGCCTTATGTTCTAGTTCGAGAGGTAAATGACATGCTTTTGTTGGGGAACGTAGTAATTTCAAAAAAAATTCCTACGCACATGCAAGATCATGGTGATGGCATAGCAACGAGAGGGGAGAGTGTCGTCCACGTACCCTCATAGACCGTAAGCGGAAGCGTTATGACAACGCGGTTGATGTAGTCGTACGTCTTCACGATCTGACCGATCCAAGCACCGAACGTACGGCACCTCCGAGTTCAGCACACGTTCAGCTCGATGACGATCCCCGGGCTCCGATCCATCAAAGCTTCGGGGATGAGTTCTGTCAGCACGACGGCGTGGTGACGATGATGATGTTCTACCGGCGCAGGGCTTCGCCTAAACTCCGCGACGATATGACTGAGGTGGAATATGGTGGAGGGGGGCACCACACACGGCTAAGGAACGATCCGTAGATCAACTTGTGTGTTCTAGGGTGCCCCCTTGCCCCCGTATATAAAGGAGCAAGGGGGGAGGCCGGCCGGCCCTAGAGGGCGCGCGAGGAGGAGGAGTCCTCCTCCTAGTAGGAGTAGGACTCCTCCTTTCCTACTCCTACTAGGAGGGGGAAGGAAGGGGGAGAGGGAGAAGGAAAGAGGGGGGCGCCGCCCCCCCCCTCCTAGTCCAATTCAGACCAGAGGGGGAGGGGCGCGCGGCCCATGCTGGCCGCCCCTCTCTCTTCTCCACTAAGGCCCATAAGGCCCATTACTCTCCCGGGGGGTTCCGGTAACCCTCCGGCACTCTGGTTTTCTCCGAAAACGCCCGAAACTCTTCCGGTGTACGAATATAGCCGCCCAATATATCAATCTTTATGTCTCGACTATTTCGAGACTCCTCGTGATGTCTGTGATCACATCCGGTACTCCGAACAAATTTCAGTACATCAAAACTTATAAACTCATAATAAAACTATCATCGTAACGTTAAGTGTGCGGACCCTACGGGTTCGAGAACTATGTAGACGTGACCTAGAACTATTCTTGGTCAATAACCAATAGCGGAACCTGGATGCCCATATTGGTTCCTACATATTCTACAAAGATCTTTATCGGTCAAACTGCATAACAACATACGTTGTTCCCTTTGTCATCGGTATGTTACTTGCCCGAGATTCGATCGTCGGTATCCAATACCTAGTTCAATCTTGTTACCGGCAAGTCTCTTTACTCGTTACGTAATGCATCATCCCGTAACCAACTCATTGGTCATATTGCTTGCAAGTCTTATAGTGATGTGCATTACCGAGTGGGCCCAGAGATACCTCTCCGACAATCGGAGTGACAAAACCTAATCTCGAAATATGCCAACTCAACATGTTCCTTCGGAGACACCTGTAGTACTCCTTTATAATCACCCAGTTACGTTGTGACGTTTGGTAGTACCCAAAGTGTTCATCTGGTAAACGGGAGTTGCATAATCTCATAGTTATAGGAACATGTATAAGTCATGAAGAAAGCAGTAGCAATATACTAAACGATCAAGTGCTAGGCTAACGGAATGGGTCATGTCAATCACATCATTCTCCTAATGATGTGATCCCATTAATCAAATGACAACACATGTCTATGGTTAGGAAACATAACCATCTTTGATTAATGAGCTAGTCAAGTAGAGGCATACTAGTGACTATATGTTTGTCTATGTATTCACACATGTATCATGTTTCCGGTTAATACAATTCTAGCATGAATAATAAACATTTATCATGATATGAGGAAATAAATAATAACTTTATTATTGCCTCTAGGGCATATTTCCTTCAGTCTCCCACTTGCACTAGAGTCAATAAGCTAGATTACATAGTAATGATTCTAACACCCATGGAGTCTTGGTGCTGATCATGTTTTGCTCGTGAGAGAGGCTTAGTCAATGGGTCTGCAACATTCAGATCCGTATGTATCTTGCAAATTTCTATGTCTCCCACTTGGACTTGGTCCCGGATGGAATTGAAGCGTCTCTTGATGTGCTTGGTCCTCTTGTGAAATCTGGATTCCTTTGCCAAGGCAATTGCACCAGTATTGTCACAGAAGATCTTCCTTGGTCCCGATGCACTAGGTATGACACCTAGATCGGAAATGAACTCCTTCATCCAGACTCCTTCATTTGCTACTTCTGAAGCAGCTATGTACTCCGCTTCACATGTAGATCCCGCCACGACGGTTTGTTTAGAACTGCACCAACTTACAGCTCCACCATTTAATAAAAATACGTATCCGGTATGCGATTTAGAATCGTCCGAATCAGTGTCAAAGCTTGCATCAACGTAACCATTTACGACTAGCTCTTTGTTACCTCCATATACGAGAAACATATCCTTAGTCCTTTTTAGGTATTTCAGGATGTTCTTGACCGCTGTCCAGTGATCCACTCCTGGATTACTTTGGTACCTTCCTGCCAAGCTTATTGCTAAGCATACGTCAGGTCTGGTACACAGCATTGCATACATGATAGAGCCTATAGCTGAAGCATAGGGAACATCTTTGATTTTCTCTCTATCTTCTGCTGTGGTCGGACATTGAGTTTGACTCAACTTCACACCTTGAAGCACGGGCAAGAACCCTTTCTTTGCCTGATCCATTTTGAACTTCTTCAAAATTTTATCAAGGTATGTGCTTTGTGAAAGTCCTATTAAGCGTCTTGATCTATCTCTATAAATCTTGATGCCCAATATGTAAGCAGCTTCACCGAGGTCTTTCATAGAAAAACTTTTATTCAAGTATCCCTTTATGCTATCCAGAATTTCTATATCATTTCCAATTAATAATATGTCAGAAATGCTACAGAGCTCCCACTCACTTTCTTGTAAATACAGGCTTCTCCAAAAGTCTGTATAAAACCATATGCTTTGATCACACTATCAAAGCGTTTATTCCAACTCCAAGATGCTTGCACCAGTCCATAAATGGATCGCTGGAGCTTGCACACTTTGTTAGCACTTTTTGGATAAACAAAACCTTCTGGTTGCATCATATACAACTCTTCTTCCAGTAATCCATTCAAGAATGCAGTTTTGACATCCATTTACCAGATTTCATAATCATGAAATGCAGCAATAGCTAACATGATTCAGACAGACTTAAGCATCGCTACGAGTGAGAAAGTCTCATCGTAGTCAACCCCTTGAACTTGTCGAAAACCTTCCGCAACAAGTCGAGCTTTATAGACAGTTACATTACCATCAGCGTCCGTCTTCTTCTTAAAGATCCATTTATTCTCAATGGCTTGCCGATCATCGGGCAATTCAACCAAAGTCCATACTTTGTTCTCATACATGGATCCCATCTCAGATTTGATGGCCTCTAGCCATTTTGCGGAATCTGGGCTCATCATCGCTTCCTCATAGTTCGTAGGTTCATCATGGTCAAGTAACATGACTTCCAGAATAGGATTACCGTACCACTCTGGTGCGGATCTTACTCTGGTAGACCTACGAGGTTCAGCAGAAACTTGATCTGAAGTTTCATGATCAATATCATTAGCTTCCTCACTAATTGGTGTAGTTGTCACAGGAACCGGTTCTTGTGATGGACTACTTTCCTACAAGGGAGCAGATACAATTATCTCATCAAGTTCTACTTTCCTCCCACTCACTTCTTTCGAGAGAAACTCCTTCTCTAGAAAGGATCCGATTTTAGCAACGAAAATCTTGCCCTCAGATCTATGATAGAAGGTGTACCCAATGGTCTCTTTTGGGTATCTTATGAAGACACATTTCTCCGATTTAGGTTCGAGCTTATCTGGTTGAAGTTTCTTCACATAAGCATCGCAGCCCCAAACTTTAAGAAACGAAAACTTTGGTTTCTTGCCAAACCATAGTTCATAAGGCGTCGTCTCAACGGATTTTGATGGTGCCCTATTTAACGTGAATGCAGCCATCTCTAAAGCATAACCCCAGAACGATAGCGGTAAATCAGTAAGAGACATCATAGATCGCACCATATCTAGTAAAGTATGATTACGACGTTCGGACACACCATTTCGTTGTGGTGTTCCGGGTGGCGTGAGTTGTGAAACTATTTCGCATTGTTTCAAGTGTAGACCAAACTCGTAACTCAAATATTCTCCTCCACGATCAGATCGTAGAAATTTAATTTTCTTGTTACGATGATTTTCCACTTCACTCTGAAATTCTTTGAACTTTTCAAATGTTTCAGACTTGTGTTTCATTAAGTAGATATACCCATATCTGCTCAAATCATTTGTGAAGGTGAGAAAATAACGATACCCGTCGCGAGCCTCAACATTCATTGGACCACAAACATCAGTATGTATGATTTCCAACAAATCAGTTGCTCGCTCCATAGTTCTGGAGAACAGCGTTTTAGTCATCTTGCCCATGAGGCACGGTTCGCAAGTACCAAGTGATTCATAATCAAGTGATTCCAAAAGCCCATCAGTATGGAGTTTCTTCATGCGCTTTACACCGATATGACCTAAACGGCAGTGCCAAAAATAAGTTGCACTATCATTATCAACTCTGCATCTTTTGGTTTCAACACTATGAATATGTGTATCACTACTATCGAGATTCAATAAAAATAGACCACTCTTCAAGGGTGCATGAACATAAAAGATATTACTCATATAAATAGAACAAGCATTATTCTCTGATTTAAATGAATAACCGTCTCGCATCAAACAAGATCCAGATATAATGTTCATGCTCAACGCTGGCACCAAATAACAATTATTTAGGTCTAAAACTAATCCTGATGGTAGATGTAGAGGTAGCGTGCCGACCGCGATCACATCGACTTTGGAACCATTTCCCACGCGCATCGTCACCTCGTCCTTAGCCAATCTTCGCTTAATCTGTAGTCCCTATTTCGAGTTACAAATATTAGCAATAGAACTAGATTCAAATACCCAGGTGCTACTGCGAGCATTAGTAAGGTACACATCAATAACATGTATATCACATATACCTTTGTTCACTTTGCCATCCTTCTTATCCACCGAATACTTGGGGCAGTTCCGCTTCTAGTGTCCAGTCTGCTTGCAGTAGAAGTACTCAGTTTCAGGCTTAGGTCCAGACTTGGGTTTCTTCTCTTGAGCAGCAACTTGTTTGCTGTTCTTCTTGAAGTTCCCCTTCTTCTTCCCTTTGCCCTTTTTCTTGAAACTGGTGGTCTTGTTGACCATCAACACTTGATGCTCCTTCTTGATTTCTACCTCTGCGGCTTTTAGCATTGCGAAGAGCTCGGGAATAGTCTTGTCCATCCCTTGCATATTATAGTTCATGACGAAGCTCTTATAGCTTGGTGGCAGTGTTTGGAGAATTCTGTCAATGACACTATCATCAGGAAGATTAACTCCCAGTTGAATCAAGTGATTATTATACCCAGACATTTTGAGTATGTGTTCACTGACAGAACTATTCTCCTCCATCTTGCAGCTATAGGACTTATTGGAGACTTCATATCTCTCAATCTGGGAATTTGCTTGAAATATTAACTTCAACTCCTGGAACATCTCATATGCTCCATGACGTTCAAAACGTTGTTGAAGACCCGGTTCTAAGCCGTAAAGTATGGCACACTGAACTATTGAGTAGTCATCAGCTTTGCTCTGCCAGACGTTCTTAACGTCGTCAGTTGCATCAGCAGCAGGCCTGGCACCCAGCGGTGCTTCCAGGACGTAATTCTTCTGTGCAGCAATGAGGATAATCCTCAGGTTACGGACCCAGTCCCTGTAATTGCTACCATCATCTTTCAACTTTGCTTTCTCAAGGAACGCATTAAAATTCAACGGAACAACAGCACGAGCCATCTATCTACAACAAACATAGACAAGCAAAATACTATCAGGTACTAAGTTCATGATAAATTTAAGTTCAATTAATCATATTACTTAAGAACTCCCACTTAGACAAACATCTCTCTAGTCATGTAAGTGATCACGTGATCCAAATCAACTAAACCATGTCCGATCATCATGTGAGATGGAGTAGTTTCAATGGTGAACATCACTATGTTGATCATATCTACTATATGATTCACGTTCGACCTTTCGGTCTCCGTGTTCCAAGGCCATATCTGTATATGCTAGGCTCGTCAAGTATGACCTGAGTATTCCGCGTGTGCAACTATTTTGCACCCGTTGTATTTGAACGTAGAGCCTATCACACCCGATCATCACGTGGTGTCTCAGCACGAAGAACTTTCGCAATGGTGCATACTCAGGGAGAACACTTCTTGATTATTAGTGAGAGATCATCTTAAAATGCTACCGTCAATCAAAGCAAGATAAGATGCATAAAGGATAAACATCACATGCAATCAATATAAGTGATATGATATGGCCATCATCATCTTGTGCTTGTGATCTCCATCTTCGAAGCACCGTCGTGATCACCATCGTCACTGGCGTGACACCTTTGATCTCCATCGTAGCATCATTGTCATTATGCCATCTATTTCTTCTACGACTATCGCTACCGCTTAGTGATAAAGTAAAGCAATTACAAGGCGTTTGCATTCATACAATAAAGCGACAACCATATGGCTCCTGCCAGTTGCCGATAACTTCGGTTACAAAACATGATCATCTCATACAATAAAATATAGCATCACGTCTTGACCATATCACATCACAACATGCCCTGCAAAAACAAGTTAGACGTCCTCTACTTTGTTGTTGCATATTTTACGTGGCTGCTACGGGCTTAGCAAGAACCGTTCTTACCTACGCATCAAAACCACAACGATAGTTCGTCAAGTTAGTGCTGTTTTAACCTTCGCAAGGACCGAGCGTA